>WFKH01011581.1:31184882-31259387 GCA_016163765.1 Magallana hongkongensis | reverse complement strand
TTTGGTAATTTTATGATGTAATTTAAAGAAATTTGAATTTTGCAGGTGGGGGGGGGGGGGGTCCGGACCCCCCTGACCCCCCTCTAGATCCGTGCATGCTGCAAAATAAAGACTTACTAGTATTGCTTTATAATTTATTTCTATATGTGCACAATAATATATCTAGTGATATTTTGCTCTAATTTCAACCATTGAACAGGCCTTACGTGATAACGTGATGCTCCTTGCTTTGATAATTTATTTCCATATATGCACAATAATATATCTAGTGATATTTTGCGCTAATTTCAACCATTGAACAGGCCTTACGTGATAACGTGATGCTCCTCTTTTTTGGCCATGACTTTCATCATTCCGTAAAGAGCATGGCTTGCTGACTTTGTCACGCACAATATTAATCCTGCAACCTAGATCATGGGGATGACGATTTAAAGCTAATCACAAGTTTTTTTATATGCTTAATGATAATAATCAAATTGAACAAATAATTCATATAGTTCCTCCTTTCGAGTAGAGGACTCTTTTTTTCTTTGCTTCACAGAAAACTAACACGGTTGACTTCTGACTATGCCGGAAACCAGCAACAACAGTTCCAAATCCAAGAGATTATTGTGAGCCTCTGTATGTCCTGAATTTAAGACGTTCTTCTTAACAGCTACTGCTAATGTATGCATATAGACGACATATGCATGACATAACCTCTACCCTTTTTCAGTATTACTTTTGCCTACCTTGAAAGAGTTTGAATGCACATTTTGTGTGTTTATACTTTGTGGAATGGATTATATTGAATCTTGAAAATGTTGTAAATAATTCTCAGCAAACAAGCGAAATAAATTTTTTAGTGTTCGACTGAGGCCCCTGGCTTTGGGTTGCAAGTTAGAGCTGGCGTTTTTTTTAACTGTTTATACATCTGGGGTATGTCAGATAAATCCAAAATGGTCCCTAAGTAAGATAGGTCAAGGTTTTCCATTGTTTCATTGTAAAGAACATCATCTGTAATATCTTGTCCATTTACCTCAAATTCTCCATTTCAGGTAATGTACAGTAAAAACCAGACGGACATACTTGATTAAATAATTATATCTTATTGAATTATATCTTTATTGAACATTCAATATATTTTTACATATTAGAATAGCTAAGAAATTAATTCCTCAAAAGAAGCTTATTATTAATTTTATTTACCTATATCACTATGAACTGCTTTTATTTATATTTGATGGTTTTTTTTTATATTTGTTTACATTGAAAGTGTTTTCTTTCAGCTAGATATTAATGCGTAATGTGATAAGGTCATTGATGACCTTTGATCCCATAACCGTTCACATAGATATGAACGATTTTACTATTCTGTTGATTCATGTAAGGAAATACATATACATGTATATTAACATTAATTTTGAAAATGTAAATCTGCAAGTGAACACTTTTTTAAACAATGATATGACGCATTATAAACGATATCGGTAAATTTCAGAAAGCGATATTTTTTTGGTTGACAAATGTTTTTAATAGACATAATTTATCTCCAGAGAAGACGTGAATTTAAGGTGAGTAAATTTATTACAGAAATGAATCATATATTTGCATATTCATGTCCATGTTTGCTCTTTATCATCAGTACATTTTCTAGGTTCATAAAAAGAAAGATATTTGCAAATGAAAATCTATTCATGAAAAAAATCACTTCAGTTATTTGTTGATAGTTACAAAATATGACGCCTTAATCATAGCTCAACGGATAAGTACAACGAACGTCGAATGAGTAAAACAGGGGATAGAGAGCGATCGATTGGTTGTTCGGCTAAAAAATCAAGACTCTTATGGTTATAGTTTGAAGTTTTTTATCAGATAGAAACTAAAAGATTACCAAAGCATACAGTGCAAGCAATAGTAACCTGGCGGACCACATCGCTCATCGTTTTTAACAAATACCGTGTAAAACATGCGCAACGCATAAAAGCGGACGAAACGGTATTTGTACGAAAGACTGATGTCTCAGCCACATATGAACAGAAAACGCTCACGGACGTCCACCGGATGAAGAATCGACAATAAAACACATCTCATGAGTTGTTCATTGCTTCTCCGTCGCTAATGTTCTTGCATCGGTGTATTGAAGCGTATAAAACAGATACCAAAGTTTCCATCAACGTTCTATACAAGCACGTTTATCTATAGTTTGTTCTAAGTTATTATTTCAATCTTTTTGACGATTTTTAACGAAAATGCAAAAACCTGCCAAAATACAACTGAAATTGATAAAAGGGAAAAACTAAACCTTCTACATAATCACGCCAAATCTTTTTACCCGGAGAAATTCACAGGAACGAAATCACATTTTCTACGGATACATTAATGAAATTTGATATTTTTTTTTTCATTATGAAGACACCCGGAACACCTCGTGCAATTCTAATGTTATCATCCGTGGGCTTTCATGTGGAACGAAAAATCTTCGTAGACTTTTTTTTATATTTGACTAGTTCTTAAACCTGACAAAACAGAGGAAGGGTTTCAAAAGAGAAACCAAAGAATTTTTTTCAATTTTGTGAACAAATATCGTTTTGACCCTGGAGTATTCATTAATATGTAATACTGAGTACAAGTAATTTCAAAATTTTGCTGCATAGACATATTGGGACAGAGTTAACAAACTTTATCGATCGAACCTGTATCAGTTAAAATGAATGCGTAGGAAATGAGAAATTGTCTAATTGGTTTTTGAACGGTTATCTGATTGCTTTTATTTTGTACCAGTCAAGTCAGAGCACAACCGTTTTATCCTTTTCATTGTAAGTACCGGTAGTTGTCAGGTTGTGAATGAGGTCCAACGGAGATTAACGAAAGGAAAGTACAGCAAAAGAAGCTCGTGTATTTCTTACGAAACACCTGCAAACTTAGAACTATCCTGTTAAAATCATTCTGCTGGGTAGATATAGATTGCATCGAACACTGAATGTATTTACTGGATAAGAAAAGGACAAAATACACATGCAAACAACGGCGAACGGATTTTAAACAAAATGTCATCTGTTGGACACCCGTTAGAGATACCGGTATCCATAAAGATTTGAGAACCTAACGATCATATACCAGTAAAGTGACTACTTTAAAACGGATATGAAAAAAGGAGGTCCAGTTTATCCTTTGAAGGTCAGTGTTTGTCTGGTTGTGACTTACTTGTAGGTCAAAAGGACATAAACGGAAACATAACGGCTAAGTTCAGGAAAAGAAGTGAAACAGTTTCGTTCAAAAGTCTAAAGCAGTCACCTTATTCCGTTTGTGTCTGTTCAAAATTTAAACATGTTCAAAACTTTTAGCCCGATAGAACAGACTTCACCAAACCTTATCTGAGATTTCGATTGAGTGTATTCACAAATCAATGAGGTAATGGTAAGAAATGCACGCCGCAAACAAGAGGAAAAGGAATGGAAAGTGCCCCCGTTTTGACGTCTGGCAAGAGCTATTCGGCGAGGCGTGACTGGAGCTCAAAAAGCAAGTGCATCAAATGAATAAAAATATTTGGCGCATATCTATTCTCTATTTAAGTTGATGCCATCGATTTTTCACATTTTCTGGATCTATTTCCCGATCAAGCTGTAAAATAATGTAATCACTAAGTAAAGAAATTGTCAAGCTTTTTAGTTTGATTTAAAAAGTAATGCATTTAAATTGTTGTAATTGTGATCATACGGTATACTGACGACTCTTTGATTCGGTTATTCATAAACAGATGTTAAAGATATTAGGATATTCGCTACAATTCACATAATACATCTGAAATACCTCGGCATCCGCAACCTTTCTATGCTTTCTACTGGGTAGAAATCCTGTGTTTCCTTTTGGTACTCTAGCATATTCAGAATAATCCTCCATATGGTAGGAATTTTCCAAAATATCTTTCCAAGACAAAGGAGACCTTGTTTCCTTCCTTTGTCCTGGTGATGACAAGGGATACCAGCCATTTACCCGATCAGATTTTGTAGTTTTCATCTTCAAAAGAACATCAAATTGCTGTTTTAGACAAAGTCAAGCAAAAAAAAAAACAAAACCAAAAACAAAACAAAGACAAAAATCCCAACAAAAAACCGCTCAAATCCTGCAACATGAAACTTGATAAACAAGTTTATCTATATCGTGAAGAAGTAACATTTTATTCACCATCGCTTTATCAAGTCACATAATATATATTATATAATTAAATGTTTACTAAATATTATGAATAAATATCATGAAAATCTTTATCGGTACAAAGATCTCTTTAAACTAATGTAATGTTTCTTTTAAAACATTCAAATGAACATACTCCGTTAAAAAGCTTATCGCTACCTTTTTAGTTTCTTTGCTGTTTTTCAAATGAAGCACAAGCATATTGGATGCATACTGCAAGATATTGGGAACTTCTTTCTTCGAAACCTTGAATAAATTTAAATTCAAATTTTGATATACCGGTATTTGTACTCATACGATTTGAATTCTTAGTGATTTAAATTAAATGGAATTTCTGTGTTAATAAATATACAATTGCATTCTCCTTTACATATCATGTATATAAATATGAGGTGCTTACACGTTTTGTTTGGAGCGATGACTTGGACCCCGTAGACATAAACGGTGAACTCCCCAGTGATGTGTCGCCGTCTGCTACTGCACGGGCATGTGCTCGGCTCGCCGCCGCCAGGGCTTTATGTATTTCCCAACGGTTCTGTAGATATTGGTCATTTTAAATATTGATTATCAATATGCACTTACACTGTACTGTAAATCTGAAAATTTTATCAAGACAGCCATACCTTAGTCTTGTCTATCTTAGATAAATCTATCTTTTCATAATGGCTTCTTTTCTTAGGTTTCAATCTGTCTTTCCGAGCTTGCTTCAGCTGTAATTTTACACACAGAACTGTTTATGTAGTAACAAACAGAAATGTTAAAATATAATGATACAGATTATCTAAACAGTATTTATTTTAGATGACAGTTGTAATGATAACTAGATGCAATCTCGTTGCAAGCAACGAGCAGGTCTTCTGTCTAATTCTCAGTATTAAATTGCCGATATAAGTCCCATTTAAGTATTTCCATGTGCATGACCGGCCCTTTTCAAAATCTAGGAAACAAAATATATTTTCGTTATTTGAAGCGCCAATTAGCTCTAAAACGTCGTAATAAACATCTTTGCTTCAATAATACTCAACAAAATCTCAAACGTTTTTGAGATATCTAGAAAAGACTTTTGGCCCCTTAACGTCCCTAATTTAAGGGCTGGCCCCTTCATCTTGGCATCTTTGAAAAGGTCTCGGTATTGCAATTTTTGGGGGTTTTTTGTTTTCTTTTTGTTTTGTTCTACAGGTCAAATCGACATGTTCTTTGTCTAGAAATAAATGAGACAATTAGTTTTAGGGGCCAGCCACATAACTCCTTAATAAGAGTCGCTTTGACAGTTTTGAAGATAGCAAGTTGTTCAGAATTGAATTCCAAACCATTTTTACTCTATAAAGATGTAAGAAGTATTTTTCGTTTTAAAAATTACATAATTTCAAAGATTCTGGTCCCTTAAGATTCCTTATTACGTATTATATTAACATTTAAAAGAGTCAAACAGTTGTAAAAAGCCAAGATGAACATTTTTGCTTCAATAATGATCAACAAAATCTTAATCGTCTTTGGGATATCTAGAAAAAACTGTTTGCTCCTATAGGTCCCTAATTTAAGGATTGGCCCCTTAATCTTGATATCGTTGAAAAGGTCTCGGTATTTGCATTTTTTGGTTCTACAAGTCATATCAAATGTTTCTTTGTCTTAAGATAAAAAAGACAATCGGTTTTAGGTGCTAGCCATGTAATTCCCTAATGGTAGTTGCTATGACAGTTTTGAAGATAGTATATTATTCAGAATTGAATTTTTAAGGCCTTTTACTCTATAATAATTGTTAAAACACTTTTCGCTTAAAAGTTACAGAACATCAAAGTCTCAAGATTCTGGCCCCTAAAGATCTCTTATT
Organism: Magallana hongkongensis; assembly: GCA_016163765.1. NCBI lineage: Eukaryota > Metazoa > Mollusca > Bivalvia > Ostreida > Ostreidae > Magallana > Magallana hongkongensis. The sequence continues at coordinate 31,253,380 of WFKH01011581.1, read as the reverse complement.
ACGTAACAGATCGTCATTTTGGGGGGCCAAGCGGTTGTAAAACGTCAAAATAAAACAGTTTTGCTTTAATTAATATATAAATGGTTAATAAAATCTCAACCGTCTTTGAGATACCAAGAGAAGATTTCCGGTCTCTATAAGTCCATAGTCAAAAGAATTTCATCCTAAAGTTTAAAATCATTCTAAAGGCCTTGTGATTTTGAACGACTTTTGTTCTATATATTTTACAGATTATTTCATAGAACAAGTTTTGAAAAAAAGTGTCAAGATTTTGCCAAGAATTTATCCTCAATTTTCGCGCCCTAGAAAGACTCAACGTTTTGCGCCTTTGGCGTATAAAAATGCAATCATGTTCAACTTCGGCCTATTGTCTATCAATCCTGAAATTTCAGATTGATATCATGAATAGTTTCTGAGAAGTTAGCTGCACAAAATTGATCATACAATTTTAAGAAATTCGTCATGAAAATTTTTCAAAACATATAAAATGCAAACCATTTATAATTATCTGTAAGAAAAGTGAAAGAAATCGGTTCAATAGTTATTGAGAAATGGCATGTACAAAATTTTACCGAAAAAGAATACGAAAACAATAACTTAAGGTGTTCTGTTGGAAAATTATCATTACGCTGATAAAGCAAACCTTTTGTGATTCTAAACTAAGCATTGCTATAAATCAGAAGTTGATCATTTAACATATCAATATTCTTACTTAACCCCAATGGCATAGGTGTTACATGCAGTTTGTGTTGTTTTAGGAGAAATGGATTCAATATCGACTCGGGTGCAGATAATTGTCTGATTATTGATTTGTTTGCTAACAATGCAATAAGAATTAATTATTTTTAGGGTGTACTTTTTTTAAGCATATAAGTACTATATATTTATTTCTTATGAAAGAATTGAAGTGGGTGTGGTCAGGACCTGACATCAAATTTTACCACCTGAAAAAGCTTTATAAAAAACAACATAGGATTTCTCCTTACTTCTAAACTTTTGATCTGATAAAAACATCCTGAATAGATTATCATAGAAAATAAAAGGATTCATAAAAATAATATTCGCCAAAATTAATGGTATACCTTGTAGACCAAAACCCCGCAAAATTTGTGACCCGCCAAAAAAAACCCCGGCCACACGGTATGTTCCTATTGATAACGTATGCTCGTATTATGTTGATTAAAAATAAGTTATGAGTTTGTAAAATTTTATGCTGAAGAGGATTAGTCATGTTAACAATGTTCAAAAAACATTTATGTAATTGAAGAAAATATAAATTACAGTCTTAAAATCCTAATTGAATGGTAAAATTTTTAAATTTTTTATTACAACACAAAAAACAGAAAAAAACCGATTTCCCCTCAAAACTTTTTAGAGTTTTCTTTTGGTGTTTGGGAATGAATACTGGGATGTTTCACGTAATCATTTGAGATCATTGCTTTTGAAATTTGAAAGTATTCTAGAAAAAAATAATTGTATCTTCTATTTTTCTGTACTTTAGTTAATTATTTATCTGCTGTTAAAATAGCCGGATGGTAGTGGTCATTTTTCGATTATATTAATCTCTTTTATAAAGAAAGATTTCTATAAAGATTCGGGAAGATAATGAAATTCTGAAGCTAATTTTTTAAAAGAATTTTTCATCACCATATTATAGTTAACCGCTAAAAATATCATCAAAAATGTTTAGGTAGATCTAATGGGTAATTTGTTTATTTATTGATCAACCAGCATTCTTAAAACATATTTATAAATTTTTGAAGACCTTCTATTCCAAATTTATGAAAATGACGATTTTATGAGTATTATTTTTAATTTTGTATTTCAAATACTCATGGATTTTCCATTCAGTTTTGCATGCGAAATTCTAATTTAAATTCCTTGAAGGCATGGTTTTAGATTACCAGAAAGAAACTTGTATTTGTGGGTTTTTTTTTCATTGTTTGTTAATGAAGCTACCCACCAGTAACCGTCCAATAAGTAAAATGAGTAGAGACTTGTTGAACAGATTCTGGCTACTTTAAAACAGAACAACTAAGAGATATTCTAGTCTCGGTTTAACAAAAGATGACGTCTTACAAATATGTTTTAGCAAGATATATTCAATTCAACCCAGGAATGGAGTATCATTTCCTCAGTAACACCAATATTAAAGTCGTAAACACACGGTGAAAACTATGTTAATTATCGGACTATTTTTGGCATATTAAATTCTGGTTAACACTTGTAACTTGCAATAAACTACAAATGTATCAACATGCATTACTGTTCGCTAAAAAGCGTCATGTCCTAGCAAATCAGTTACACTGCAAAATACGATTTTTTATATGAAAATGCTAGATTCAGATAGATTGAGGGGGCGGCCTGGGCCAGTCTATTGCATCAACTCGTCCTGGAGCGCAATAATTAATATTTCAGATTATTTATTTATTTTGTCTTTATTAACTCGATTCAAAGTTTCACATGACATAAAGAAGAGATACAGTTACGTACAATTACGTACAATTATACAGTTACATACAACTAAATGTTTCATTTTATTAAAACGAAGTATGAAAGTCCAGGATTAAGCACAAAATTAAGTCATATTATATCACATTTGCAAAATGAAGTGACCAAACAAGTAAATGAATAAAAAAGGAATACAGAACGATAATATAATTACTCCATTAATGCTCTTTCCATTCTACAGCGTAGCAGACTGCAGATAATTTTAAACCAAATGAATTCATGTTTTTACATTATAATGATTCTACAAAACGTAGCCTGTATAGAGTATGCTTATTTCAATAAACTGTACATTCAATTTTTAAACTGATATTTGGTTATCAAAAGAATATGAACAAAAGGCTCGTCATCTTCCCTAGTCAAAGGTTTTAATCCACTCCCCGCATCTGTTTTTAAAATACCCCCTTTAACTTTAATCCTTTCCCAATGATCCTCCCTTTGAAGGAACCTTGCCCTTCATTCTGTTTGTAGCCCTTTTCAGAGTATTTGTCCTTTATTCAGGAAGTTCCTTTTGTTATTTTTAATAATAACCATCAAATTTCTTTTTACTCAATGGGCCCCAGTTTTAACTATTTTTTAATCCCTTCTAGCAATCTTTAATTTTGAGGGAAGTTAAAGAATTATGTTTACACCCTTTAACACAACAATTTCTACAAACATGGTGAACAATACTTATAATATATGATGTAAGTTAACGTACAACGACTTGAATACTTGTTTAAGTTAAGGAATGATGAAGTATATTTACAAAATCAATATAAGCACACACATATATATATATATATATATATATTTGAATTCATTTTCTCTATCATTGAGTTTTATTTATTTTCAATAGATTGCTGTGTCTCCATAAACTTTTTCAACCTAAAGCAAGTAGAGTCTTATTCGTTTATAGAAATAGGTCAATTGTTGTCATTCTGTGGCGACGAACGTTTTTTAGGCGAAGCATTCCGAGTAGCAGTTCTTTCAGGTTTGGGAGATTTTTGTTCAACTTGAGGCTGATCTTTCCAATATTTAGCCCGGTCATAAAGGTAGTCAAGGCTTTGGTTTGATGCAGCATTTATGTCTTTTTCTACTCGCCTTCCTGCCGACGATTCTGTAAGAAAAAGAACCCCATCGAAATGGTATTAGTGAAGTAACAATATTATAAAATTTTTATTTTAGATAACTTTTTTGGAGGGGGGGGGGGGATAATACTTAGCATTTTTTTTCACCAACTTGAAGAATGGTGGTATGGGGCACTTTCATATTGTGACGTACTTCCTATCGAAATAAACAATAAAATCAAGTAAAGTTTTTAAAATTCTTTCCCAGAAATGTTACCTAACAGCGTAGTGCAATGAGTTACAGCTTTAACTAAGAATCTGTAAGTCATTAGTCCGAATCCTGCTCGGGTTTTTAAAATTTTCATCTTTCCAAATTTTATAACACTTTTTGGTCAAATTTTTAAAATTCTAAGCCTGTGAAAGTATTTTGATTATAATGTACTTTTATCCACATTAATATCGACATGTGTCCCATACCATCTTAAAATTAAAAGATTATTAAAAGTAAAACTTTTAAGTTACTAAAATGCGAGACCAAAAAATTCTCATTTTTAAATAGTTTATTTTTTCCATTAGGTTTTTAATTGTTTTATTTATTGATTTTAAATAAAAATGTTAAACAATAATGTCCGTCTTTCTGTTTGTTTGTATGACTTAACGGTGTTTTTTTTTAAATTAAAGTTATTCTATTTTAAATTATGAAAATGCTAATGTGTATCATGGCTTCAAAATCACGCACTAATTAGAAATGCATGAAAGAATTGGGAAAAGGCAACGACAAGAACAATAAAATTACAGAGCTAAAAGTTAAAAGTATCAATATTAGCCCAAATTGATTAACATTTTAAAATTAGGATTGTTAGTTTTTTTTGTGTATTTGACTTTGTGACAAATATTTTTCTTCATCATTCGTTTGTCTCTTTAAATGCACTAACAAGTAGCCTACAAGTCAAATATCAAATCGAATGATACAAAAACTTGCTTTTTTCCATGATAGAATACTGAGCACAATTTTAACAAGCAGGATTTTCTCTTGCTATAACTAATCTTAGATATATACACACTTTATGAAAATAAACAAATACATGTGTGCGCTTATTCTTTCCTTAAAAAAAGTTTACACCAGGATAAACAATAGTATGCAGCTATGCTTTGAATATCTGATTAAGTAATGTCATTTTCTTATTCCTATTTTAGTTTTTTGAGAGCAAATACATTGTTAAATTTATACCAAAATATGTTTTATCGCTGAAAAGATACTACAAAAGTTTAAATTTTCTGAATGTCTCAGTAGATTTCTCGTAAATTTAATTTTTTTCCTACAAAATGAAAGGTCAAAGAAACGGTCACAAAGCAATAAATATGCTAAGGAAAAAACAAAGGGATTTGGACATATGGATCAATGTAACGTGTCATAAACTGGCTTGCAATTGATACACCCGCTTTCTAGTACCGCAACTCATCTATGATTTTCGTTTGAAGAATTGGTGCAAAAAGAAATTATACATCAGAGTGAAGATATCGAATCTCGATGATAATTTTATGAGCTTTAAAAACAAAGTAAGTACCATTGGCTTTAGCAATATCTGCGAATATCTTCGAATTCGTGTGGGTTTAAAATGATGAGACGCCGATTTCATCAATTCTTTGATTACATACAAAACAAACGATAAAAAATATATATTGAAACTGAACTAACATTTGAATCTTGTACAGCTTTAAGTACACCAGGAAGAAACTATCGTTAATGAATACTTGTACACTGTACTCTCTTCTGAAAACTGGAATGTATTGCAATCAATCAAAACACAAAATATGCTTATAAAAGTCTTGAACATAGGAATATCAGATACGCTGTTTTAATCAATGTATGTGTTTTATACAAATTAATTCTATGATAAAATCAGGCGTGAAGTAGACACTTGACTTAAAACACTTAATGCGAATTAATAAAAACCCAATTTCATCATTATGTAGCAGTTTTATATTTTGTCTCTATAGTTCTAGGGCGTCAGGGTGCCGAGTGTTGTTAATTTTGTGATCTATCTATCTGCATTGATCGCGAACTTTAAAACTTTACTCAATTACTGTGCTGTCAAGAAATTATTGTTGATTTGATGTTTATTTGTAAAACTGGTATAAAAAATATATACAAAGATTTATTTTCAATTTCATTTTCAAATGATAAAAAATTGAGAAAGTGCCTCGATTGGGCAAAAGTGAATGAAGAGCTGTGTATATTTAAAGAAAAATATCTTCAGCCGAAAGGTATGTCATTCTATTAATCTTTTTTTTTTTTTTTAAAAATAAGCCCATATTCCTTTAGCCTTATCACTTTACTAAATCATGTGAAGGTTTACTTAAGAAGGCTGGATGGTTGAGGCCATTTTTAAACTATATATAAATATCCTTAAAAAGAAAAGCTCTCTATGAAGATATAGGAAAACAATTAAACTTTAAAGTTCAAATTTATGAAATTTTTCTTAACTAAATAATGATTTATATCTTAACAAATCATTTAAAAAAATTAATGTAGATCTGATGGTTAATTTTGTTGACCATCCAGCTTCCTTAATAATTCAAGATATTTTATACATTAATGATAAAAATGTTACATACTTCTAGCATAGTCAAAGTACTGTTTATCTGCATACAGCTCCTCAAGAAGTAACTTCCATTTGTTTTCGGACATTCTAACCCTGTTTATTGCTTCTAAGTCGATAGAATTGCCTCCATGAATGTCCCCAAACATATCGCTCCAATACATCTGTTTACGCTTTCGATGAACTCTTTGAAGAGGTGGCAAGTCTTTCATATTTGGATCATCACGATACAATGGTAGTTGAATTTCTCCTTCAACTACAGGTAAATGTGGGTCAACTTTTCTTCTTCGTGATATTCTCCTCAGAGGAATTTTGTTGATCTTGATATCATTGTAAGTAGATGATGTTTTTTTCTGTTAAAAAAAACCACCCCATTATACATCGGAAGAAATGGATTGAAAAAAACATCTACAAAAAGTGGTTATAAGGTTTATCCCGCTGCTGTAATTGATACTTTTTCTCGAGAAGAATTTAAATACATGATCTTTTGTTAAATGTGTCGTTTTGTGTTAAATCAAAGAAAATATCAGTTAAGACAATTATTGGAATTTGATAAACAAATCATTTTTGGGTATAAAAGAATAGATTCTTTCTTGATAGTAAAGAATAAATGAAATTATGCCAATTCAAGACCCACTCTTTTGCTGACTCTAATAGCATATGTTAATTTTGGCTTATAATTTCAAATTCATTTGGCATAACATTACGAACAGCAGGTTTAAATTACTCAAAAAAAAAAACAAAAAAAAACTACGAGAACGTCTTTATTTGGAATAAAAATTATACAAAATTTTAACTATTTCTTCTTCCTCATTTTTCATGGATGATGCCCCCTTAACTCCAGCGTGTAACATCGTCTTTATATGAAGCAGGGAATTTTACGTGGTGCAGTGTACTTTGGCGCTTGCATACAATTACATGTCTAATAAATAACGTGGCTGAGAGTTATTTTTTCTTAAAGTATCTATTATGGTTAAGAACTCTCAAAGTAATCTCAGTCTCAAAGTAATATAACTAAAATTATTCTTTCTTACAAATTAATTGTTTGGCTCTGCAATACATGTTAGATTTTATTTAACCGTATCTTCCCACAGACAGTGCATACAATCTTAGGTATAACGACTTTTTTACTCTCTGTAACTTTGTCTTAGTACATCATGTACGTTTACCAGTATACATAGTTTATTCCGTCTTTAAGTAAATTATAATCTTGAAGCAGAAAAAAGATATTTCCCAACTTCATTTATTTTTAAGTCAAAACTAAGAAATAACAGACATACATGTTATTTTATATCAACTGCGGGAATAAATCTAGTAATTTTAAGGATCATTTATTTAAGGATCATATTTATTTTGTGAATTTGAATTCGAAGGATATATCTATTATTTTCTATTTCCATGATACCTATAACAAAAAGATGTTCTTGTGTCACAATTTGATGACATTTACAGGTGTACCTTTTCAAATTAAACTTAACATTTTAATGGAAGTTCAGAACTTAAACACAAAACATACATGTAACTATAATAGATCGTCTTAGCGTTTTTGATGTTTAACTCAGTATTTTATGAAACACAAAGCATTTTCCCTTAATTTATCAACCAAAACAAATTCAATTAGGCGTTCTACACCAGAGTTTGTTAGTGTGTGAGGTGGATCGAATAAACCCATACAAGAACAGTTGTTTACTAAATTATAGGGGTTATAATAACGCACCTCTAGTCTAATTTTTTTTTACCGAATCATTTAATTGTGGTAAAACCACAGCAATTGCACTGTTAGTTTTGTGATGACACGGATTTGATTCCCTTTCAGTCTTTACAGCAACAGCTTATGATGTACAAGGAAGACATTTTTTGTAATGAATAAATTCAATTTAATTTCAAAGGATAACTGCGCTTAACGCCGTATTTTGGGTCCTTTTTCGGTCACTATTGTTACGTTCATTTCTCGCTTAATTTTACTTCAAGTCATTTTGTTATATAGTTTGGTCAATTTCCAATAGAAATTTTTATCATAGTGGTTTTAAACTGCGTTGCAATAAAAAAATTCGTTATTTTCTTACCCTTACTGCTCTGCAAATATCTTGAATTTAGACTTGTCTGCCCTTGATTGAAGATAAGACTCATAAATCTGATCTAGTATTGTAATGAGTGGTCTAAAATTAGAATAGCGGTACTATAATCGAATATTCTCTCTCTCTCTCTCTCTCTCTCTCTCTCTCTCCTCTTTGCATGTGGCCATTTTTGAAAAGTTTCAAAACAAAATATATAACATATAATATTGGCCAGTACAAGTAGCCATTGATGATCGAAAACCAGTAACTGATGCTAGCAATTAACGTGTTCGAATAGAATTAACAAGTAGATTGATCAGTAACGCACAAAACCGATAATCTCTTAAAGATATCTCAGAGAAACGAAGAAACCATCACTCGATTGGAATGAATAGGTATGGACAAATAATATCGCCTAGCATAATGCGTGCTACCTAACACGTCACGTGACGGGAGTCTGAGTTACCTGGGGTTAGAAATCACGTGGTGAATTATAATATTCAACAGGTCAAAGTATACCGTTTACAATAGAGAACGCAAGAAGAAACAGTTTTTGTCTGTTTAACCATGAGCGCATGTTTGTCCATTGATCTCCTTTTATCATAAGCTTGTATATATAAATATACAACTACCATTAAAAGGAGAACAATAGACAAACATGCGCTGACTTTGAAATAAGTCTGTAAAAAAGTGGGCGTCCTCATTATCCAATGGAGATGCAAGAAAATGTAATGACCCCTACCTATGAAAACGTAAAACTCTTTGTAAATATGAACTTTACATTAATGTAATTACACAAAGTTGCAGTTAAGACATTGGCAAATCCTACAATTAAAATAAATATGCACATTTTTAACATTTATTTTGTCGCAAAATTTAAATGTCCTTAAGTGCAGTCATCTCTTTTTTTCAAATACTTGTATATATTTACATCCAACAAAATTTTCTCCACTATATCTTAAGAAAACCGATTGTAATTCACAGCGATGTAGATACTGAAAGGACTGATATCTACACTATTCATTTCTAACCAGTTTATCAATCGGCCGAAACCTTCTGCAACCAAGAAAATCAATGACTGCACGAAATAATCATGATGATGTTATAGTCAAATTCCAATACAATGCGACTTGGCTATTTCTTTTATCTAACGCACTGATGTACATTGGCAATAATTCAGTTACTTTAACTTACTTTTTACGATTAATTCATTGAATTTTTAAAAGAAAGATGTAACAATTTTTCAGCGAAATCACTCGTTGCCTTTTTAAATATAAATGAACTTCTCTTAGTAAGTTTTGTTTAAACCAAGTAAGCTTATGATAGATGCCATTAAGTTTAACAAATAAATTTTATCTCAGTGTAGTATTTTCATGTACAAAGTCTTACAAAATTTAGGGAATAATCAGTTTTCCATCGTTATTTCTTTTCTTTACAATTATTCGTACACTGCCTTGTATATAAAGTGTGCATTATATTGTAAATCTTAAAACTTGCATATACAAGATCAACCATTTTGTACAAAAAAGAAAGTAAATTTTGTCAACATGTACCTTATATTTAACCACGGACATAAAATCCAATTTTAAATCTTACAATTCCACATATCAAATTCAAGTCTGATTCATTAAGAAGAGTTTTGAATGTAACACTTTGAACAATATGTACATTGTCTACATTTTAAAAAAATGTTACTACAATTGGCCTACGATCATAAGATATCCCAAATCCGTTGATCTATTGCTAAATTATTATCTTTTTAAGTACTTCCATTTGGCTACACAATACCTAATAATCCGATGGTAATAACCAACCCATGCGTTTAAAGTGTATACGTGAACATAAAACCAGTATACAAGTTAAAGCATTTAAACAAACAGAAATCGCATGTAAAACAAGTAAATAATACTGCAGAACCTAAAACAAGTAATTATACATGTCGGCCATGAGTTCGAGGTGTGCAATCAGGTAAATCGAATGTGAAAGACACGAAAATTCTTATAGTGAATTCCTATTTATGATTCGCATTCAGCTTAAAATCAAATTAATCCTCAAATACTTAAATCAATTATATCACATTTTGCTTAATTTTTGTTAAGAAAAATTTTCTTTTTTGTTATTGGTAAAATAAACTTTAAAATTCAAGAAGGTATACTTCTTCACAGGGTGATCAGAAAGTTGTTGCATATCATTACACATACTTTAAGATACAATATCTACATATTAAACTTTATGTTTACCTTTATGTTTAACTTTACCTTTTTCTTTTTCTTTTTTTTCTTCTTTTTTGATTCCCATTCCCCGTCCAAGTTCATTGTGTTCTTCCTTTTTTTCCATCCAGCTTGCGAAAAAAAGTCATATTCATCCGAATCAGGATCACTGTAAATCACTTCCTCCGGTTTTTGTGGAATGTCTTTTTCATTTTCAGGCAGTTTGTCACCTTCCATTGTAGAATCTTTGTTCTGGAAAAATTTATTTTTCGTCTTGGAAATCTTTTCTCGAGCCAGTTCTTTAAGTCGTTTCATCGCACTTTTGGAGCGCAGTTCAGCTACTTCAAATTCTTCCACATCGTCTTTGCGTCTCCTGGCATCAATCCAATCCTCAGAATCCATCTAAAATTTAAATTCTGCTTACAAATCGCGTACCATCCTTTTGATGGCTTGCGTTTTATTTTCCGGAAAATAAGCATTTTTTTTTATTTTTAAAAATATAAATTTTAAGAAGCAGAGCCAAAACCCCGCAAGATCCAAACCCGGGCTAGATTTTCAAAATCCTAAGTGCAGGTAAATACTTTTAGAATATTAGTAATTAAATAATCATATTTGATAATTAACTTAAGCAGAACTTTCAATAACTAGTTACACTGGCTCAACGAGTGAATATCACTAAAGGTACATCATAATAAAAAGTTTACATTGCTCAATTTAGAGCATCAAAAGCCACCCTTAACTGCATTGTTTTATGATATACGTGTTTTTTTTCAATACGCAGTCATTCAAATTGCAAGGTCACGAAAATAGATGACAGACAACCTTAAGCAGAAAATGCTTTGACAAAACGTGAAATCATAAAAAATATTACTGTTGCTTGAAAACTAAGTAAGAAGACACATTTCCGTTTGTAACGTATCAACTTACCATTTGTCGCAGTTTGTATTCATCCATAAATTCATCATTCTTGAAAGCCTGTGTAAAGATAACATCAATTATAGAAAGTACTATTTATTTTATGTGGTAATGCATAATTCTAACAGAGATAGAAATCTTAAATAAACTAGGTTTTTGCGATTTTCTAAATCATTTCAAAACATTAGTATGTATAAAGGAGGTGAAATAAACTTTCTCTGACAAAATAATTACGTTTATAAGTTGATTCTGGTCTCTGCAATCATACGGAATTTGTACTAAAAAGTCATAATTAAAATAAAGCGTGTGATAACAGGGAGCCAATGACCCACATCGTTTGCCTGCGCAGACTATGGTATGAGGGTGAACATATTAACCGTTTTTAAGACAACTGTCCAATTTAAGAAAAAAGTGGGGATGTTTTGTCCTACTGGTTATGAAACAAACCTTCAAATTCTATTGCTTTTCAATTATTAGCTTATGCTTCTTAAATAATCAACACATCATTGCACAATTTCTCTACGATTTAAAATTTGTATACAGGTAAAATTGCAACATATGTTCAGCATATGTTTCGAGATACATATGATAAACATATGTTGAGAATATGTTGAAAATATGAATTTTTTTCTGTATGTTAAGCATATGTTTGAAAAATATGTTCAACATATGACCAACATATGTTTATAAACATATGGTAATCACATTATTATTCAAAACATATGTTTAAACATACGATAAACATATGTTTAACATATGGTGCTCGTTTTTTTTTTATGGCGAACATATGTTTAAGAACATATGTTCAACGTATGTTTAACATATGTTGAACATATGTTGCAATTTTACATGTGATATACAAAATTTTCGCAATTTTCAATTCATCTAATTCAGCCGGAATTAGCCACCTGTTGTGGGCTCATTCTGGCTCATTGTAGAAAATTAAATCACACTATAAAGTTACGTTTCCATATTTATTTGACAAATGTATATAAAATGTTAAATGAACAAGAAATATTTGTAACTTCATACGTGATGCATTTAACATAAGAAAATCTATGTACTAATTATATTTGTATACTGTATGTATGACTTGCGCCACATGTGGTTTTTGTCAATAAATTGAATTGAAAATGTTACTAAGAAAAAAAAATGTTCAAAGATATTTCCTTAAACAAATTGACCTTAAACTTAAGCCCCCTAGAGTGACCATCCTGACCTGGGGGCACCCATTTGAACAAAGTTGAATCTATACTCTATTAAATTTATACTCTGTGAGAGTGATTCTACATATTTTTGTGATTTGTTTGTTCCGTAGTCCTAATTAAGAAGAATATTTAAGCCACCCACTTAATTTTAGTTTGTCAATTCGTTTCCCTTGTATAAAAGGCATGGCTCTTCATTTTAAGAAACTTGATTTCCCATCAATCAAGTATACTTCTGCCAAGTTTTGTTGAAATTTGCACTTTGATTCTTAAGAAAAAGATTGAAATGTAAAACGTAACGACGACGAAAGCCACATATCTAGACAAAAGACATATTGTGATCAGAAAATCTCATTTGAGCCTTTGGTTACGGTGACCTAAAACCACTTTATTTTATCTTTAAGTAGTATGGAGAGGTCAAGTATGAGAGGTCACAAACCTCATTGTCTCGATCTATAAGTCTTTCGTTTAAGTCGGTCTCCACTTTTGTTGGTGTGACGGGCTCCTCGTCCTCGTAGAATAGTCGCGTGATGTCATACACCGAATCGTCTGGCAGGCCCAGATCAAGAGTAGGAGTGAGGGCAGCTTTTTCCATTCGAATTCTTTCTTTTCTTTCTCTTTCTATTCTTTCTAGTCGCTCCTCTTCTTCCTTTTTCTTCAAGGCTTCGGCTTCAAGTCGTTTCTTTCGTTTGTAACAGTAATATACTAAGGCTATTACAATGGCAATTACTATAAGAAATGCTAGTAATCCAAGTACGATTTCCACTGTTGCACTGTATGTTTCTTCAGTTGCTATAATAAGAGAAAAGATTGGTTAGTGAACAAAAGTTAACAAGAAACTAATGGATCTTTACGGTCATCCAAGTATGATACAGAAATACATAAAAATAAATATTGGGAAGAATATTTGGTAGCATTTTCCAACTTCAACAATTGACAAATAGTGTTTATTGATTTGGTAGTTCTATTATAAAACAATCGACATAAAATTATTATCGTTCTTTACAAGTTAAAATTTACGAGTTAAAATTTTGACTTGGAATGAAGTCGGTTCGACACAACAATATATTATTTGATTGATCTAAAAAGTACCGGTATTTATTTTGAAATATAATACAAACTATTTTACAGCTAGACAACCTAGATTCTTACAAAAGTACGGTTTATTCGCAATTTATTTGTTTTGTTCGGGATCAGTCAAACTATACTCGGGATCAGTTCGAATTTAAGAATTTCACATTTTACTTAAATTTCGCGATTTCGTTTAAGATTCTTTTTGAAATAAGATTGGTTGGTAATTGATTTATGCTAGTGACAATAATTTTATCCATTGTTAAAAACATATCCACAAATCTCGATTTTCATTTGCATAGAGATATTTTGTACCCAAAAATTTAACAAGTTTGCCTGGCCGACTTTGACAAGTATTTATTGATACTTATATAATGCATCGATTGAGCCCATATTTTAAGCTTTAGTTTACATATGCTAAGATAGTAGTTTGTACCAATTTAGATTACGTGTAAATAAATCCTTATATTTTTATAGATCTCTATTTGTTAAAAACATTTTATTTTTGCGAAGTGATAAGATCCGCAAAATAGCCCCAAATTTTCAACTGTTAAATTTCTAGATTACCTGTATATCTAAGCTTAACATGTAATTTGATTTAAAACCATCGAGGTAGTGAATATTCATAGTAAAATTATGGCAGATTTTACATGTAGCAGGATGAATCTTTCTCTAGGTCTTAGATAATAAGACGTTACCAATATTCCTTTTCTGAAGATTTAGTATTTTTCAACTTATCATATTGATTTAAAGTTAAAAGAAAAAACTTGATGCATCAGCTTACGACAAACTGAGAGAGACGACAGAACAACGAGAGCTCCGTTAGAATCCGCGTATGTAGAGTTCCCATTTGGTGGACAGTCTTGAGGACTCTGGGACATGAATACATTGTTACTAGCAGAGGAAATGATCTGTAAAAGAAAATAAACAACTATTTATCTTGCATGCAGTTGGGGTATTTCATTGGTTAATCATTGATCAATGCATTAGATTGACTAAACTTTTCTCAGTATATCAAATCTACTGTAGACAAAAGGAGTAGTTTAAAAGATAATCTAATTCATGGAAAGCGTCAAATTTAGCCGGAGCATAGGCCTAACGATGGTCAATAATTAACCACGATTTGTTAACAAAAATGGATAGTTTTTATTTAATTATTTTTTTTCAAATACTAGTATCTAGTACCTTTTATTGGAATAATTGTACTCACATAACAAGTGAATCTGTAGGTGGTGGTTTCGTCTGTTGTTGTATCTGTGTTGTACACATACAGATAAGTGTAGGAACCAACGGTAGTAGAGTGCAGGCAGTATAATTCTCCAGAAGCTGCCAAAACGTAAAAAATAACCATTACTATATTCCAGACTTATATTACATGTAATGATCATTTCAAGAATGTAAGGGGAAAAGTATCTTTTGACATCACGTGGCAATACTAGTAACCGTTTCTAAAGAGAATCTTATGGTATCTACTAATTAAAAAATCTGAGATTTTCTCTAACTGATGTTTGATCAGAATATGAAAAAGAGTTGTACCATTAATGGTATAGAAAACAAGTGACAGCTATATCTTATTATCAAAATCATTTTGTTGTTGATAATAATGATGTTAAAAGAACAAAGAGAATCTATTATTGACTTACTAGAGTATGCTTGGGTCTGGGTACATTTCGTGTAATCAAAATCTAAAACTCCTGTGTTAGTACAAACGTCGAGGTAAGCATCCCCGCACACGTTTCCACTGCCGGCGTCATAAGTGTAGTTCCAGTTCATCTGCAACTGGCTAGGACAAGTTATTTTGGCTTCTCCGATGCCACCTAAAAATAACATTTAGATAATTATGTATTACGGGACTGGACAATATACGGTAAGTATTTATATAGATTCTTAAAGGAGAAGCCAATGCTAGTATTTCTAAATCAGAAAAGGATATGGACAAAATTCGGAATACTCTGAAAATCGCAAGATAGGCAAACCTTATTGGTAATATATGTCACACTTTGCTTGTAACCATGACTTTAAAGTTGTCCTATACTCGACACTAAATGTGCTCGTTCATGGAAGGTTTGGTTTTTAATGATAGTTAGTTAAATATAGTATTATGTCGGTTCATTTCTCAGAACCGATGCAGACATGGTAGGGGGCAACTTTTTTTTAGAAACCGACATATCTCTCAAATTTACAGAAAAGAAAAAGAATTTTAAAGAGTCTTCAAAAATTAGTGATATTTAATCTTAACGTACCCTCTTTTACCATGATGTGATTCGTTAGATCCGTCGCTGAACTGGCATCGCAGAAGTCGCTTATTGCGTTTACCACCTTGTTGTCATCTTTTAGATATATTTTGATTCTTTCGTTTCCAGCGTCACTCAACTTAGCTAGCATTGTAAAAAAATAAAGAAAATAAGCTGTTGCATTTCGTACTAAATTATGGTATAATTTGTACCATGTTCATTACATTATGTTCATAAGTATATATACAGAATTTACTAAAAATAGTCTAAATCTATATAAATTAATCATGTAATAGTACAATCACTCACTGGTCGGGGTGTCGTAGGTGTATTTGGTGCTTGATTGTTGAGTTATCCGCAGACATAGGAAAGCTTCCAACTTTAGTCCAAGATATATAAATTCTTCGGATCTAAAAATATGAATCAAATTTATTTACAAATATATATTCATTATTTTAAAAAAAAAACCGAGACATTGGGCCCAATATTTGCACGTGAAAATCACTCATTTATAGGCCGGTGCACGTGGGCGCTGAACGCTTCGTTGTTTTGAAATAATAGGAGTTTCTTACCCCTTAAATTGAGACGTCGTGAAACGTGCCCTAAGTTAATCCAGTAGTATCCCTGGTTAGTAAAAAGTGAAAGGAGGACTTATTTTTTTTTAATAATCAATTCATAATTGTCAATTGTATCATATATCGTCAGTTTATTTTGGTAAAAAAACAAGAGGCCCATGGGCCACATCGCTCACCTGAAGAACAGTTCCTTGTAATATTCTATTTCGTAGCATATGCTATTTCTATTTTAAACTTTGAACCCCTTTCTGGGGCCCCAGTTTTAGGTCGGGGTTTATGGTTGGCTTTAACAATTAAGAATCTACACTATTTGAGGATCCTTGCATAGTAATCTCACAAACTGTAGCATTGTAGTTCTCGAGAAGAAGATTTTAAAATATATTCCCTATATATTTCTATGTTAAACTTTGAACCCCTTCTGTGGCCCCAGTATTACATCGAGGGTCACGGCTTTTATAATTTAGAATCTACATTATTTGAGAATGCTTATGTAGTAATCAGACAAATTGAAGCATTGTAGTTCTCGAGCAGAATATTTTTAAATATTTTCCCTATATACTTCTGTGTTAACTTTTGAACCCCTCTTGGGGCCCCAGTTCTAGTCCGGGGGTCACGATTTAAAAAAAATTGAATCTTCATTATCATAGGATGCATGCATAGTTATCTCACAAATTGCAGCATTATAGTTCTCGAGTAGAAGATTCTTAAACATTTTTCTTTATATACTTCTATGTTAAACTTTGAACCCCTCTTGGGGTCCCAGTACTAGTCTGGGGGTCAAAGCTTTTACAATTTAGAATCTACACTATTTGAGGATCCTTGCATAGGTATCTGACAGACTGTAACACTGTAGTACTTAAGAAGAAGATTTTTAAACATTTTCCCTATATACTTCTATGTTAAACTTTGAACCCCTCTTTGGGCCCCAATATTAGCCCGGGGGTCACGATTTTGCCAATTTAGAATCTACAATAGCCAAGGATGCTTGCACCGTAATCCCACAAACTGTTGCACTGTAGTTCTTGAGAAGAAGATTTTTAAACATTTTCCTTATATATTTCTATGTTAAACTTCGAACCCTTTCTTGGGCCCCAGTATTAGTCCGGGGTTTATGGTTTCCATAATTCAGAGTCTTCATAATTTGAGGATACTTGCATAGTAATCTCACAAACTGTAGCATTGTAGTTCTTGAGAAGAAAATTTTTAAACATTTTCCCTTAATACTTCTATGTAAAACTTTGAACCCTTTCTGGGGCCCTAGTGTTGGTCCTGGGGTTACAGCTTTTATATTTTAGAATCTTCACTATTTGAGGACCCTTGCATAGTAATCTCACAAACTGTAACATTGTAGTTCTCGAGAAGAAGATTTTTAAACATGTTTCCTATATATTTCTATGTTAAACTTTGAACCCCTCTTGGTGCCCCAGTATTAGTCCGGGGGTCACGGCTTTTACAATTTAAAATCTTCACTACATATACAAGCTTTTGCGTAAATAGTGGCATTTCTGGTGCAGTGGTTCTTGAGAAAAAGATTTTTAAATATTTTTCCTATATATTTCTATGTTAAAGTTTGAACCCCGCCTGTGGACCTAGTTTTGGTCCGGGGTCACGATTTTTTCAAATTTAGAATCTTCACTATATATACAAGCTTTTGTGTAAATATTGGCATTTCTGATGCAGTGGTTCTTAAGAAGATTTTTTAACATTTTTCCTATATATTTCTATGTTAAACTTTGAACCCCGCCTGTGGCCCCAGTTTTGGTCCGGGGGTCATGATTTTTACAATTTAGAATCTTCACTATATATACAAGCTTTCGCATTTCTGGTGCAGTGGTTCTTAAGAAGATTTTTAAAGACATACACCCTATTCTCACTGGTTCGCAATTATCTCCCTTTTGAAAAGGGTTAAGCCCTTTATTTTTACAATTTAGAATTCTCTTCGCATAAGAATGCTTTGTACCAAGTTTGGTTAAATTTGGCCCAGTGGTTTTAGAGAAGAAGTAAAAAATGTGAAAAGTTTACAGACGGACGGACAGGCAGACGGACGACGGACAACAGGTGATCAGAAAAGCTCACTTGAACCTTCAGTTCAGGTGAGCTAAAAAAACTTTAAAGAATTGTCATAATATCAAAATATATGCTGAAATTCGACCTTGCAATATTGTACTGTTATCGTAAATTATAACTTTAACATTATCAAACATAAGTATTAAACAACTTAATTTAAATAATGAAAATATTTAAAGGTGTTGATTTTGTAAGATTTTTCTAATGCTATTAAGTGTTATTTGTGAAAGCATTCCCGCTATCTAAAAGGAAAGTTTACTGGATATTCTCGTATAATTTTTACCCGTTATTTTAGCCAATGAGTTGTTCTGTATTAAAAAGCAAATACTCAAGATAAACACAACAATATTAGCCGTATTTAATTGTAAATTCCATGGGAATACCCGTATACATACACGTCGTATTTATTATTTTCCACTGAGTCTCTATACGGCCATTTTTATTTCATGCATGTGTCATTTGTGTCAAGGATTTTTAGCTATTGATCCTTTTCTTGATTTAAGGCTATGATTAATTTATTTTTGGTAAAATTTTTGTTATAACGTACTATAATTTGATTTCTCTATTGACTTGAATGAATACCAATAACAATCTCCACCCCCCCCCCCCCAAAAAAAGAGACTATGTTTCTGATTAATTGCCGCTAATACCCACAGTTTATATCCACAGTGACCGATTGCATTGGAGAGTTAATTTAAAGAGGCTCGGTGGTCGACAAATTAACCATCAGATCTGCCTTAAATTTTCAAAAAATTTAAGCTATAAACTATTATTGAGTAATAGTCCAGTCAATTTATTGTTAACCTTAACAAAATTGCGACAGAATTTTTTTATCATAACATTGTAAAGGTAACTTTGTTGTAGCACATATTAAAAGACAAAGATTTAGTTAAAATTTTCAGAATCAAAAATTTGTTAACTTCAAATTTTCAACATTGCACAAATAAGGTACCGTAGAAACAAAGGGAAGTAATTATTACCTTGACATTATCGATATATGTGATTGAATACTTTATGGAAGCCATATATAACGATATAAAGTGATTTTAAATATAAAAATCTTCTCATTACATATTAGAAACACATGTTTTCTAATTATAACTTCGTTTTTATACTTATTTATGATTGCATTCAGAATATTCCATAGTTTAACATACCACAACAGTTTTCGTCTGCTTACTGCTACATTATGAGTAACTTACTAACTCATAGTTTGTTTTTTGTTATGTTTATGATCTGTAAACTTCAAATTAAGGAGGTTGGCACCTGAAATAATAGTAATGTCAATCATCCGAAAACCACTTGGATATAAAGATGGTGACCTAAAATGTTCATTTATTTTATTTGTGACCCATGTCACATGCCATTTTTTGGAAATATTGGGCTCCAAACAGAAATGATAATTTTCCTGAAATTTTTGCTAAAATTTGACATGGAAATTGATAATTTGAAGAAATCAAACAAATATTTATAGTTTGAACTATTATTTAGTTATGATTTTTATACAGTATGAGGTTGAACACATGTAGTGACTATAAAAGTAAAATCTAAGTCAAAGTTTAAAATTTCTTGATCTACTGGTGGCTTCAAAGCCCAGTACATCAAGAACACGCAACAGATGTTACAAAATTTTTGAGTAATCAAATTATAACGCAAATAAAAAAAATTATAGTAATGTCATCTTTCCAAAACTTTGCATACAAATAGACATTCATTTATTGTCTCATTTAAAAGTAAAACAAGTAGGGGTCACATCTCAAAAATTTGAGATATAGCATGAAATAAGCTAATTTCAGGACAAAATTGGAGTTAATTTTTTCTTAACTTCTACGAAATATAAGCTAAATATGCCAAAATATATCAATAAAAATATTAAAATAATGTTTAAATATGTTAATTAGAACATCATGAATATATCATAATACACAAACTATCCAGAAGTTTGGTCTGTGCTGAAAATTCGGAAGCTAAAGTAACAGTACTCTAAAACTAATGAGTTATGAAAATTGTTCATTTCTTTCTTGAAAACCTTCCGCCACAAAATATAGTCCCTTACTAAACTCTGTAAAAATGAAATTTTTTTGAAACAATTTATTTCAATAAAGTTTATTTGGCATTGTAAAATATAAATATACTACTAGAATTAATATGTGATGCAGAATTTTTAAACTAGAGCTGACCCAAAATAGCTACCCAAAACCTAAGGAGCGAACCTCTTTAAGATACCTATCGTAATAAAGAGAGTCTAGCATATCACGTAATCATTTAGTTTTTGTAAATCAGAAGCGTGGTTGTTTATGTTAAGAAATATCTATGGAACGCCATATGGGACAAAATTAACATCAACGCAATGCATATTAAAGCCCGTTGGGGTTTCTCCATCCTTGAAGGTTTTTATCATATGGTTTAATTTATGTAATTGTTGTTTAAAGTAGAAGATCAATATGTAAAAAATCAAATAGAACTGAAATATTGATATGTTGCAAATATATGTTTGTCATGCCGTAGGAACTAAGACAAGTACGCTATCAGAGCATGGCAACGACTGCTAACCAATTAAACATCACATGAATTCTTGACTGATTCCCCATATATAAAAGCATTCTTTACAGAAAATATGTAAAAAATCAAATAGAACTGAAATATTGATATGTTGCAAATATATGTTTGTCATGCCGTAGGAACTAAGACAAGTACGCTATCAGAGCATGGCAACGACTGCTAACCAATTAAACATCACATGAATTCTTGACTGATTCCCCATATATAAAAGCATTCTTTACAGAAAATACTCACAATCCTTTTTATCGAGTTTTTTTTTTTAAACAATTTGAACCCATTTGGACTTGCAAGTATGTAAATTATAACATTTACAGTGCATTTGATTCAATTTTTCAGCTCACTGGCACATAGAGTTTAAAAAAGGCAAGAGTTGAATCAAAAACCAAAATACAAAATTACCATAATGCCACAACCCCATTACAAAATAAAATCACACTGAAAAATCAAGCAAACAGCATGATAACATTTTTAAAGAAGATGTATGAAATTTTATTTTTGAATTTGACGGAGGCAAACTTTGATTTCAAATTGTTAGCTTGAAGACAGATATGTTGCCCAAGGCCGAAGATCCATTAGACCCAACAAATCAAAATACAGAGTAATATTATGAAGATGAATATCTTCTCGATATTTGACGTTCACCGTAAATAATAAAGTAAAATTGGAAGGTAGGACCATTTTATTGATAGAATATGTATATAAAGCAAATGGTTCCGATTCAGTATTCATAGGCATTAGGCCAGTAACACAAAGGTCGCTGGATCAAATCCTGATGTGGTCACTCTATTGTGTGCGTTACTAGTATGTCCTTATACAAGCCACTTAATCTACATTGTCTCAGTCCATCCAGCTGATATTTACTGGGTACCAGCTAACACTGGGAGGTAACCAGCTGTGATGAACTGGTGTCCCATCCAGGGAGAGTCAATTAATGTCTCTTATACGCTTTAGACCAAAGAAACTTGGGATAAGCACCATTTTTATGCACCGTCATGGCTATGAGAAGGATTTTAACTTTTTAATTTTAATGTGAACATTGTATTCTATGTGCAAACCTTTTACTAGATACCAGCCTTTAATTTAAAGTTACGGATGTATGTTGGATCGCTGAATTAGCTGAATGCTATGTCAGTGGCCCAATCTTTGAAATGTCTTAAAAAAGAAAAGGCGACAGACTCTTTAGTCAGAAGGAAAATCTTTCACATGTACTTTTACGATGTGATTTGATAAAGAAATAGTAAAAATATCAGTAACATAATCTTTTTCTCTAATTGTTTGTTGATGTGACTTATTTGAACTAATCTGAAAGGGAAAACAGTCACAATTAATGTACATTATTGTATAAATCATATACATAGACATATATATGCAGTTTTTGTAAAGACTAACAAATATTTAACACTGTGCTGGATAATTATGCCAGTGCCAAGGTGGCATTTTTGCACCCGCTTAAGATGCAGTTTCAGAAAAAACCATACATACCAAATGATAGATCATTGTCTAGAGAGTATATAACCACTTTTGTTTTTAGTGTGTTTCACCTGACAGGTGAGATATTCACCTTTAAAAATTAATATCCCACAGGAAAATGATAATTCCCATAGGAGAAATGATTCTCCTACAGGAAATATTGACGATCCTATAGGATTTTTAGAAAATCCCATAGGAATTATATTTCCTAAAGAGAATGACATTTCCTGTAGGAATTTACTT
Source organism: Magallana hongkongensis (assembly GCA_016163765.1). Taxonomy (NCBI): domain Eukaryota; kingdom Metazoa; phylum Mollusca; class Bivalvia; order Ostreida; family Ostreidae; genus Magallana; species Magallana hongkongensis. The sequence continues at coordinate 31,230,611 of WFKH01011581.1, read as the reverse complement.
CAGAAAGGTAGTTTTTCTATAGGAAATTAAAATTTCCTATCGGATTTTATCAAATCCTATCGGAATTGAAATTCCTATAGGAAGTTCTTGTATTCCGATAGGAAATTTCAAATTTCCTATAAGAATATTGTTTTTCCTATGGGAAAAATTATTTTCCTGTAGGAATTTATTTTTGAAAGGTAAATATCTCACCTGACAGGTGAGATACAATGATAACAAAGGTAGTTATAAACTCTTTAAGCAATGGTCTATCACATGACATATTTGAATTTTTCGATATATGCAGCTTAGACGGGTGCAAAAATGCCACCTTGGCACTGGCATAATTATCCGGCACAGTGTTATTTATAGATTTTTAACTTCTTTCCGAAGTCAATCATGCGCATTAAAATAATTGTCAGTCATTCAGTAGTAAATCCCGAACCGACATTAATTTTTAGCACATGTTCATTACGGTGAACTGTTTTAACTCTGTTGGTTTGATATACTCTGATTTAGACTATTGTTAGTTGTTTAGTTGGTTAGAAATATCAGTATATGCAAAATTGTGTGTTAAAATGATTTTAAAACCAAATGACATGCAGTATGTTTCAAGTTGTTTTTAATCTATTTTTGAAGAAAATACTTTTTCCTTCTAATTAAAATATTGTGCTTTGTTTAAAAATTGAAGAAAAAAAATGAACAAAAACATGACTGGTTATTATTAATTAGTAAATAATATTTAGATATCATAATATTGAACACATTTGCATGTTAAAATGTCCATTTTAAGTACAAAAAATAGGAAAATATTTTTTTTCCCAGTTTTCTACTATTTTTCACTAAAGACGAAGGTTTTCACCCAAATTTCTTCATATTACAGCTTTAGATTTTTCTAGACTTTTAGTATATGATTGTCTAGGCATTACACCTTCAAGTTATGCTAAAAAAATTCTTTTGCAATTTTGTTCAGGTTTGGCAAATTTTAGAGTAGATTAACTGGACTATTAAAATAATTCTAAAACTCTTATTGATATCTATACAGAGCTCTTCTTTTCAGTGATATTAATATCGTCTAAAAATGGCAACAACCATCCACCTCTCTTAAAAATCAACACACACAAAAACCTATTAGTAAGTTGGCATTGCATAAATGGTAATTAAAACATGTCACTGACAACTAGAAAACTTGGAAATTCGGGGATCAACACACACAGAAATCTTAGCTGACACCGCTTAAAGGGTATTAAAAATGTCACTGACAATTTTAAAAATTGGAAATACGGGGAGGAAAATATTACAATATTGAACTTTAAGTTAGTTGTGTAACGCTAAAGGTAAGGGTTTTCAGTCTTAAGATCTTGATATAAGAAGCTTAACTTAAGATTATCAGCACAAAACATTAAACACCGGTAAGTGGGAATCTAACCTTAGGACATAGTTGGTCTGGTCCGTATTGTCGCAGGTAAATGTGAAAGAACCTATCGTCCACACCTGCCAACCAGCAAGGGTGGTGGATGTAAAATTTAAGGTTCCCTTGTGGCTATCATACCAAGAGTCAATGCCAGACGACCAAAAATTCCCCGGGAAGACGCATGTACTCTCTGAAAACAAATTTCACTGATGGTTGAGCGCCTACATATTTATACGAACAAAATTGCATAGCTGGATCTATAATGATACTTCTTTTGTTATGCTACTTTTTCAAGGATATATACATGCATGTACCAACTCACAGTTGTATGGGTAACATTGGTTTTATAAAGTCAGTAGATTGAATTTCATTGATCATTTGTTCTTACAGACTTGATATTGAGTTACCTGTATACACCAGAAGAGAGACGATGACAATCAAACTCCGGATAATCATATTGTTTTAATCCATATCACTACTCCACATGATCTTGAAACAAGCGATTGCCAGTTGAGTGTTTCACATCTTTCTTCAGTAGTAGACGTGTATTGATTGAAATCGTTTCTATGTAATTATTCAGATTAGAATTTTAATCTTGCAGTCCATGGTCATTAATCTGTTATTATGGTTGTTTAATGGAGAGGATAATTCCAGATTAGTAAAGATCAAAGTTTGATACATTCCAGGTCATTCTAAGACGTTGGAAGGGCCATTGCAGACTAAATAAAGATGTTTATATAAAAATGCGAATATCATACATTATTCCGTCTTCCCATTAAGAGCTATTGCTACTTAAAGAGTTATATTCCCCTTAGAGCAGGTATGCATAACTTCCAGTTAATCGAAGATAGGTAATCAGTGCGGGAGTTTACAAATACGAATTTTCCTACAACAACAACAACAACATTTGATGATGTTTAAATTGCCAAACAGAAAACATCAAAATTTATCTAAAATTAATAAAAAAAAAATCAAAGTCAGCATATCATTACAAGAATTAAAACGATAAACATCGCAAATGAAAGGCAGTCGGATTCTTAATGGTTTTCGTATTTCAGAGCTTACGGATGGTTGGTGGTTTGGTGATTTCTCTGATAAAATAAACCTACTTGTTGTAACGTAGAAATTAAAGATGTTATATATATTAGATGGAGCTAGAGAAATATAGAAATCTAATATAATATAAATTCCTACCGAACTGTCCCTATACTTTTTTTCGGGGGACAACGCAAAAACAATATAGGAAAAGTATATATATTTACCGACCAAATTCAAAGATACATGTACGAGCCCCCCCCCCCCCCAAAAAATAAATAAAAATCATCCCCTCCCCTAAAAAAACCCCTAAAACTTCACAGACTGGGATTTAGGGAATTTGTAACGTTTGTACGTCAAGAATTTTGGTCGGTCTGCCCCTCCCCCCTTTTCAAAAAACGATGTTATCGCTAACCCGTTATGCTGCATTCGTTCAAAATGCCATGCTTTCATGATAAAATATACATGCAGTGGGTATAAGTATCTTACCAAGCAACGATGGTCATCAATTTAGGCAGTTGTACCTGTCATGAAGGATGTTTACTTAATGACAACCGAAACAGAGAGCGTTGAAATTAGATCTCAGTGTTTTATAATAGATTTTATCGAAATTAGAATTTGTTTTCGGTTTAAGAAAAAGAAATACTTTTTTCTTTTAAAGCCCTTGAGAAGACTGCTAACATTTAATTTATTTAATTCTGAACCAGACACAACAATGTGACGGCAATTCAACGGGCAACTACTCTAATCTAAAAGTAATTCCAAAGGGCAACTACTCCAAATATGTTTAAGAACTTCCGTAGATGAGTAGGCGAGGCGTCGGCCATATTGTCGATTATTAATTTTTACCAAACGGACAAAGAGATATATCTGGCAGTCACGTGTCATGATTGTATAAACCAATGAAAGTGTGACATTTTAGTCCGAATGAAAACATAAGATATCGTACCTTATGTACGTAACATCTATAGCAAACACATATATGGCAAAGCGTGAAAGAATATAAAAGTTTACTTTGATTTAAAAAGAAATGCACGAGAACCAAATTAATATTAATCAGCCATGCATATCAAAACCATGTATTTTGAATAAACATTTCAAGAAAAGCACTATCTGCGCTATATAGTGTGTTTATGCCCCAATATTTAAAGTTATGAATAGAACTTTAGTTTGCATAAAGAAAGAATAAAACATATACAATACAAATATAACAAGATAAATTGTCTGATCGATATCAAAGTAATTAAAGATATGATATATTGATAATGATCTAATTTTACAAAAAGTACGTATTTAAGCAAAACATTGGGTTTTTTCGATCAGATTGTTGAACAGGAAACATCAAGCGCATGCTTGCTCCAACACCATTTCTTATAATATGATTTGCAAATATGAACAATTATATATGTAGAAATAGTTTTGGAGCAAAGGTGCGCTCTATGCTTTCTACTGTTAAATATGGATAAAAACCTGATAAAAACTGATGAATTTTTCGTTTTTGAGAAATGGCGGGAAATATTTAGGTGACGTCATAGAGGAACGAGGAATTATATTATGCGAAAATTTACGCAAAAGCAAGGTTGCAAAGCAAAAATGTTTTTATCTCTATAATTCCTATGATGATGAAGTTGAAATTAGTGATTTATTAATATAAATGAAAGCCATCAAGAAGAATTACATGTATATAGTAACTTCCGCCAATGATCAGTGCGGGTACGTAAGTCATAATAATGCCTACTATAGTATCTTTGTACTTCGACCTAAAATGAAATATTCACTTTAGAGAGGCAGACAGACAAAACCATTCATAAAGCATTTTTCGTTCTTCGTGATGGCTTTGCCTGACCACTTCTCTGGATAATACAATTCACAGGGGCGCTCTCCTGAAACCTTAACTATTGTTAGATGGTACAAACAAAGTTGAATCTAACATGCTCGTCAAATCGCCCTATTATTTTTGCAGTATTAAAGCATTCTTTAATTGCACAATTGTCTTTGAACATTGCCACCAACAACGATAATACAAGACAAAAACGTCTCTTTCAACCATTTGTTTACACTTCTTACCCAGCGCTATACCTGTTCTATTGGAGAGATAACTCGTGTAACGAACGATAAGTTCTCCAGGTTATGAAAATCCGGAATACCGGTATGCATATAACCATATCAAGTATTGCTCAGCAGCTTAAAGTATAATATACACTTATAAGAATATTTCAAACACATATAACAACAACACAACTTAGGTGTGAGCCAGACGAGCTTTGCGGGCAGCTGGCCTTTAATGATAATACATCATCGAATGCATGTGTACATAAAGTAAACATATGAATATACATCCCAATGATTGACGTTAAAAACCGCCCAGGAAAAACCATAGATAAAATATTTGAAAAAACTATGGAAACCTGTGTCCGAACGCTAGTGTAAATAACGCATGGGGCGAATATCGGACTTACTCATACATTTTTTTAATACAAATATATAATTCAAAAAATATAATAGACAACAAAAATCAAAAAATAAAAACATAAAAAAATCTAAGCTTCGTGCGCAGCGTGAAACTGGCTAAAATACCTTTACTATTTAACACCGACCCTTATATACTGGCCTTCCTATGACCCCGCCCTGTACATGTATTCCTACGCAAATCCATTCGAACACGTTACTATCATACAACGTTTTCCCGCTATTCTATGAAACGCGGGAAAAACTAAACTATATATAGTCCATTGAAATAGGCAAAATACATGAGTTTATTTCTGTATACCTGTATAATGAGTTTATCTCATAACGCTTTGGGTTTTTTTTTTCTAGATTGTAGGATATCAGTCAATCAGACAACTATTATATGAATTAATCAATCATATAATAAAACATGATATCACCACTGCACACAAAAAAACACAGTATATAGGATTGTAGCTCAATGGTCTGTCAACATGGAATTCCTTTTGAGATAGTTTTGCAGATAATGCAATATTCCATATTGTTTTTCTAGAAAGCATCTTCTCTGCCTTCATGGTTTGACTTCCACGTCATTTGATTTGGATTTATGGGCAGAGGTCAGTGTTCGTCGGGAGGTCTCATGTTCTACCCCATCACTGCAAATGATGGTGGCACTCAGGTTTTATGCCAGTGAGAACTTTTAAACTGTTACATGTGATCTTCGAGGTATCAACAGAGTTAACTAGTGTCTCAAGAATTGTAAATGTTGCATCATCAGGATTAGAGCTTTAAGTCTCGATTATATAAAATTTCCACGTGATGATAGAGGTATAAATGACGCCATACTTGCTTATTTCCCAAATGTGATTGGAGCAATAAAAGAGACTCATATTCCAATAAAAGCTCAGAACAATGATGAACTTCTCTTCGTTTTCACTAAAAACTAGACAGCATGGAGATGGTGACCATCTCAAAGGGCCCCGCTTAAATAATGGACAATAGGATGAAAAGCATTTCAGAAAATTTTGCTTTGACCTTGACCTATAACTTAGATATTTTACAGCTGGCATAGAGCTTTTTTCAATATCATAACCCCTTACATACATGCATTTTTGTTTAATCTGAGCAAGATTAAGCAAATGGGAAATAATCTACGGTCTAATACTGATTATAAAGAGATCTGCTATGACATTCACATTGACTTGATTCAGAGTAACTGCACACCATTATCCCACATGCTGTTTATGTGAAGAATGGGCCAAATAGGGCTAACTGGAGAGTACATGCTCTTAAAAAAGGATTTTTGTGCGATCCGATGACCTTGACACTTGAACTACAAACTTTATTCAAGGTCACTGCACACCCTTTGATCATAGGCATTCTGTGAGTTAAGTATGAGCCAGATTGGACCAAAGGGAGAGAAGATATGCTCCGGACAAGGATTTTTTATTTAATTCTGCTGTGACCTTCACACTTGACCTTGAAACTTGGTTCAAGGTCACTGCACACCCTTTGTTTAAAAGCTCTGCTGATTTAAAGTATGAGCCAAATAGGGCTAAGTGGAGAGCATATATGCTCTGAAAAAAGGATTTTTGCATGGATCGATAAGACCTTGACACTTGACCTACAAACTTTATTCAAGGTCACTGCATACCCTTTGATCATAGGCATTCTGTGAGTGAAGTATGAGCCAGATTGGACCATGGGGAGAGGAGATATACTCCAGACAAGGATTTTTCATATAATTCTACTGACCTTAACCTTAGACCTAAAAACATGGTTCAAGGTCACTACACACGGACAGACAGACTGATCACTAAAGGGCTCCCACAGAGCAATGCCCTAATTAATTTCATTAACGTTATGGAAGTGTATCACTCTGATACTAGTTTGTTTACCAACTACTATTACTAGGTGGCCGTGTTTATTATGTACAAATTCAATACTGCGTGATTTTTTAGAGAATAGTGATATAAACAGAGGATGGTTACTTGGAAACGGTGCATACCCTCTGAAAAATCATTTGTTGACACCTGTATTGATCCAGGCAACCCTCATAAACATGCGTATATCGAGGCCCATGCCAGAACGATAAATCCTATCTAAAGAACTCTGTGCCGGATAAGTATGCCTGTGCTGAGATACATATATAATACATTGTATAATATTAAATATAATATATATATATATATATATAAAATATAATGTAAATTTTATTTGTTAAGATAAATTTTATCAGGAATGACACAAATTTTTGCAGATTTTTCATTTACATATATTATATGCATAAATGTTAATGATATCTTCAGTTCAGAATATTCACATGTATATACATGTTTACTTTTTGTTTAATAGAGAAAAAAATTGTTGCCAATGACATCAAATGTGTAACAACAAAATAAAAAGCCTAACATTATTGAATTAACATTTAACTTGAAATTTTAATCCTGAAAAAGGTCCTATTATATTTTATTACTTTTTTTTCCAAGACTGGCCAACCCAAATTTTAAAGAGTTCACAAAAATCTTCAGAGTTTTTCTTTTTAATATACAATTAAAAAAAAATTTAGATTTACGATATAAACTTTATTATTTTGTGATTATCAGCATTTCATCTATTTGTTTTATTATTAATAGAATAATGACTTATCTTGTCAATTTCATTCACAGTAAAAGAGCGATAAGAAAAGTTGTTTGCACATGAAACTCGAGAAGAAATTGATATTAATTTTTTTTATAAGCTTACATGATCATTCTTGACTTTCATGTATATACTTGTGACATAATTAGGAATACAATTTTTTTTTACTTTTAAACTTTACTGTCATTGACAATGACAATTGGACCGACAAAAAACATATATAATGTGTCAAATACATTAAGGGCATTGGCCACGTTTCTGATTTCAGTACAATTTCTTTTTATATACATTCTTTCATAAGTTTATGTGTCTATATATGCAACAACAGACCCCTTTTTCCATCCTTATTATAAAAATAATTCCAAAAATATACATTTCCCATTTAACATTGATTTCAATGTAATATAAGGAATAAATCACACTATATAAATAGTGCCTGTTTAGAAGGGTAACAGTTGAAATTGACACCCTGAGAAAATCATTGTCCACTGACGCGAAGCGGAGGTTGACATTGGTTTTCGAGGGGTGTCAATTTCAACTGTTACCCTCCCAAACAAGCGCTATTTATTTTATTATACTGAATGTCTTAATTTTAGAGAAAACTTTACTACTTTTCTATCGGAATGACTTGAATTCTACGGCGAACCTTACGCGCATGTAACAATTCGTTATGTTACCCGTTGCCAAGTGTGTTGCTAATGCTGAGGGTAATAGAATGGATTAGTAACTGCGTCTAAACCAATCAAATTTCAGTATTTAACATGAAATAATAATTAATATTTAAGGGGAGCTTTTTTTAATAAGTGTGATGTGATCAAAAATTACATGATACACATTATAATAATTGTAAATTGATTTTGTATGATATCCAATTGAAAATGAAATATATGGCTAATGTATAAAATGTCTGAATCTCAAAAATAAACTTTCCTATTTTAGAGTTACTGTCCTTTGTTTTGTTACCTTTCACAAAAACAAAATAAATAAGGATCATGGTAAAAAGCACATCCAACAACACATATCTTTAAGGTATCTATAAAGGTTTCTGATAATTTGTTATTACTAGTAAGCCTTTGCCTTCACACATGCCCTTGGAAAACAAAAGGAACATTTTCAGTGTCTTTTACAAACCAATGAAAAATGAGAAAATGATAGTTGTTATGGACTAATTATTTTCCTTCCTCCCCCCTTAATTGTATAAATGAGAAAATGCAAGTGCAGATTTTTTATATCTGCAGCATTTCGTTGTCAATGCCCTTAAGCAATCAAAATCTTATATCAATTGGTGTACAACATAAAATTAAATATCCACAATAGCAAGAGGAATGTACCAATATAATTCTCTGGACAGGAGCCCAACAACCACCTAGCTAACTTAAGCAAATGTACCCAACTAAATTCAAAAAAAAATATTTTAACAAAAAATCCAAAATTCCTACTGTACTCATTGCTAATACATTAGGTTATTCGAATACATTAGGTTATTCCCAGTACATGTATTCAATTGCATAAAACAAGATTAACTCAGATCTGAAATCAATCTTAAAAAAATATGTATCACAATTTTGAACTTTAAATGAAAGTTAACAGATGTTGCACACACTGATTCATTTTAAGGTCCAACATTGCATTGATGAAGAACTACTTTTAAATTCCACCATAACCACTGAAGTAAGTCATATTCTGCTGCAGTGATGGATTTGGAAGCATGGATTTCTGCACATTAATAAATTCTGTTTTCTTAACTTCACAGTCAATCTGTATCATGCCAACTTTTCCAAATGGTGGTCTTACTGAGTCATTCAGTGACAATGCCGGCATAAATAAAGACATTCTTGGCCGTTCAGTTCTGTTGTGAAGAGCGGCAGGAACCAAGTAGTAATCTGTGTTAAACGAAAGTATGTAAAAAGTGTCATTCCTTTTGGATACTATCTGCCAAAAGTCCTCCTGCTTATGATTATAATTAAAAAGCTGCAGTTGGTATTGACTGTCCAAGATCTTAGATGACAGCTTTTGAATTTGTCCGTTAATTGATTGAAAATAACTTGATCTTGGGAATTTCTTCAATTTTCTTAATTTTTTGGTTGAGGTTTTCTGTTTTTCAAGTTTAAACCTTTGCATCCATCCTGATAATTGTTCTGCTAATTTCATTGATTCTGTATGATTTAAATAGGTTGTACATTTGTTTTCGCTTTTGTTTCCTGTAAATACATTGTAGCTGTTCAAAAATTCTTGGAACTTCTGTGGGTTAGAATTTGATAAAATTGTTTTCAGATCAATTTCTCCTCTTTCTGGATAAGACAAAAGTTGTCTCCCTTTGTATCTTTGTATTTTTTCCAAATCCCTTGCTGGTTGCCAATCCTGTACAAGAGACAGTTTACCAGAAAATATGTTCATGCACAAGATAAAAAAAACACCCATTAAACAAATTTTCTTTGTTGGAGACAATGCTAATGTCCTTTTTAAACTTTTTTGCTCATTTTCAAATGCTCTTATTTTTTCTTTCAGCATATAATTTTCTTCTTTCAGTTTTTCATTTTGAACAGTACATTCTTGCAGCTGCTTTTCAAGAAGGTTCAAGTATTCCTTCTTGCGTTTCCTTGACAAACATGCAGATTCACGATTTTTTATCATTCGCTGTTGACGTTTTGTTGTTCTTGACTCCAGGTCTATTTGTAGATGGTTGTGCATTGGATTTATTAGCATCCCCATTGTACCTGACTGAATGGAATCTTCATTTAAAGCTTGATTATTTTGAACTGTAACTGTACTCAATGACCTACAATTTTCAATAGGTTTGGGCTTAATCTTCACCTTTGAATCCATTATAGAACTGATATTCAAACATTTTTGTTGTGGAATTACTCCTGTTGTATATTTTAGAGGATCCAATGTCTCTGGGGTTAAATCGACTCGCACATGGTTCTGTGGTTGTAGAACCAATTTGCTATCTGATTCTGGTTTTAGTCGATGGAATTGTGCATTATCTTCCTTTTCATTAAACGGTGTCCACTTACCATCACATACTCTTGCTGAGCCTATTCCACTGTCTGAACTGTCACTGTGTTCATTGTTTAAAGAATCTTGCAGAGAAAAATCTTCTGAAAACAGCTCATTATCGGTACACAATTTGAAATCATCACTATCTATGTCAACAAGATCCACTGTTTCGTCTAATGTAAAAGGTGTTTCGAAATTAATGTTAGCACTGTCAAGGAAACTGTCATTTTCCTCGTTCCACAAATCCATGTCGATTAGCAAACCAACACGACAAGAAAATATGGGTGAACTTCCGGTTCGAGAATCACCCAAAAGGACGTCAGTTTGATAGCTATATAAATTAAATCAATTAATTAGATGGACCTTTTGATGATGGAATTGTGGAAATATAATATAATGTATAAGTCACCATTCAAAAAATAAAAAGACGTCTCCGTTTATAGGGTAATGTACTCGAACATACAGTATACCCCGATCCCGATCTAATTGTTGTGAATTACAGTCAACTCGTAACCAAACCGACTCGTACCCAAACAGACTTGTAAGCAAATCGTCGAGTAAAAAAATGACTTCAATTATAATATTTTGCCTGCCTTCCAAGAGTGAGAAGAATTTATAAATTTGTCAATCTAATTAATCGGTTTTTATAGAAAAGTTTGCATGTAAACGGAAATTTTCTATCAAATGTTGATATAGGGACCTCTTTTGGCAAACTTATAGGAGAAGACATTATATTATCAAAAATTCTTCATTCATTCATCTCATAATTTCTTAATTAATATGTTTTACGGTGCTACCGTTGTGGCGAGCGCAGCAAGAATTACACATACCTTGCATCATTGTCGTCTTAGTGTTATTTAGTTATCAACGAGCGTTAAATAGTTTTTTGAGAGAGAGAGAGAAAGAGAGAGAGAGAGATTATTATATAATATTTCTAAGTTTAAATAAATTCTTACAAAATACATGGCTTGCTTCCCTAAAACCGTTCTTTACTTTTGGAGAGAATTGATCCGTCTGTAAAATATAATTTTTGTTTAATTTGGTCAAAAGTGTTAACGATAAATACAGTATTTTTTTGGTTCCTTTTTTTTCCCTGTTCATAATTTTTTTTTTAAAAATTCGTTTATTTTTGCATTCTAATTACATACGTTATCCGTGCCCCCGGTCCCTGTTTGTAGGTGTGTAATTTCCCATTTTCTAATTTAATGGTTTGACTATAAGCAATATCTGCATAATTTTTTTAACTGTTTATTTTTTCTCTTTATTTTTTTTTTATTTAGTTCAAAATGTCCTATTTTTTTTTATTTCCTCCCTACTCATACTTACTGTACATGCATGCAAAATTAGCTTAAAATTGGATCGATATGACAGTAAAGTGTGGCTCTTGCTAGTATATATATAATCTTTCTATCAAAAAAAATAAAATAAAAACAAATCATATGTCAATGAGGCAGGTATCGCAGTCTATACTGAAATAGCTAGTGCAAGCGTCACATATGTTTGATCCACCTCTAAATTTATCGCGGGAAATATAGCGCGAGATCACTGTGACGTCATACGTTAAATTCCATAATCATTTGTTTACGTATCTCAACTCAATACGATGGAATGGAAGCATGTAAAAAATCTCTTGGGTCTCACCAAAGCTTGTGTGGTACTCAAAACGTGTCTTCAAACCTCAAGGCACCGTAAATTACGAGTTAAATGTCAGCCATTTTTGGCATAGCACCACGGGTGAAAATATTAGAGAGCATTATGGGACCGAGACAAAAAATTTTGTTTGATGAATCTGTAGGTTTAGCTCGTTCTTTTTCCCGCGCACACTGGTTCTTAGAGCTCGCTGCGCTCGCTATTATAATTATATCAAAACCTAACCTTAACAGATTATCTTTTACATTTACAACCCATGTATCATTGTTTACCACCGGACAAATGGATTTTTAGTCTGTTTGGGTACGAGTCGGTTTGGGTACGACTTCACTTGACTCCATTGTTGTGTTCCTCTCGAATGCGGGACTGTTCGCCCCGAAAGACCGTTCGCGCGGAGACGTTTCGCCCTGAGACGTTTCGCGCCGTTTCATTAAATTGTAATTGTCACTTGTCAACAGTAATTATCAATTTCTTATTGTTTTTTTTTTTTATCAAAGAGAAAAATCCAAGGGTGTCCGATGCATGGTGAAATCATCCTACTGTTTTGTAATATAATTTCAATCAATTCAACCAAATTATATGAGATATAATACTATAAAAGACCTGATTTATATAAGGGTATTGGGGGGATATTTCTAAATGACCTGATCGATATTTTTATATGATGGACATGGTGATTAATGATATATATTGATGTAGCTCAACATAAAGAAATAGATATTAACTGATGATCAATGAGAATGAATCTTCGCATATGTAACCAGTAGTTCTCATAATTAACACCCGTCTCATAATCTATTTTTCCTGTTTAACTGGACATGGAGAGTCTCCAAATTAGTTATAACACCTTACGGTAATTAGAAAACTGAATCAAATACTTAATTATGATTGCTGAATAAATATAATTAAATCTGCACGTGGGTAATTATTTTAGAAAAAGTTTTAATGAAGTCAATATCAACCTTATATATAAATATTTATCTTTAAACATCGCAATATATATGGTTATTAATAATAATAGATTTAATCGGCGCGAAACGTCTCAGCGCGAAAGGTCTTTAGGGGCGAATGGTCTCGGCGCGAATCGTCAATAATATAATTGGAGCGAAACGTCCCATTAGCTGCCAATCGCAGCTTCTCGGGCCTTTTCGGCAAGCTCGGAAAAACACCTCGAATGTATTAACATCACCGGATGTTAGAATTTTATACAAAATGGAGTCGCTTTCCACTAATATAAGTATCGGCTAGACAGCCTTGTATATCGCTTCTGTATGGAACGCCAAATTAACATATATTCAAATATTTGTACCTATCTTCAAATAATTGTACCTATCTTCAATTCAATTGTACCTATCTTTAATTCAATTGTACCTATCTTCAATTCAATTGTACCTATCTTCAATTCAATTGTACCTATCTTCAAATTGAATTAGAGATAGGTACAATTCAATTATACCTATCTTTAATTCAATTTGAAGATAGGTACAATTGAATTGAAGATAGGTACAAATGCAATGAATTGAAGATAGGTACAATTGAATTAAAGATAGGTACAATTGAATTGAACCTATCTTCAATTACTAAAATAAGGAGCGTTCATTATTTTCAACAATACACAAAACGAATTGAACCTAGGTATAATTGAATTGTACCTATCTTCAAATCCTTTGTAGATATGTCTGAATTGAACCTATCTTCAAATCAATTGTACCTATCTTTAAATGAATTTTACCTATCTTCAAATGAATTAGAGATAGGTATAATTCAATTGAACCTATCTTTAATTGAATTGAAGATAGGTATAATTCATTTGTACCTAGGTATAATTCATTTGTACCTAGGTATAATTATTTAGAGATAGGTATAATTATTTACACCTATCTTCAATTCAATTGTACCTATCTTCAAATAATTGTACCTATCTTTAATTCAATTCTACCTATCAACACTGTGCCGGATAATTATGCCAGTGCCAAGGTGGCATTTTTGCACCCGTCTAAGCTGCATATATCGAAAAATTCAAATATGTCATATGATAGACCATTGCTTACAGAGTTTACAACCACCTTTGTTATCATTGTAACTCACCTGTCAGGTGAGATATTTACCTTTCAAAACTAAATTCCTACAGGAAAATAATTTTTCCCATAGGAAAAACAGTATTCCTATAGGAAATTAGAAATTTCCTATCGGAATACAAGAACTTCCTATAGGAATTTCAAGTCCGATAGGATTTGATAAAATCCGATAGAAAATTTTAATTTCCTATAGGAAAACTACATGTCCGAGTCAAATTCCTACAAGAAATAACTTTCTCCTATAGGAAATATAATTCCTATAGGATTTTTAGAAAATCCTATAGGATTGTCAATAATTCCTGTAGGAGGATCGGTTTTCCTATGGGAATTATCATTTTCCTATGGGATATTAATTTTTGAAGGTAAATATCTCACCTGTCAGGTGAAACACACTAAAAACAAAAGTGGTTATATACTCTCTAGACAATGGTCTATCATTTGGTATATATGGATTTTTCCGAAACTGCATTTTAAGCGGGTGCAAAAATGCCACCTTGGCACTGGCATAATTATCCGGCACAGTGTTTATCTTCAAATCATTTGAAGATAGGTACAATTAATTGAAGATAGGTACAATTATTTGAAGATAGGTACAAATATTTGAATATATGTTAATTTGGCGTTCCATACTTCTGTGGTATATTTTAGGGTATATCATTAACTTTAATGAAGTCTAACTCACATTTCAACAGATTGTAAAAATGTGTTGAATTTATATCAAGTTTTATAAAAAGGGGGTTTGTCATGGACGCCTAGGTAATACAATCGAGGTGTTTTTCCGAGCTTGCCGGAAAGGCCCGAGAAGTTGCGATTGGTTAGGTAGCAATGGACAGTTTCGGATAAAGTACCCCCTCAATATTTTTGTAAAATTGAGAGTTGCTGTACTTGAAGGCTTATGAGTGTTGCTAAAATTCATGAAATTATTTTTAATGATTATCATTTGTTAGAGGGATGTCTCTTGTTGAAATTGACATGCAATATGTAGGCCCCATATGTTAGGTACATGAGAATCAGAAGTAAAATGCGAAACCGCGGCTATGACTATTGTGTTGACTTTACATAGTGAAATTGCAAGTGACAGACGGGAGGTAAAATAACACGAAAAGTAGGTGGATGGGACATTGTAAACGATACACCGGTAAGTTTCTGACATGTGATGGTGCAACATGCACACGGTACGGAAGGTCAACCCTTTGCAGGGAATTAGCTGGGGGAGGTCTAAAAAGCTGAAAAATCATGAAAAATTAGCAAAATATGAAAGGGTCAAAATCTCATAAAATCCCGTATGTAGACAATTTTACAGGTTTTGACTAGTAATTTTCTTTAGAAATAAGTGATTGACCCTATAACAAGTGAATTATGGGTATTTGTGCTCAATGGGAACTGAGTAAAATTCTAGTTACAGAGTTCTGAAGACACACATCCCCTGGCTACAATGAATTGTATCAAAAAAACTGTCCCGTGCCACCTTAGCTTCCTAAATGGGTGTCAGTCAAGTCGTACACAAACCATCTCGTACACATGTCATCTCGTATTCAAAAAGTCAATTTGTTTTCAAAACTGAAAAGTCAAGTCAAAAAATTTACTCATACACAAGGCTCTAAATCTTGTGGGAATTTCGTATGGAAAACGGAAAGTATTATGTATTATACTGTATAGTGTCTAAATCTACAGATACCAGATTGTGTGATGCGCTGACACTTTTAAGATTCTCACGGATTACACTTTAGGAGGTATGCTAAAATAAGATGCACAAAAACAATATACAGATATGGATATCGTATGTACATGTATATTGACTTCCAATTCATCGCAAAGGAAACAGAATCGATACCGGTATGCTGATATAATGATTAAAGTTAATTGTTTCATATACATGTATAATTATATACTGTTTTAAGGAAGGAATCTTTTCTGGTTTTCGACTTGTCGAAAGTAAATTTGATTAAATGTTTATTAAATCAAGATGAAAGGAAATTAAAATATCATATTTTTCTTTCTTTTTTACTATCATACAACTTGGCATAGAAATAGTAACCAAAGTTTAGATTCTAACAAGGACTGTATTTTTGGCGGAACATTGGCGTAGGAAAATATCACATGTTTTTGCAATTCAGAATTGCTGTAGATTCATGAGTCTATTTAGCATTTTTAAAACAATAACATTAATGTTGGATTTTTTCAACTAATGTGAACTAAGATATTTGGGTTTCAGAATATGTTTTTAAAATATTATTTGCCTATCAAATTACATTTTTATTAGCTTTTTTTAAGAGCTCATGAAAAAATCACTAAAATCGGATTTTCTCTTTTATTAAATGGTCAATATATTAGCGTTTCTGTCAATTTATATCTTTATATAAGGTCTTCATAATATGTAAAAATCGGAAATATTTTAATATTGGTAGCATACAAAAATAATCAAAATATCTTCAAAATTTAAAGATGCGTATTTTATTGTGGCGTATTTGGAGTAAAATTTTTGACATGAGTTTGAGTAAAAATATACATCATGCTTCTAATAATTAGACGTTTCACAAACTCTTGGCCCATAAAACATGTTCTGTCTTAAGTTATTTGTCTCTAAACTTTGCTACACGTCTGATGAATATTAATGTGATCCGCCACTAATGACGCCACTGCGCATGAGTGCGGGAAAACCTAGCATTGAAAACACGATGGTAGAACAGTTTGTTTACAAATTAGAATCACATTTTTCATGTCTTAAACTAGATGATTCTTATATCAGATGATACTCGAAGCATTATTATTCCGATATTCATTAATGTAGAACGATATAAATTGTTAATTATGTGTAATAAAGATGAAACACGATTTTAGCATCATCGACACGATAAACGGAGTAAATAACCCTCTCCCTGAGGGATGCATGTACTGAGAGTGTTTATTTATTCTTTATTCTTTATTAAAAAATTCCTCTAAACGAAAATCTACTCAGTTGTGGTTTATAACTTATAAAGTATAAAGACACGGAACACATGGAGCACGAACCTGACTAGCAAAACCCCTCCCAGTGGGCACGCAACGTTGTTTCAACGTTGAGAAATGGTTGAAATCAAGTTGCAACGTTGATCAACCATTTGTCAACGTTGATTCAACGTTGAGGTTTCAACGTTGAAACCCAAACCATATCTCAACGTTGATTCCACATTGAAGACCCAACCTATTTTCAACGTTGAAATGCCCGCTGGGCTACAACTTTATGATGGAAACTTAAGTTTAATTCGGCTTTAATTCCTATTCCATCAATCTACATGGTCTCCGATGACAATCTTCCCTTTGTTCCTATCCTTGTCAGTCTGTCTCTTTTTTCTTTCATTGCCAAATCTGTCAAACTTAACGGTATACCTATCTTTCTCGTCGTCGCCATTGTTGTTGATGGACCGAGATGGATGTCACGTGACCCATTTAAGGCGGGGTTATTCAAATCTTTTGTATTTTTTAGCGTGCCGGTAAAAAATAAAAAAAAATATTTTTTTGATTTCATGTATCTTTGTTATGCGATTGACTTATAAAGCGTAATTTGTGTGAAAGTCCTATCTTTAAGTAAAGAAATGAAGCAAATAATCAGATCTTATTATTGTTATTCACTAAAAATACGCCACATATATGTGTATACCTTTAAGAAAAAATAGAGGAAATGCGGGCTAAGCAATATCAATTTTAGTTTAAATATCTATTCCAATTTAGTAGTATAAGCTGATAGACATTCTTATATTATATCATTTCATTGAAGAATAGAAACTTCATATCTTAAATAGATGTCTACATAACTGCAGATAACTACATTTATTTTTATCATTGAAGAAAAAGGTAGTGACCTTGACCTGATCTTCATGCGAAAACAAGATGGTCAAATTTGATTAAACTGATAGAATCATTTGGTTATATGCTCGGTTTGACTTTGTCAAAATTTCATGAATTTCTTAATATAAAGGTCTGATAACGAGAAGACTCCTTCGTTAAATGGTTTTTTCCACCAATTTGATCAGATATGGGTTTAACAGTTAACAGGTACGGATGATTGTTGACAAACAAGTACATTAATTCGGAAATTAAAGGTTTGTCCCTGGTAAACGTGTCTGGTTTTGTTCCGTCTTGGGTTTATAAAATTTGGTCATAATTTAACTCGAAATTGAAAAGATAGAAATGAAAAATATACCCCGAACCTTTTATGTTAGACGGGCCTTTTCTTATACGGGCCGGACCCTTTTAGGGCTACGGCGGACCATAAATATTAACATTAAAGGTCCGCGCAGACCATTTTACGGGGCGGACATTTAATTATACGACACTGGGAGCGAAATGTCTTTCAGAGCGAAAAGACTTGGCGCGATTTGACCGTACCACATCAACACATGCCGAACGGGAACTTTGCATGCAGCAAAATGGCAAAATTCAAAGATGTGTTAGCCTTTATGCTGTGGACGTTGAAAAATACATTCCATTACGGATTTATCCCAGCTGTGATATATTTAGGTAATGAACTTTAGATAAATGCGTTGAAATGTATAACTGTTGTACTACAACTACAATAATAACAAACATAGACCGGGATCCACCTGTATGAACAGATGAATCCCTATATAGTAAGTTGCTCTACCAACTGAGCACTCAGGCGCCGGTGATCGACTGTCTGACCGTCACCCCTATCCCTTAAATGATATTCGCCCTCGATGATCAACATCACAGTCATGAGTGATCTTTCTCTTAAAGCTGAACACCGCTCGTGAATAAGCACTGTCTGCCATATTTCTCTTTCATCACTGCTGTCCCTACAACCCCTATATAAAGCGCAGACCTTTAAACAGTTCAAAGTACTTCGCTGTAGAGGTCTCACGTGTGGACGTACATCTTGTATCGCCGTGTTACTCGGTCGCGATGAAATTATCAAATATTACGCACTTTTTTCAAGCCAGGAGAATACTAACATCAAATAAATTGGTCAATGCATTATTTACAAACAATATATGCACATAGAATAAGAGATAAATGCATAAAATCCAAAGACCACGAAAGGAATACTACACGTCGGCCACAAGTTTCAGATGTGCAATCGGGTGTAACGAAATCAAAGGGTTTATATACCAGGTACCTGTGTGATGGTGCCTATTTACGAGCAGTGTTCAGCTTTAACCTGGGAGTTTGGTCTTGGCTAGCTGCAGAACTGTTGCTCCACGGGAAATTCGGGTTGAAAGACAGTGGACCTAAATTTCCCGTGCAGCTACAGTTTTGCAGCTGGGTCTTTGCACCATATGTAATGTTATCAGATGTAGGAAAATATAAAAGAATGCTTAAAGTCTGTCCCAAGATATTTATCATTATGCAGCACTTTTGGTCGATTTTTAATAAAAATATACTTACCTGTGAAAGAAGTGCAATTAAATTCGATGAAAGGGAAAATTTCCAAGATATCTTCATTGACACATTATCATTTTTCGCTAAAAAAAAAATCACAGGATCGAAAACAGATTTCTTACGGATATTTATAATGGGGAATGTTTACATCTTTTCTCCATTCAGAAGACACTCGGAATACCGCGAGCAATTTTTCAACATTATTATCCGGGCTTACTGCAATACAAAACCCCCGTAGACATCACATTTTTTAGCTTTGTTTTGAAACCTGATAAGCTAACGGGGGCGTTTCAACTGAGAAATCTTGGAAAATTTTCATACTTTTGAATAAACATCATTCGAACCTTGAGGTATTTATAAATATCGAGTAATTAAGCAAAATGTGAATTGAGGATATCTTGGGACAGAGTATAATTCCACAAAACATATGTATCTTTATTCTACGGAAGTATTGACAATAAACATCTACATCTACATTGTACAGGATTCCATCAATCCTGATGACTATATGCTGGCGCAAAAAATATATAAAAGTCAACTAAGTGCTGAAAAAAACCCAGTTAACATTGTGCATGAAAAAGTATATGTACATATATATACATAACACTCAATAGAATTTTTAGAGTATGGGACATAATTTTGGACTACAGTTATAAACTAGCCCAAAGTCTTTAGAGGCTGCTGACACCACTGAGTGTGGAAGAGAGTTCCACAGTGTCACTGTGTTAGGATAAAAACTGTATTCTGTAGTAATCTGTACGTGTACTGAAGGTCTGAAAGTGGACTAGTATTATGTGTGATGGTTGTTGTCTGTGGAACTAGATACAGCTTTTGGTCTATAGCAACTAAATGGTGTGTAATTTTATATAGCATTGATAGTCTACATAATTATATTTCTTCTGTGGTATACTACCTACCTACCTAGTCCTTGTTGCACCCAGAGGCACATAGGGCAAGGACTAGGGATTTCCACTTTTCTCTGTTCTTGGCTATCCTTTCAGCTTCCCCCCAGGTAAGGTTCATGGCCTTAATTTCTTTTTCGACAGTTCGCTTCCATGTTGTTCTTGGTCGGCCTTTCCTCCTTTTCCCTTCTGGAGTCCATCTTAGTGCCACTCCTGTGATGTCATTTGTTGGCTTTCTTAATACATGACCTATCCATCTCCATCTGTATTTTTAAGTAATGTCCTCATATCTGTTGTTTTTGTTATTTTGTGTAGATTTTTGTTGGAAATTTTTGCTGACCAAAATATCTTCAAGATTTTTTTAAGGCAGCCATTATGGAAACTTGATAGTTTGTTTATGTCCCTTTCTGTCATCCTCCAGCATTCAGCACCATACATTAGGACAGATAGTCAGAGTTCTTGAAATCTTTTTTCCACTTTCAGTCATTTGGACTGACTACCATCTGAAGTTTGTCAGTCCGGACAGATTTCTATCAGTCCAGAAATTTTTAATAAAAAGATGAAAAAAGCTACTATATTTGAATTTTATTATAAGCTAATTTTTTATTAACTTATATTTCACACAAGCTTTCTAATTTGTACTTTGATCTGATTGCTCCCCACATTTACATTCTTATTTATCACTTCATTAATTATTTTAATTTCTTTCCCTCTCATTATGAACTTTCCTCTCCTCTTTTTCTCATTCTTTCTGCACACCTCATGCCACAGGGCAGGGGCCTGGTGGTCGGATAGTGGAGTTCTGATTATGTGTTCCCGAAGACATAAATAATTAAAATTGGTATTCTTGTGTGTATTTCTGTGTATTGCAATAAAAACATTCACTGAAAACCCTGTTTTAGTGTATGCAATGTACGTTAAAAAAACGTAAAGAGACAACACTCGCCATCTTGGATTTTATAGGGGGCCCTCAGTTTACGCTATGTTTTAAACAAGTTCTCCAATTTCTCCAATGTTTTCTGACGAGATCTAGGCTGGAAAATGATTGAAAGACTTATTCCTATCGTCTGACTTCATCTGTTGGCCACATTATAAACGCATCGTGTCAATATGTACGAAATACTCGCCCAACTTATCGAAAGCAACGGAAGTATACATTCCCTGTATAATTACTGAGATGTTCCGAAAATATATGATAAGTCTTGAGAGAGCAAAAAATCCGCGAAAAACTCCTCTTGGTTTATCGTATGCGTTCGGAAATCCTCAGTGAATACTAGGAGAGATACTAGGAGAGTTTGCATCAACTTCCGTTGCTTTTGTAAGAAATTTAGTTGTATTTTTGCAAGTTGCTCTGTCAACATCTACCGGTCATTTGGACTGACAGGCAACCTCAAGTAATCGGTCCTTGGTTATTTTTATCGGTCTTTCCGACAGGACCGAAAGATTTCAAGAACACTGGATAGTACACAGCTGTTATATATCTTCATGCGCGGATCCAGAAAATTTTTCCAGGAGGGGTCCAAAGGATAATTGTGTTTGCCAGGGGGGGGGTCCGAGGCATATATTTTTGGAATAATTTTACTATGTACGAGGGTTGTCCCAAAATAGCGTAGACAAGTGGCATTATTCAGTTAATCGAAGATATAGAAAGATAAAACTTGTGCCACAAAGGGTTCAAGTAATTTGCTTTCAAATTATGTTTTGAAATAAAATATTTTTTGAGATGAAAGCATGTTAGATCATAAATTTGATATGCGGCACAATGTCAAAAAACGAAAAGATCAAATCAACACTATGAAATAAAAATTGCGAGGAAAAGTACTTTCCATCTTTCCGAATGAAAATAATCAAATTAAAAATAAATTTAAATTTGTGAATAATTCTATTATTCACCCAGAAAATGTTTTGGCTATAACAAAACTTTTAAAGATTTTACAGTGCGTTTTGTGACAAGTTGAAGTGTTAACTCGTAATAAAATGACGACGTCAGCGTTTTAGGCGGTGCAGCGGTAACTGATAAAATTTCGTAAAGACCTTGAAACAAATCCTAAGTGGCTTTTGAATTAAATAAAACTAAAAAAATCTCTTAGAAATGCATTTTGTGAACAAGTTGTCTAACAACATTGAAAATATTCGAACGAGTATGATGACAAAAAGTGAAAAAAGAAACCCGACTGATAGAAATGGACGTAAAAATGCTGAACGACACATTTCAGTAAGACGGACATTAGACAACAAGTAATACAGAGCAAGTTTGGAGTTGACTTATCGTTTGTACTTAGAAAATATTAAAAAAACAAAAAAAAAACTAGAAATGAATATTGAATGTAGACTCAGAGTACATGTTTTTTTCAAGACAATTTCCGAAAAAACTCATAAATGCCATCGTAAACGCTGTGGAGGGTTTAGCAGCAACGTAAGGGCTTGAAATTTTTGACGTCGCACATTGCGCCGCCTGGCAAAACCTTGTGTTACTAATTATTCATTTTCTCAACAAATAAAGTAGAGATTTGAAATTTCAGTATTGTTTGTCAAAGGGTCATTGAACAAAACATAGAAGTCTAATGAAATTGCAGTGGACAGATTTAAAGTTATGTGTTCTGTCTAAGCTATTTTGGGACAACCCTAGTAAATTTAATAAATTTTCATTTTCCAGGGGGGGTCGGGACCCCGTCGGGACCCCGACCCTCTAGATCCGCGCATGATCTTGATCTTAGTGTGTCTGCTGATGCTATTTGATTTCCATAAATTCTTAAGCTTGACAAAGGCTCGATCCTCTGGCTTTACCTAATCTTCCTACTATATCCTTGTCAGCACCACCCTCTAAAGTGGTCTAATGCCGGCCAATTAAGATGATGTAGCATGTTAGATACACTACTAGTATTGTGATAGTTATGTATGACATAACGTGCTGCTCGTCTTTGTACATTTCCTAGTTTGTCTTCAAGTTTCTTAGTGTGTGGTGTCCAGATTGAAGAACAGTATTTAAGGTTTGATCTAACCATAGATTTATATGCCAAAGATTTGGTTTCTTCATTTTTTATCTGTTAATTTCTTTTTAAAAAGCCCATGCAGGCATAAAATAGGAGGTTCACTAAAAACATGGACAAAAACGGAAGTGTGATGCAGCAAGGCCTTCTTAGGGGTAATCTCAGAATACGAAAACATATTATTACATCATATGTAATGAGATGGAAGAAATTATGACAGCCAGACTGTGATTACATTGGCCTCAAAGTTTGTAGTAAAGAGTCTGTTTTACTAAAAGGCATAACATACGACAAAACTTGAGATAAGCCTCAGAACTTGTGCCAATATTTAGTCTGGCATATTGTAACAGAGACAAATGTTCCCTCTGCTGGGGTTTGAACCCGGGTCCTCTAGCATGCAATTCCAGCACTCTACCGATCGAGCTAAAGGGTTAACCCACTAGCCAGAGCTAGTAGGAATATAAGATTTTTTCCAAAGAGAAATTTTATGATTTAAGGATGGAAATGACGAGTAAAAACTTATTCTAGTTTACTATCATATAAAAATTGAGACACTGTCTGTCCAGATATTAGGTATTTATGTATTTTCAATCTACGATGAAAATACTGTATGCAGCGCTTCTTGTTCTCTCGCTTCCACGAACAGCGCTACCCAAAACTGTACACTTCAATTCCTACACTGTGTAGATATCGGGGATATATAGACATATATATCAGGGATATATACATGTGTCTGGTGAACAAATGGTGGTTTTGCACCTCAACAATTATAAATTGATTTGTGTTTATTTAATTTGCAACTTTTAACTCCAATAACCGCCATATCCAAAGTTACACAAAATTATTGTTTAAAAGTTTAGATCATATCAGTCTTTAACTAGTGTTAACTAGTGTATATGACTCATCAATAAATTAATTACTTACGTATATGACAAAATATAAAAATTATAATTAAAAATGGAAATTTTTTAAGTTTTTAAAATGAGGAAAGTAAAGTAAATACACCCTGATTAAAACCATCAAGAATTTCTCAGAATTTAATAAAGGAAAACTATAAGAATGAAAGGACAGGTTTTAGGATATAATAAGACTTTCTTTGTTGTAGGTTTCAAGAAGGGAGCTGATGAAGGAATGCCAAAAATAACATTCTCTAGGTAAGAACTTCAGGTGATGAATTTTGTATTTGAAAAAAATTAAAAGTCAGATCTCAAAATAAAGATGAGTACAGTTTATTTTACAATTGGTATTAATATGGTATCAGGAGAACTAACTTGGAGAGCTCTTGCCAAAATACAGCTTCAGAACCATAGCTATGGCAGAATTTGGAATGGTCGTGGAGCTGAGTTCCTAAGAGACAGAAAACTTACTATTTACAGATGTGTGCTATTTTTAAGGGCCCCTCTGTGTGGAAGCCCTATAATGATCAGTCTGTCAAGTGTCCATCCATCCGACGGTCTGACTGGCCATGCAACATCACTAGCACATGTCCAGAGCATATTCTCTTTTCCCTTTAACATGTTTAATAGCCTAATCTGCAGGCTCCTACTTCACCTACAAAGTGCCTTTGAGTAAATGGTATGCAACAACATTGAACCAAGTGTTAACACCAAAGTCAGGGCATTGGGATATCAGAATTGTCTGGACCATTTATTTTCTCGGATTGGTCCTATCTGGTTCATACGTTACATAAAGATTGTGTGGGTAAAGGGCTAGAACCAATGGGCCATTTTCATCCAAACTTGGCTCAAAGCATCCTTTGGTGAAGGGGATTGAAATTTATTAAAATGAAGGACCAAACCCACTTTAAGGGGAGATAGTTTTAAACTATTCAAAATTAGTTGGTATACTTTGGTCACCTATTGCAATTGTTCTTCTTCATACATTATCTGTTATCAATTTTACATTTTTAGCTCACCTGACCTGAGCTGGAAGCTCAAGTGAGCTTTTTTGATCACTTTTTTGTGTGGCATCTGTCTGTCTGTCCGTCTGTCCTTCTGTAAACTTCTTACATTTTCTACTTATTTTCGAGAACCACTGGGCCAATTTCAACCAAACTTGGCAAAAAGAATTATTTGGTGAAGGGGATTCAAGTTTGTTCAAATGAAGGGCCACACCCTCTTTAAAGGGGAGATAATTTAGAATTATTTAAAATTTGTAGGTTTTTTTCAAAAATCTTCTTCTCAAAAACTATTAGGCCAGAAATTCTGTAACTTGTATGGAAGCATCATCAGGTAGTGTAGATTCAAGTTTGTTCAAATCATGGTCCCCGGGGGTAGGGTGGGGCCACAATGGGGGGATGAATTTTTACAAAGGAATATATAGAGAAAATCTTTAAAAATCTTCTTCTCAAAAACTATTAGGCCAGAAAAGCTCAAATTGGAGTGGAAGCATCCTCAGATAGCGTAGATTCAAGTTTGTTCAAATCATGGTCCCCGGGGGTAAGGTGGGGCCACAATTGGGGATGAATTTTTACATAGGAATATATAGAGAAAATCTTTAAAAATCTTCTCCTTGAAAACTATTAGACCAGAAAAGCTCAAACTTTTGTGGAGGCATCCTCAGATAGTGTAGATTCAAGTTTGTTTACATCATGGTCCCCGGGAGTAGGGCGGGGCCACAATAGGGGGATGATATTTTACATAGGAATATATAGAGAAAATCTTTAAAAATATTCTGGGAAAGTTTTCAGTCCAAAAAGTAGTAACTGGCGTGAAAGCACGGGTTGTGCAGATTAAAGTTTGATCAAACCATGATTCCCTAGAGAAAAGTGGGGCCACAAAGTTTGGGGGGGGGGGGGTTATAGAGAAACTCTTCTTACAGGTACAACAACAAAAGAGGCTATGTATTTACCATAAAAATATGTGGATAAAAATCGGCAGATGTTTTAAATTTTTGAGCAAGATCTACTGTACTTAGTTGTCAAGATATTTTGATTTTGATACTGTAATGCTAATTTGATCAGATATAAGGCTATTGTTGCTCAGGTGAGCGATGTGGCCCCTGGGCCTCTTGTTTAAAATTTTCATAAATCTTTCAAAATAAACAAAATGGCAAACTATTTAAACAATGTGGTTTGTCTCAGTCCGATATTAGTATATACAAAGAAAAGACTTCGTCCAATAGAAGTTTTATATGCAAAACTGTGTTCTTGCATGTAGTTTTAATACTACATCAATTATTTTAAGATCAAAAAATGATTTATTTACCACCCCGATTTCCTAGGGGGTCGTCTCGAAAGGAAACACTTTTTACAATGGGACCCTATGGGAAATTGTTGAAAAAGCGCTAAATTTTCACGTTTTTCCCATATTTTTTGTATTTCTACCCTAAAGATTTCTTTTTCTTTTAAATGTATGAAAACTATTGTAAAAAGTCACCAAATGGTGAAGTTTAAAAAAATGTTTACCTTGTGGTTTGGTCCAGGAATAATACCAGTCCAAAGTTGATTTTTTTCTCAAAAAATTGGCATATTGTGGTACAATTTTTAACGAAAGAACACTTTCAAAATGCTAATGTGTTTCTCTTAAAGGCCGGGGCCCAGGTATAAATAGCAGCCAATCAGAAAATGAATGGGAAATTCAATTTTCTATGCAGCTTTCAATTCAGAGAGAATATTTTCAAATTAATTGCATTATTCATGAATAAAAAATTATAATTTTTGGCGTGGAAGTAGCTACCAAGGCAGTATTCATCTTATAAAGTTCTGAAGCAGCTCAAAATTTTGAATTCTAAACTAGTGATCGACATTGGAGGCGGAGATAACCAATGTTTTGTTTACACAGGAAATGGCTGTAGCCATGTGCTCTGTAGATTACTCATCACAGCAGGGGAAATTTATCGGCAAAAATCTTTTACCTTAACATTGATTAAAAATAATCCTGCACATGAAGAACGCTGTTGGTGTGATAATTATTGAAATTTATTAAAAACCGAAAAAATAATCACATTGCTCTATAGTTCCACATAAAAATCTTCACTGAGTACGCAATAAAGATGCATAATGTCCCATCAGTGAAGATAAATTGTCAATAATGCAAGTTCATATGCAATTTTTCCTTTTTAGCTCACCGAGACAAAGTCGGGGGGAGCTTATGCTATACCCTCGATGTCGTCGTCTGGACCTGGTTAAAGTTTTTGGTGCAGGTCCTGTATCTATGTTATTACTTGTCCTATCTTCACCAAACTTGCATTGATGATGCATCTGGACCTACTTATGGACTAATGAAAGACTTTGATGCTGAATATGGGCCATGAATTTCAGATGCTGGAGGAGGTTAGGAGGTTATAAGGTTTTTGGAGCATTGGACTATTCCTAACTTCACCAAACTTGCATGGATGGTGCGTCTTATGATACTGATGCACCTGACAGGCTTGAATGCTGAATCTGAGCCATAGGTTTCGGATGCTGGAGGAGGTTAAGGTTTTTGGAGCTGGTTAAAGTTTTTGGAGCAGGTGCCCTCTTATGATTATATCTTGGTTATTACTGGTCCTAACTTCACCAAACTTGCATGGATGGTGTCTTATGATTCTTATGCACTTGACAGGTTTGAATGCTGAATCTTAGCCATAGGTTTCGGATGCTGAATGAGGTTAAGGTTTTTGGAGCTGGTTAAAGTTTTTGGAGCAGGTGCCCTCTGATGATTATATCTTAGTTATTATACCCCCGCAAAAGAAGTTTAGGGGGTATATTGGATTCACCCTGTCCATCTGTCTGTCCATCAGTCTGTAGATGCAATTTTGTCCCCCCTATAGAATTTTTTACTACTGCATGGAACAGTCTGAAAATTTGTACATACATGTATGTTGAACACCATCTGAAGATGTGCACCTGCAATTTTTATTAAGATCAAACAAGATTTAATGATTTTATGACAATTTTCATTTTCCTTATCCTATTTATTGTACACATGTTGAAAAGTAAGGGAGGTAATCCTTACAGATTTCATTAATTAATTAATAGTAAACACTCTTAAATATATTTATATAAATACATCCAGATGGAAGTTTTTTGTCTTTATTTCATAACTAAATTTATGTTTTATAAGTATTCTATCAACTGACAATGCAAACATTTTGTTTGTCAATGATAAATTCTTAGGAGCTAATAAGAACATCAAAGACAAGTGTGGCTGAATTCATTTGTCCCAAGGGGGCCATTATCTGAGCTATGGAGTGATGGTTTAGATGGAGCATGTGTTTAGGGAAAATTGATAATCTGTAAAATGGGCAGTGCTTTGTGGGATATTTTAATACTGTTTCATATAAACCAAAAGTTTCTATCATTATAAGGAAATAAATTACATCATTATTAATAAAGAATTTAACTATTTTTAAAAGCTGTATAAATTTATTAGTCTAGTAAATTGATGAAGTGACCCTTAGGGCATTAATGTAAATGAAATTCAAAATTATTTATACGATGGTAGTGTTTTGGCAATTTTAAAATTGTTTGTAATATTAAATTCTCCTTTTTACATATTTTTACATAGTATGCTAATTATGATAATATTTTGGGAGTTTATCCAAGTTTTATAACAAGCTCATCGGATATCAAAGAAAATCATAGTCCTATGGGATAAATTTTCTGATATGGAGTTGCATGTACCATAGGAGAAAGTGAGCAAAATTTGACACAACTAATTGCATCTGTCAAGACTCCGATTAAAAACATATTCAAGGTTTTATCCACAGAAGAGCATTGCTTGGCTATTTTCATTCACTTAAAAGGAAGGGGTTTTTGTCACTCAGTTGCTTTTTTCTTTAAAACAATTAAATAAAAAAATATCATCGGATACAGAAATTTGTTAATGTATTACATATATATTTACAGTGAAGTTCTGACAATTTTGATTTTTTTCTTTGTGAACTAATTTTGTTTACAATTCTAGATTTTTTTTTATTTATGTGTTGCAAACCTTTATCATTCAATTCAATTATTTGTCCCATTTGAAATTAGCCTTGCAGGGGTATTGGTCCCATTAGGACAGTTCTAGTTAATGGTCCTAACTCACCGTGTAGAATCACACATGAGGGGCCGTGATCGGTGTAACATGGGGGCCGTGATTTTGAAGCAGTGAAAGTAGGTCATCGAGTATTCAAAGACTTATTATGTTTAATTAAAATCGATTTTGATTACCAAAAGTATCGCACGGAAGACAGTGATTATTGATAAACAACCTCTAGTAACACGGGAGTTGAGATATCTTTGGAAAAGCCCAAACACTTTGACAATATGCAGATGGGGTAGGCGCAAGGTATTATTTTCAGGGTATTTTATTAAAAATTTCGAATCCTACTGCAGAACTTCGAAGTTTTTTCGTCCAAAATCATTCCATGTGAATAGAAAATCTACATTTATAAAAGAAAACCATCTCACATGTATGAAATGAGGAGTATTTGATCGAAAACCCGATGTGGCATAGGGGGCTGATGATCTTGTGGCAAAGGGGGGCTGTGACTCTATTTCATATAAGCAAATTTTCCCAACAAAATCCACATTTTGATATAGCGATGAACATGTGGGTATTGAATTCTATATCTATTCAACGTATTTCTACTCCCGTTTTTTTATTTCATCCTTTTTTGTAATCTTTATATTCTTTTATTCATTTCAATATAAGAACCATGATAAATGTAAATTTATATTTAATACAGAAGACCCTGAAACGTGCTACTACACCTCTAAAATGAACCGTACCGTTCCGTGCAAGAAACGAACTGTACCGTTCACAAAACGAAACGTACCGTTCACAAAGCGAAGCGTACCGTTCACAAAACAAACCGTACCGTGCAAAAAGCGTGCAATATTATGCAAGACCCGCCCCAAAACGGCCAAAAAAGCGTACCGTACCGTGCAATAAGCGTGCAACTTCCATATACGGCTTATTGTCTAATGTATTTCGATGAATACGGACGGAGATTATCGCTGACCAGATAAGTTCAATATTTTTCTAGATTTTAGTTATACAGGATTAAATGACACATACTACAATTTAACGCTGTTATTTTTATTAAAACCGTTACGAAAAAGTTTTAATTTAATTTCCTTTAAAATTCATAGACCTTAATCTTTTCTCTGCATAGCACCATAAACTGTTAATACATGTGTACATGTGTATGTCGTAAATTGTGAAATGAATAGGTGCCGGGAATCAACTTAACAAATCAGTTTTTCCTCCAAAAAAATAATCTTATCAAACATGTATAAAGTTGTGGGTTGCTTTAACGCAAATTGAATCATAACGTGTTATATCAGTATGCTTTCTTGGCTTTCTTGTGTATATTAAGTCACGATCATTTCCTGTGTATAGTGATTAACAAACCCAGGGTATAAAACGACATGCCCTCGGGGGTTTTCACACCTGTTCAAGACAAAAGAAAAACTACAAAAATGCGTACGTCTTCGTCTAAAGCGCCCATTTTCGATCTTACGGAAGAAATTTTCTATCTTAAATAAAAGGCAAAAGAGAGAGAGAGAGAGAGAGAGAGAGAGTGCTTGAGCTTGTGTGTTAATTATATGTATTACATGTACATTGTAAATTAAAGTTTTATCACGGAACAATTGTTTTACTTTAGGTTTTTATAGTCGGTCTTTTGAGCGGGATTTTATTTCAGGACTCCACGTGCTTCGCCTGTCAATCAGTTTAAGTATAGCCATGCGCCGCGTGCTACTTGGCTCCTCCTACATAGCTAGAAGAAAATTATCAAATAAAAACGTTTTAGTTTTATGTTTTCTTAAATCCTTATTTTAAAGAGTGTTCCTATTTGAAATTATTCAACAATCATTTCCTTCCGACTTCATGATTTTAACTCATGTACTGGCGATCATAGCAGGGTCTCTTTCCATCGCTGTCGTATTTTTTGTTACTAGATAAATTCTTAATATATTTACTACTTTTAACATTCATTTGTTGATTGCCGGGTATTTTTCCGTGTCCTGTTTACAACAAGTATGCGAGTAAAACGGGAAATGAAATATAAACAAGTTAGCCAGCATATGTAAAACGTCAGCTAAATTGCATGCATACAGTGAAGAGCGGACACTTGTCCAACAAAATGATAAATATCGCCATTAAAAGCTATTGACTTATTGTGTGCATAATAATTTATCGTAAGAAATATGGTACATGTACATGTATAGTTTAACTGAATAAAAAAACTAATAGTCATATTTTGACTATATACACGCGATATTACATGTATTTCAGATAAGAGAAGCGATGACGAGTTACATGTAGGTGGTTTGATCTGTGTATACGAACAAGTGCAGAAAACCATAGAATCAATTTTTAAATGAATAAAAATCCATGTCAAAAATCTTAAATAGTTAATTTCAAGATTTCTAAACTGATACTCATTGTTTATCTTATCATTAATTGCGTGTATTTTTACATTGTTTATTAACCAGGGGAATTTGATCGGCAACCGTATGCAATAAAGAATGATCATAAGAATTATGAATACAAAAATAGAACGATGCTTGTAAATTTAACAACAGTTTCTAGCCAAAAATCAAGACAGCGAGAAAGGAAACTAAAGAAATATCGGAAAAAGTCGGGGCAATTTTTCCTAGCAATTTCAAATGGATTTAAAATATTTAATGACTTCAATAGAAATAATAATCTTAAGATGATTGTTAGAATTATCGCTAGATCGCTGAATTAACAAACATATATCGCGTTAAAGTCAGTTCTTCTAATCTATTGTAATAATTGCATTTATCTAAAATTAATACGAATAATAACACACTAATCAAAATTGAAACTACCCTCCGCTTCCCGGTTTTCAATGAGTACACGTTTCACGCAACATTTCAAAAGCGGGGGAACGGATGGAATTTCTGATTTTAATTAGATTGAAATACATTTCTAAAATTACATAAAAATTAAAAAAAGGCTCGTCATGATTACTAGCTGCAGTTCTGTAGCTCCCGGTCTGAAAAATTTCGGAAGGACGACCTGGGAGCTACAGGGCCACCCATTGAAAAAATTGTATATTTATTGCGCAGAAAAACGTGCGCTAGTTTTTGACTAATTAACCTTATTTATACGCAAATTCTGTGAAAACAATTAGTACCATTATATTCTTCATGCAATTTACTACTGATATCGTCTCTTCACTTGCCTCAGACTTTCTCCGAAACATACTACCGACCTCGAAAAATCAAGTATGTTGAATTTTCATCGACATCGAGAGTCGCCATTTTTACATGTAAACAAAGTGGACCACATGAATTTACGGGACTGATGATGGTGTTGAAAAGACTATCCGAGGCAAGAGAAGAGACGATATCAGTAGTAAATTGCATGAAGAATTTAATGGTACTAATTGTTTTCACAGAATTTGCGTATAAATAAGGTTAATTAGTCGATAACTAGCGCAAATTTTTCTGCGCAATAAATATACAATTTTTTCAATGGGTGGCACTGTAGCTCCCAGGTCGTCCATCCGAAATTTTTCAGACCGGGAGCTACAGACCTGCAGCTACATGATTACCACCTTGCAGAAGTCAATCGGGCAAAAACTAAACAAAATTATATCAAGAAAAATCAAAGCGTTCAGGCCTCGCCTACCTCATTAATTAAGCACGCAAACCATTCACAAAGCGTGCAGCTATTTTTAGCAAAGCGTACCGTGCAAGAAGCGATCCGTACCATTTACAAAACGAAATGTACCGTTCACAAAGCAAACCGTACCATTCACAAAACGAACCGTACTGTTCAAAAAGCGTACCGAATCGAACCGTGCAACTGGTGTAGTAGCACGTTTCAGGGTCTGTATAAAGCACATTCAGACGTTGCGCATGGTGTTTGTAAAAACTATAGTAACGCCAAAATACTGTTAAAAATTGAGATCATAATGTAACGTTGTTGTGACAGTGAATCATCATTTTTGCAAAGCGTTTTGAGAAAATATAATATATTATATTTTCTTACACTGAAAATAGTTATGATAGATGTTATACTTTGATAAAGAAAATATTCTAAGTGGTTGACATATGGATTTTTGTTTAACAATTTCTAAAACAAAAAAGAGTCACAGCCCCCCTTCGCCACAAGATCACCAGCCCCCTACGCCACATTGGGTTTTCGATCAAATACTCCTCAATTCATACATGTGAGATGGTTTTCTTTTATAAATGTAGATTTTCTATTCACATGGAATGATTTTGGACGAAAAAACTTGGAAGTTCTGCGATAGGATTCGAAATTTTTAATAAAATACCCTGAAAATAATATGTTGCGCCTACCCCACCTGCATATTGTCGTAGTGTTTGAGCTTTTCCAAAGATATCTCAACTCCCATGTTACTAGAGGTAGTTCATCAATAATTACTGTCTTCCGTGCGATACTTTTGGTTATCAAAATCGATTTTAATTAAACATAATAAGTCTTTGAATACTTGATGACCTTTCACCGCTTCAAAATCACAGCACCCATGTTACACCGATCACAGCCCCCTTATATGTGATTCTAGACGGTGTAACTTCACCAAACTTGCATGGATGGTGCGTCTTATCATACTTATGCACTTGACAGGCTTGAATGCTGAATCTGAGCCAAAGGTTTCGGATGCTGGATGAGGTTAAGATTTTTGAGCTGGTTTAAGTTTTTAGAGCAGGTGCCCTTTGATAGACAAATCTTAGTTATTATTGGTTCAATCTTTATCAATTTGTATAGATGATGCATCTTGTGATTCTCATGCACTCCACAGGTGTGGATGCTGAATCAGAGCCATAGGTTTCAGATGCTAGAGGAGGTTTAGTTTTTTGGAACAGGTCACATGTTTAATAGAAAATAGTACTATTTTAAACTTGCATGGTTGATTTAACTATATCAATGAATCACAGAGGTAGCTTCAGATACAGAGCCTGATCTCCATTATGAAGAATGCTAAAAAAACCTCCTACCTCCCTCAAACTTGCTTGATAGATGTGTTTGTTGTTAAATGATATAACATGATTCTTTTGATATTAGTATTGTATTATATGATACAATATTATACCATATAATATTATATCTTAAAAGTTATATGATGTGATATAATATTGTATCAATTTTTTTGTATATTATGATATGATATTCTTTCATATGATATTGTTATATATTATTTTGTATAGTATTATATTACAATATTGAATAATATGATATTGTTTTATATAATCTATTATTGTATCAAATGAAATTGTATCTTATGATATTGTAATAATTAATATTGTATCATATGATACAATATTGTATAAAAATTATATTGTATTATATAATATATTATTGTATCACATGTTATTGTATCATATGATATGATTCATATAATATGATTCAATGTTGTATCTAATTATATTGTATCATATGATATATGTATTAGATATATATCATATTATATGTGATAAAATATCATGCAATATCATATGATACAATATCATAATTAATAAAATTATATCATACAATATAATATTAATATGTTACAATATTGTGATGTGTTATGTCATATGATATTGTATTATATGATACTCTATTGTATCATTTATTATGTTATGATATTGTATTATGTGATCAAATACAATAATGTATTACACGATACAATACTGTATCATTTTATATGCTACAATTTCATATCTTAATACGATGTCATATCATATGTTACAATATGATATTATGTATCATATGACACAATATTCTATAGTATCATAGGATGCATTATCGTATTTTATATTAGTGTATTGATAAACATTGTATCTTACAATACCGTATGAAATGAACACATGATTATCAAACAATTTTTAACATATGATATACGATATTGTGTCAAACCATACTACAGTATCCATGAATATTAAAGATCATTAACTATGATTTTTATATAATATGATAAAGGTGGTCTCATAAAGGCGATGCTTCATAAAGGTGATGCCTCGTCTTAGTGAGCTTTGTAATCTGTGATTACCTATGTTTTATTAATACATCTGGGTTATGTTTGATTTTTCCCCAAAATTCCTATGTCCAAATTTAAAGCAAGCTATCTGTCCTTCCATTACTTTGCACATTCCACTAGCCACCATAGCTTTGTATGTGATGCACAAACAACACAAGCAATGCTGACATTCTTCACTCTTCAGTCTCCCAAACCTGACTTACCACAAAGTCATCAAAATGTGGGTCACTGCCCTCAGTACTTTGTAATAAACCCATTCTTGTTTTTCTCGACAGGAACTTCATTAAAATTCCAACTCAGTGTCTAAAGCTAACAAAATGTTTCTCTACGACTTTTATAATTACCTCCAAAGCTAAAATATACATTTCTCACAGCTTATTGTGATGTTCTTCCATTTCCCTCCATTTTCACTCTGGTTCCTAGTTCCCACCACAGGATGATTAATATGGGGTAAATAAGGGGTATATGAATAATTGTTTGCTTGTAAAAGCAAATGAAAGTTTTTATAAACGTTGTATTTGAGTTCTCAACAACCAGCTGTAAATTATTGCTCGTATTTTCTTCTCACATCCTAATGCCAATCTACTAGCTGGTGTTTTAATCAGTTGAATGAAAAATATCCATAGAGAACCTCTGATTATTCTTTGTAAGTTTTATCATTTTGGTGGGGGAACTGCTAAATGTTACTTGGATCAAGTTTCATGCTTGAAATCATTATTGTTTCAGGGATGCCATATTGAAATTTTACCATCTCTTATCAGTATCACTGACAGTGATGGAGGTAGCCCCGCCTTTTTGCCCTTATATGCTTAATTGTTTACCAGGTGGCAGAAAATCTAGGTCGACCCTGGCCTTTAATGCTCTGTCAATAAATTCCTATTTTAAAAATCCATCGCCGCCTCGAATAAATGAGCTAAGCATACTATTTAGGTCACCTGAGTCACTCAGATGACCTTTTGTAATTGGCTTTGTCCGTTGTTGTGCGCCATGTGGTGTGCGTCATCCGTCATGGCTTAACAATATTACATTTTTAACTTCTTCTTGAAAACTACAAGGCCAATGGTTACCATTTTTAGTGTGAAGCATCTCTATATTAAGGGGGGGGGGGGGGGGGGGGGGGGGGGCAATATTTTGAACATGTATTTCTATTAAGGGTAATTACTGTTTGTCACCCATTAACAATTGTGTGGAATGTGTACAATAATTTTTGAATAAATGCCAGATGGTGTCATTGAATGAATGGTTGAAAACTGAATAGGTAAAACATAAGAATTTATATTAAATACCTATTTACTGGCTATTCGGACGATAGCAATTTAATTGTCCTCTGAGACAGCAACTATTTCATGAGGCGTGTCGTGTCGCGTGCCTGTCTCGGGGGACAATAAACTTGCTGTTGTCCGAATAGTCAGTAAATAGCTATTTTATTATACTGAAGAAACCTTAATTTGTCGGCAATGCAGATTTTCTTGATGGTAAACAAATTAGAGTTATTGGACTTTAAATTGCTGGTAGCGACTCAGATTATACCAGAGGTGTTCCAAGTTTAAAAACGAGGGAAATCGAATGCCGTTGGTGAATAGTTTTGATGACTAATCACCATGGGCAGATAGCACAGATAGATAGAATAGCATGTTTATTCATTGTAATTTTACATAGAAAACATACTGTTGGCCTCTTGATCAGATATGGCTATAGTTGCTCAGGTGAGTGATGTGGCCCTTGGGCCTCTTGCTCATTTACAGATGAAAATGAGCAATTGGCAATGTTAAATCATATGCGGGCAGGCCTGAGAACCAAGGAATTAATTTTCTATGGCCTCACAAGTCTTTCCAGTATTTCTTTATAGGGAGTTTAGTTTAGCTTGCCCCTCATCTAAAAATGTCACAATTACAATGTTTTGCACCCTTAGTACTCAGGATGTGCTAGAATATGTACATGTATATGCTTTCTGTTCTCAATATATAAAATATATTTTTATGTTTAAAATAAGCATTAAATACCAAGATTGTGAATTCATTGCCCCAAAGTCAAGGGTTTAAGTATATAAGACTATTATAGCTATAGCTTGATATACCACATAATTTTTCAACTCATGATTTCTTTGTCATTCAAGCGCATATTGATACAGATATTATGCAAAGATTTACTAGTAAGCTGAACATAATTTTGCTGCAGTTTTATCAAATTTGATGTTATGTCATAAATCAATCACATATTGAACTCTGCTTGATTCTTAGTCGGAGTAATACTTAATCTTTAAGCCTTGAATAAAACAACTTTACTTCACTGTTGACATGGTTGCCATATTGTATGCACTGTAGTCTTGGGATTTAGGTATATAAATTTGTGAGTTCTCATTGAATAATATTTCACATGAAAATATAGTTGGAAGCATAGAATAAAAAAGGCAAGAATTTGATTTTCTGTATCAAAATTTATTCACATGTATAGATACACATATTGTTCACACAATATCTTCCTCTACTCCTGCCACATGCATTGAGCTTATTTTTAGGAAGTTTCTGTTCTTTACATCTTATTTTAAATGGAAATGCAGTAACTACAAGTAATAGCTTTCCAAAAAGCTTGCCTGACTAAACAAAATTACTCAATTGGATGCATGTTTCAATTATTTTATAAGAAATAAATTTGAATTTTCGCTGCTGTTCATTAATTCATAAAGAGAACTTGCAGATTTATGAAGCAATAAGTCTTTTTCTTTTGATTTTAGATCATATATATTACTTGCAATTAAATTATTTCATTATTTCGAATAATTTCAGGAAAGTACATGTATGAAATAACTGTAACAAGTATTCCTTTTAAAGGAATGATCGGCATTTGATATCAGTTGTTAGCCTGAACTGTTTTTAGTCTTTTCAAATATTTTTTGATCACTTTTTTGTCAGGCTTCACTCTGTCCGACCATCTGTCTGTCTGTCTGTAAACTTTTTACATTTTCAACTTCTTCTTCAGAACCACTGAGCAATTTCAGTCAAACTCGATGCAAAGCATCATTAGGTGAGGGAGATTCAAGTTTGTTAAACTGAAGGGCCACACCTCTCGCAAGGGGAGATAATTGGGAATTATTGAAAATTTGTTCATATTTTTTAAAAACCTTCTTAAAAACCAATTGGCCAGAAAAGCTGAAACTTGTGTGGAAGCATCCTCATGAAGTGTAGATTCAAGTTTCTTCAAATCATGATCCCAGGGGGTAGGGTGGGGCCACAATTGGGGTGCGAAATTTTACATAGGAATATATATAGAACTAGAGCCGAGCTCATTGCAAAGCAACGAAGAGGTCTTCCGTTACAGCTTCATGTCAAGAAAGGATTGTCAATCAGTCTGATTAAAACCACATCCATTCTCCTTACACTTGTCAGGTTCTGTTAGGTATTGATAGGAGGTCATCTTCACATAACCTTTACTTGTGACCAATCAGGGCTTTAGAAAATCAAATTGAACTCTTCAAAAGGAGGCAGAGAAATTAATTCATGCCTGTTTTTTATTAAGGCGTCGAGCTAATGCTCGGCAGCCTTCTAGCGATCGTCTGGATTGGCAATCGTCCAAAATTCATGCTCTGCACCGCCTTTTAAATGGGCATAAGAAATAAGTTCCTTAAAGTATTAAACATATTACAAGATTTTTATTCCATTTATTCAACTAAATTGTTACAAAAAACCCAACTTTGCCTCCCTGGTTATTGACAACTCATTGCATAAGTATGAATTTGCTTAATCAAGAAATGGCGGATGAATACAATAAGGTGTAAAAATTCACTAAATATTATATTAGTTTATCGCTTACATTTTAATTGGAGACCGTGCCCGATAGAAATCAAATTTGAAATGTTAATGTATTTGTTATCGGGCACGGTCTCCAAAAAAAATGTAAGCGATAAACGTATCTAGTGATTTTGATGCAATAAATAAACACTATAATGCAGTTGGTTTGGTCGGGCATTTTAGATAGCACAACACGTTGTGGATTTGTTTGTAAACAACCATACCATAGTCTTGTTTCAAACGGTAATCGAAATAAATATGGTTTATTATTATAATTAGGGACACACTGTAAATGTATTCAAATTATGAACCTGTGAACATTGTTCAAAGACTGTTTAAAGCAGAAAAAAAATAATTTATGTGTGAACTTTGAAATTTCTTCGATTTTTGTAACCATGAGTTATTGTATTATAAACGCATCACTACCTATTTTATAAGAAAATATACTGATTTTTGTTTTTAAAGCAGCACAAAACATAATTCATTTACTTTTTTAAGGCGTCGAGCTTATGCTCGGCAGCCTTCTAGCAATCGTCTAGATTGGCAATTGTCCAAATTCACATTCTGTACCGCCTTTTTAATGCGCATAAAAAAAATAAGTTCCTTAAGTATTAAAAGTATTACAAGATTTTAATTCCATTTATTCAGCTAAATTGTGTACAAAAAACCTAACTTTGCCTCAATGGTTATTGACAACTCATTGCATAAGTATAAATTTGCTTAATCAAGAAATGGCAGATGAATACAATAAGGTGTAAAAATTCACTAAATATTATTTTAGTTTATCGCTTACATTTTAATTGGAGACCGTGCCCGATGGAAAAAAAATTGATATGTAAATTTATTTGTTATCGGGCACAGTCTCCAAAATAAATGTAAGCGATAAACGTATCTAGTGATTTTGTTGCAATAAATATAAACAATAATGCAGTTGGTTTGGTCGAGCATTTTAGATAGCACGTGGTGTGGATTTGTTTGTAAACAACCATACCATAGGTAATCTTGTTTCAAACGGGAATTTAAATAAATAAAAGTATGTTTTATTATTATAATTAGGGACACACTGTTAATGTATTCAAATTATGAACCTGTGAACATTGTTCAAAGACTGTATAAAGCAGAAAGAAAATTATTTTTTTTGAAATTTCTTCGATTTTTGTAACCATGAGGAGTTATTGTATTATAAACGCATCACTACCTATTTTATAAGGAAATATACTGATTTTTGTTTTTAAAGCAGCACAAAACATAATTAATTTACTTTTTTAGTGTAATATTATTTGATATACGACTATTAGTACAGAAATTCATTTATTGACCATATCTATATAAAAGAAAATGTCAGCGCGACGCCTTTGTGGCCGTTCCGGCCTTTGATTATTGTAATATTATTTGATATACGACTATATTAATTAGTACAGAAATTCAAATTATTGATATCATTCTATATATAAAAAAAAAATGTCAGCTCGATGCCTTTGTGGCCGTTCCGGCCTTTGATCTCATTAAACAGATAAGGCATGTCTGTGATAAATTGGGGTATATTTAGATTGTATGCAAATGTAGAGGTCATGTGAAGATGACCTCTTATTTTACTATCAGACCCTGACGAGTGTAAGGAGAAGGGGGATGGTTTTTATCAGACTGGAGTGTCAATATGTTAATAGTAAGTTCAGAAAATTGAAAACGAGGCTTACTTTCATAGTATTATTTTCGTACCAGGCATCCTCCGTTAAACTTACTTCACGATTATATCATTTCAGGATAAATTAAAAAACACATCATACAGTCGCGTGCCATAAATGAGTGCACAAAATGGCCGCCGTAACATTCTTTTTTCTGTAAGGTAGATTTTAAAAGGAAATAAAGCCTATTTCCTACGATAACCAGAATTAAAATTCGTCTGATAATTCTCTGACTTTTTTCTGCTTTCGTTGATTTTATATTTTGAGTTATTTGATGTAAAATGTTTGATTTTACATGTATAAAACTGGAAGGATGATCGGAATAAAAAGCAAAAACTATGAGGCAAACTTTTGAAATACTTAAGAATGGAGTTATGCTAAAATCGTAACTCGAAGTGAAAGTTGTAATGTAATGAAGCGTAATGTGTGTGCAGTTAGTGAAGTTTGCCGGATGCCTCATACGGACATGTTTAACTGTGATCGGCTGAAGCCAATCACAAAAAAACCCCAGTTTTTAATTTTATTTGAATTCTATTTGTTATATTTAGATGGCAAATCAAAGGCCTTTCTGTCATTTCCAAGCAAAGGTTTCTCATTCCAGGAAAGTAACAGGAAAGAAAATAAAATAATAAGTAAATAAAGCGGCATGTTTAAACACGGTGTCCTCCAGAGTATCTCATTACAGGAGAGCTCTTTCTAATGATACCATTTTGAACTCGTCCACTATATCGGTGCATAAAAATTATGAATGTGACATTATGGCACAAAGTCCTGCTTTGAATGATCCATGGGGAGAGGGTCAAATCAATTTTTAGCTCACCTGAGCTGAAAGCTCAAGTGAGCTTTTCTAATCACTTTTTGTCCGGCGTCCATCTGTCCGTCTGTCTGTCTGTAAACTTTTTACATTTTTGACTTCTTCTCCAGAACCACTGGGCTAATTTCAACCAAACTTGACACATAGCATTATTGGGTGAAGGAGATTTAAGTTTGTTAAAATGAAGGCCACACCCTCTTTCAAGGGGAGATAATTAAGAATTATTGAAAATTTGTTGTATTTTTCAAAAATCTTCTCAAAAACCATTTGGCCAGAAGAGCTGAAACTTGTCGTGAAGCATACTCATGTAGCGTAGATTCAAGTTTGTTCAAATCATGAGGGGTCGAATTTTTAAATAGGAATATATAGAGTAAATCTTTAAAAATCTTCTTCTCAGAAACCGATAGGCAAGAAAAGCTGAAACTTGTGTGAAAGCATCCTCAAGTAGGGTAGATTTTATATTAGATTCATATATTAGAACGATTAGTTTGATGAATGTATAATAGCAGAAATTATGGAGGGTAATCGTGTTC
Source organism: Magallana hongkongensis (assembly GCA_016163765.1). NCBI lineage: Eukaryota > Metazoa > Mollusca > Bivalvia > Ostreida > Ostreidae > Magallana > Magallana hongkongensis. Next base: position 31,188,345 of record WFKH01011581.1, on the reverse strand, counting down.
AAAATTCCAGTCATGTAAACTTGTAAATCCGAATATGCAATCATGTTGGTGTGTGAGCCTAATTATGAAGGTGTGTAATTCTGATCGTGTAATCTATAAAACTCGGAAATAAAAACTCTAAAGTTGACTCCGCAGATCTTCAATGTAATTCTTCCTGCAGATGCACATTTGCAACTATAAAATGCAGTTTGTTATTTACATGTAACCTGTCACTATAATACGCATTTTCCATTGGTAGTCAATGCGTTTATATCTCCGTTTTCTGAAATAGCACAGTTGACATGTTACAAATTGACAAATGTAAAGTCTACAAGTTTGTCGAATTTTGACATGACCATATATGGAAACAGTGATGTCATCGATAGCTGCAGGAAAAGGCCTGCCGTAATCGCCGGAATGGGCACAGAATAAAGAAAAAAATTTTACACATCATCATATTATCCCTGGATAACAACATTTTTTAGGAAGTACGATTTTTCGAAAAATAAATTTAAGCTCAGTGTCTATTATATCAAGAGAATCCAGAAAAGATGTGAGTGAAGAATTTAATCGGCATCAGATATCTTAGATCTGGAAAATTTTACCTATCATGACTTTGTTTAAATGTATACACGCATTTCTATTATCTAAGAGTACATGTAACAAATCCTTGAAGTATAGAGCTCGGGTGAATAAAGAAAATATCACCAAAAGCATCCTTATCGCTACCACAATGTTGTAACAAGAGCCCCACCCCCCGAAAAAATTCACGGGGTCGGCCGGCTGATTAATTAAAAAACTGTTATCAATAAGAAAAACTAACTACATGTACCTGAAAACAGTAGTTTTAAGATTTTGATTTAGATGAGACATGAGTAGCGGCACCCCCCCCTTCCTTTAAATGAAAAAAAATTCCAAAGATAAGGTTAACTGTCGTTAAATTAAAATGTGTATAAATTATAACAAAAATATTTCATTTTGTCGGTAATATATAGAAAAAGAAGGTAAAAATTATTTGGCAAAAATGTTTTGATTTCAAGCAATTATTACGGGATAAAAGTATGGCGTCCTGAATGTCGATTCAATCTAGACACACTCAGTGAAGTTGCATGGTTAATCAAAATTTTCCGGAAAGCTTTATAGCTTTACAGCCACTTGTGAACATGTACTAATTACCATAAAACAGCTACTTAGTTTTGCAAAATTACTGTCAATACAGTATATATTTTATAAGATTTAATAATTAAAACTTTACCAGTTCATATAAGATCAAATCTGTTTAACCCACCCGTTCCTTAATTTAGAAATTCGATTTTCGAAGAAAAAATATAATTGTAAAAACATAAACATACTAGTATCCCTTTTTTATTTCTTCAAAACCTTTCAATTTTTGACAACATTTTGTACTTTAATTAATGATTAAAAAACTTTTTTTATAACAGATTCAGATTTTTTTATAATTTATCATGCACTGGCACAACAAAGTCATTTTAATATTTGAAAAAATATAAAGATACATACATCTTTCCGCGAAAAATTACCAAATTTCTTTGCAAGTCGTTTAATTCTTAATAAATGATGAATATAAAATTCACCCTCAAAATTCTTAAGACCGCGGAACATTAACTGGCAAGATTGGAAATAAACAGCTTACGTCAATTTCACCTGTTACAGTCAAACATTTGAAATGGGCGGGGACAAATTGACGCGGACGTCTGAGAAAACATTTGATTGAAACTGTAGTTTTATAAAGTGTATTTTCAATCCACCTCAGCGGTTCTAACTTGCTATATAAGTTAATTAAAGCGATCGAAAAACGTGTACAATGTTGGTGAATTTTTTGAAAACTTTCTTTAAGAATAAATATATTTTACTTATAATTATACTATAAAATATTTAATATAAATAAAGTTGAGTGAAGTTAACGTTAAAAACTACATTGTATAATGTTTCGCGGTCTTAATATCAGTAACGGAATTTTCATAAAAATTTATGTGCCTCAGAAATCAGCAATGTCGATATAAGTTATCTTTTGTTAGTGTATGGCTAGATAAACAATGAACGCGTATATCTATTCGTATACATTAACTTAGCGAAAAAAAGAAATTTTTATCTAAGTGTAATTTTAATTTATTAAATCGGAATTTGAATTATTCTCTTCTATGAATAAACCCCGTTTCAACAATGGCCTCACTTGATTTCAGACTTGTGAGGACTGATTCTGTAAAGTCATCGGACCAATGCTTTGTCTTGCGTATAATCTTGAGATCTTCTTATATTTGCTGATTATATACTTATTGATGACATTAAATTATTTTAATCGCTTTGCTGATACGAAATAAAATGTTTTTCTATCACTCTAACTTTTATAGCATTAAGTTAGAAGCGCTGAGGTGGATTGAAAATACACTTTCTATAACTACAATTTCAATCCAATGTTTCCTCAGACGTCCGCGTCAATTTGTCCCCGCCCATTTCAAATGTTTTCACTGTAAGGGGTGAAATTGACGTAAGCTGTGTATTTCCAATCTTGCCAGTTAATGTTCCGCGGTCTTAGCATTCAGGTAAGCAATGAAGCTACATGGAGCCTCACGGCGGTCTCCAAACCCCATGCCTCTCAAAATATATTCACCCCTAGGAAATTTCTTGATCCGTCTCATTTCTAGAAAAGAGTACTTATTCAACTTATATTTCCAGTTTCGATACTTTTTGTTGGAGTTAGGGGACTTGGACCACAATAATTACTTCATTATATCAAAAATTGACCTTGAAAGTGCTTTCATGCCTACAAATTTTAAGATATTCATAAAATTTATACCAAATGTTTTATGCTCACACAATGACGAGCTGGAGGGGGCGTATTGTTTAAAATATTGCAATTTCATATACTGTGAAATCATTAGATTTCGTGGTGGTTCAATTTTCGTGGAATTCGTGGGTACCTCTCATCCACGATTTAACATCCTACACGAATTAATAAATAAGGGTAATAAAATCATATTTCCTTTGTTGGTTTTAGAGAATACACGAAATTACGTCCCCACGAACCTGTAAAATTTAAGCAATCCACGAAAATTGGCCCCCACGAAATTTAATGATTCCACAGTACAGTATACTAGTATACTGCTTGAACGGCGGGGGACCCAGGAATTCTATTCTTGTGTTTATTTTAGTCCATTCCGGCGATTTCGGCATGCCTTTTCCCGCAGCAAGCATTTTCCATATAAGGTCATGTCAAAATTCGACAAACTTGTAGACTTTACATTTGTCGATTTGTAACATCTCAACTGTGCTATATCCGAGGATGTAGATACAAATGCAGAAACTATGGATTAAAAATGTGCAAAGTTGAAGGTTAAATAAACCAGCAAAAACAATTAAGCTGCAAAATGTGCATCATAGGAAGGAACTGAGTCAAATCTTAAAGTGTTTATGTCCGAGTTTTTATAGGTTACGCGATCAGAATTACACACATTCATACTCA
>WFKH01011581.1:31155622-31178105 GCA_016163765.1 Magallana hongkongensis | reverse complement strand
ATAGGTGCATAAAAGACAGGGAGTTATAGGGATAATAGTCTGTTTCTAAATATGTACATGTAGAATATAAATGAATTGTAGGATGAAGATGATGATGTTGATGAAATATGAATAATGCATGAATTTAATTATTATCATAAAATGCACCCTATTACAATACCAATCATTTTCTCTTTCTAATTATCCATGTATATTTTATAATATTTGTTACTTTGATTAACATATCAGAATCAGCATCCATAATCAACCCCACCACCCCAGTCCGAACCATTACATGTTATCTGTTTTAGCTCTCTCTCTCTCTCTCTCTCTCTCTCTCTCTTCCTTCTGGACTGTTTCCATGCTTTCTCGTGATGAGTCTCTCTCCATGTGTAACATTTAACTAATTCTGATCATATCTCAATAGATCATTTGTCAATTATGCAAGGTGTAATGTGATTTTTTTTTTAAGAAAAACATTTTTTATCAGTTTATAAAACTTTTAGACCCCAAATTATATTTTAATTTTAATACATCATTCAACAATTAAGAAAAGTGTAAATGTAAGGTTTTTTTTTAATTTTAAGCAAAAATAAATGCAAGGTTTTTTTTATTTTAAGAGAAAAACGCCGTCATTTTATTTAAAGTCTAAGTAGGGATACATACATGTGTGGATCCAGAAATTTTTGCCAGGGGAAGGGGGGGGGGGGGGGAAAGTTTTTTTGGTTTTGCGGGGGGGGGGGGGGGTCTGAAGCATTTTTTTTTGGCAATTTTATAAATTAAATGTAATTTAAAGAAATTTGGATTTTGAAGGGGGGATCTGGACCCCTGACCCCCCTCTAGATCTGCACATGGGATAAATGTTAATTTCATGCTACTATTTGTCTACCAGGATTAAATAAATTTTTCAAAATCATATTGCACATCTATAGGACAGTCCCTATCATATCTCAAGATATGATGTATCTATTCATTAAATAATAAGAGGAGTTCTGGGATCTAGGTTTTTTTAGGAGTGATAAACGTCAATTTTCTGCTACTATTTGACTTTCTGGATGAAATTAAAATTTCTAAAACCTTATTGCACATCAATAGGACAGCCCCAATCATATCCCAAGAGATGACAGAGCTACTCAAAAGTTGTAAAAGGAGTTATGGGAACCATACTTTTTTTTGCCAAAAAACGGCGTTTTTTGTTGCCCACTGATCCCTGTGTTGAAAAAAAAAATTCTGAAACCTGATCACACTTCAAAATGACATCCCCAATCATATTCTAGAAGATCATTTGGCGACTGCAAAAAATGTAGACGTTTTTTAAATCAGATTTTTTGTAAAAAAAAAACGTCATTTTTCAGCCATCTATAGGATACCCCAAAACATATTCCAAAAGATGATTTGTCTATTGTTGAAAATGTAGGAGGAGTTCGAGGAAGAAGGTTTTTTGTGAAAAAACATCATTTTTTACCAATTATTTGACCCCAAGGACTACCAGAGAATTTTTGAAACCTTTTTACAAAACAACATGATACCCCAAATCAAACTCCAAGAGTTCAGTTTGCTGGTTTATAAGATGTAAGAGCAGTTTGAGAAAGTAAAACGTGACAGACGGACGGACAGACAGACGGAACAGGACAACAACAATATACCCGAACTTTCTTTAGAAAGTGCGGGTATAATTATACCCCCCCAAACGAAGTTTAGGGGGGTATATTGGTTTCATCCTGTCCGTCTGTCTGTAGACGCAACTTTGTCCCCCCTATAGAATTTTTTACTATTGCATGGAACAGTCTGAAAATTTGTACATATGTTAAACACCATCTGAAGATGTGCACCTGCAATTTTTTTTAAGATCAAACAAGATTTAATGATTTTATGACAGTTTTCATTTTCCTTATTCTATATATTGTACACTGACATTGAAAAGTAAGGGAGGTAATCCTTACAGATTTTATTAATTAATGAATAGTATTAAAACACTCTAAAATATATTTATATAAATACATCCAGATGGAGGTTTTTTGTCTTTATTTCTTAACTCAATTTATTTTTTATAAGTATTCTATCAACTGACAATGCAAAAATTTTGTTTGTCAATGATAAATTCTTAGGAGCTAATAAGAACATCAAAGACAAGTGTGGCTGAATTCATTTGTCCCAAGGGGACCATTATCTGAGCCATGGTTTAGAATGGAGCATGTGTTTAGGGAAAATTCATAATCTGTAAAATGGACGGTGGTTTTGGGGCTATTTTAAAACTGTTTCATGTAAACCAAAAGTTTCTATCACTATAAGGAAATAAATTATATCATTATTAATAAAGAAGTTAACTATTTTTAGAAGTTGTTTAAATTTATTAGTCAAGTAAATTGATAAGGTGACCCTATAGGGCATTAATTTAAATGAAATTCCAAATTACTGATATGACTGTAGTGTTTTGGCAATTTTAAAATAAAATTGTTTGTAATATCAAATTTTCTTCTTCTTTTTTTTTTTTTTTTTTTTTTACGTATTTTTACATAGTATGCTAATTATGGTAATGTTTTGGGAGTTTATTAAATTTAACAAGCTCATCAAAGAAAATCATAGTCCCATGGGATCAATTTTCTGATATGGAGTTGTATTGTACCATGGGAGAAAGTGAGGAAAATTTGAAACAACTAATTGCATCTGTCAAGACTCTTATCAGAAAGATAATATTCAAAGTTTTATCAACAGAAGAGCATTGCTAGGCTATTTTCATTTACTGCAAAGGGAGGGGTTATTGTCACTTTGTTGGTTTTTCTTTAAAACAATTAAATAAAAAAAAATATCATCAGATACATAAATTTGTAAATGTATTACTGTTATACATATGTATTTACAGTGAAGTTCTGACAATTTTGATTTTAATTTTTTTTTTGTTAACTAATTTTTTTTTTACAATTCTAGAATTTTTTTTATTTATATGTGTTGCAAACCTTTATTATTCAATTAAATTATTTGTCCCATTTGAAATTAGCCTTGCGGGGGTATTAGTCCCATTAGGACAGTTCTAGTTAAATTTAATCCATACATTTATCGAAATTAAAATAAGACTTTCAGACCGAGCTATTGCATAATTTTACCTCTCTCTCTCTCTCTCTCTCTCTCTCTCTCTCTCTCTCTCTCTCTCTCTCTCTCCTACTATTTAATATAATTTAAATGTAAATGAATAATAGCGATTAACCCCCTTCTTTTATTCAAAACCATATTACAAAAATAAGTAACAAAGTGATAACGTTCTCATCAATTTGATATTTCTCCTGCTTAAACATCAACTCCAATGGAGAGCAACTTTGCTTTAACCCTCTCCGGTATAATGGATAACGACTCTTAGAAATAACTAACATTTCTTTTTAGGTCACCTGAGTCACTCAGGTGACCTTTTGCAATTGGTCTTCGTCCATCGTCGTGCGGTGTGCGTTGTGCGATAACAAATTTACATTTTTAACTTCTTAAAAACTACTAGGCAAATTGTTACCATTTTTGGTGTGAAGCATCTCTATGGTAAGAGAAATCAAAATTGTCAAATTCATGGCTCTGCCATCCCAGGGGTGCCATAGGTGACGCCAAATATAAAAAAAAAAAGCCAACCTCTCCTTTTCCACCCCGGGGGGGGGGGGGGAACTAAAAGCAGTGTAATGATGTCCATGAAGCCCTCTACCAAAATTGTGAAATTCATGGCCCCTGGGTCAGGGGTTCAGGCCCTAGGGCGGGGCCAGTATTAGCCATAGTGAAAATGTATTAAATCTTAGCAGGCAGGGGGGTTTAAATATGACCATATATTGAACATGTTTTTTTACTTTGGGTAATTGCTGTTTGTCACCCATTAACAATTTTAACTTCATCTTGAAAACTACATGGTAAATTGTCACTTGGCAATATTGAATTGATATGTGTTTTATTTTAGGAAATCTACTTTACTATCAAAAATCTTTTCTACTCCTGCATATCTGAAAGAAAAACTGAATTCATAATTATGTAGACCAGGAAGCCCTCTACCAAAATTGTAAATTTCATGTCCCCCTGGGAAGGGGTTTTGACTCAAGGGTGGGTCCAAAATAGTCATCTAGTGTTAAATTAATCCATAAAATTGGTGTGGGTGGGCTGTATATTATGTTAAAAATTTAAATTATTTTATTCAGCTTTTGATTTTAATGAAAGAAATGAGTACATATTTAGAAAAGAGAATGAATGAAGCTGTCTATCAAAATTAAAGATATCATGAAAGCCTTTGGCAAGAGTTTGGGTTGAAGGGGGAGGGGGGTATAACAGTTAATGGAGTTATCTTCCCTTGCTTGTTCATATTATGATAATTTATCATTGTAAAATAATGTAATTAAGAAGTTAAAATATTAAAAGAGTTAAACAGGGTTTTTTTTTATTTTTTAAAACAAAACAACCAAAGCATTTTTTTTAAAGTTTTTAAATAAACAGAAGACTTGTTAATAGTAAAGTAAAAATTGGCTAGCCAAAAATACTTAAGTGTGGCATGTGTACAATAATTTTTGAATAAAAGCCAGATGGTGTCCTTGAATGAATGGTTGATAACTGAACAGGTAAAACATGAGAATTGATATAACAAAATAACTTATCAGTGATTTTTTTGTATAAATGTCCTAAGAGGGAGAGTGTCTGTCTGACCCTGGGGATAGGGGGTTGTTGTTTTTAATAAAACATGTATACCAGCCATCTTTAGTTTATCTATGAACACATATAAACATAAAAGCTATCTTGAAAGTTAACAAATATGGGACAATTATTTCCTATCAATGTCCTTGTTGTAAGATTTCAGGTAAGAAGGTGGTAATCATTACCATATTTATGCCTCCCTTCGAAGAAGGGAGGGCATTTTGCTTTGCTACTGTCGGTCTGTCGGTCTGTCGGTCGATCGGTCAACCAACAGTTTCCGTTCATTTTCTTCACAGAGGTTGCACATATTGAAATAAAATTTGGTATATAGATTTATCATAATAATATCTAAGTCAAGTTCAATTATGGGTGCGATCGAGCTATTTTCGACAGAGTTATGCCCCTTGGACGTAGAAAAATTCCAATTATTTGCAGTTTCCGTTTAATTTCTTTGCAGAGGTTGCACATATTGAAATGAAATTTGTTATACAGATTTATCCTAATCATATCTAGGTCAAGTTCAATTATGGATACGATTGAGTCATTTTCGACAGAGTTATGCCCCTTGGACATAGAAAAATTCCAATTATTTGCAGTTTCCGTTCATTTTCTGGCAGAGGTTGCACTTATTGAAATGAAATTTGGTATACAGATTTATCTTAATATTATCTAGGTCACGTTCTATTTGGGGTATGATCGAGCAATTTTTGACAGAGTTATGTGCCTTGGACTTAGAAAAATTTCAATTATTTGCAGTTTTCGTTCATTTTTTTCGCAGATGTTTCCAAGGGAGGGGGGCATAAGTGTTTCACAAGCATCTCTTGTTTAGATTTTTTTTACCCTAGAAAGAAGCTTAATTAAATGCATATATGAGAATCCTCAAAAGGTCTGTGTATGGGCTATGGTACTCAGGTGACCATTAAGGCATTAAAATGTTCTAACTTTTAGGTCACCTGAGTCACTAAGGTGACCTATTGCAATTGGTCCTCATCCGTCATCGTGCTTCGTGCGTTAACAATATTTTACATTTTTAACTTCTTCCTAAAACTACAAGGCCAATGGTTACCATTTTTGGTGTGAAGCATCTCTATGGTAAAAGGAATCTAAATTGTGAAATTCATGGCTCTACCACCCCCGGGGTGCCACAGGCGGGGCCAAATATGCAAAAAAAGCAAAATTTTCATAAATCTTCTCTACTCCCAGACTTGTGAGGAAAAAACTGAATGCATGGTTATGATGTCCTAAAAGTCTTCTACCAAAACCCCTGGGTCAGGGGTTCAGGCCCTAGGGCGGGGCCAATATTTCCATAAAGTGAAAATGTATTAATCTTAGAAATCTTCTTCTTTACTCCCACACATGTGGGAAAAAACTGAATGCATGGTTATGATGTCCACATCTTCGCAAGCCAAGGGTTTTCGGTCCACTCCGTTCCCCATAATACCTTGGCAGATCTCATTACGAAAACTCGGTGATGCGGTGGCGCTATCTAGCGACCAACTTGAGTTGCGCCCCTTGTATATTTATGTAGTGATTGTGGACTTATTCTATGTACGGGCTGTTTATAGCCCATGACGTCACCAAGCGGGAGTTCCAGCACGAGATGCTATTGCCGCCAGTTGGAAGTCTGCAGCCGCCGAGTGTAGACACAGGACGTGTAGGACGAGCCGACCGGCGAGTCCAGCGGTACCGGACCCACGGATTATTGTTATCGTAATACTATAGACACAATAAATACTACATTGGCACCCAACTCGAGGCCCTGGACTTGCCGGATATTCGGAGGAAAATTTTTTTCCCGTACTGTAAGCTGTAGACTTTGTTTATAGTCGCGTTGAGGCCGCCATTTTGGAGGCTACCGCGTGGTTGAATAACTTGCCTTTTCTGCAAAGTTAATTCGTAATTAGACTGACATTCCAGTGTTTTGTGCTAGATTTCGTCGGACAGTTGCATTCATATATCCACTGTTTTTGTGTATTGACCACGTGCTATCAAGTGCGCCATTTTGCAATGAACAATTCGTTTGAAAAAGGGAGGCACCCAGGCCAGGGGGATGATCATGTTGCCCCATGCTCTGCCCAGTCATCTGATTTGTAGTCACAGGGCTCTGCGACCCAGACCCCCACCACCCAGGAACATGATGTTTCAGTGTCGATCGGGGGGACCCCCTCTGCAGCGCACTTATACCAGCCACATGTAAACATAGGTTATGCTGAGACCACACACTTTCCCTGCCCCCCGGGCTGTCAACCTGTGGTTAGCCCGGATGGAACCCAGCTAGGTTTGTTCGTACCTCAAGCCAGTAACTTTGGTTATCCTGCACCTGTGGTGCTACCCCAACCTTACTATTTTAGAGAGGAGGGGGAAGGGAGAGTAGCTCAAGTTCCACCACATCTGTACGAGCCCAGGGAAACCCAGGTACACTTCGGGACCCCCATCCCACACGCCCCACAGCAACAGCAACCTAATGGCCCTACACCCAGGGATCTTTCACCAGATTTGATGTTTTCTGTTGGGCTGAGGCCATCAAGTGCGTTATGGCCTCACCTGCCCAGTTTAAGTTTCTCGACTCCCACTCCCCATTCCCAGCAGCAACCCACCGAGCACACCCTCGCCCAAGTCACCTCGGGGGGACCTTGTAGGCATACTTCACGCAGTCCGAGTAGGGACCCACCAGCGCCTCGTAGCAAGCTGAAGTACAAGGACCTGCGGTATGATGGCAAATCCAGCTGGAAGGCATTCCTGCACAAGTTCGTGAGGCTCTCGCAGAGCCAGCAGTGGACCAAGGCGGAACAACATGACCAGTTTTGCTTATCCCTGGAGGGCCCGGCTAGTGACTACTACACTCTTTTACTGGAGGTCTGTCCCCGTCCGCGGTTTAAGGATATCCTTAGGAAGTTTGATAAGCACTTCGGCACCTCGGCTCCGGATCTGACCCACCAGCTTAACTTCCAGTCAGCATCACAGAACAGTGACGAGTCCCTGAGGGAGTGGGCAGATCGTGTACTTGTATTGGCCACCCGAGCTTTCCCCCAGCTGCCAGATATTCACACCCAGGCCATACCCCGCCTGTGTTTTGGTGTGGAGGATGTGGACGCTGGCCTGTACGCCTTGGACGGTAACCCGAAGACTGTGGAGGAGGCACTGGACCGGATGCAGTTTTACCAGCACTCGCGGCGCAGAAGGCCCTCTCAGCATGTGGCTGTGAGGCAGGTGGCGGAGGACGATGACCGGGCAGTGGAATCTAGGAGAGACAGAGATGGAAAAGTTGTGAAATGCAAGAGATGAAGAGACGCATTAGTCAGTTAGAGGATGCTCTTGAAGAGAGAAGAACCCCAGCTAAGCCGGAGAATAGTGAGATACAGGACTTGATGAGCCGGATTTATGAATTAGAGATAGCTCTCAAGGAGACGAGCAGAGGAACATGGTCCCCTCCGCCCTGTACCAGAGAGGAAGCAGGCCTGTGCTTCCAGTGTGGAGAGATGGGACACTTCTGCAGGGATTGCCCTCTGGATGCTAGACAGAAGTCGGAAGGAAGTGTTAGTGGGGACTGGGACAGCCCCCTGTCCAACAGAGGTGCCTGTCCGGCGGAGGAATATAGCAGAGGACCCCAGTTCAGGAACAGAGTCGCTAGCGAGAGTCAGCATATTAGAATGATACGCATGCTGACACCCGATAGATATGCCAGAACAGAAACACCCCCGGTGGATGGTTGTACCACGGAGCAGACTAGCCCGAAGTCAGGTTCTGACCCGCTGGTGGTGAAACTGCGTTCCTGCATGAAGAGCAAGAGAAAACGTGGTGGACTTAAGGTGCGATTTGAGAGGGCACCTTCACTTGATCTGTTCTCCAATGAATAACCTGAGGTACCAGGGAGCGGAGTGTCCACCCCTGCAGACTGGAGTGCAGAGCGCAAGGTGCGGCCTGGTGAGAAACTTGCTGTCGAGTCTGGGTGCCTTGATGTCATGGACGACAATGGAGAGGACTCGATGGTGTTTGTTAAATGTGAGGGATGTGGAAAAGCTGAGAGCGAGATCCGGTAGTTGAGGGGGAGAGTGCAGCAGCTAGAGAAGGCTCTCAAGGAAGTACTTGACTCAACTCGGCTTGGGACCCAGATGACTGGCCTTCCTAGGAGGCACCCTGGCCCAAGGACAGGCAACTGTTTTAAGTGTGGAAAGAATGGCCATTTCCGGAGAGAATGTCGCACTTATGGCGGACGGAAGTCGGAAGGCAGTGCTGGAGAAGAGCGTCCTCTGCCTTACCGTGGTGCCCGACGAGCAGTTGCAGATAAAAAGACGCAGATGGGCAGTCTACAGCCCTTGGAGAGTGGGCAGCTTCGCACTGTGTGCTTGCTGGCCTGGGATAAGATGAACGGTTTGAGGAGGTGCAGGTGACCCGTGTGTGGATCAGGACTTGGACACCTCTGGTTCCACCATCAGGTGCAGGAGGAAGCGTGGTAGGCGGAGGGTGCGACGCAAGAGGCCAACTTCGCTGAAAGCTGTGGTCCTTGGAGATGGTGAAGTTACCCTGATAGACAGGAATCCGGGGCAACAGGTGCAGCGCAGCAAGGATACTCCTACAGAATCCAGACGCCCTGAGGCCATGGTGGACTTGGTGGAGGACTCCGTGCCCCAGATCCAGGGGGCAGTCTCGCGGGATGAAGATCTGTATGTCCAGGCTGCCAGTACAGTTAAGCCGAGAATTCTGGAGAGCAGCCTTGAGGTAGCGAAGGAGTATTTCAAAGTTCCTGTTGGAGGACAGCATCCAGGAAGAGCACCAAAGTCGGAGTATCCCAGCTCTGGTGTCCTGACAGAAGTGATGGATGTACCACCGAGATCATCTTCGCCCTCAGGATTGCGTACGGCATGTCTCGTTGACCAGACGTAGTGGAGCTGCCCTTCCTGGACTGAACCAGCAACCCGGAACAAAGACTTGGACTGTCCCTGGATTTCCCTTTGTGTATGTGGAGGCCCTTGTCGTTTTGACGGGCCTTGCCCTAGTGACTTGGTATCCCGGCTGTTGCCGGGATAGCTTTCCCACTTCCTAGTTGTTCGGTGGTCCTGTTAGTACCAGACGTGACCTACTCCTCTCAAAGAAAACGGAGGGGAGTGTAGTGATTGTGGACTTATTCTATGTACGGGCTGTTTATAGCCCATGACGTCACCAAGCGGGAGTTCCAGCACGAGATGCTATTGCCGCCAGTTGGAAGTCTGCAGCCGCCGAGTGTAGACACAGGACGTGTAGGACGAGGCGACCGGCGAGTCCAGCGGTACCGGACCCACGGATTATTGTTATGGTAATACTACAGACACAATAAATACTACATTTACATTTTAATCGAATGAAACAACGGGTAATATACACGCTACGGCATAAATACAACTTAAAAACACGTTGACTAGCGAGAATAGGAGCATAACGATGCTATTGAATAGGAATGAAGATATAACTTAGAGAAAGCTAGCAGGGACGTATATACTGACGGGATAGGCAACTTCTTTATTCGCCATGCTTACTTCCCATACTACGATCACACGAGGCTTGACAAGTTTGTAAATCTCTGTTCAATCCCGTAAAATATATCGGGTTTTTTAAAAGTGATCTGGTTAGACCATCCTTGTGGAGGTACTGAACTCGAGCACTTGTGAAAAGCACCGAATGTTTTACCAAAGATCACACGTGTATTTCTTTTAAACTTTATTTTTAAGCGCTTGTTTACAACGCTGCGATTGAATCAGCTACTCGCAGCACCAACCAATCATAAAACGGAGCTTGTCACCGAGTTTTCGTAATGAGATCTGCCAAGGGTTTATGGGGAACGGAGTGGATCGAAAACCCGTGGCTTGCGAAGATGTGATGTCCACGAACTCCTCTACCTAAATTGTAAAATTCATGGCCCCTGGGTCAGGGGTTCAGGCCGTAGGGGTGGGGGGGGGGGGCAATATGGCCACATAGTGTTAATGCATATAATGTTAACAAAATCCTCTTCTCTACTCCCACACACCTGTAAGGAAAACTGTATTCATAATTTTGTAGACCAGGAAGCCCTCTACCAAAATATAAATTTCATGTCCCCTGAGGTAGGGGTTCTGGCTGCAGGGCGGGGCCAAAATAGTCATATAGTGTTAATTAATGCATTAAATGTTTATAAAAATCATCTTCTTTACTTCTGCTGAAACTAAAAACTTCAACTGACTGCATATAAAGAAAGAAAATTAAGCCATCTAAAACACTCATATAGTAGTAGGGGTTCTTAATGCAGGGAGTGGCCAAAATGGTCATTTAGTGTTAATGTATATAATGTTTAAAAAATGTCTACTGACACAGAATAAAAACTGATTGCATATTTAGAAAAAAAACCCTATTAAGCTGCCAATAATATTTCAAGTCACCTACATGTAAGGCAAGGGTTATGGCTGGGAGGGAGGGGGGTATATATTTGTCTTATTATTTTATTCTGCTCAGGAATTTCAATGAAAGAAATAAGTAAATTCACATATTTAGAAAAGAGAAAGAATGAAGCTGTCTATCAAAGTTAAGATATTGTGAAAGCATTTGAAAAGAGTTGGGGGGGGGGTGTAATAGTTAATGGAGTTATCTTCCCTTGCTTCTTCATAATGGAGTTATCTTCCTTTGCTTGTTCATATTTAGTAATTATTTATTGAATATAATGTAATTAAGAAGTTGTATGATCAAAAGAGTTATGCAAGTATATTTATCATTTGAAACAAAAACAGTTTTTGAACTTTCTAAATAAACAAATAGACTTGTTACTAGTAAAGTAATAATTGGCTTACCAAAATCACTGATAAGCAGTACATGTAAAATAATTTTAGTATAAATACCAGATGGTGATTAAATGATAATGAATGTTGAATATTCAAAAGCTGTAATAGGAGAAATGATTAATAGCGTTTAAAGCTGTTTTTATGTGGGTTTTTTTTTTGGTTTAAATGCCCACAGGGAGAGTTTCCGTCTGCCCCTGGGGATGGAGGATTGGAGGTTGTTTTAAATAAAACGTATTCTAAAACCTATCTTGAAAGTTAACAAATATGGGTAAATTATTTTCTATCAGAGTCTTGCACCTTTTCAATATCAGGTCATGCACTCTATTATGATCTTTAAGTTTTTTGCTAAAATTATAGGTTTCGTAGTCCTTTTTGAAAGATTTTAGGCAGGGAGGTGGTCATCATTACAATATTATAATTTTTTTACTCCAGAATGCAACTTTATTCATCAATGCATACCTGAAAAAACTGTAACCATAAGGCCGGATGATAAACCATGGATGGATTCTCTTCTTAAGAAAACCATGCGAGTTCGTAATAGGTTAAGAAAAAAGGCACACAAAAACAAGAAGAGAATCTGATTGGGTTATTTTTCGGAGAATAAGGAACAAGGTTAATAACATGAAAAAACATGCAATTGCAAACTACTATGACAACATAGATTCTCATCTTAAGGATGAGTCACAAAATGTTAAAGTCATGTAAAGATATTATCTCAAAACCACTATGCATATTATTTAGCAAATCATTATCACTCAAATTTTTTTCTAGACTGTTGGAAATTAGCACACGTTCTTCCATTGTTTAAGAAAGATGACCCTTCTATCACTTCAAATTATAGGCCAGTTTCTCTTCTGTCTTGTATAAGCAAAATTTTTGAAAGAATTATTTTCAAACATGTATACAATCATTTACATTCGCAGAATCTCTTTTACAAATATCAAGCAGGTTTTTTACCAGGCTATTCTACAATGTATCAACTATTAGAAATATACCACTCTATTGTAAAAAGGCAAATTTTGTTTTATGGTGTTCTGCGATCTTTCAAAAGCTTTGATCGAGTGTGGCATAAAGGTCTAGTTTATAAATTAAGAATGTATGGAATCAGTGGAAATCTGCTGGATTGGTTTGAGATTTATTTAAGCAACAGAACACAAAAGGTTATGTATAGAAATATTTTTCCTCTGTAGGCCATGTTAAAGCTGGTGTTCCTCAGAATGATACTTAATAAAATGCATATATGAGACTCCTCGAAAAGTTTGTGTATGGGCTATGGTACTCAGGTGACCGTTAAGGCCTATTGGCCTCTTGTTTAAAGTCTGGGAATTTTTGCCTTAAACAGAATTGTGCAAATGAAAAATTATAAGCATGTTGCCACTTTTTCTTCTTTTTTTCTCTCCCAAATAAACGTACGTAGTATTTTAGATATAAAAATTAGAAAGTACTACGCATATTTTGAAATAAGTAATTTGAAATTATATACCAGTAGTATGCTCGCGCATATTTGCAGCTTGCAGTTGATTTACAGTACCTATATGCATGTATAAGTAAATACATCACTAGAGAAGGGAGCATTTATCGGTGTTTAAATTTTATATTAACACGTGCTTGAACTTGTTATAAATAAAATGTTGAATAAATATAATTTATATGAAGTAAAAATATTCCGTATGCAGTTTACACATTATATATATAATTATGAACCTTGATTTGAAAAACATTCGGATAGTTTTGTTTCGTTGCGTTTCGGTAGGTTTCGTTTTGATTTCGTTTCGTTTTATTTCGTTTCGAAAGGATTCGTTTCGTTTCGGTTGATTTCGTTTCATTTAATTTCGTTTCGTTTCGTTTCGTTTCTATTTCGTTTCGCATTTTACAGGTACCCCAAAGACATCAGTCTATGTCAACCAAAAATATCCCAAAGACATCAAACAGTCTATGCCAATAAAAAATAGCCCAAATACATCAAACAGTATATGCCAACCAAAAATATCCTAAAGACATCAAACAATCTATGCCAACCAAAAATATCTTAGTCATCAGTTTATGCCAACCAAAAATATTCCAGAGACATCAACCTGTCTACTTCCAATAAATAAATAAATAAATAATACAAAATTATGTATAGTTGTATAATAAAATTTTAATAATATGCAAGTATTATTTGAAATGTATGGGGCCATATATACGTGTCGATACATTATCAAATCTTAGTATGCACACCCACTTAATTAAAAACAGTAATTGATATGACATAATTTCCAACGCCTCTAGCAGCTTTATATGTGTTTTTGTGGTGGAGGAGGGGGTCAACTGTTAGATTTGTATGCATGAATATGTATTTAATTAATTTTATTTAAAACATCAAAACAGTATGTATATATTCAGCTTATGAATTGGTTCAACTCGTTACATCTATAAATAATTGTTATTTGATGGAAAACTTTCCATTAAGTATTCCCTTTAAATATTCATTGTAATGATTATAAAACGCTTTATGACGCTTATACACAAATCCCCTTTAATACATCTTACTAAAATCAATATGATTTCTATGCAACGATATGCACTTTAAATGATAAACTATATTTGTGGGGTAAAGATTGTGCATTACAACTGGACTGTTTGAAGTGTGAACTAGAAGGTCAGTTTATATTTTAATTTCCAAACACTATTCTAACTGTAGATTACTATGCTTCGGTCGATTTGACTTTATTGGTTATGTCATTCAGTTTTTTTTATTTTAAGCAAACTAGCTAGTTCATCTAGCGGTTATGTATTACTCATACATTTTCTGAAGTTTGTATCAAAGTCTTGTTAAAAGGATTTAAAATATTTACAGTTCGATCAATAATACCAAATTTAAATGAAAAAGACCAAGAAGTAGTAGACTGACCCATGTGCGGATCCAAAATGTTGTCGAGGGGAAGGGAGGGGGTCCGAGAGATAATTTTGATTGCTGGTTATTATAAATTAGTTTAAAAAATCCCCATAGGTTGCGAACCCCCTCCCCCGATTCCCTTCTAGATCTGCGCATGCTGGCCACAAAAATAGTGAAAGCACCTTTAGTAGAACGTAAACAAACCGTTCCTTTAAATGGGGGTATATTTTACTTTTAACTCTTTAACTATGCATGGAAAGGATTAATTGTTCTTTTGAACTTCCGAAATCTTTGGGTGTAAGGATCCATGGTCTTTGGCTTGAATATTTGCTACTCTTAATTTGGCACATGTAGTTTGAAGATATTTAACCACTGAAAATTAGGATAAGCACATAAAGATAACTTTATTGCTGGCAAATACAATTTACTGTGTCGCTCTATGAATGGAGGGGAATTTTTTTAAATACAAGTTACGGTAGTCAACGAATGTGTTACTTCGAAACTACGCATGCGCTGATCCAGAAAAATTTCAAGGGGGTCCGAGGGGGTAATTGTGTTTGGCGGGGGGGGGGGGGAAGGTTGGGGGTCCGAGGCCTATTTTTCGGTAAATTTACGATAGATTTTATAAATTTGAATTTTCCAGGGTTGGGGGCCCTCTAGATCCGGGCATGCTACGTCGCTAGTACTTCTACTCTGCTCTCGGTCACTCAGCATTAATGCCTCTAATTCCTCAATTATTCCCTTTACTGTGATTTGAACAATTTTTGACCCCTTCAGATTTTGCTTGATCGTGGCATTTAAACTTCTTAAACCTGCAGCTAGTTTAATTATTCAGACATTTGCCGGTCTGTATCTACTAACTTCTATTTACCTTCTTTTCCCATCTACAATTTCACTTTGTAACGCCAAACTGCATAGCTGAAAGTTTGGCCTTTCATATACTTAAGGGATTATAATTATCTTGCATACCTATTTTAAAATGAACTGTACATGTATATACGTTTAAGGTGGAATGGGAGACCTGTCAATATTAATGTGGTTTAGAGTACATTATAATCAAAATACTTCACCTGTTTAGAATTTTCAAATTTTACATAATTTAACCAAAAAATTAAAAAAAAATTTGGAAAGGTAAAAAATAAAAAGCCCGTGGTGGGATTCGAACTCATGACTGATAGATGCTGTTAGGTAACGTTTTGGTAAAGAAAACATTTATAAAATCATACTTGATTTTACTGTTTTTTGCGATAGGAAGTACGTCACAATATGGAGGTGACCCATACCACCTTACACCTTGAAAAAGTTTCTCAAAGCAGCAGAAAATTACTTGATTATGAAAGATAGCATGATAAATAAGAAGTATACAAGTCCAATATGAAAAAAATGCAATGTTGGATAAAAAATTATTATTTCCAAAAGAATGACTCAGTCAGTTTAGGTGGTTCTTTACACCAATTCAGGTATCTCACTCCTTACGTTTTGATTTCATTGCGCACATTAACATTTTATTTAAAATGAATATGATTTTATATGTTTAATCATCACAGAAAGATTATTATTTCTTAAATACACAACATTTATAAAGAAACCCATTTAAATTCAATAAACAAACAAGTGTTTGAGGGATCTATTTTTTCGTGCGGAGGGTTTTTTAGGCGAAAATGACAGAAACAAGCAATTGTATGAATTTTTACTATACTTTTCTTTTTATTATACTTTATTCATTACGCACATTTTTAAAATTTGAAAGGTTTGTAACATATTCTATAGGTTCTGTGTGACATGTACAAAATTAAATCTTGAAAGTGTGATAGACGTTTAGCATAAAATCCTGCAAATATATAGAAAATGTCTGAAATTTTTTAAGTCAAAGAAGATGTGTGGATAAGGCGTGTAAAATGCCTATACACGGACGGATAAGATACTGAAAAATTAAAATATCATTAAATCTGATATTTTCTAAAAAATTATTCAAAACAATATATATTTAACATATCATAGATTTTTAACCTTTAAATATGTTCAATACTTGGAATATGTTGACTCAAACAGGCGTATAGTATCAAAACCTCCAAATAGTGTCATTTTTTAGAACTTCAATGCCTTTTCTTTTATAGAGTGGGTCTGTGCTCCATATTTTTCTCATAGTCTAAATAAGGTCTAATGGAAAACAAACCGATTTCAATCAACAACAACGTGAAGAGATGACCCACTATACATTAAAAATATCATTTTGTATCCCAACAATTGAACGTTTTGAAAAAAATAATACAAGTCCGTAAATTCGCGGCCAAAGTCACACATAGTATTTAAAAAGCTTACTTTGTTGTGTCTGAAATGACTCAGTGGTTAGATCACCAGACATAAGCTAACCTTATATAACTAGGGTTTTTATGTTGTGGGTTCGATACCACCAAAATTTAAGGCAATATTTTTTTTCTTATCGTTTGTTTAATATATTAAAAACTGAATATAGTTAGAAATTGTGCTTTTGCAAACTTGTATAATAATATATTTGAATAGATTGAATTGGAAAAAAATAAATTCAAAATTGTGTTTCACGACTAAACCGAATGGGCATTTGCGCTATCTTATCCCCCCATCTTCTTTGTGAGAATTTTACCTTTGAAGCCCCATATCTAAAATTTGACATCACTGACCCCCATATTTTATTATGTCAAAATAATACTGAATACATATCCAGGCAAACTGGATTAATCTTATAAAATTCTTGATATTCAAAAAGTTTTTATTTGAAATCAAATTGTAACTATTATAGAAATTGTCTATTTTAAGTGCAAAAAGGTCACCAAAAAATATTAAGCAGCTTTATACAATTTTTTTACGTAATCTCTCTATTCAGTCTGACCATTGTGCATAATTGAAAACAATATCTTATGGAATAAGTTTGCTTAATTAAAAATACTGGCAACAAATCCTAATCAGGATGAAATTGCATTTTAGGTGCAAAAAGATCAAATTAAATGGGCCATAACTCGGAGGGATGAAAATTGACCCCCCCCCCCTTTTTCTTTGTATTTTTTAAGAATGTTTTGTCTACAGATTTCGATGGTATACTTCTCAAGAAATTCTTGATACAACAACATTGAGGAGTGGGATACCTTAAGTCCAAGAGATTTTTGTTGCATGCATTTGTTGCAAAAAGTAGGACCAGTATCCAACATAGTCTGGTCCGATTTAGTCGAAAAAAACTTTTAACGGCAAATAATTATTATTTGGTCCAGCATGATTATTGTATCTTAACTAAAGTGTGCTGAGTCCGATAAAATATGCTGGCATTAATGAAAATGGCGTTAAGTAGGTCAAAACAGCGATTCAAAATGGCGGACAACCAATCTTCATAATTTTCTTTTAATGTCTCTTCATTGTTGACAAACAATAATCAATTGGCCCAGCGTAGTATTTTATCATACCTAAAGGGTACTGAGTCTGAAAAAATTATGCTGACCTTTCCAAAAAAGGCGTTAATTAGGTCAAAATGACGATTAAAAATGGCGGACAGCCAGATTTCATAATTTTTTTTCTAAAGTTCCTCAGGGGACAACAATGAGGGAAACAATAATACTTCAGTCCAGCAAAGTCTTTTTGCATAATTAAGGTGTGCTTAGTCTGAAAAAAAATTTGCTAGCTATGACAAAAATGTCGTTTATTAGGTCAAAATGGCGGTCAAACTGACCGACAGCCAAATTTTATAAAATTCTTTTTTAAAGTCCTTTAAATTGAGGAAAAAACGATCATAAAATTGTCCAACATAGTATTTATCATATCTAAGGCGTGCTGAGTACGACAAAATATGCTGATCTTAAAGAAATGGCGCGCAGTCCGATTTCATGATTCTCTTTTAAAGTGTCATCAAAGAGAAAAAATAACGATACAAAATCATAAATAGGTCCAACAAACATATTTGTCTTAATTAAGTTGTGCCAAGTCTGAAGAAATATATTGATCTTTACGAAAATGGCGTTAATTTTGCCAAAATGGCAACTCAAATTGGCGGATAGCCAAATTTCATCAATCTCTCTTAAGGGTTCTTAAAAGGGAAAAATGTGTTGATACCAATTAAATTAAACTTAAACACTTTTACAAACAGAAAAAAATTCCACCCAGCTTTTTATTGAAAAAGTTCTAATTTTTCTCTGTTTTTTCTTATCAAGCTACAGTATATATGTTATTTTTACAATCCTTTTTGGAAAGATGAGTTTGTGATTTAGAATTTGTAAATGTCTATACACTGCAAGTTGGCACGTTTGCACTCACACATAAAGGCGCTACAACCTGTGGGGCCTTTGCAAGCAATCAAATCTAAGAAAGCTTCAGGATCAAGATCTTAGGTCATATATTTCAGCAGTAAACAACCATCACTCAAATTTTTCATTCCAACTCGGCTGGTCATGGCAAAATGGGCATGCTTATATATGCCTGTCTTCCAATCATATTACCTTGTATTGTGTTTGTTTCATAAGCAAACGTAAGGCATATCCAAGTTGGGGCGTGAAAATAAAAATGTAAGGAAATGGAAGTGATTATTATTTTTGGTAGGACATTTTTATTGTGACCATATTATATAGTAAAATATAATAATAATGTGGGGTACCATACGGCTTTCCATAGTTTAGGAACAAAAAGGATATTTAAAATCATGAACAGAGAGTGTTTAAATAACAAATACGCCTAAATAAGACAAACAGAGAAAATTAAAATTTTTTTAGTAAGGAGTGAAACTGTTTGGGTTTTTTTTATTAGTTTAAGTGTTTCAATTTAATTTTTCAGATGCATATTTGTATAATATGATACTAACACATTTTACCCCTCTAAAAGGCTTTAAAAGAGAATTATGAAATTTGGCTGTTGGCCATTTTAAAACGCCATTTTGACCTAAATACACCATTTTTAGCTCACCTGAGCTGAAAGCTCAAGTGAGCTATTCTGATCACATTTTGTCTGTCGTCCGTCTGTCTGTCTGTCCGTCCGTCTGTCCGTCTGTTAACTTTTCACATTTTCAATATCTTCTCAAGAACCACTAGGCCAATTTCAACCAAACTTTGCACATAGCATCCTTAGTCTAAGGGGATTCAAAGTTGTGAAAATTAAGGACCAAGCCCTCTTACAATCGGAGATAATTAGGAATTAATGAAAATGTTCGAGAAATTTTCAAAAATCTTCTTCTCAAGAACCATTTGGCCAGGAAAGCTGAAACTTATGTGGAAGCATCCTCAGGTAGTGTAAATTCAAAGTTGTGAAAATCATGACCCCAAGTGGTAGATGGGGCCACAATGGGGGGTCGACTTTTTACATAGGAATATATAGGGTAAATCTTTAAAAATCTTCTTCTCAGAAACTAATTAGCCAGGAAAGCTGAAACTTGTGTGGAAGCATTCTCATGTAGTGTTTATTTAAAGTTGTGAAAATCATTACCCCCAGGGGTAGAGTGGGGCAACAATTGGGGATCAAATTTCTACATAGGAATATATAGAGTAAATCTTTAAAAATCGTCTTCTCAGAAACCATTTGGCCAGGAGAGTTGAAACTTATTTGGAAGCATCCTCAGGTAGTGTAGATTCAAAGTTGTGAAAATCATGACCCCCGGGGGTAGGGTGGGGCCACAATTGGGGGTCAACTTTTTACATAGGAATATATAGAGTAAATCTTTAAAAATCATCTCCTCAGAAACTAATTAGCCAGGAAAGCTGAAACTTGTGTCGAAGCATTCTCAGGTAGTGTATATTTAAAGTTGTGAAAATCATTACCCCCAAGGGTAGAGTGGGGCCACAATTGGGGATCGAATTTCTACATAGGAATATATAGATTAAATCTTTAAAAATCGTCCTCTCAGAAACCATTAGGCCAGGAGAGTTGAAACTTATTTGGAAGCATCCTCAGGTAGTGTAGATTCAAAGTTATGAATATCATGACCCCCGGGGGTAGGGTTGGGCCACAATGGGGGGTCAACTTTATACATAGAAATATTAAGAGTAAATCTTAAAAAAATCTTCCTCTCAGAAACTAATCAGCCAGGTGATTATTTAATATTGTTTAGATTTTGGCTTCTGGATGATTCCTGGTCGATTGGGTCTCACCAGGGGTGCAGAGTTTGATGTAGGTTTATATCCCATTTATAAACAATTGTTTAGGATCTTTTTGAGAGCTGCAATGCTCAACATGTGATATTACTATAAAATCATCCTGTTAGAAAATGGACTAATGATAATAAACATAAGAATATCCAGTGGAAAAAATTGATTTTTATTTATACAGGATCTACATGTATTATACTACATTGTCCAGATAGTTTTTATTATGACTCCATTTAGCTGATTTTAGCATACCTATTGTTCCTCAGGTGAGCGATGTGGCCCATGGGCCTCTTGTTGTAAAAGCCAGCATATATCTTCAGACTCAGTATGCCCTAGTTATGAATGAAACCTTTGTTTGACTGGACTTTAATTGTTTGTTTCATGCTTTTTTTCTTTTAAAAAAAAACTTAGAAAGAAAGTTATGAAATCAGGCTGTCGGCCTATTTTAAAAACGCCATTTTGACCTAATTAACGCCATTTTCGTTAAAGCCAGCATATTTGTTCAGACTCAGCACGGCTTAATTAAGTTGATAAACTTTGCTGGACCCGATTTATAATTGTTGGTCTCATGCTTTTTTCCATTTAAGAAACTTTAGGAAACTGGCTGTCCGCCATTTTGACATAAAAAGCACCGTTTTCGTGGAGACCAGCAAATTCCTCAGACTTAGCAGGCCTTATTTATGATTTAGAAATTTGCTGAACAGAATTATAATTGGTTGATTCACGCTTTTTCTCCATTTCAGAAACTTAAGAACAAAATATAAAAACTGGATGTCCATTATGAGTCGCCATTTTTTTTTTTTTTACATAATTTACGCCATTTTCTTGAAAGGCAGCATATTATTCCTGACTAACCACACCTTAGTTATGATTAGAAACTTTGCTGAACCGAATTATAATAGTTTGTCTCACGCTTTTTTTCCATTTTAGAATCATAGGAAGGAATTACAAAATTTTGTGATCTGCCATTTAG
Organism: Magallana hongkongensis; assembly: GCA_016163765.1. Taxonomy (NCBI): domain Eukaryota; kingdom Metazoa; phylum Mollusca; class Bivalvia; order Ostreida; family Ostreidae; genus Magallana; species Magallana hongkongensis. The sequence goes on along the minus strand of WFKH01011581.1, from coordinate 31,156,745 downwards.
AATCGCCATTTTGCCCTAATAAACGCCATTTGTGGAAGGCCAGCATATTTTTTAAGACTCAGCAAACTTTGATATTATGAAATACTATGCTCGACCAATTCATTAGTGTGTGTCGTTATTTTTTTCCCCATTTAATAAACTTTAAGAGATAATTTTGAAGTTTGGCTTTTGAATTGCAATTTTGACCTACTTAACACCATTTTCATGAAGGTCAGCATATTTTGTCAGACTCAGCATACTTTAATCATGATAAAAAACCATGCTGGACCAAATAATAGTTATTTGCCATTAAAACGTATTTCTAGAGCCCTTTTTAGAAATCAGGACCAGACTAAAAATATATGACCCCAAAATTTACTTAAAACTCCTCTTTTTAAATTAACTATATAATTCTTGTTCCAGAAAACACCAACAATTTCCTGATTTTCAAAACTTTCTGTTATAAAACTGTGAAATAAGTAACAAAAATATCAAGATTGAAGTTTGCATTATTTTTATTTAAATCTACCAAAAAAAATGAAACTTAGACATATAAAAATGATTTTCAAGTAAACTGCTGGATGAAATGCCACAAAAATCTAAAAATATAAAGAATATTCATTGGTTAATAAGATTAAAAAAGGAAATTGAATGAATTGAAAAATCTAAAGAAATACTGAATTATTACAAAAATCATGGTATGAAAGATCCTATTAAAGAGTTACCTTTCTTTATTTTACCTGGTCTCAAATTGGTGTCATTTTCTTATAAAACTTATGATAATCACAAAAAAAAAGATTATAAAAGGAATAAGTTAATGGTAAATATGTAGATACAAGGTATAAGGTAATTTATAGCAATGAATACCATGAATGATAATGTAAGCAAGATATAAAGAAAAATCAGCAAACTAAAATAACATACATATTTTGTGTATGTGTGTGTTAATTAAGTGCAATAGAACAGAGAAGGCAAAAACTAAAGAGAACATAATTTTCAGGAAACAAAAAAGGGCAATTTTAGGACACATAAACCAAGCAGAAATTAGGCACATTTAGGACACATACACAAAGCAGACATGATCAAAGCACATATAGGACATATACACAAATCAGACATGATCAAAGCACAGTTAGGACATATA
>WFKH01011581.1:31099563-31121621 GCA_016163765.1 Magallana hongkongensis | reverse complement strand
GGGGGGGTCCGAAGCATTTTTTTTGGCAATTTTATAAATTAAATGTAATTTTAAGAAATTTGAATTTTGAAGGGGGGATCTGGACCCCTGACCCCCCTCTAGATCTGCGCATGGGATAAATGTTAATTTCATGCTACTATTTGTCTACCAGGATTAAATTAAATTTTTCAAAATCTTATTGCACATCTATAGGACAGTCCCTATCATATCTCAAGATATGATGTATCTATTCATTAAATAATAAGGGGAGTTCTTGGATCTAGGTTTTTTTAGGAGTGATAAACGTCAATTTTCTGCTATTATTTGACTCCCTAGATGAAATTTAAATTTTTAAAACCTTACTGCATATCTTTAGGACAGCCTCTATCATATACCAAGATATGATGTGTCTATTCATTTAATCATAAGAGGAGTTCTGGGATGTAGGTTTTGTTTAGGAGTGATAAACGTCAATTTTCTGCTATTATTTGACTCCCTAGATGAAATTTAAATTTTTAAAACTTTACTGCACATCTTTAGGACAGCCTCTATCATATCCCAAGATATGATGTGTCTATTCATTAAATCAAAAGAGGAGTTCTGGGATGTAGGTTTTGTTTAGGAGCGATAAACGTCAATTTTCTGCAACTATTTGACTTTCTGGATGAAATTAAAATTTCTAAAACCTTATTGCACATCTATAGGACAGCCCCAATCATATCCCAAGAGATGACAGAGCTACTCCAAAAGTTGTAAGAGGAGTTACGGGAACCATACTTTTTTTGCCAAAAAACGTCATTTTTTGTTGCCCACTGATCCCTGTGATGAAAAAAAAAATTCTGAAACCTGATAATACTTCAAAATGACACCCTCAATCATATTCTAGAAGATCATTTGGCTACTGCAAAAAAAAAAATGACGTTTTTTAAACCAGATTTTTTGTAAAAAAAAAAAAACGTCATTTTTCAGCCACCAAATGACCCCCAGGGCAAAATTAAAATTTCCGAAACCTTATTGCGCATCTATAGGATACCCCAAAACATATTCCAAAAGATGATTTGTCTATTGTTGAAAATGTAGGAGGAGTTCGAGGAAGAAGGTTTTTTGTGAAAAAACGTCATTTTTTACCAATTATTTGACCCCCAGGACTACCAGAGAATTTTTGAAACCATTTTACAAAACAACATGACACCCCCAATCAAACTCCAAGAGTTCAGATTGCTAGTTTATACGATGTAAGAGCAGTTTGAGAAAGTAAAACGTGACAGACGGACGGACAGACGGACGGACAGACGGACGGACGGAACAGGACAACAACAATATACCCGAACTTTCTTTAGAAAGTGCGGGTATAAAAAAAAAGGTTTCATTTTGTCGGTAATATATAGAAAAAGAAGCCTAAGGTGAAAATTGGCAAAAATGTTTTGATTTCAAGCATTTATTACGGGATATAAGTATGGCGTCCTGAATGTCGATTCAATACAGACTCACTTAGTGAAGTTGGTTAATCAAAAAAATTCCGGAGAGCTATACAGCTTTACAGCCACTTGTGAACCATAAAACAGCTACTTAGTTTTGTAAAATTACTGTCAATACAGTATATATTTTATAAGATTTTATACTTCAAACTCTACCAGTTCATATATGATCAAATTTGTTTGACCAACCCGTTCCTTAATTTCAGAAATCCAATTTTCAAAGATTTTATGTTTTCGAAAAAGAAACATAATTATAAAAACATAAACATACTAGTATCCCCTTATTTTTTCTTCAAAAACTTTCAATTTTTGACAAAATTTTGTGCTTTAATTAATGATTATAAAACTTCTTTTTATAACAGTTTCAGATTGCTTTATTATTTATCATGCACTTGCACAACAAAATCATTTTGATATTTAAAAATATACATATAGAACTACATACATTTTTTCCGCGAAAAATTACCAAATTTCTTTGCAAGTCGTTTAATTCTAACTAATTCAGGAAAATAAAATTCTCTCTTTAAAAATTCTTACAATTCAGAAGCGATGGAGCTACATGTACATGGGGCCTCACGGCGGTCTACAAATCCCCATGCCGCTCAAAAATATATTTACCCTCATTGGAAATTTCTTGCTCCATCTCATTTCTAGAAAAGAGTACGCATTCAACTTATATTTTCCAGTTTAATTACATGTCAAATTATTTTAGAGATATAAGATATTATGCATTTCTTTTTGTAGTAAAAGTTAACCCTTATCGTAAAATACAATGGGAATTAAATTACAGAAACTAGTGCATTCGTCACACCGGCAACGATTTTTACATACATGAACCTCTTCTTGTTTGGTCCAGTTTCAATCATACCTCAATAATTTTTCTAAAAATAATATTTTTGATCCAAAGAAATAGTGTCGTTCATTAAAAGCTTATTATAACAGTTTAACTGAATATTATGTTTAGTTTGGTCCATTCCGGCGATTACGGCATGCTTTTCCTGCAAGCATTTGCCATATAAGGTCATGTCAAAATTCGACAACTTGTAGACTTTACATTTGTCGATTTGTAATTTTGTCAGATGTGCTAATTCCGAGGATAAAGATACAAATGCAGAAACTACGGATTGAAAATGTGCAAAGTTGAAGGTTAAATTAACTAACAAAAACAATCAAGCTGCAAAATGTGCAACATACGAAGGAACTGAGTCAAATCTTAAAGTGTTTATGCCCGAGTTTAATATAGGTTACACGATCAGAATTACACACATTCATACTCAGGCTCACACACCAACACGATTGCATATTCGGATTTACAAGTTTTCAAGTCTGGATTTTTGAACACGATTACCCTCCATAGATTTGTACGGTACTAGGGCATTCGTCTGAAAATGCATCCGTTGTGTGCAGTACGAACGGGGTGAGAAAATGTTGGCGTAGAAGGTACAAGGTATAAGGTTGAGGCGCGTTGTGGGCCATAAGGTTAAAAACAAAGGGTAGGTGTGCCGTTTTCCCGAAGGTCCACCAAAATTCAATTCCAGAGAAATAAATGCCAATTGATGAAGGATTCCGAATTTGTTAGACGAGTCTCAACGATGGCAACAGTTCATTTCAATATTTCCACTTATCTGCCTCCTTAACTCTTTTCAATTTCCCTCTAGTTTCCCATACAATGCGTCGATATAATTTTTTGGAGCCACCACGGTATTACCTCCAGTTATCATCTTTAACAATTACTCTTCAGTTTTCTCTCGACGCCATTTTAGACATGCGGTTTTTCTCATACAGTGGAAATAGATTTTAAAGTTGGCGGTTGTGTTTATCGCGTCTGGAAAATGGAAAATGAGTTTAAAGATTGTTCTAAATGTTCCGGTAATATGAACATACTAGACGATCATGTTTTTTGTTACAAACATTGTCTTTGTAACGAAGCCTTTCCATGGGACACATCTAGAACGTGGTCCAAAGAACGGCGGGACAAAATAACAAAGATGATCGAGAAGAGTCTACAGAAGATTATTTAAATGAATAAAATGAATAAATTGCCTCAATCCGTCTGTGGAGACGGTATGGCAGTTCAAGACACTAGTCCGTCTGTGGAGGCGGCAGTCCGCGAGTCGAGTAACATTGACGAGTTCCATGTAGTCTGGCATGTCAACAATTGTGGATCAGAGGTCGTAGATTTATCAGCTATTTTTCAAGACCAAGTAAGACAACATCTTGAATTGTTCATGATCAATGATCAACATACCGTAACTGCAGGCGAGGTAAGGATGACCGAAGGAAATGGGAGCGCTAATTCCAAAGTGGCAACCATAGACAGACTTCATTTCGACAAGTTTAAGGCTTACGGTGAACAAATGTCGTCCTTTGAGTCCAGTGTTGCAGATGTTTTGTCTGTTAAGGTACAAGACAATGAATTTTAGGATATAGATTCAAATGCATCTATGGCAGGTTTGTATACCAATTCAGATGCGCCAGTAGAGGTGCCTTTTGGTGCACTTGATTCCTCTGATCCTCTGCAGTGGAACTGTTTTGCATCAAAGATGACAAAAGTTCTCAATATTGATATTGAACCTGAAGATCTATTTGAAAATGAAAGAAAATCATTTATTTCTTCTCGATTAGAAGGAGGCAAGAGTGACAAGAAAAAGTCTCTTGTTAAAATGGCTATTAAAGGTACACTTATTGACATGATAAAGACAGTTGAAAAAGAGGCTACCTCTGGACATTTGAAAAATAGGTCCGTACGTGGTAGAGATGATAAAGCATTTATGGTGAAAAAAGATGACTTTTGATGCATTTTGTAATCCTCCTTTGATGACAATATTGAGGAAGGGTTAATAGTAGGTCAGAAAGGTGCTTTTAGAAAATCAAACGATACTCTCTCGCCTTTTCATAAGAAGTTAGACAATGACTTTCGTCGAATTGACAATTCAGCAAGAGCCTTATTCAGGGCCATTTCATATGGTACTATGATAGCGGCATTTTTAGATAAGGCTGAATGCGAGGATGATAAAATTGAAGGACGCAAAGCTCTTATCAACTGTTTCAGAAGGCTGATTTGACAGCAAGAGTAATGGCAAATTCAGTCCTGAGTAGAAGAAAAGTTTTTCTTAAAAACGTAGATTTTATCATCAAAGCAACAGACAAAAAATTGTTGAAACTCCCTATTTTTGGCAGCCAGTTGTTTAATGGACAGTACTTTGAATCTCTACATACGTGGGCTGAGAATTTAAGAGATGCAAGAGAAACTCAAAACGTTTATCATACGTCAAAGTGGTAAAATAAGAATTTCAAGAATAGAGATAACAGGAACTCTCCGGAATTCGGTAGGAAGAGAAAAACAGATTTAGCTGAGATTCATAAATCTGCAATGGTGAGCAAATCAAACGACGCAAGTTATACCTTGACTGATCAGGGCAAAGATACCTATCGCACAGGACAAGTAAGCAGAAGGTATTCTTTTTCCAGGAGAACCTTTGGGGGTCCAAAAGGGCTTCTACCTCCAAGGAAGTGAAGTATATACACAGATATAGTCAGTCTGTAAATATTTATCCCCAGGTAGGGGCACGTTTGTTGGCATTCCACAAAAAGTGGACTTCTATCACTCGAGATCAATGGGAATTGGAAACCCTAAGGAAAGGGTTAAAATTGGAGTTTATAATTCAACCCATTGTAAAGATCAAGGAAACGAGTGTACCAAGGTATGGGATTCACGAGTCAGTTATTTTAACAGAAATAAACACTTTGTTAAGAAAAGGTGTTATAGAACCTGTAACTGTCGGTCAAGAAAACACAGAATTTTACAGCACCATTTTTGTGGTGCCAAAGAAACAATGAGGGACTCAAACAATCTTAAATTTAAAACCTGTAAATCAGTTAATAGTGCCTCGACATTCCAAAAGGAACACACTTTGTTCAATTATGAAAGCATTAAAAAGGGGGGACTTTGTTGTCTCTATGGATCTGACAGATGCCTATTTTTACTTTCCAATTCACACAGATTCCCAGAAATATCTACGACTCAAATTTCTAGGCCAGAGTTACCAGTTTCGAGCGATGCCCTTTGGACTTCGTTTAGCTCCAAGGGTCTTCACAAAAATATTGGCAGTTCTTGCAGCACACTTAAGGAAGATGGTAATCCGAGTTTTCATGTACCTAGAAGATTGGTTGATGATCAATGCAGACAAAACAACTCTTATTTTTCAGAAGAATTATGTTTTACAGCTTGTTCAAGAACTGGGATTGTTGGTGAATTGGAAAAAGTCATCTCTAGTGCCGTCCCAACATATAGAGTATCTGGGGGCACATTTCAATCTGGTAGAAGGCAATGCGACACCCACAGAATCCAGATTTCAGAGTATTCTAGACATTGTGCAGTCTCTATTAGCAAGTCAACATACTCAAGCGATAGTGATTCTCAAATTATTGGGACTGATGGCTTCATGCATTTATCTGGTTACGTTGGGAAGGTTACACATGCGCCCTATACAGTTATACCTGCTAGCATTGTAGAGACCGAAGATTCACCCTCTTACTCATATGATTGTGATTCTTACAATTTTACTTCAGCACCTACAATAGGGATGAATCGGGAAAATTTCTGCAAAGGCATGCCCTTACAGGATTTTCCAGTCAACTGACATTGATAACAGATGCGTCAGAACAAGGTTCGGGAACACATCTAGAGAACTCGAAGACATCAGGGATCTGCATTGCCCCAGCAATGTCAGTAGAAACACATAAATTGGCTAGGACTGAAGGTTGTGCAGTTAGCTCTTCAAGAAGCTCTATATTCAATGAAAGGGAAAGTTATCCCTATACGATCAGACCAAACAACAGTGATAAATTATATCAACAAGCAAGGGGGGACACATTCACCAGAACTGTATTATCTAACTTGGGAGTTATTCCAGTGGTGCATTCAGTACAAAATCACAATACGAGCTATTCACATTCCGGGGAAGAAGAATTTTCTTGTCGATGCACTTTCTCGGGGAAAAGTAGTGCGAATGACGGAATGATCGCTCAACAACGCTGTGGTAAATTTGTTGTTTCAGCAAATGGGAACCCCATGCATAGATTTGTTTGCAACTGCACAAAACAAGAAGTTACCAGTTTATTGCTCTCCGTTTCCGGACATGAATGCCTTTCAAGTAGATGCTCTAATGATCAATTGGAAAGTGATGTATGCTTATGCATTTCCGCCCCCTATTCTTGTACCCAAAGTCCTGCAGAAGCTAAGGGAAGAGACAAGTGTTGGACTACTCATTGCTCCAATGGGGCCCAGATAGTCATGGTACCCTCAGATATTAGATCTTCTGATCGATGTACATATCAAGCTACCACTGTGACCAGATCTTCTGTCTCAAAATCACAAACAGGTTTTTCATCAAAACCTAAATACTCTCCATCTTGTTGCATGGAAACTGTCAAATTGCGACCCAAGTCAAAAGGATTTTCTGAAGAAATTGCAGAAATTATGGCAAATGCCAGAAAGATATCTGCACAGACAGTTTATGATGCAAGACTCAGTATATATAACAGCTGGTGTAAAGAACAGGGACTCGATTCCATTACATCTATACCAGAATTAGCAGAATTCTTTATATACCTTTTTTATGTTAGAAAGTGCAAACCTCAAACAATAGCAATCATTCATCAGAATGGGAACAGCATTGGTATAATTTCAGAACTTTCATCATTGTTGAAAGGTCCATTTAATAATATTCATCTACACATCAATTAACACCTAATTAGAATCTACCATTGGTTTTGTTAGCTCTGACAAAACAACCATTTTAACCTCTAGAGTCAGCAGATCTAATGTTTTTTACTCTGAAGACGGTGTTTCTGGTCGCCATCGCTTCAGCTTCCAGAGTGAGTGAGGTTTACAGTCTTTCCCTAGATGATGGTCATTTTAGAATGGAGAGAAAATGGATAAAAATGTTACCAAATATGGAATTTTTAGCAAAGACACAAACAATGAATAGACCGTGGAAGCCTATCTATATTCCTGCTTTTGATTCATACGCCACAGATTCAGAGGATTTAAAACTATGTCCTTGTCGTGCATTGAAGATTTATATCAATAGAACTAAATTTATTCGAAAGTCAAATAGATTGTTTAAGTTGTGACTTACCATTAAATAATCATAAGGAAGCATCTAAAGACTCTATTCAAGATGGATAGTTTGCATGGTTCGTTCTGCATATGATAATGTGAAATCAGAGACATTAAAACTAGTAAGAGCACGTTGTTTTGTGGTGTATCATCTGATAAGATTTTACGAGTAGAACGCTGGTCATCCGAAACTACATTCACATCCTTTTATCTGAAATTTGTTCCAAATCACCAGTCAATTTTTGCCAAGGCAGCAATCCTGGACTCGTCAAAGAGAGGGTAGCATAAATAGGTAAATATGTTACTTTTATTACTTGCTATTTCCTCTCCCACCTCCAGATTGGGCTGCAAATTCATTTGAAAATAGTTAAGGTGGCGGGTAAGTGGAAAAATTGAAATGAACTTGGATTTTTAGGGGTAAAACCCGTGTTCATATATTTATTTACACTTACCTGCCTCACCCGCCCACCTCCCCTCTCGTTGAAATTGTAATGTTAATATTTTTAGTTCGTCGAGAGAAACTAAAGAGTTATAGTGAAGGGGGATAACCTGAGGTAATACCGTAGTGACTCCAAAAAATTATATATTGACGCATTGTATGGGGAACAAGAGGGAGATTGCAAATAGTTAAGTAGGTAAGTAAGTGTAAATATCTCACACGGATTTTATCCCCCAAAATCCAAGTTTCCTTAAACATACAACTAAACAGACATATTTTTAACGAGACGGATAAGGTCGGTATTGGCCTCCAAATTACGGACTCTGGGTGAGTCGAACGTGGCGGAGGCTGGCCGCCGTATTTTGGACTGAAGATTGATAATTCTACATTACTATATATAAGGACCTAAACAATGAGTGAAAATTGGCAGGTGATGACATTAAGTAAGCTGAGTGAAAGATTCGCAGGTTTCGAATAAATAAATAAATTCAATGAGTCTTTGATGTCCTTAACATGAAAAACAGAGAATTGCAAAATGTTGTTTTAACAGCTTAGCAGTTTTAGAGACATAACACTCTCTTTGAAATTACACACATAGAGTCCGAAAAGTGTCAAACGCTAAATAAATAAATAACTTGGTTAGAATTATTTGTAAGAAATTATTACAAAACAGATGTTGAATATAAAAAGTAAAGTCCAAAATAAATTTAATAATGAACAGGGAACTTTGCACTGTGATAATACAAACATCATTCTTATAGTCCAAGGAGTTGTTTTTATCTCTAAAATTTATCTCTGAAATTTCTTACTAGAACTTTTACTGCTTTATCTATTATTTTAGAATCTAAAACAAAACAATCGTTTGGCATCCCGCTTTTCTTCGGGATGTCTCAAGAGTTATCAATTTTTTATTAAGACAGATCTTAGGATAATCATAAGATATGGCAGTTTTGTGAAACAGCTATGATTAAATCTTATGACAAGTTTTGGTCATAAGACAGATCTTAGTTATAAGAAAGTTTTGTTAAACGGGCCCCTGGTCCTGAGGACTTAGTTCAGTCAGAATTTTACTCTTCACGTTAAATATTGTTGTAGATGCACCGCGAAATTGCATATGAAGATATTTTGATGGAATTCAGCGCAGAGGAAGTACTTCTACATGGGTCTGTCGGGGGTGTGCAGAACCAGAGACGTCATCTGTTTAGAGGTTGGCGTCGGTTTAATCATCTTTTTGTAACAGCGCGAAATCTAATAACAAAGCAACATTTTATAAAATCTAATTATCAAATTTTACGTTATTTCATTTTGTATCGACATCAGTGCAAAATGTAATAACTCAAAATGTAAACGCTGAAGGCCTCCAACTGTAACTTTTTTGTTATTATGCGAATAAATTCAATAGCTACAGAATTTATACTCATATAGTTCAATTTTAGTTTTAAAGCTCTTTCTGATTGGATGAATAAATTAGTTTATATCATATAAAGCATGTTGCCTAAGTCGCAATAGGACTAACATCAAAACGTAACAATCAGCATGCCTTTACGTTTGAGTTTTGTTCAATTTTCTTATCATTTCGAAGATCACAAGACCATTTTTCTGCACTCAATAGCAGAAAATTTGATTATAAGGAATGAATTTAGTAGCTATCAAATTTATACTTATACATGTATAAACTAGGTGGATCAGTTGACGCTTTTTAGCTCACCTGAGCTGAAAGCTCACGTGAGCTTTTCTGATCACAATTTGTCAGTCGTCCGTCTGTCCGTCCGTAAACTTTTCACATTTTGAACTTCTTCTCTGAAACCCTTGGCCAATTTCAACCAAATTTGGCACAAAGCATCCTTATGGAAAGGTGAATATAAATTGCAGAAATGAACGGCCGTTTTTTATTCAAAGCGGAAAAAAACCTCGAAACTGTAAAAAAAAAGGGGTGAATTTTTAAAAATCTTCTCAAGAACTACTGAGGCAAATTCAACCACATTTGGCACAAAGCATCCTTATGGAAAGGTGAATATAAATTGCAGAAATGAAAGGCCAGTTTTTATTTAAAGCGGAGAAAACCTCAAAACTTTTAAAAAAAAAAAAAAAAAAAAAAGGGGGTGGGGGTTGCATTTTTAAAAATCTTCTTCTCAAGAACTACTGAGTCAAATTCAACGTAATTTAGCATAAATCATCCTTAAGGAAAGGGATATATAAATTGTAAAATTTAAGGGCTAATTCTGTTCCAAATTTGAGCTTATTACGAAAATAATAATAAAGGGGAAGGGGGGAGATAATCAGTTTATAAGTTCGGGTTCGTTATTCCATTTCTCGAAAACGAGGTTCTTTGTTTGAAGCAGCCATTTTGGATGCATGTTAAAAGGGTCGATCTGACAAAGATCACTTTGTTTGTTGTGGAAAAGTTCACGTGCGAGTGTAATCTTTGAAACATGCAAGATATATTGGTGCCGAGTTTATGTAGTAAATTGAGGTTAAATATTTTAATGCGTTGACATTTTCACTTGTGACGGTGATATAATCTTGTTTTGATTTTTTTCGTTTAATTTTCATTAATTATGCTTTTTAACTTGGGGAACCATCGCCTGTATTTTGGAATTTGTACGTATCAAATCAAACATAGACTTCGGTAAATCAGGAAAAAATGAGCAAAATCTGATACATTGACAACATACTAAAAGACAATTCATTCAATTGGTAATTCGGTATGATCTCTGCGCAATGGTTGATTAATGTTATGTGTTTCGTTAAGATGCTTAGCATTTTCTCGAGTCTATTCAGTCTAAACAGACATTAAATACTTGTACAGAAAAATTAAAAAGATGATGTGCTATAACTACTTTCTTGGGGCCCCTTCTTATACGATGAATTATATGAAATCTACAACAATTTTGATAGTTTTCAAACAAGAGTAAATAAAAACGACGTCTTTTAACAGTTTCCATAGTTCTGACACATTATTAATTGTGAGAATATCTGCATTATCGTTGTTCTTAAGAAAATATTGCAGCGGGAAATCATCTTGGTTTGTAGCCATTTGTTGTTTTTGAATAAAGATGAAAATAATAGTAGGCCTTAGTACAATAGAGTGATATGCCTGTCAATACATTGAATAGCTCTTTAACATGTCACGTGACAACATTTTCCAGTCGAGTGTATTCATCGATCAAGTGAGTAAGGTTATAAAACATCACACGAGTTCACGCCAGGGTAACAACAATCGTTTATAACGGGGATCGAAGACCATTTAAATTTTTGAATGTTTTTAATTTCAAGAATTGAGCGCTTTGAGATACAATTTTCTTCTTTCACATAGAAGTAGATTTTAATAAAATACAATAAATAGTATGTAGTTGAGGGAGAAAAATGTACGTTTATGCTCTTATATATTTTGATAGCTTTATAAAGGGGGGGGGGACTAAAAATGAAAGGGAATTGTTAGTAAACAGTATATCCCTACCTAAAATTTAGCTATATATCTTAAATATGATCTTATTTTCGGTAAAAGTGCTATTCCATAAAGGTATATATGTCAAAGATTAAGTATATGCGAAAATAAGTGTAAATTTCGGAGAGATAACAACTGTGAAAATGAAATGTATTTCATTAGCATGGTATATTCATAGCGCTAATCATCCTAAAAAACCACAAAAATATATTCACTTAGATGTGATTTTTTTTGAAATCTTATAAATGCTCCGAAAAATGAAAATGTTGCTAATTTAAGTCAGATTTTTTGTTTTTCATAAATACCAATGCGCCAATGAAAAATATCTTACAGGTAAATGGTAACCACGTTATCCAGTATTTTCATCATATGAACTAGATATGCATTGCATGACATCTGAGACGAAAATTAATGAAATAGAATGTTGGCATCCTCTAATTGTGTAGATTCAACTTGTTTTCAACTTCAACTTATAATTACACGTGATAAGGTAGATCAACAATGGGTGCTGATTTTTGAACTGATATACATCTTACAAAATGTATGAACATTTTTATCGTTACTATTACTGTTCACTGTTCAAATATGTGCAAAACAAAACTGCAGGAGATAACATACCGGTGTTATATGTGTTTATTATGTCCTAAAGGCACATTGTCAAAATAAACACCGTCCTCAGGCAGAAGTCTGGCTTTTTGAAAGAGTCTACCACACTTAGGGTTTAGTCTCTTAACAAGCTTGACAAAGCTTCTCACTGGGCATCTGTTGCTATCTGAAATAAAAAAAACCCAAGAATTCTCCAGCAAAAACATTACCATTCCTTCAAAAATTCCTGATTTCCATCATTCTCAATACTCAAAATTGATTTACATGTATCTATGGACAGAGTAAACTACTTAAATCTATTGATCATTGCTACTGAAAAATTACTTCTATTTTTACCTCTAATTTCATACATCCTTTCATCGGAGGCTTTCTGATTATCATCCTGATGGTTTTTTGTTTTCTCGTCAGTGGCTTTATACACATAGAGTGTACCATTACCATTTTTGGTGACAGCAAAGTCATCTCGAGTTAGGGTTGCCAGGTTCTCCCTCCCTCGTCGTCCAAAGTGTAACATTATGTCAAGAAATACCTGTGATTCAAAATAAAGTCTGATTATTTAGGGAAAAAATCTCCAAATATTCTCCTTTAAAACACAAACAAGAATATGAAAATTTATCCATAGTACAATTGTATGTTTTAGTTTACCTTTAATAGTGGTGACATTTGAATTTATAGATTATTACCTAAATACATGTACATGTACTACATACCTTGTATTGTAAACGTTGTGTATCTTCCTGGTCCGATGTTAGGTACGAATAAATGGTTTCTAAGTCCTGGTCAGTGATAGACGGATAGTGGACAACATTACCCAGTCCTTGTCTTTTGATTTCCTTTGTCATGCACTTAAAGGCCTTTATTGATAAATTGAACTCTGCTCCCTTAATAATATCGAATCCCTTCCCTGCTTTTTCCAAATAACGCTGCAAACCATGTCTATATGCTATTAAAGTCCCTTTTCTATACATTTCCCCCTTTCGATTCCTCATCTCACAATAGAACGTTGACAGCTTTTCATCAAGTTCAGCAGCAGATAGATTTTCGGCGGACATATTTTTCGCAGTGAGATACTCCCTGAAAGCTTTTACCGCTGTATCTGTTGATTTCTTTGTGTTGTCCCAGTCAACATTGTCAAAAAGTTCCTGGAACTCACGCTTGTTTAATGAAGCAAAGCGATCGGCTGTCATGTTTCTATGTTTATCAACAAATCTAAGCCGATCGCATTATAAAGGCTTAACGGTGATTGGACATTACAAATTTGTGAGCCAATCAAAACAAAGGTGTCTCGCAGACAGTTGAACAGTCTATTTTTAGTAAGATAGGGTCTATAGATTTTCTATTTTTAGTATAGTAAGGTCTATAACAGAATTTATAGCACGGTCACGTGACAGCAATCGACCAATCATGTGCTTGGGAAAAATACGATATTATAATAAACGTTTAACCCACTTAATATGACTATAAAACCTGTAGCTATTAAATTTATTTTTTTTAAATTCAATTCTTCGTCTACAAAAACAGAAATTGAGACACTTCACAAATAACAATAATTTAATTTTGGGTGAAACCCTCCACTTGGTTGGCTAATTTAAAAACAAATTCATCTTTATCGTAAACTGCCCAAAGTTATGTTATACTCGTATAGCATAGGTAGAAATTAAATTTATTCCTTAAAAAAAACTTGTACAAAATTTTATCGGAACGTCTTGTGGAATTGTTTTTCAATATTTATTAGTTTGAGGAGATACCGGCGCTTCTGATTGGTCGAAAAATTTCTTTGATACATGAATAAAAAAAATTTATCCGGACCTACTTTTATCTACTGCTTTGATTCAAGCACAATATACACATGTGTAATACGGGAAATTCCAAAATGAATACTGTCAACAAAAATGTAAAGCTATGACTGTTTTTATTGTAAGATAATCTAATGTAACTACACTCAACAAAACTTCTAAGTGTTCACCCAGTTTAATGTATTTCCTATATGAAATAAGCACATTTATTTGTCTTGTCGTCGGGGTGACTGATTTCCACTTAACTTTCAAATAGTTAAGAACGATGCATTGACCTTGACCTCTGGTTGCGACCCGAGACCTTGACCTTTGCTAAATATCACAAACACTTCCGGTTTGGTTGAATTTCGCTCAGAGCTTTTAGATTGTTTTAAGTTGCCGATGGAAATGACAATACACATATGGAAGAGAAAAAATATATCAAAATAACGTTTCCTTCCGATTGCTTAATATTTAAAACAATGTTGAGAACAAAATAAACAGCAAATTTAAAGTGAGTACAATGTGTCTTGGAAACAATGCAGACACCAATATTCCAATGGCTCTGGCTGTTTTCTCAATGGTCATTTTGGCCATGTTAAGTGTTTATCTTTTTAAACTATCACCAAAGACTAATATCAATCACAAAAAATTGTCAATCATATTAAGCACGCGCAGAAAAATACCAATTTAATGTTTTGACGTATCGTCACGGGTAATTGATTTCAATCGTTGTTGTCTTGTTTTATCTGTGATATTGATGAAAAGACATATCAGTTACGAAATGTTGAAAATTTCATATTATTTTATTTCGTAATTTTCAAATTATTCTGTTTATCAGGGTGAACACTTAGAAGTTTTGTTGAGTGTATATAAAAAGAGAATATTAAAAATATAACATTGAAGATAAACAATACACATTAATTTAATTTAATTCATGAAACATAAAATTTAACGTCTTTTCACGATTTCGTCTGCTTGATGGTACGATCAACATTTACCACTGTGTAGAAACGGATTAGGGTAACGCACTTTACCCTAGTCCAAGATGGCGATAGGGAAGTACGCTTCGATTATTTTACACTAAATTTACGCATTTGTCGGGGTAGTATGACTAAATGAATAAATAAATTTACACGATTTGAAGTGTATAAACGTAACAATTGTAAAACTTTTGCAGAATCTTTCCTTATTATAGAGAAAAGGCAAGGAAAATTTTCGACTATGATTAGGGTAAAGCAAATCCAAGACTAGGGTAAAGCTTTTTAAAACTTTAAACGTGATTAGGGTAACGCTTTAAGAAATTTCTTATAGAGAGCATAAATGTCTTCTTATATACTTTACAGAGTCTATCTTAAGGGGCTATTTTGTAAATTAGAAACACACTCTTCTAGCAAATCGATAATCCATTGCGTAAAACACCTCAACACTGAAAAATACATGATTTAATTACACGTATTGCTATGATGATTAATATTTAATTTTAAAAAATTGCCAACTTATTTCAATAATAACAATGTTATGAACAAAATTTGTGTTCTACAATGATCATGTCGACAACAAGCGATGTTAACCCCCTTCCTCGCAATCATGGCACATGTACTTTAACGCATATTCCCGTTTCCCTGTAATTTGATTTTTGTCTATTACTTTACGATTGAGAACTTGTAATTTGAGAGTTAAAATTTAAAATGTTAAGCTTTTTATTCAGCAAAATATCTGCACGAAGAAATATTTGTTACCATTGCAGCGAAGTAGTGAATTGCTGGTCACATCAGGCGCGTAAAGCCTTACGAGGAAAGCTTGCGATAACCGTGTATGATGTTTCATCAGGTTAATGAGAATTCATTAGAAACATTTAACTCATAGAACACAATTTAACACTGTCCTAATCTTTTAATCAAACTTGTATTCTTTTTCAACAAACAAAAGAATGACAGATTTGAAACGGAGGCTGCCGATTAAGAATGTCTATATCGTTTCCGTATCGGTACAATATTCAAATACGCAATCCGTCAACATGTTTTATACGGCTAACAAATTATGACTTTCATAGGCAATCAAAATCAACTATAAGTGACACTGTCAAACATTCTGTTCAAATTCTATGAAATGCGAGAGAAGAAAAAAAGATGATTTTACATGTAATCATTTACTCTTATAAACCCTCTTAACGGAAAATAGCAAAATGCATGTTTAATCACAATGTTACAATTAATTTGTCCAAGCAATTAAGCTAGGAAATAAACGCCGGTATACAGATGTTGGGTCTGAAATCTAATTATTTATTTTGTTCTTTCCAATACAATGTTTAGAATTTTAAAATAGGAAAAATTAAAACATTGATACCACGCGGAAACTTCGTTTTTATTTCGTTAGGCGTACGTATCTTCTAGTAGTTTTGAATTTTTTCTGGTTTTATGCACGGAAAATATTCTTCTACGCGATTAGTATGATCAAAGAAAAAATAAATAATCATTTGATTGCATAGCATCCCTCGTCATGTTGTAAATTTTGAATTTTATTGTCGGTGGGTGTACATACAAAATTAACAACGTATTTACACCACCCAGTGAATTCAAAACTTGCAACATGACACCCCTATAAATTCTGTGAATAATTAAATTTCAAAAGCGGTTTGCAAACCGTTTAGTGTCGGGCAAACCGTGCAGCGTTTCATGAAAACTGTAGCGCTTCGGTTGAACCGCCATTTAGCGAGCGTGTGGTGAAGTAGTACATTTTAGGGTCTGTAGTTTTAAAAAATATATATGAAATCATGTTTTATATTACCAAATGAATACTAAAACACGATGTGATGTGTTTCTTGCATGCAAAGAAATTTAACAAACGTACGAATAGCACTTCATATGTTTAATATAATAAATGTAAATGAAAAATAAAGTTGTAATATCATTATGTATGTTTGATTTTTTGAATGCACATTGATGAAACTAGATATAACTAGATATAAAAAAAAAATGAAATCATTAAATAGGGTCATGCAATCGCTCGAATATCCAAAATTCAAATTATGCACAGCAACAAAATCTACGAATTAAATCAATGATTAAGACGATCAACCTATATTACGTTTGAATACGTTACACATGCACCGTAAACTTTACTCTATATAAAAGTAGGGTTTTTTTTCTTCTCGTTATCGCAAATGCGCCGTGGCAAAAATAATAACGCCATACAATGACAAAGGACGTTCTTGCTTACTGTTTATTATGTTAAATAAAAATATTTCGACATTTTGAAAATTTATTCCAATCTCCGTAATAGATCGAGATCATAACGGAAAATCCTGAGGCCTCAGTCTAAATTGTACAATTGGTGTGACATGACGACAGTACATGTAGCAGCAAAAAAAAATCTATTTCAATTTTATAAATTGTTTAAAGCAGTTACAAAGTCAAATTATGTATATATTTAAATGTTAAACAAGTAACTTTACTCTAGTCACAAAAATACTTTACCCTAATCACAAAATATCGCTTCATCGGCTTTACCCTAGTTTGGAGGGAATCTTCGGCACGCGTTATCTCTATAAATACGAGCAATTTAAGACAGATTTACGAGTGGACATTGAAAACTAACACCGCCCAACATATACTGCGCAATAGTTTTTAGAATCAACCATTAAAAAGGTGAATACTTGTGCGAAAAAATTTGAAGCGTGCTTCCTTTTCGCCATCTTGGACTAGGGTAAAGTGCGTTACCCTAGTCCGTTTCTACACAGTGATTTACAGCGAGGCTGGCTGTCCCGTGAATTATGATAATATTATACATGTACACACTGTCACGGTAACATTCCTAACGATGAAGAGTATTAGATTAATACATGTACATAATCGGCCATCAGAGTTAAGAATATTCAAATCGTCATACAGCTTGTGTACCCCCTCCTTCAGTGTGTTCCAAGCGACAGATAATCCATTTAAACCCTGGCTATCAAATTACCACGACATTTGCCAAACTCGCACATACATACCATTCTTCTATTTTTGTCCACGATCGCGTCCACATCCCCTTGCATCACGTTTATGCCCAGTTGAAAAAAGCTCGCCTCACACAATCGGGGGGCAAGAGTAAGTGTAATCTCGGATTATCCATACTCTAGCTCCAGGGGTGAAACAATTTTCTTCTCTATTCCCATACATTTTTTAGAAAAACTAAATGCATGGTTATAATGTCCATGAAGCCTTTTACCTAAACTGTGAAATTCATGAACCCTGGGTCAAGAGTTCGGCCTTAGGGCGAGGCCATTTTAATAACTACTTATATTCACATTGCACATATTTTTCATGTTAAGTGTGGGGATAGCTACTTTCTACTGCATTTATAACACCATAACACAAAGAGGGTGTTCGAAGATTAAATTATGAGGCTTTTTGACGTCACAAACGTTGAACGCTGCTTAAATGCAAAATCACAACAAAAAATCAAACTTCACGCGTGTGGCTGTTACAGTGGCTCTTCCATTAATTTGATCCTCAGGATAAAACAGGAATTTTGAGGTATAAGTCACATTTGCAGACAAGACAAGAAGTTAAAAAAATGTAAATATAAGCATTAAATCATTATTTATTTTAAGATATAGTCTCATAACTGCAACGGTATGTGCAAACAAATTTTCATAACGCACTAACGCGCGTTACTCAATTTGTATGCACACACACCGTTGCAGTTATATATGAGACTTTATCTTTAAAAGAATAATTATTTAATGCTTAAGTAACTAGTAGTGCAACCAACAAAGTAACCTTCATCAAACTTGCAAGTTTAAACGTAAGTTTATTACTTTTAATTTTTGTTTTATTTGTTTCAGAAATGCCATATTCAACCGTTTTTTACACCAAAAGTAACCAAAATCATACAGAGGATCTTGGTTATAAATATGTTTGTTTAAAAAGGTATGATAAGAACACTTCTTTAAATTTCACCGAGAAGACATTTGAAAAAGAACAGTATGAAACAACGAGCATTTATCGTTGTTTCGAGGATAAACGCAGATCATTTTCACATGCAACGGTTCCAAATTCAAAATCTGATGAGATGATTTTGATTGACAATGATAGGGCAAATGGATATTCAACAACACCTTCGAATATCGCAGGTCAAAATCACAAAAATGACATTAAGGATGGTATGGCTGTTCAACAATACGAGCCTTTAACGCAGCAACAGACACTTATAAAAAAAAGAGCGAAAACTAACGAACGCCCCTGCAATGAAGACGTCACTGAGATTGAATCGATAGCAAAACTGAATATGGTACAACAGAATATGTCTGCTGATGAAATATCTCAATCTGAATTTGATATGCCATCTGCTTCAAGTTTCTACCAAGATCAAAACACAAAAACAAACGAACAAATTGAAATTCCTATCAGAAATAACCTCTGTGCTGACGATCTCGAAAGGAAGACTGATGATGAAAATCCCATCTATTTTGAAAATTCCAAAATGAAATTTTCTTCCATGTCAGGAGACAGAACAGATTTTTCATCTAAAGCTGAACACAGAAACAACGATTCTGATATGACGATATCAGATCTGGAATCAGAAAGTTTATCCGATTATGAAACCGAAACAACAATATCGAACACAAGTGCTAGCTTAAAACAACCTTTTAGACACAACATGCGTTTGAGAAAAGTGGCGAGACATGACTCAAAAAGAAAATATTTAAGTCCTCACAGACCAAAACTAAATACCAAGTAATTTCAGAAAAAAGTTAGTCAGTGTTTGTTTTACAAAAATAAATGATGGTGTTTAGGTTTACAGTTGTCATACTTTGTTAGACGCGAATATTTCTACGCTTTTTAAATTTTTTTAAATTAAATTCAAACTTGGACTGGTAATTACATTTCTCTGCAGGACAATCTACGGTTGATCACCATGCACATCTATTACATTTTTTCACAAAACAAAACTAAAACAGTCGAATCGACTTCTGGAGATGATCATCTGGATCTCAGTTCGAGCTGGCTTTTTTTAAGTTTTAAGAATGACATTCTTAATAAAACTTGAGAATTCTATTTTGTACATTGTCGATACCCTTGTTTGTTATAAAAATTGGTTTAAATTTCACATATTTAATACCGAGCACAGCGAGAGGCGGGCGAAGCTGTGAAAAATGAGAGTTGAATCAGGGGTACTATGGGCTAAAAAATTTTCTTCCAGCCCTGGGTGCGGCCATATTTGCCGCCATTTTGTTTTTTAAAAGTTAGTTCGATCATTGATTGACTGGCACTTATCGATGTTTATTGCCCCTAAACTCGGTTTAAAACTTTCCAATGTTTCAATTGAAGGTAATTTAAATTTAAAAAGATTAAAGTGACAACCAGATAAGTTACAATAGAGCTTCAATCAAGAAACACGACTAGTTCTACATATGTCTTATCAAATTATCAAATGGAAAATAAAACCATTAACATCAAGGAACTGATCTTTTAGATACTAAATAAAGTATTCAATTTTATTACAGGTAGTCGTTATATGAATTAAATTAATAAACAATGAAAGAAGAAATTTTTTTTTTTCGGAATCACGAAACTCTCTTCAGCTATTTCCGAAGACAAAACTTGTACGTTTTACGTACGAAACATGACGTCATAATGTAGACTGAGCACGCGACGTTTAGTTTAACTTTGGCTAATGATTTGAGTAGGCAACCAGGCGGATCCTACTGTGTGCGTTTCAAATAAACTGTTGTACAAAAATCAAACTGCACTGTGTTAAACCTGCGCTCGGTCCAACGGTCACACCGTTTACATATTAAAGAATATAATTGATACTGTCTATTGCTTGATATGTTATGAATGTCCATTGAAATACATAACGGATTTGTTAGGATTTTAATTACTGTATACAGGGTTATTTTCCCCCCGAGTTTTCTTTTCGCCCCGCTACACTTGCAAAGGGTTTTAACTCGTCTTGAATACGCTCAGACACTGTTTATGATAAATACACTTTCTAATTAACAGTCATTCAAAAATTGTTTTGAATCCGCTTAGTCTTAAATTCGCCTGCTGAAACAGGCGAAAATGAAACGGGCTGTATATTTCCCTATATACAGTAAGTAACAGTAAGCACACTGTCACAACCAACTCCTTTTTACACATGTTTACAAAATTATATAATAGTTTCATCATGTCAGGTCCCAATCAAGAAATGTATATATCCGGTAAGTGCTTTTAATTTAATTTATCTTCATGTCTCATACATATCTATTAAGCTAATCTTCAATCAAAAGCTTCAATTTCCGATACTTACAAAACGAAAAACCAATTTATTCATGTTAACACAGTCTAAAAGTATTTATTATTGCAATTCTAATAAAATATTGCATTAAGCTAAGGTGACCTTAAAAATTTGAAGTAACAGAGTTTCGCCAGAATTATAAAAAGCACAACAAGAGAAGAAAAAATGAAATTCTAGCATTTTATTACTATATTTATACATGTTCAAATACCGGTATTACAGATATTATAGAATATTACTCCTTTAAATAAGATTGATTAAATGAACTCTCAACAGTATCAACAAAGTTATCATTCATTGATTCAAACAGATCTTGATCATCAGTTTCATCATTCATATAGTCCAATTCATCCATTGATGAACCAAACCTTTTGTATGCTATTTCTGATAATGTAGGTCGGAGTGAAAATGGAGAAATTCTTCCATCCAGGCTAAACATCGATTGCACACGATCAAAAGAAGCTAAAGATGAAACGCTTTCACTTCTTGCAGGTTGGATCGAGTGCTTTTTAAATTTATGGTATAGTTTAACACCAATTACAATAGAAAGACAGAAAATAAAAGTTCCAAACACCGCTCCAATTGCAGCTACGGCACTGACCACAGAGTCCACGGATTGACCTATTATTGAAACAATTACAGAGTCAAATATCTTACTTTTCTGAAACTTCAAATGAAAATAAATTTATTTAATAACAAGCGATATTAATACAATATTTCTAAAGTGTTATTTATCATGATTGTTTTTCACTTTTTTGTTTTGTGTTTCTTCTTGCATCTCTTTACTTATCTGTAGTTTGATGTTATATTTTTTGTTTGCCGTCTTTAAGAGGCTTTATTGATCTGGTAAAAGTTATTTCTTTTATTCCCCAAAGGAATACGATACAAGTCCCCAAATACACGATTCAAAGAATACGCGCCAGCATATATATATATATAT
>WFKH01011581.1:31065890-31099163 GCA_016163765.1 Magallana hongkongensis | reverse complement strand
ATATATATATTCTTTCTCTTGAATAAAAAACGAAAACATTTTACTCGGATCTTTGTGCAATCTCGATTGTTATTTATTTCGAAGACGATATATGCTATATGGATCAATTAAATATCTGATAACGGCTAACATCAACATGCTTGTGTAAAAAAAACCTTCTGTCACACCAGGGCTACGTCATCAAAATGAAAACCCTGCGGCCAAGACATTGAAAAACGAGGTCTTTCCAACAGAGTATCAAACGTCGCCGCACGCGGCAGAATCTACATTTAGTTTACGGTTGGGTTGCAAAGAACGCCATGCGACGGTACCCACCTTGAGATTGCACAAATTGTGCGTCGTGGCTCTGCGTTCTGATATACGCCACATGATCAACGTCACAGCTCAACAAAGTTACGCAACAGTGTACCAAGAGCTTTGGCACGCTCATGTGATGCTATGTGAGTGGCTATGACTAAATTGTCATTTCACGTTTGTTAAAGGTGTGCACAAGACGTTCTGTCCTACAGAGTAGAACGCAGTAACATACCAATGGACTCCGACAGATCTCCGTGCAAATTAACTTGGACTGCGCCCATACTGCGATTATAAGGATCTGAAAAAGGGGTGTCAGGGGGTCCGAAACCCTCTGGTAAAATCGAACTTAATTTAAAATACAGTAAATTTATCGAAAGACCCCCTCCCCCATTTAATAAAAATCATGATCGCTCATGCACAGTCAAACGTCAATACGTAAGGTATCAGGAGATCACGTACATTGTAGAAGTAATACCCATGTAATAGATTATGCATTATCTAAGGGAACTTGTTCTCAGGAGTAATACCATATAACCATATCCAAATAAACCACGTCAAAAAGAAGACCTCAAACTCGCTTTCACTGTACAGAATTATATTTGATTTTTCATATAATTATATTACATACAATAGCTTTGTCAACATGTTTAATAGCAGTTTCATTTTTTACACATAGCTTTTTATTATTTATTATTTTGCATGTAGCAAATTTTTTAGAATACTGCGAGATCTGGCTATCCTTTACTTAATATGATAATAAATATGTTTACAAAGACCAAGCGAAGTCTGAGCAATTCAACAAAACGTCAATAACATAAAGTATTTCATTCTTAGATCTATGGCAAGAACGCACAAGACTTGCACAAACGGTTCCTACCTGACAAGTGAGATATTTAACTCTAAAACTTGACATCCCAGGGGAAAATTATAATTCCCATAGGAGAAATAATTTTCCCACAGGATATTTTGAAAGTCTTAAGATTTATATATATTCACAGAAATTTAATTTAAAAAAGTTGGTTTCCAATAGTAAATCAAGATTTCCTATTGGATTTTGAAATCCTATCAGAGTTTAGTTCAAATCTTATCGAAATTTAAATTCCTTTAGGAAGTTCTTTTATTCCGGTAGTAAATTCAACAGATCCTATAGTAAATTGTTTTTCCTATGGAAAAATTGTTTTTTCGTTGGAATCTTTAAATTGTAAAATATATCACCTGACAGTTGAGATATATCAATAACAGAAGTGATCATTGACTCTTTAAGCAATGGCCTATCCAATTTTAAAAACATAGACCTTCGGAGGTGCAAAAATGTCATCTTAGCACTGGCATAATCATCCGGCACAGTGTTATTAATATTAAGTTTTCTAGGGCACGGACTCTATATTAGTTCCCGTACCCTACTACATGGGACGACTTCTTTAGAGTACAACTCTCTAGCGTACATAATGTTACGTTCCCACTATCACGATTTTTTTTTAAGATCAACACGATTGATTTTCAATCGTAATTATTCGTTATCATCGTGTCAGATCGCACTGCATCGTTACAAAGCACAGCCTGTCGCGTTTAATCGTGCCCCCTAATTGTGATGATCTGGCTCAATCTTGGAGGAGACAAACATTTGCGATGTGTAAATATGATCAGTCGGGCTATATAGATATATTGTCGGGATCGAATCGTAGGTCAAATCGTGATAATCATCCATCTTGATCGTGAAAAGAATCGCCATCAGTATCATGCCTCATAGTAACAGAGCACATCGGTTCGTGATAAACGTATCTTAACGTATACGAACGTATCTGCACGTACACAAGCGTAACAAATCGGGGACTCGTGTCGTGATGTTCGGATCTGATCGAGATTCAATCGGGAATTCTATCTGAAAAATCTTGTAAGAACGCATTTTATCGTATCTAAACGGGCAATAAGATCGCGACACCTGAAATTTGTCTATATTGACTTTACCGTATGAAAGCTTAACAAATCACATAAGGACGTATCGACTCACAACATGTCGTACCTAACCCAAAATTATAGAGAAGTTCCACGATCAGTTACGATTTGTCAATCGTAGTGTTTGTAGGAGATCGCACGACAGAGGGAACCTACATTTTGTAGCACAACATGAAGTAACATGTCACAGGAGATCTGCATATAAGTTGTACAAATTTTCTGATATAAATTTTCCTGCTATCAAACGACGATTCAAGAAATCTTAAAAAGCAGTGATAACTTTATATTTACATCCACTAAGTAGTTTTTTCTCTCTTACGAAATTAATTGTAATTTGTACATGACTACGACCCAGGAAACGACCTAGCTGTTTGCGTAAGACCACTTTTAAAACAGTTTAGATGCATTGCATAGCTTTTTAAATGTTAACTTTTATTCAAGTAGCTATAATAGATACTTTTTGATAATTTTACATCGTTTTTTCATCGATGTCTTCTCTACAATGCTGCTGTTGAATTTGCGTGAATTATTTCTCATTCAATCGAAACTAAGCTAATTTGAGACCACGAACACGACGGACTTGTTATTGATAATTAATTAAATAATTCAACGATAGATGTAAATATAAACAGAAAAATTAATGCTTTCTTTGATGTTTCATACGGGCTATGAAGGTAGCTACTGTAGCCTTGCAGGGAAAAAAACGCGTCAGCTGGTTATGTATTTTTTCTGTAAAGCTAACTATCTTCATACATGCATGAAGCACCAAAGTTTATGGAAACAGCCTGCATGGTGTGACCGGCGTAGACTAAAGATTGAGTAATTTGATTCCGTAATTCGTGTATATAGACAACCGGACGGTATAATATTACTAACGTTGAAAACGGGCTTTGTTTTGCTGACAGAAAATCTGTTTGCTCATAGTGATAGATCCATGATAAGTTTTGCAATAGGATCTAATTTTTTTTATTTTATCAATATTGGTGTTATTTTTTACTCGTAAATATACCCTCCTCACCAAACAATAGTGTTGTTAATGTTAAATAAATTAGAAAGTTCTGTCTGTTCTTATGGAGACAATGGAAACTATTCTATAAACGCAAGTATTTTTAGCAGAGATCATTTCTCAATATCAATTACCATTTCTTTGTCCTCGACCTGAAGAAAAACAAAAGAGACATTTTAGAGAAGTAAATAATATCTTTTATACTGTAAATTTTTATAAAATGATTATCAATTACGCAACACAGGACAACAGAAATGTTTAATTATTTCTAATTTAATACTAACATGTATGCAAACACGTAAAATTGCAAATTATAGCTATGATTAACCCCCTCCTCCCAAAAAATACCGTTTACAATATTGCATATAAATGAAATAATGTCAACATGTATGTTATGGCGAGGGTAGTAAAATTAGCATTGTTGATCAACTTGCAAAAAACCAATGGACCACAATGCTCACTCGAGCAACAGTATCTTTAAACAAAGAATAACCCCAACCAGCCCTACTTTATTCAATACGACGCAAAGTGCAATTATTTTTTTTCATACAAACAGTTGCAATTTGTATCTTTTTATGCTTCTTGTACTTGAATTTATAGTTGCTTTTTATTATTTTTTATGAACTTTGAACCCCATTACGGCCAGTTCTTGACCGCTTTTGTCATGGTTTGAATAAATTAAATTTATTAGGAAGGTTTTGCAAAAGATTTAATTACAGGCTATTTGTATATGAGAAAAAGTATGTTTAAAGGATCATGTGCCGAAACTATTGCCTGTGGGCCCTTTTTGTACAACAAATTATATCAAATCTACAAAAATTTTGATAGTTTTCAAACAAGAGTATATAAATATGATGCCTTTTAAATTGTTTCAATAGTTCTAACACATTATAACTATGAGGGTATCTGCATTATCGTTGTTTTTTAAGACCCCATCACAGCAGGAATTCACCATGGTTTGTGGCCATTTGTTGTATATGAATAAAGATGAAAATAATGGGCGGGTCTTAGTACAATAGAGTGATGTGCCTGTCAATACATTGAACAGATTTGGGTCGAGACTGTTTTACATATCACGTGACATTTTCCAGTCGAAAATCAAAATACCGAGTATACTCATGGGAGTAATATTCTTTTTTTTTTTGTTATTTTTCTTTCTTTTTGGGGGTTTTCTTATGGGTTTTTTTGTTGGTTTTTTTTTAACTTTTTATTTGCTATATTTAATTGTTCAAGTGTGTGTATGTTTGCGGGAGGGGGGATTAAAGGTTAGTGAAATCTTTTTAATTTTTTTAATTACCGTAATGACATTTTTGTTAAATATAAGTAATCTGCTTAATTAAATGTCTTTTCTAGAATTCAGCCATAATTAACCTTCGATTTCTCTAACCCAATGTGGTTTTTTTTTATCAAATGAGCAATAATAATTAAAAAATGATCGTGGCTAAAAGGACTCCAAAAAAATTATAATCATAATAATAATAGTAGTAGTTTACATGTATTTTTTCCTTTTTATCTTAATACTAAGTATATTATCAACATATCTTTGGAATGAAAGTGAAAGATTCTCTGGTTAAAATTTTATCGGCGCATGGAATAAATGCTAAGCATGGTTCTTTTTATCCGATGATGATTCAGATGAAGAGTCTGTTTCATCACTAGATGAAGATTCACTACTAGATATATTACAATCCAACACATTCTCCGGCATTATCTGAGTGTTTAATGACATGTCCTTGTGCCTCTGGATGCCTATATACCAAAGAAGGGAAGCGACGTGGGCACAACTTCCCACGAGACGAACCCCCGACTTGCAATGAAAATACCAGAATTTTATTGAATCTAATTCGTCCTCGGAATCGAATTGTACCCACAGATAATATAAATTTGAGGATACGTGTCTAGATTGTATTTTCCCCTGTATTATATTTGGCATGGTTTTCCCTACAAAAATATCATACCCCCCGTCTTCATCTAAATGTTCAAGTGTATATGAAAATGCCTGTTTTATTTGATACACCCCAAATGTAAGAGATTGAAGGTAATTTTCCGATAGAACAGGGAAATCTGGTACTGCGTCCGACGCGTCTATCTTTGTTAATTTCTTTGATAAAATTCGTTTACCAGAGTCATTAATAAACATATCTCTTAAAGGGTTATTTTTATTTTTTATTTTTGAAGCAAGAATCAGACAATAGAGGTGGTCTAAATGCATTGATCAATGATCCCACAATACGTACATAGTCTCCAATAAACATTATTTGCAGTGTTTGAAACTATATTTGCTAGGAATTTCCATCGTTTTAGTCTACCATTTGCAGATTCAACTGCCCATCTAATTTTGGTCACTAACCTAGATGCATTAGCTTCAGATACAGAGTGTTGTTTTTGTCCCTTTCCCAAAAAATATGGCGACTCTGATCGTAAACCCACCTATTTAATTATATTAAGAGAATCCCTGAAACCCCTATCTAACACTAGAATGTCATTTTTGTCAGACCATTTTGAAATACAATTTTTCTTTTTGGATAAATGCTTGTTTGAAATAGCAGCATCATTATTTTTCCCATCTGCAAGGTATGGGCCAAGGATGTCAATGATATATCCGTCGGATGCCACAACCATCATAGGTTTGACAAGAGGTCGGCTTTTGTAAACACTGTAAGACTTTCTTTGAAAAGCATATTTTGAACTTTTTTCTATGTAAATATATGTACCATCGAGGAGAAGGATTGCGGTGTTTGAATCTCCGGATGCCAGAAGTTCCCGCGCAAATATCGGTGTGTGATTGCGAATCACTTCACCTCGTGTGATATGGTCGTAGCCCATATATTGTGGAACGAACTAAGTCATCATAGCTTCTCTGACATTCTTGACAATTTCAGAAATACAGGATGATTTATCGATTCCAAATAAAGTTTTTAGTATGTTATTTGAGAGACCAGTACGTATTTTTGTTAATAGAATTCCTACACGCGTTTTATTGCGCAAAGTGAGAATTGAACTTAATTTTTCAAACTGTGATTTAGAAATTCCTGTCAAATTATAACAATCTTCATCACTAAGAGAATCGTTTTCGAAATTTATTCTATTGTTTTCAGATCTCAGCAAAAGCTTCCAAAAGTTTGTAAGTTGTTCTATCAGCTCTGCGGATGACATTGCTTTTGTACCGACTATTGCTCTATAAGAATATTTTTGCAGATCAGAATCTTTTAATTCTTTGCCCACAAAATGACAAGGACAAGCTCGTGCTTTCTCATAAAGATTTATATTATGTTTTTAAAAAAACTTGTGTACGGGCCTTGCCAAGAATAACTTGCATTTGTTTTTCTTTTTTTCCACATACAGTGCAGTATCTGTGTGACTTTGTGCCCAAATAACGGGTGCTTACGTCTGATGCAGGTGTGGAACTTGCATATAACTTATTATGTAGTATTCCCTTGTGGAAATGTAAAACGCATTTGCTACAAACAACGTCATATTCTGATACCGTTTTTCCAATGATAGAACCAAATGTTTCTCTACATGTATCATTTCTTTTGCCTTTTAATGTCCTTCGATATCTACAACTCGTACGCTTACTGCATACAACGCTTAAACGATTTTGGCATGGTAAACAGTCTCGACTCCAGACAAACCTCGTGCAAGCTAATACAGTGTCCCTTTAAGTACCGGTATATAGATCGATAGTATACTTACTTAAAGAAAAACACCGAACGGAATAAGTTTATACTAAATTACACCAATTAAAAAAGTGATAAATATATTATACGCTATGTAAACGAAGCCAAAATTGCTATGACATGAGCTGACGAAGTAGCGTGGACCACATGTACCCGAGCAAGTGAGAAGAATTTAGACCACGTGACATGCGTACAAAAAAAATTAAGCGTATTCATCAGCACAGGTGAGTAAGGTTATGAAAGGTCACGCGAGTTTACGCCAGGTAAACAACAATCGTTTATAATGGGAAAGGCCATTTAGATTTTTGAATGTTTTTACTTACAGGAATCGAGCGCATTGACATTTTTCTCCTTTCACATATAGGTAGATTTTAATAAAATACAGCAACTAGCCAAAGGAGAAAAATGTACCTCCTTGCGCTCATATAGTTTAAAGGGCGGGGCTAAAAATGAATGGGAATTGGAAGTAAACAGTGTACCCCTACCTTACATTTAGTAATATATCTTAAATCTGGTCTTTTTATTTTCGGTAAAAGTTGGATTTCATAAAGGTACATATGTCAAAGAATACGTATATACAAACACAAGTTCAAAATTCGGATATTTATTTTTTGTCACTCTATCGAGGGGCCGCACGGCACATGATCCTTTCCTACTACATGTACAAATTTTCATCATTTTCAAGTTGAATTGAAAAGAACCCAACCCTTCAACAAACTCTATACCCAGGAATAATCTTGTGCAATGGGCCCCTTCTATAATGTGAATTAGGCAATCAGATTCAATTAATTTCTGTCAATAAGAAGCTATTCCTTGTGGTTTGTTTATTGTCTGAAAATTTTTTAAACATGATTAAGGGGAATGAAGAAGAATATAAAT
This sequence comes from Magallana hongkongensis, assembly GCA_016163765.1. NCBI lineage: Eukaryota > Metazoa > Mollusca > Bivalvia > Ostreida > Ostreidae > Magallana > Magallana hongkongensis. The sequence continues at coordinate 31,091,345 of WFKH01011581.1, read as the reverse complement.
AGAGAGCGCTTTTGTTTATCTGAGATAGTCTGCTACATGCAGTAAACATAGATGAGTGAAGATATTAGAGAATAGAAATACGTCCAGTAAATAGTGTATATGGTTTATTTTTTCATTTGCGGGACCCCGAATTACAGTGGGGGACCATTTAAAGCAGTATTCTTTCTGTACATAGTCCTGGAGCAAAGGCTCATAATTAAGGTTTCGGGCAAGGTTTATAAACACCGTCAGAATCTGTGGTTTTAGACCAAGACCCGAGACTAAATCAAAGAAAACCTTGAGGAAAAGTGTATAGTAACCTATTTAAGAATACTGTATATGTCTGTTTCTATTTGATAAATTAAGTTTCAAAAGTATCTTTTATTACAATCATTTAGAAACATAGGAAACGTTCAAGAAAATTTTAAATCCGTGCTATGTACCCATATCAAACGTTATACTTGAAAGTTGATACTAAAAGAAGGCTGGATGGTCAACAATTTACCCATTAGATCTGCCTAAAAAAATTAAATATGATATTTGTGACCATTACTTAAATATTTATTACTGAAGAAGAAATCCTTATGTTAATGTCTTATTTCCAAGGTCAGACATATTATTTTTGTAGATTTCTTCTTCTTCTTCTTCTTCTTCTTCTTCTTCCAAATTTTGTCCGGGCTCTAACTTAAACACAGAAAGGTGACATTAAAGAAAGATGCACTACATGAAAATGTTTGACCTTGACCAAATTTTTTTTAATCGTAAGGTTAATTTTTTTTAAATGGTCCAAATCATACCTTTGAATCGTTCGACATGTAGACTAAACTTAGAACATAGAAAGGTAACATCAAAGGAAGATGCACAGCATAATTTTTTTTTACCTTGATCCAAATTTACAGTCAGAAGGTCATATTTCAATTCCTATTCATCCAAATATTGTCGGTCCGTAACTGAAATATCCTTTGACATTAAGATTTCAAATTTGGAACTTAAATATATGATGTTGAGAAGGAGTGCACACTACCAAAGTTTATGACCTTTATTTTAAATCTCAAGGTCAATCATTTTCTTAAAAATATTGTTCAGGCTTTAACATAAGAATGCAAAACCGAGACAAAGAGAGTAAGATACAACGTTGATAAAAAGGAATGTTCATGACAAAGACATATTCCAACTAGAAATGAGGAATAGATTTAATGCACTCTACAGAGATAATTAAGAATTCAATATTGACAGCGAACTAACTGCTGAAAGAAATATCATCAGGAATAAATGTGAAGAAGTCCTAGGAAAGAAAACCAACAAGAAGAAAGAATGGATGTCTGATGCTACATGGCAAAAGGTTGAAGAAAGGCGAAAATGAAAAAAAAAAGTTAACGCAAAAACAAGAGCACAAAAGAACGATGCACATGTTAAATACGGAGCGCTTGATAAAGAAATTAAAAAATCTTGCAGGAACTACAAAAGAGAATACTCAATTAACTTGCAATTGAAGCTAGCAGAAAAGGCTGTTACAAGGGGGATTTAAAGACCCTCTACAACATCACAAAAATCCTAAGAAGACGCAAAACATGCAAGTATAAATATGTTAAAGACAAAGATGGAAAGGTCCTCAACAAGTTAAATGAGCAGATGTAAATGTGGAACGAGCACTTGATTAGTGTCCTGCATTTACCAGAACCAGACCAACATTACAACCAGGGGTAGACCTTAACAGAAAGGTGGACAATATAAAGAAACAGGCAATCAAGAAAGCTTTAAAATAACTTAATAATGGTAAAGCAGCTGGGGGGGGGATGAAATACCACCTGAGGCTTTGAAATATGGAGCAGGAGAAGAGGTATGTTAATAACTGTTAAAACTATTGAATAGAATCAGAGAAGTTGAAAGAATACCAACCGAATGGGATAAATGGCTACTTTTGAAACTGCCTAAAAAAGGAGACCTAAGCTAAAGAAAATTGGAGAGGCATAACCCTTCTGCCAGTAGCTAGCAAGATTCTATGTAGAGTGATACTGAACAGGTTGAAATATGCCGTGGATAAAGTTCTATGTGATGAACAGGCAGGTTTTATATCCAATAGAAGTTGCACTGACCAAATTGCAACTCTCAGAATAATTGTGGAGCAATCTGTTGAATGGCAGTCATCACTGTACATAAATTTTATCGACTCAAAAAAGCTTTTGATAGTGTCAACAGAGATGGAATGTGGCAACTGCTAAGACACTATGGAATACCATATAAAATAGTTATTATTATCAAGACATTATGTGAAGAATTCTCGGTTCTATTGATACATGAAAAATCCCTCAGGTAAAGACTGGAGTGAAACAAGGCTCGCCCACTCTCTTCCTTTTAGTGATATACTGGATCACAAAACACGCATTTCACAAGTCAAGGGGAATACAGTGGACAATGGTCAGATGGTTAGAAGACCTAGAGTTTGCTGACGACCTCGCCCTACTGTCCTACCAGATAAAAGACATCAGACAGAAGTCTAACAAATTAAATGAAATTAGAACGAAAATAGGACTAAACATTAACAGCAAGAAAACAAAAACTATAAAAGTTATAACTAGAAAAGGAGAATCAGTCACAATTGAAGGAGAAGAACTGGATGAATACTTAGGGTCCATTATCAGTAAGACCGGTGGTTCAGATGAAGACATAGCTACAATAAGCAAAGCCCGTCAAGCCTTAGTATTGCTTAAGTCGGTATAGAGTTCCAGCGTGCTAAGTGAGAGCACCAAGATCAGAATTTTTAATACCAATGTTAAGTCAGTGCTTCTCTATGGATGTGAAACTTGGAGACTAACAGCAGGATTACGACAAAAAATCCAGGTATTTACCAACAAATGCCTAATGCACATCTGTAAAGTTTGTTGGCCTGTAAAGATAACAAATGAACAGCTACTGGAGCGTACTAGGCAGGAAACAACAACCCTCCAGAACCAAAAGAGAATGAAAATGGATCGGACACACATGGAAAAAACCCAAAAACAGTATCACCAAAGAGACATTGGACTGGAACCCACAGGGTCATAGAAAACAAGGGCGATCACTCCATAGCTGGAGAAGAACAAGAATGAAAGAGCTGGAACATATTAAAAAAAGACCAGGAATGAAACAAAAAGAACATCCCAAAACAGAGTAAGATGGAGAACAACTGTAGCAGCCCTATGCATCACAAGGAACGAAGAGGACTAATTAAGTATACTAAATAAGGTTCCTTCAAATTACAGACTTTAAACTTTTATCAAAGATAGACGGTAGAAAACATAGCTGAAGCCTGCCAAATTTTTGACCTTGGCCTGCATTTTATTTCAAGGTCTCATTAGAAAAAATAATTCTTGGTCATTTCCTGCATATGCTTTGACAGAAGGACTTCAAACTTAAACAAAAAAATAGTAATACACTGAGAAGTATTCTGAAACGTTTTTGATCTTGACCATTTTTATCTAAAGGTTAAATTAAGAAAAATCCCACAAATTTTGTCCAGACCGTAACTTCAATATCTTTTGACTGAAAGACATTAAACCTGTAACATGATTTTGAAAAGAAGTGAATGATACCCACTTTTTTTTATATTGACCTTCTTTACATCTCAAGGTCAATCATCTTCTTAAAAATATTGTTTAGGCCATAAGATAAGAATCTCTTATCATACAGCCTGTAAACTTGTACCATAGATAGATGATATGAAACGCAACTTAATTCTGCTGAAACTGTTGACCTTGTCCTAATATTTTCACTTCAAGGTAAAAATTAAAAAAAACCAGTATCATTCATTTTTGAAACATGCTTTGACAGAAGGATTCCAAAATTGAAACAAAAAACAACAGAAATACACTAAGATCTAGTTTTACCTTGACCCTTTTCTTATCTCAAGGTCAAATTAAGAAAACAAATTTTGTTTAGACCATAACTTCAAAAACCCTTTGACTAAACACTTCAAATTTTAAACATAAATAGATGATATAAATAAATGTGAAATCTACCAAATTTATTGACCTTGGCTATTTTGATTCTCAAGATCAATCAACATTTAAAAAATATTCATATATAGTCATTAGTTGAGATTCCTTTAAGACCAGGACTTAAGACTTGTAGCATATATAGATGAAATAAACATAGCTAAACATTACCAAAATTATTTTAGCCTGACCTAATTTTCGAATTTTCCAGATCAAAGAAAAAAACATTATTTGGTTTAACCTGAATACACTAATATGACATTTAGACCAGCTAGCTAACATCATACTTTTTTACTTATTGAATTTGCCTCATGTTCCAAACCAGCTTTGAAGATGAGACATTGGGGGGGGGGCCTATACCCACTAGTTTAGATTTTAAATTGGAATATTTTTCTATATCTCTAAACAGACCTGTTGATCTGAAGGAGATTAATATAGTCTAAAAATGGCCGCGACCATCCATCCCTCTTAAACATATTTAGTATTTATGTATAGTGTAGATTCTAAATAATTCAAACTGTGAACCTCGGTTAAACGCTGGGGATCAAATAGGGTTTTTAAATAGGAGTGTTAACGAGTAGCAGACTACAGCTCGGTCAAGCCGATTATCGATTAAAATTGTCTTGGTCAGTTACTCGTAATGTCAATTAGTATTCGAGTACTCGACTATCGCTTGGCCACATCGATCATCGAAAAAAATTTTCTTAGTCGATTAGTCGACCGTAATTAGGTATATAAAATTCAATTCATCTGATTTTTTTAATGCGTCAGTTTTTGGGATACAAAGAATTAAGGGCTTTATTTTTCGGCAGTTTTGGTTGATAAGTTACAATCTTTCCCAGGCATCAGTGCCCTGATGTACTTATAAAGCGGCTGGTGTATTGGGGTCATAGTCTCCTATAATTTTGTAGATTAAATTATAGGTTTGGACAAAGGTAACTATGCATATATGTAATATTGGAGACTAATTTGAAGTTTCTATTATTGTTGATTATCAGTACATGTACAGCTTAATATTGAATAAATGTTCGTAAAATTAAAAGAAATATATATGAATCATATCAATAATTATCTCAAAACGTTTGTTTTATAAGACTAAACTTCAGCTGTTGTTTGGGCACGGGAAAATGACCTAGCTTGGTACAAGACACGCTCGAGTTGCTAAAGACGATATGCGGATCAACTGTGTCAGCGTCACACGAAAAATTGAAAAGCCTGGGCATTTGTTAATCGATATTTAGTAAAAATAATTTTCAATTTGTACAAAACAAAATTATTTACAACATAAAATTTATTTGAGCTATATGTAAAGATGAGGTGAATATGTGACAGTAGCATTATTTTATTCGAAAGAACGCACAGTTTCAAATGAATCAACGAGTAGTCGAATATCGCTCGACTAAATCCTTCAGTTATTCGACTAGGCTATCAGAGTAAAATTGATATTCCTAACTATAAATTAATAAAATTGAGAAGAATCTGAATAACTTCCGAGTGTTTTTTTTTTTTTGGGGGGGGGGGGTGTTACAGTTTATCAATAGCTCCGGGCATCAGTGCCTCAGGTATGTTTTTTTTAAAGTGGTTAGTCTATTTTTTCGAAGATCTCTTCTGATTATGTAGACCAAATCATATCATTGAAAAAAATCAAAGTACTGAAAGTACTGGAAAGCGGTTAGCAAGCTTGTTTTTAAAGTTGTTGGGAATATCTGCATTAATATTTCAATTTTGAGCACTAAAGAGTTCCAATACAAGTTTCACCATTAAAGTTTAAGCTTGAAGTTTTTATCTTGAAGTTGTGGTTAGCCCGATAGGATGCATATCGGCTTTCTACTAAAATACTACCCAACATTCTCAAACGTATCTTGTATTTGATTTATATTGTAAACTGTAATGTAAAGGTTCTTTAAATCAGTATGGTGAATTCAGGGGAAAGCTCAATTCTTTATACTCGCCCAAGTAAATTCTGAATAAAAACTCCAAAACAAAACAAAGGTTCAGCAAGTTGTATTTTAGTTTGTGAAAAATCGGTACATGGAATCCCAATGTAAACCAAGACAACAACTTCATAACGTGCGGAAGTTCCAGCACAGACAGTCCGATGTAATCTTGTTCACAAAATCGAGACCAACGTTCGGAAAACCACTTTAGTTAGTCTGACATCACACACTCTACTATTGTGCAGGGTTCAAAATAACACACTCTTTACGTGCAGGTTCCCGCACATTTACCCAACCGTACCCTTTCAGGTCTTAAACATGACATCAGAAAAATAAACATTTACATGCACATATAGCTGTTAATATAAATTCCCGCAATTATTTAATTTGCCAGGAGATTCAGTTAAAAAGATATCTGAATCAAAGACTAATGTCGGTGGGATTAACATTTTTGTCTCATAAAAGCGTCTTGATGTTTTGTTATAAAGACTATTACGCACGTTTATCTAACTGAGAAAAAAAAATCAAAACTAATGTTATCTAAGCTTAGAAATTTTTGATTTTAAACTTTTAATGTAACACCCACTCAGAAAAAATTATCAACATTTTAGTGTAAGACAAGTCAATACCTTCACTTTCTTGGAATGCCAATGCGTTTTATCTTTTATCTCTATAAAAAGATTTGAAATAATAACAAATTGAAACATATTTTCTAATATCTACTACATTTGTAACTGTTAGGGTGTGTATATTAAAAACAAGTGTTTCAAATTGTGCATATCGAGTATAGAAATACATTTAAAAGTAATCAAATCATCTTTCAAGTCGGATTTACACATTTCGCAAATAAAAGAAATCGTTATGTTTGATAAAAAAGTCATACGTAAAATAACCTTAACTGCATTTTATAAAAATGTAGGAGGGTAACGGTAGTGTCTACAACTGGCAATTACACATTTGTTTAGTTAAGAAATTATATTTCGGATTTTCACAATGAATGTAGTACAATGTATGTATCATCAGGTATGCATAGTTTCACCACAAATCACTGATATTTTCATAATGAACCTATTTTCAATGCATAGAGAACCAGAGGACATTTTCATTTTAATACACAATGTACAACAATATTAATTTTCTTTTCTAGAATTGTTTTTCTTTCAAAGTACTACGGATCCAATAAATGAGTTAATTGATGTCATAAAATATGGTGTTTCATTGCTCAACTCTGGATCAGAACTTAATAAAATGATTGGTTAATTAAGAAAAAGTGCAATCGCTATATTAGTTTGAAGTAGAGATAATTTGTCATTTTTGTTCAAAAAGTGGCACGTCTCAAATTGGTTCAGCTTTTAGTATTCTCAATACTTTGATTCATCATAGGTAGCGCTTTCGCATGCTTCCGGGTTGCGAAATAGTTTTGGTTACATGACATAAAGCGTTTAGCGTATACGCTAACCGCTTAAAAAGTACTTATGCATACACATAATTGGGTAGACAGATCTGCGCATAACATATTAAGGACGACGGACCCAATTCAAGAATTCGCACCTCTGCGCAGAAACCGCGCATATGCTATAAATATGACTGTCGTAATTACGTACATCAGAATAAGAGAAAATAATAAAATTTTCATTATACTAAACATAATTTGTGATGCCAAAATATTTTAAGTGGAGAAAAATTAAGAAAAAAAATTAGTCCGAATTTCCTCTGTTTTCGACTTGTCCGTTATATTTCCACAGTTTATAATTCATACAACGCCGAAAGGCAGTTTATAGTCTTATATTCTGGTAGATATTGAATTTATACATTTACTGAACAATATTTATTTATACAGCAGTTAATGTAACGTCAGGCAAAAAATAATTATGACCTTTTTTCAATGACATTTCTGAAGAAAAATGAACCATGCCGTGAACTTTGACACAACCCCTCAAACAAATTTAGGTCGATGACCTACATTTTTTTTCTGTTCATCGGTAAGCTAATTGACTTCTTAATAATACAATTAAATTAGAGTAAAAAATCTATTGCAGAATTTTTAAAATATCAGTTTTTATACCACGCCCCAGAAAATTCCCATTACTTTCTATTATATCTGCCGATTTTTGTACCCGAATTTTGTAACGCCCCTATTAAAAAAAGGAAGTCGATGATCATGTAATTTTTTTTATTGATTTCTACTCACCATTTACTGATTAACATGATATAAAAATTTGAATAAAAAATCTATTGTAGAAATGAATTGGGTCCGCCGTCCTTAAATCAGTTTATTGGATAAATGTTTGTACAAAATGAAATATTATGATAAAGTAATTACATATATCTTCAAGTTTTTTTTATAAGAAGTAAACTTTAGTGTTGATTAGGTACGGGTCAATGATTTAGCTTGAAACAAAACATGCTAAAGTGGCGTAAAGTGATATAATTATGCAGCCTAATAATATGTAACAAAAATAATCACCGAGTATGCGACTTTCGACCGAATACATTGTAAATCTCCCAATTTTTTTTATTAGGGGGACAAGTAAATCTCGCATTCCTAGTTCAAAGTTTAACACAGATAAGTATGTCTAAGACTTATACAATTTTGTAAAATATTCTTCCCATGAACAACATTGCTACACATTGAGATATTATTACATGCATGCAAGCATTCTGTTAATATGTTGATTCCAAATTGTTCAAACCGTGGCCCCGTACAATACTTTGCCACAAGGGGTGTTCAAAGTTCACTAAGAAATGTACATTTATAATGATTATAAAATCCCTTCTTTACAAGAACAGATACACATTGATGAATTTAAGAAATGGCCTGATATAGAGTCCAGGTAATAATTGTTTAAACCAAGATCCCAGATTCATTAATGATTTCTATAATAAAAATACAAAAATATAGGAAACATCTTTAAAAATCTGTCATTTAAGTTTCACAATTAAATTCAAAGAACCAAAATATAGTAAATAAATAAAAATTATAAAAAGATTTTAAAAACCCCACACATTATAATAACAAATACTCACCCGTGCAGAAATCTGAAAATAATTCATATTTTGGTTAAAACATTAAAACGGCTTTCATGTTGATTAATACATTTATAGGCTGATATACCTTTATAAGTTCAATATTGCTTTTAAAAATTTTTTTCAAGACAAAAAGATCGAAGATTTAACGATCTCCGATCCTCAGCAAAGTTCGATAACTCTAAATTTTCCTGATTTCTTTTATTCGTACCATAAATCTGACTTTTATACAGACAATTTTAATTTAGTATAATACTGCTAGTATAACCATCATTCACACAACTACATGCTTGGCGTGGTGGATCCACGGAGCTCTCCCACTTATATACATCTTGGTATAGAGTTCGAGCCATCGATGCACCGGAACTTTTTTTTTAAAACTCAACTTGTTTCTTTATTCCATTATATCCATCGTAGGCAAATTTGCAATAACTTTGTAAAATGCATGGATACCCTCTAAAAATTTCATTTTATATCATTTCATTTATAAAGGTTGAAAGAAAAATATCATTCTTATGATGAAAAAAATACTTTGAGGCTGAGGATCGGAGAACCTTAAATTTGTTTTTTTGTCCCATCAATCTAGTAATTACATATCATACAGGCAAAATTGCATAATATAAGCTACAAAAACTTAAATGAATATTACTAAATATTGATCATTAAATAACTATGGAATATCTGTTACATTTTTTCTTCACAAATGTATAACAAAATATTGATCAATAAATATAACTATGGATCATACGGTTAAGATTATTGTTTTTCCCTTATTGGAAGAGTTAAGTCCCTTCTCATCTCAAAAGCAAGACCTTTTAATTTCAAACACATTTTGTTCAACAACTGTTTAGAAATTGTTTACAGTTCTTAAGATAATAAGGGTCCAATCATTGATCATATTGCTACTCTTTAGCTAAAATTATACCGTTAAGAAATGATCACGTTATTTTAGGTAGTCTCTTCAAATTATCGAGGCAATCAAAATTTTTTTTAACCTTTTCTGTCTTTTTTCGATTTTTAAGATTTACCGGTACATGCTAGTCCAGAAATGGCATGTTTTGGACAAGTGTTGTGAACATATTTTGTTATAAATTCTCGTTGTAAGCGTTTGTGTATCAAAATATTGATCCATAAACAGCAAACGCTTTACAAATATCTTATTTTAAAGTTAAGAAATCATTATTCAGACTTACTGAAAGTGACTGGATAAAAAGGTATAGTTGGAACTAACAAATATCATAATTAGGTAGGATCGTTGACGTTATTTTTTCAACAATGTACAATTTATAAACTTTAAGATATGTTGCATGTACTAAAAACTTATTTTTAAATATCATTATCTGAAAAAAAAATAAGTAAATGATGCAGGGACTCGAACGATATCTGGGCGAACGAGCACAAAAAGTCCCTTCATACTAGTGAAAGAAATTAATCAAATGTGTGCGGTTCTATACATGTATGATTTTATACATCTCACCGATTCGTACAATACCAGTAATGGTAATAGTCAGACATTCAATCTATTTATCATCAAGATGATCCGTGCTTTTTGTTTTTCATACATAATTCTAATGTTGAGAAAACGCCTTATGTATCTCATCTGTATAAATCTCTTTTGACCAAAACAAAAAAAAAATATTAAGATTAGTTGTTATCGTAAGTGAGATATTTAGTTTTTGTTCATTTTCACAAAAAAATCTTACGAAATTCTTACGTAGTATAATTTTTCGTAACTTTAGGATAGCCCACACCCTCTCGTAAGTATTTGAAATCTGTAAAAACTTATCATATGATGTAGAATATATAAATTATAAGATGAGCACCTAAATTCAGCGGTTTGAACCACATTTCACCGTTATTTCTCACTATTATGCAGTTATTTAAAAAAAAAATACACGGCTTAATTCTATAAAAACTCTTACGACAAAAATTTCCCGTAAGATTTTCATGTCAGACAAAACACACATTGTATTTTCTGACGTCATATCTTGAATTCTAACATATCGCACGGATTAAACTCGATATCATGGATATAATGGGTGTGTAATTTCAGTTTTGAGTCTTAGCTATGAGAATTTTGGCTTATTTTTATGTTTCTCTTCTTTTATATTAATACAGTAATTAAATGTATTAAGATCGTTGCTAGGGAAGGAGTTTCTCAAAAGTGAAATCTTAAGTGAAATATGTTAAATTGCGTTCGTGAAAAGCACTTTAAATTTCTCGTAAGAGATTCTTAAGTTAAAATCTTAAGCAAATTCTGAAGATTTTATTTTTGTAAAAAGAGCTGTAGCCCTTTTCACAAAAAATCTTAAGATTTTGCGTAATATTTTAACTTAAGAATCTCTTACGAGAAATCTTAAGTGCTTTTCACGAACGCATTCGGAACAGGTTTCACTTAAGATTTTACCTACGAGTAATCCTTTCCCTAGCAGCGATCTCAATTCACTTAATACTTCTTTTAAAAAAGGAGAAACATATAAATAAACTAAAAATCTCATAATCAGGATGCAAAGCTGAAGTTATACACCACTTACATTGAGTGAAATCAATGTGATGTACTAGAAATCAAAATATGACATCACAATCACGATATGTGTTTAGTGTGACGTAGGAAAATCTTACGAGAAAAATTTGCCGTGTAATTTTTTGGAATAATGTATTTGTATATTTTTTCGACAATAACTGCTATATAATGCAAAATAACGGTATAATGTGGCTAAAATCGTTAAGTTTAGCTGTTTTTGTATATTTTACATCTTATAATAATCTTTTTACAGTTTTGCAATACTTACGAGAGGGTAAGTGCTATCGTAAAGTTACGACAAATTTTACACGCAAGAATTTCTTAAGATGTTTTGTGAAATTGAACAAAAACTTAAGTTTTTACGATCAATAAAAACTGATCGTAAGATTTTTTGTGAAAAGTGCTACTGAGCATTACGATCTTGTCTTCCGATTTCGATGTACAAGATTACTAGCACAATATTATGTTCATAATGATTTTTTCTAAAATTATATTTTAGCAAATAAAATAAAAAGTAATATGTATACTAAATGTTTCCTTGTATGATATTATTCTTCAAATATATGTGGTACAAGTTTGATAATATGGAAAAATATGGATGGATTTTACCTTTACTTGAACGCTGTAGCTGAAGATATGCCCCAGGTCTGACTACTCGGTAAGGCGTTTGATAGATTTTGTCCAAACATGCTTGTGGATATTGTGTCATTTGTATGACACGCAAGTCATCTTTTTGTTGTTGCATTACCTGAAATACGAATAACACGAATGTTTTTATAACACCAAAAACATTAATCAGCATTGCATGGATATTACAGGCTATATTTCTTTCTTTGCTCAATTCGTACACAAAGTTAACTGCTCCTCAAATGAAATATATTAAGGGGGATTCGCGGCCATCTTGTACATTTGAGGATAAAAATGTAAACATCTCTTGAACTGGCTTGTTTCTCCCCGAAACTGACCAAAACTGTTGCCAAAAGATAAAAAAGTAATAAATAAGAGATTTTACATGTTGTTTTGTATGCAAATTACGCATACAGAAACAGAACAATGCCTTTTTGATAACTTAGAACAGTTGTAGAACTGCGCAGATGTAGACTTTTTTTTGAAGATTTAAAACTCTGAAAAATATAAAAGGGGTTCATTGGTGTCCTTACTACAACCATTTGTTGAGAAAAAGGTTGCAAATAAATGCTGTAACTTTGCCTCAAAATCATTGGTATTAAGCCGATATGCGTACCATTTGGTACGCATATCATAAAATGGCGACAAGCTCTGCAGGTTCGGAAGTTTACATTGCTCTATTTATTTATCCAGGTCGTATTTCAGCGGGTAAAACATAAATGTTTGAAGGGCTACTGAGTCTTCACATGTAGCGACTTAAAAAATAAACCAAAACCGCATATTAATTGATATTTCCTCCTTTAATGAAAATCCCTATGATATGCGTACCTACGACATGTTTTATATTCTGGATATACGTACCATATTTTGATGATATGGGTACCAGCTACTTTCCTGTCATATAATGTGTGTTCTTATTTTCATTGCACTGTGCGGTTTTGAGACGTTGAATGCATTTGTATTATATTGTTTTATTATCAATATCCCCAGAGCATCAGTATATCTGTATCATTCGAACTTGAATATTGAAAATAGAATCAAAGTGAGATTTTGGTAATCCGATGATTACATACATGTAGCATGTAATTTAAATCACACAGATTTCTCATTTATAGTTTTTATTCAAGTTGGGGTTTTTTTTACGAAATACAGTGAAATGTATTTCAATTTCTTTTTTCTTAATAATTATCAGCAATATTAATTTATATGAAATTGATTTGGAATTTTTCTGGTCTAAACAGCTGGTGGATTTGATGGATCTTTGATCACTAGCACGCCTAAACAAAAACAAAGAGGTATGACAATATTTCTTTACACTGTACGGTTTCCATTTAAGAGGGCTCGATGGTTTTCGCCATTTTTGAGACTGTATTGATCTCTTTTAAAAGAATATAGGAAATGGCCAAATTTAAATGTAAAATATATACTTTTTCTTTACTAAATACTTGTTTATAGCTAAAGAGATCATATATTAGAATTTAAGGAAGATTAGTTGGCCACCTAGCCTCCTTAAATTAAATTCCACAATTTACTATTGATTATGTTTATTCTGATTTCCAATACATGTTGTCTATTCCCTTGTCTACAATACATAGGTATTTTACGTGTAAAAAATTTCTCTGTAAATATATTTTTTATAAATGATGGCAAGGTATGTGAAGTTTGCGGAAAGTTGTATGGTTCGAAGCAAGGTTTAGTTTACAAGAACATAAAATATTGGAGCACACAAAGGAATTTATCAACATCTACCGATTAATTTCTCCCCTTTTTCTTAAGAAAAAACGATTGTGATTCATAACTCTGAAGAAACTGACAGGACTAAAATCTTTAAGCCCTGTTTATCGATTGGTCGAAACCTTAATCGACGTAAGAAAAATCTCGGACTACACGAAAACATCATGATGATATCAGACTCAATTTCCGTCGAAGAAGATTTGGCTGTTTCTTTTATATACTATAAAAACCCACGATACTCAGAGTCCCGTTAACGTTGTGCATTAAGGTGACACAGGACATTTTTAATATACAAGTTTCTGTGGCCAGGGTTACTGTGGAACTCCCTAGTAACAAACTGATGTACATTAACAATAAATAAGTTAATTTTACTTTCTTTTTACGATCAATTTATTAATTTGTTAAAAGAAAGACGTAAATATAACCAATGAAATGCTATCTTTGATGATCCATGTAGTTTTGAAGGGGCCACAATGGGGGGTCGACTTTTTACATAGGAAAATATAGAGTAAATCTTTAAAAATCTTCTTCTCAAAAACTGTTAGGCCATGAAGTTTTGAAGGTAGCGATCATTGCAGAAAAAAATTATGCGGGTTATGTTTTTTCCCTGCAATTTCGCCACCTTCATATCCCACATGAATCACCAAATAAAGCATTTTATTCTTAAAATAAATTCAGGCATTTTATTGTTTAAATAAGTTCAAGACCAGATTTAAGTCGCACTTGATGCTACATCTAAATTTAAGCCATTTTTATATCTTTTTATTGATGAAGAAATAAGAACATTGGGTATCTACACTCACACACGCATGCACGCACGCTCAACCACCCACGTACATCTTACCGATGGTACGCATATCCAGAAATTCTTATTTGTTTTATGGTACGTATATCTGTTTTTGTAGGTACGCATATCATAGGGATTTTCATTAATGGAGGAAATATCAATTAATATGCGGGTTTAGTTTATTTTATAAGTCGCTTCATGTGAAGACTCAGTAGCCCTTCAAACATTTATGTTTTACCCGCTAAAATACGACCTAAATAAATAAAAATAGCAGCGTACACTTCCGAACCCGCAGAGCTTGTCGCCATTTTATGATATGCGTACCATTTGGTACGCATATCGGCTAATACCAGTGAAAATAGGGTACTCTATTTTTATCAGTCGGCATGGGATGTATTTTTAGAACAAGAAAAATCCAGCCTATACTAAGAACTCTTATGTCTATGGAGGCACATAGACGTTAAATTTTCATAGAAAAAATAAATGTCAATTCAAAACAATCTGTGTTGAAAATGACAGACATCTCTATACCAGACCCAAGTTTGTTTGTTTTTTTCAGTTCTATATGTATAAATTAAAGTAAATTCTTTGTAGAAGTGGGGTAGGAGTCCAAAAAATTAATTGTTTAAATAAAAAATATACATATAATTTTCAATAAAAATATAACTTCAATGTACCTCCATAGACACAGACAAATATATCTCGTGTGAATTGATTGTTTCTGAGACCAATATTTAGAATAGGGTACCCTAGTCTGAGAAAAAGTTACAACTTAAATCAGCAAGCTTAGACATTTTTCTCAACAAATGGTTGTAGAGTGGACACTAATGACCTCCTTTTATATTTCTTCCAGATTTTTAAATCTTGAATTAAAGTCTGTAGCTGCGCAGTTCTAAGTGATTAAAAAAGGCATTGTTCTGTTCTTGTAAGCATAATTTGCATACAAAACAACATGTAGAACCTCATATTTATTGCTTTTTTATCTTTTGACAACAGTTTTTGTCAGTTTTGGGTAGAAACAAGCCAGTTCGCGAAATGTTTAAATTTTTATTCTCAAATGTACAAGATGGCCGCACACCCCCTTAAAGGATGACTGTACTAAGGACATTTAAAAATTGCGACAAAATAAATTTTAAAAATGGGCATATTTCTTTTAATTGTAGCAATTGTCAATGTCTTAAATGCAACTTTATGTAATTACATTAATTAAAAGTTCATATTTACAAAGTACGAAGTCGTTTTTATAGGTAGGGGTCATTACATTTTCTTGAATCTCCATAGGATAATGAGGACGCCCACCTTTTTACAGACTTAATACATAGTCAGCGCATGTTTGTCTATTGTTCTCCATTTAATGGTAATTGTATATTTATATATATAAGCTTATGTTAAAAGGAGATCAATAGACAAACATGCGCTCATGGTTAAAAAGAGAAAAAAACTGTTTCTTCTTGCGTTCGTGTTCTCTGTTGTTAACGGTATATATTTACCTGTTGAATAGTATAATTCACCACGTGATTTCTAACCCCAGGTAACTTTGTGAATACTAAACTTCCGTCACGTGACGTGTACGGTAGCACGCATTCTACTGGACGATACCTATTTCAATTCATTCCCATCGAGTAATGGTTTCTTTATTTCTCTGAGATATCTTTAAGAGAAATATTATATTTATTTCAAAAGCGTATTATTTTCATTATAACTGTATAATTTTGGGTGTATTTGGGTGGTAAGGATCAGGTAGTTTTATATAGGTGATACTCTCAGTGTGGTAAGTAAAAGTCTGAAGATTTAATAATAGTTATACATAATTTGAATTAACAGGAAATCAGCCATACGATTGTATATAGTCTACAACAACCAAGCTACTCCTCCACATCGCTGACTTTTCAGGGGGGTGTAATAGGCTACATATTTGTCATTGTTGTTGGATAAGAAAGTCCCGGAAAATGATTGCAATTATGGAAAGTGTCATAATCATTATTATAGGGTGAATTTATTGAACAAAAATGTTACAGCTGAAAAAAAAAAAAGACCCCCCCCCCCCCCCCCCCCCCCCAACAAAAGAAAGGAAAAAACCTAACGTAGATAACAGGCACAATATATTGTGATGGTATTCATTTTTTTAAGCAGAATAAAGCTCATTATTTTAAAAACAAAATGATAATAAACATGTATCATGGTTTAGAGAACTCGATCCTGGGTCTCAATATTATCGGATTATCGGTTCTGTGCGTTATTGACTTACCTACTTGTTAATTCTTTTCGAACGTGTAAATTGTTAACATCAGCCACTGGTTTACGATCATCAATGGCTACCTATACCGGCCGATACTGTATGTTATATATTTTGTTTTGAAACCTTTAAAAATGGCAACATGCAGAAAGAGATAGATAGAGAGAGGTGTTCAATTACAGTACCGCTGTTCTAATTTTAGACAACTCATTACAATATTAGTTCCACCCTACATGCATATTTATGTATCTTATCTTCAATCAAGGGCAGGCAAGTCTTAATTCCAGATATTTGTAGAGCAGTAAGGGTAAGAAAACAACGAATTATTTTATTGCAACGCAGTTTAAAACCATTATGACATTAAATTTCTATTGGAAATTGGCCAAACTCTATAACAAATGACGAAGTAAATTTGAGCGAGGAATAAACATACATGTAACAATCGCGACCGAAAAAGGACCCAAAATACGGCGTTAAGTGCAGTCATCCTTTGAAAGAAAACTAAACCAAGTCCTGCATAGATTTTCATAAACATTTTATGACCAGCATTTTCGTCCGTAATGTACACATTTTGTACTGCGCGTGAATGATAATTAATTTCGCGATTATATTATAACAAGTAAATTTTCCATGAAACAAATTCACATGTCACAAATTTAAAAAGACCTACACTCTCATGACAATCATCTGCAGAAATGTTTTCCTAATTGTCGAATAGTGTTTCACTGGTACATACTGTAGTAAATTGTTTGAAAAGCAAAGTCGACCTCATTAGGGGTCCAACTTGATCTAAACTCTAATAACCTTATTGTCTTTTTTTTTAATTTTAATTTTGATATTGTTATTAGATCACGCAAGTTTTATATATACTTTTTACATGTAGATACGCAACAATAGGACTCATTTAGTTCTTCCGTTTCTAACGGAAGATCGTATTGTTTTCGTACTGTTTCTTCTTTTTTTTCCCCACAAATTTTGTGCACGCGATTTCTCGAAAACTATCAGATCGATTTTGACTATTTTTTCAAAGATGATTGGACTTGATTTGAACTTAATCAATTTTTAAAATTTTATCCATCGTCACTTCAGGTTCCGATTTACCGGCCATTTTGTACATTTTACGTCCTATTTTTTGCAGAACAGATCTAAGAATCTATCAAAGATATGACTATGAAATTTTCATAATAGGTAGACTATGATTTGAAGTTGTGTCCTATTAAGTTGTTTTATGCCAGTGGCGCCATTTCTTGGAGCTCGCCTAGACACGAAATGTGGGTACGAATTTTTAATCAAAATTTTCGTACGTTTTGATCTGTATCGTTTTATCAGTTGATATTTTGTTAAGAACCAAACATGCAAGAATTGAAGAGATCAAAGTGAGGGGGGTGGTTCTCAAATTTAATCGATGTTTCACCGTATCGTTTCAAAAATTTGACGGAAGACCTACTCGTTACTCCTAACGAGATCGTATCTAGCTATTATTTTTTCCCCAAATTTTGTGCACGCGATTTCTAAGAAACTATTAGACTGATTTCGACCATTTTTTCACAGATAATTGGAAGTCGTCTGAATTTAGTTTGTTTTTAAAATTTTTGACGTCGTCACTTCCGGTACCGATTTATCGCTGATTTTGTAAATTTTTACGACCCATTTTGTGCACAATTGATCTCAAAAACTATAAGAGATATGAATATGAAATTTTCAGAATATGTAGACCATAGTTTGAAGTTGTGCCTGATGTTGTTGTTTACGCTAGTGGCGCCATTCATTGGAGCTCGCTATGGCTCGAAAATAAGGTACGAATTTTTAATCAAAATTTTCATACATTTTTAACTGTATCTTTTTACTAATTGATATTTTGACATATATAACAAAAGTGGTGGAGAAATAAAATTTCTTTCCTAAAAAATCAAGAAAAAGGGGCTGACCCCTTTAATAAGAGGCCAAGAGGCTCGTAAAGTCTTTAAGGATCCTCGACACCCCATGACTTCTACTTTTTATGACAGAACGTCACAACATGGCGATTTGAACGCATTGTGAAAAAGTTTATATCGCCAAAATTTGTTGTCTATCTCGGTGGCGCAATGGGTGTAGCTTCAATCTACCAATCTGCAGGTCCCGAGTTCGAATACCGCAAGGACTTTTATTTTCGTGAATAGTAGTACAATTTAGAAAATTGATTTTTCCCCCAAAATTGAACTTTTTTCTGTCATTTTTAAGTCGAACACATGCTAGAAATCCATATCTTTATGTACTTTAGAAAGTTCAGGTTTGTATGCAGAAATTTTCCCAGGTGTGTGAAGGACCCTTAACATATAACTTAAAAACGATCAAAAATTTGTTATGCAATATAGAAGCAAAGTTGTTTAATGATTTTAATCGATTAAAATTCCTCTAATCGAAACGCCAATGCCTGTTCCGATTAAGGATCTACAGGGCTGGCCCCAAAAATATTCAATGTCCAGTATCTCAAAAATGAACAACAATTTTATATGCGTGCAAGAACAAAAATGTAAGTATTCTTGATTCCTTTCGTATAATCAAGAAAAAGGGCTGGCCCCTTTATTTAGTGACCAAGAGACTCGGAAAGTCTATTGCAAATAACTTTAAAACGATCGAGATTTAGTAATGCATTATAGAAGCAATATCTGTTACAATAACATAATAATTGCCATGCCCATTTATGACGTAATTAGCGATTTTTAGGGAACTATAAGTTTTAATCTCTAATGTGCCGTATGTTAAAAAGAAAAACACTCTGTTGAGCATTGTACAATTTTTTGGCAATCCTGTTCTTTATTTGAAAGGGGGGGGGGAGGATTTTGAAATTTTATCGATATCTCATCGTATCGTTTCAAAAAATTGGACGGAAGGCCTACTCGTTACTCGTAACGAGATCGTATCTAGTTGAAATTACTTTTTGCTTTCATGGCCCATCTAAACATAATGACAGTATTTATAAATGCGTACATTAACTTTTTATACCAGGAATGATTTATTTTTTTCATATTATCTCCTTCCACTCTCTTAAGAAATTAAATATTTGAACTGAGTCTTTAGGCAAAATATGTGAGTATAAGGATTAACCTTATACTCAAACTTCTATATTTCTTAGAGATATTGAATTATAGCATGGGTTCAACTTAAAAATGACAGAGAAAAGAATCAATTTTGAAAATAATAAACTTCTCGGTATTCATAACGAAAGACCCAGGGGCCAGATCTTTCACCTGAGCAACAATAGCCATAACTCTAACCAAATCAGCATTACAATATCAAATTCAAAATATCTTGACAATTTAGTACAGAACATCTTGTTTAAAAAGTTTTCTCTTAAAAATGTTAACCTATCATGGTTTGAACAAACTTGAACTAGCATAACCTGAATATGCCTTCACGCAAGTTTCAACTTTCTTGATACTTGGTTTTAAGAAGAATAGTTTAAAGACTTTATTTATTCCTGTGTGAAATCCAAGGGATCATGATTTGAACAAACTTGAATCTACACTATCTGAGGATGCCTCCACACAAGTTACAGCTTTTTTGGCAAATTGATTTTTGAGAAGAAGAATTTTTTAAATTTTTCCTCAATATATTCCAATCCGAAAATTCGACCCTCCCCCTCATTGTGGCACCACCCTACCCCCAGGGATCATGATTTGAACAAAATGTAATTTACATCTGAGGATGCTTTAACACAAGTTACAGATTCTCTGGCCAAATGGTTTTTAAGAAGAAGATTTTTAAAGATTTTTTTATTTATATATATTCCTAAGTAAAAATTGAACCCCTTATTGTGGGCCCATCCTTCCCCCAGGGATCATGATTTGAACAAACTTGAATCTACACAACCTGAGGATGCTTCTACACAAGATACAGCTTTTCTGGCTAAATGGTTTTTGAGAAGATTTTTTTTTAATTTTAGAAAATTTACAACAGTTCCTTATCTCCATTTAACGATGGTGTAGCTCTTAATTTTAACTTTAATCCCCTTCACCTATGGATGGTTTGTGCCAAGTCGGTTGAAATTGACCCAGTGGTCCAGGGGCTCATTTCATGAAGAGTTAGCCGGGCATATTTTGCATTTCATAAAGCGGCGGAAGTTCTTTCAATATTCTTATTCTTCAGTGTGACAGGAGTTTAAATTTTGATACTTTGTTAACCCTTATTTCAAAAAATGTCATTTCCGAAAATATAGCAAATAAAATTTCATCATCAGATCTTTCTTTTCATCATTTACATATAGCATTCAGAAGAAATGGCAAAGATAGTATTCATAGTCTTTTTATAAGAATATTTGAAATTTCATTATATCTTCTGTAATCTTTGTTTTTCAGGAAACTTTCGTAAAATAAATTTCTTAGGTAGAATTTTTGAAAGATTTATTGTGACAATAAAATAAATTTTGTCACAATAAATATCCCTACATTTTTTGTTTTCCCTACATTTGATTTATTGTTTCATATTCTCTTGATACCATACTTTGTTGTTATATATGGTATATATGTTTAATTGTATTCTCTGATAATAAATATAGTACTATCTGATCAGTGCGTGATCTCTTCTTCATATTACGATCATGTTCATCACCAATTTTTGAGAATATGAGAACCGCACGAGGCATTCAAATATTTTTTTTAAATTACAAGGTTTAGTGCTTTATGAAAATGTACATTAGAAGACTAGAAAAATTTTGACGTGTTTTGTAGCAGATGGTTTATGAACCTTAAAAATAATCATTATGATATTTAATTTCTTGCACTGCTCTTCTAAAAGATCATATTGTGTTTATATACTTAAACAATGTAGATTTTTTCTCATCATGTTTGTTTATAAACAGATAAAATTTAAGTCATTTGAAATATAAGTTATTCATTGATCTCCATAATATAAATCAAAATTCCATAATTTTAATTATAAGCTCAGGAAATCGTTTCCAGCATAGCCCAATGTTTTGTACAAAATAAGATGTAAAAAGATGAAAAAATGGAAGGACAGAGCGATGCAGCCCATATCCTATATCTGGATAATACATATATATAAAGATTTGTTCTTAAAACTGACATGAATTCATAAATACGCATTATTTCCCTTTTATCTCTGACTACCGCCATATTAGTTGTCGATTTCTATCGCTACAGACCCACTATATAAGGTCGATAGCACTATTCATGCTTCACCGCATTCAATTTCAATAATCCGAACACGTTGCATTGGACGAAAAGACTTGTCGAAACGCGTTTTGAACAAAAATAATATGACAACCACTGCACTGGTAAGGAATATCCAATGAATGACGAAACGAAACAGACTGAAATCTAGGCACACATATTTCGAAAATCCTCGATAATTGTAGAACGTTTTCCTGTGTCTGTTTCAACATCGCACACGCGCAAACCACACACTGTGGCAGATCGTGCAATGACCGCATGGATTTTAGAAACGGAGTTGCTACTTTCTTGGATTTGCTATCATTTATCTAATGTGTTGGATGTAGTGCCGCCGGGGTCTTCAAAAGGATGCAGACGTTATGCACTCTGTATGAACGAAGCACGTGTTGGATGTTCATGCGTAGTAAGGCAGCACTATCTGTGCTAAATAATACGGATACCTTGGAAATTCTTTCAAAGAATAAATCCTATTTTATGATTTATTGAATGTAATTTCCTTTATTCTTTTTTTACAAGCATTTTACTACAATGTGTAGTTCATGCATTTAGAGGTACGTGCAACCTGAATGCCTCGATCGGAAAGCAACCGACCGTAACTTTCTCCACAGGTATATATATCCCAATGACAGTTGAGGAGCGATCGAAACTAATATGGCAACCAAATGCTTTTATGAATTCATGTCAGATTTAATAAGTAAATTGTTGAACTTCCTGAGCATATGAAAAAAACATTTTTAATCGAGAAACTGTTTATCAAGTTAGCGGAGAAATCCTTGGTTTCTCTGTTTAATATATCTTATTGAGCTAAACAAGGCTAAAATAATCGTTAAAAAAGTATTTGGACCAAACCCTGAACAATTTTTTTTTCAAAGTGCGTTGATTTGGTCCCAAAATTAACGCACTTTGAATTTTTTTTTCAAAGTGCTTAGTTTTTCAAAACGGGTTGTAACAAATCATTTTCAAACAATTTTACTCGACAGTTACTGTTCGAACACTCCCCGACCATCAGGCATAATAATTTAGTTCAATGTTTTTAATGAGAATGTAGATTCTTGATTAATTTTTTAAAAGTCTGCTTAATTAATAGGATACTTTAAAATACTTATTTTATATATTACTAAATGTTCTCTTTTACTTTACCAATATAATCGTAAATTTTATCTACTTACATAACAAGTGAATTTAAATCTGGTCACTTCGTCCGGTGCATCTATATCATTGTTGAACACAATCAAGTATACGAGTTCATTGAACTGTTCCTGATGAACACACGTCAGCGATCCTGTTGCTGTATCAAATTACAAATAATTATAGCAATTTAATTTTTAAAAAAAACATAAAGGAAAATAAATGATACATGTAAATGATAGAAAAGCTAATCTTTTATAACTGCATTTTTGAACAACAATCACCAATAACACAATAAAAGCTAAGATGCGTTATAAAGGCATGATGTCTATTTTACCCTCCCCCCCTCCCCCCCTCCCCCCAACTGCTGTTGATGCACGTCTTGTCTGGTTTGGGAGTCAACTCTAGTGTTTAAACTTGAGGTTTCTGTTAAATTTACCCGCAAGGAAAATCAATATTTTTAAAACAAAATTTATTATTGAACAGAAAGATGGGTATCTACTGCGTTGGATGTAATGGGGCCGGCGTCTACAATTAGATGTAGACGTAATGCACTTTGTATGAACGACCCCCGTGTTCGATGTGCACGCGAAGTAACGCAGCACAACATGTTTCTATGCAAGATAATACGGATGCCTTGGAAATTCTTTCAAAGAATACCCTCTTTATTTATTATTGATCGTAGTTTTCTTTATTTCTTGTTTCAAAAATACTACAATGTGTAGTTCATGAAATTTGAAGTCCGTGCAACCTGAATGCAACCGACCGTAACGTTCTCGACCGGTATAAATCCCCCAGTGACAGTTGAGGAGCGATCGAAACTAATATGGCGACCAAATGCTTTTATGAACTTATATAAGCTTTACGGAGGCTAGGTGGTCAAGAAATAAGCCATCAGATTTACCTTAAATTTTTAGATATGATATTTTAAGTTATAAAGTATTATTTAGTAAAAAAAAAAAGTTCATTTATTTTAGCTTTAAACTTTGAATAATATCCGTTATCTTTATACAGAGTTCTTCTTCTAAAGGGGATTAATACAGATTAATTTAGTCTAAAAATGGCGACGACCATCCAGCTCTCTTACCTTAACAATTTGCCAAGATTTTCAATCTTTCAAAATAGGAAAAACAAAAAATGTTATGAATGAAATTAACGCTCTTTCAGTAGAAAAGCCTTGTTCAACCAGACAACTCAACCAGTCTACTCAATGCTTCAAAGCTTTACGCACTAATAGAGAGAGACTTATTTAATCAAAGTAGTGGAACTACTTAGGCAAAGTTGATTTTTTTTTTATTATTGTTTGACTAAATGTCAACACGTCAGTTGTTACAGTTTATCTGTAGAGGATGTCTCTGGGAAAGTCTTAAAAGATTTTACCCGCTATTTTAGCGTATTGCTTTTTAATCAAATAAAAAAAATGAATAAGGAAACTTTCAATTTTTCAATTACTTTATAGCATTTTTATTTTAAAGATATAATAGAATACATGTTATGCTTTCAATGACTTACAGTAACAATTTTCGGATTTTTTTAAAGAACTGTTTTATGTTGCGGGTTTATTAATCTAATAAGTGTCAGGTCCACTCCACTTCCAATGCGAGTGATTGTGTAGAGGAGTTGATTTAAAAATCAACTCCCAAAAAGTGATAAAAACGTAAAATTTATAACTAGAATAATTGTATTCATTTGGTGTTTCTTATCGATTTTCAAAGAAAACAAAAGTTGCATAAGGGTTTCTTGGCATTTTGTACTAACTTATTCAATGATCAAATAGCAAGTTGGTTTAAAACAGGGACAATTAAATATTCTGTAGTACAATTTTGGGGGAAAAGAATATCAATGGTATTATAAATATTAAAGTGCAATTAAAAATATTTAAATTCACAAAATATTACAGTTAGTGATTTAATGTGTGATTCATTTGCAATTGGTAACATGCACGAATTGTTGATAAGAAGATAGGCTTGCACTTATTTTCGATATCATTCATGAGAAGTTTAGCGTGATGCGAGTCTAACAAAATATAGCTCAAATAATGTTATCCCAGAATTATAAAAAGGTGATTACATTTTAGAAAATTTAGTTAGCTACTATGGTCATAATGCTCTGGTTAGCGATATTGCCCATGGCCTATTGTATTAACAAGCATTCTTAGAGTATTTCATAAGAAAAACTTGTCCTCTATCTCAGCCCCCCCCCCTAATTTGTTTAATGGATATTGATTAATGTGCCAAATATATTTCGAATAAAAGACAAACATCACTCATTTTCAGTTGCAGGGAAAGTACAAAATTTCTGCTGATGAAATGTTTTCCTGGAGGATCATGC
>WFKH01011581.1:31037454-31060890 GCA_016163765.1 Magallana hongkongensis | reverse complement strand
TTTTTTGACTCCCTAGATGAAATTTAAATTTTCAAAACCTTACTGCATATCTTTAGGACAGCCTCTATCATATACCAAGATATGATGTGTCTTTTCATTAAATCATAAGAGGAGTTCTGGGATGTAGGTTTTGTTTAGGAGTGATAAACGTCAATTTTCTGCTATTATTTGACTCCCTAGATGAAATTTAAATTTTTAAAACCTTACTGCACATCTTTAGGACAGCCTCTATCATATCCCAAGATATGATGTGTCTATTCATTAAATCATAAGAGGAGTTCTGGGATGTAGGTTTTGTTTAGGATTGATAAACGTCAATTTTCTGCTACTATTTGACTTTCTGGATGAAATTAAAATTTCTAAAACCTTATTGCACATCTATAGGATAGACCCAATCATATCCCAAGAGATGACAGAGCTACTCCAAAAGTTGTAAGAGGAGTTACGGGAACCATACTTTTTTTGCAAAAAAACGTCATTTTTTGTTGCCCACTGATCCCTGTGATGAAAAAAAAAATTCTGAAACCTGATCACACTTCAAAATGACACCCCCAATCATATTCTAGAAGATCATTTGGCTACTTCAAAAAAAAAAATGACGTTTTTTAAACCAGATTTTTTTTAAAAAAACGTCATTTTTCAGCCACCAAATGACCCCCAGGGCAAAATTGAAATTTCCGAAACCTTATTGCGCATCTGTAGGATACCCCAAAACATATTCCAAAAGATGATTTGTCTATTGTTGAAAATGTAGGAGGAGTTCGAGGAAGAAGGATTTTTGTGAAAAAACGTCATTTTTTACCAATTATTTGACCCCCAGGACTACCGTAGAATTTTTGAAACCATTTTACAAAACAACATGACACCCCCAATCAAACTCCAAGAGTTCAGATTGCTAGTTTATACGATGTAAGAGCAGTTTGAGAAAGTAAAACGTGACAGACGGACGGACAGACGGACGGACGGACGGAACAGGACAACAACAATATACCCGAACTTTCTTTAGAAAGTGCGGGTATAATAACCTTTCTTTTTATATTGACGATCTCTCCAACATTCAAATAAAGTTCTGTTATCTACAACTAAATGCAGTTTATTTATGCACAATTTTTTCCTCAGCCAAAGTATTTTAAAGACTTTACTTAGTGAACGAACAGTTACTTAATATATCAGTTACTTAATATATCTAAACTCTATTTTAATTTAAAAAAAAAAAGAAATCATTAATAAAACCATGTAATGATGATTTTCAGTTGAAATTTAATAAATCAAACCTGAATATCCTTGCTCAGTAGGGCACAAGCTGTAGTCAAATTCCATCGATGTTACATCGGAGCATACGTCTAAAGATGTATTTCCAGTGCACTGGTTTCCGTAACCGGAGTCATATGTGTAGGTAAAATTCGCTTGCATGATCAGGGGACATTGCGATATACTCAAAGCTCCTTTAATATTTTAGAATCAGAAATGAATGCTCAATGAAGATATCAATAATAATTATCAGTGCCACTTAATGACAATACACGATGCTAAACTAAATCTAAAGTGAGAATAGTTTCTTCTTCATGCATATTTTAATACCACTTTCTGCCAGGTTAGATTATGCATAAAAACACTGTTATCTTTATCAGCCAGGAAAGATTAAATATTGCCTAAAGACGTAAAATTTTGATCAAAACTCAACTGAGCACATAGTAATCGAAAAAAAAAATCAGCCATCAAGGATGACGTTTACTCAGTATGCAAAAAAATTCCTCTGATGATAATGAATAAAACCATCTATTATATTTTATAGAACGTTGATTGTAGTGTTATTTTTCACTTTAAAAAAACTACGTCTTATTTTGCTGACATTAAATAATATGAGGTCATTGATCATTTTTTTTTTTAGATATGATGTCTTTTACTGCTTTTGAGCATTTTTCAGGATTTTCACATTGTATGTCATAATCTTATCTGAAGAACGAAGTGAGATAAAACCAACAGAAAATCTGCAAAATTATACTAACTAACAAATAAAAACTTATATCATCATTGTCATTATAGCGCTGCCAATTTTCTTCAGGTGAAAATCAGAATTTTATATATAAAAAATTAGCCCGAATTTCCTGTGTTTTGCCACAAGTCTATCTTTGTTGAAGCCTTGTTCCATAAAATAATAAAAATATCAGATATAATCTGGGAAGTTCAGTTGACAATTGTATGATGTGGTTTCCTGGACTTGACGGGTAGCTAACGTTAACTGTTCTCAAGGTGGCTCTACACACCAATATATCATTTGATAGATCGATTAAAGCTGACATGAATTCATAAAAGTATTTGGTCGCCATATTAGTTTCGATCGCACTCAACTGCTACTTGGGTATATAAACCGGTCGAGGAAGTTACGGTCGTTTGCTTTCCGATTGAGGCATTCAGATTACACGAACTCCTAAAGCCATAAACTAGACTTTGTAGTTATATGCTTGACAAAATGAAAAAAAAAGATACAATCAATATAAAATAAAAGAGGGACAATCCCTGGTATATTCTTCGAAAGAATTTCCAAGTTATCCGCATTACCTTGCACAGATAGTGCTGCCTTACTTCGTGTGCACATCGAACACGTGTGTCGTTCACACATAGTGCATAACGTCTACACTGTGTCGACCCCAACCGCACTACATCCAACGTAATAAATAAACTGCACGATCTACTACAATGTATGGTTTGCGCATGTGTTATGATATAACAGGGAAACGTTCTACAATGATCGAGGATTTTAGTCTATTTTGTTCTGTCTTTCAATGAACATTCATTACCAGTGTAATGGTTGTAATATTTTTTTCAAAATGTGTTTCTACAAATCTTTCGGTCAATAATACGTGTTCGGGTGCTCTCGGCCTCACATCGGGGGTGTGTAGCGATGAGCGTAACAATAGAAATCGAAAACTAATATGGCGGTAGTCGGAGATAAAAGGAAATACAATTGTAATGCGTATTTATGAATTCATGGAAGCTTTAAGTATTTTTTTAAAATTTGATTTCACAAAAAAGAGAACGATATCGGCCTTCAGTTATTGTATCATATCCCAATCATCAATATCAAACCCATTTCGATTTTGATTAAGCTGATCCCGAAGAAAATAATAAATAGTCGGAATAAGTCACAATTTTGCAAGATATCTAGGTTTGGCTGTTCAATGGATTGTATATATATTGAGTTTATAATGTGTATTATTTTCCGGGTGTTAATTGTGAAATTTCAATAATAATTTGACTGGTGTCAGGGGTTTTTTTTTCAATCGAGATCGGTCAAATTTGACTGTTGGTTATTTTGTAGATTTTATCTATAGATTTAAAAGGTATAAAAGAACAACCATTTTCATTTTGAAAAAGATTTCTTATAAAAGATTAAAACTTGATCAGACCATTTTTGCCATGTGTGTTTAGATAAATATATTATACATCAATTGAGACTTCTTAGAAGCTCTTAGACTTCCTGTTTGCAGTAATACAAGTTTTTTTGTTTCTTTGGAGGAAAAAATACCAAAAATTATATAAAATAATAAAAAAAAATCGATATCAGTATATTTTGTGAAATCATATTTCAAAAAAGAATCTTTATCGATCCATCAAATAATATATTGATGTGTCAAGCCACCTTAAGAAGATATTGATGCTTCTAGTGGTTCATGTGGCGCTCGGTATGTTTTGTTACCAACCATTCTTCAGAAGGACCCTAGCCTGCCATGGGTCATAATTTGATTTAAATTCACAGTCTTCAGTTATGTTGAAATTTGCTGGATTAAGTCGAAAAAGAATCCTAGTATTTGGTGTATTTGGCAAAACGTCTGTAAAGAGAGGTTTCGTCATGGAGTAAACAAGTTTGTTGAATCATATTTTTGTTAGTTTCAGAAAATATGAGACAACATGATGAACTAACCCATAGCTGCATAGTAAGTGTACTGAGTTTCCGAAACTTTCTGGAATTCCCAACATAGCCCCAGTTGAAATGGCGAGCCATAAAAATTAAAGACGTCTGATCTAAAATAGAAGAGAACCGCTACAGAGAATTAACTTTACGTTAGAGAAACAACAAAAAAGAAATTCAATAAAAAGCAAATGCATGAGCAAAATTGTTTTATAATAGTGACTGCAGGGAGAAAAATGGGTTGTAAGATTTATTCAACTTTAGTTTTCTTGAGTGATTTATGTTTATTTTTGGAACTTGTACTGCATATATCTGTAACTGACCCATGATAACTCATTGGTAGATCTTTAATGTTTTAATAATATACTCGGACATTGACATTTCTTTAAAAGGAAATGTCTTATAAGGCATTGACAATTGACACATACCCCACCATATTTATATTATATGTACACATTTATTTTTCATATTTCTAAACAAATATCTGAAGATCGGGCATGGCCAAGATGTAAAAACGCTTGAAATACATCAGACGTTGTTTCGTGACGTATGGTCTTTACCTTCATTGTTTTTATTGAGGACTTGTTCTTGTTTTGATTGATTTGTAATTATACTTCATCTTGGATATCATTTAAAGTATTTTTTTAAAAATTGAATTTTACATACGTAAGAAGGTAACGATTATCCTCTTTTACTGTGCACTCAAAAATTCTGGTTCCAAAATTAACTACACTCTTCTCCGTCGTTAGAGTTTTCCTTTGAATAACAGCACCTCCAAGGTCACTGACATGCCAACTTCCGACCATGTCTGTAGGAAATGTACAAACAGCCTCTGTGTAAAAATAAACAGTGAATATATTACATATTATCATGATAATGGTTATAATGATAAATAAATAATGATAAATAAAAATAATCATAACTTTTAAGTATATATCATTTAAGAAAGAAAAACAAAATAGAAAAAAGTAAACATTTTGCGGAAAATCTACACATACATCATGTAATCATGATACATGTAACCATGGATTTCTTAAATGTGTATGCTTGAATTGTAATCCAGGTGTAAGCAGCCTTTTACTTTGATAAATAGAACCAATGGTGCACATAGCTGCAGGTCTGTAGCTCTGCAGGAAAATTCGGGTTGACATGCCGTAGAGCTTACAAAAAACTACCAAAATTTGTGTGCGTCATAAATTGCAAGTTTTTTTTGCATAGGAGGAACTGAAGCTGTACGGCAAATCAACCCGAATTTTCTTGTGGAGCTACATACCTGCAGCTAAAGGCCCTTTCACAAATTGGCGCACGAGCAGAAGCGACAAAATATTCGTGCGACCGAAAAATTTAGATTTGGGTCGTAAACTGTTGCCGAAATAATCGCATTTGGAAAAAGTATTCGTACGAAATTCGCAAGATCTAAAGCGACCGTTGTGCGATGCAAACGCATTAAATCTTGCGATAAATCTTGCGTCTATATGCGACTGTTGTACAATGAAAGCGAGTGTTGTAAGATAATGCGATAGGATAGCGCGAGTGATCAGGTGATCGGACAATTGAACGTGCGCCAATGCGATTGGACGTACGGCGCTCGTGCGATCATGCGTTTCATTGTACGAATTAATATATATACACTCATAAAGCACAGGGAAATTCACTTTATTGGAGCTCCACCTCCGCCCCGGCCGGGGCTTGAACTCATGACCTCTGGAACCCATTCTCCTAGCAGTGAGCGGCCACCGCGCTAACCACTCGGCCATCTAGGCAAGACAAAAATCTTGTTTTCGATGACGAACGGAACCTAGCGCGCTGGTCGCTCACTACACGGCCGTTTGAGATACAGGTGGAATACAGTTTAACGAAAATTTGAGAGGATCGGAACGATACACATTGCATAGATATATACATATAATAAGCACATTCAAACATTGCATAAACTCTCAAATTGACATATACCTGCCCATAGATATACATAAAGCACCGGGAAATTGTTATTATTAAATTGCTATTTGTATCGTTCCGATCCTCTCAAATTGTCGTTTAACTGTTTCCACCTGTATCTCAAACAAGATTTTTGTCTTGCATAGATGGCCGAGTGGTTAGCGCGGTAGCCGCTCACTGCTAGGAGAGTGGGTTCCAGAGGTCGTATTTTCAAGCCCCGGCCGGGGCGGAGGTGGAGCTCCAATACAGTGAATTTCCCTGTGCTTTATATAAATATATATATATATATATATATATATATATATATATATATATATATATATATATATATATATATATATATATATATATATATTAGATGATAGCCCGCCTAAGCGCGGGAATTAACACTTCACACATTATTATTATATAATGCTTAATATGTTGAACCATTTTTTTGTTGTTCATTTTTGTGTATACTTTGTCCGATTTTTTCCTTATCTTATTCTTTAAAATTGAAATAGAAAACAAACTGTTGTTGGATATTTAGAGGAGCGGACAGGGATGAAAAATCTAAACTGAAATGGATAATATATATTAATCCTGTTCGTTGCAGCTGACTGAAAAAAAATAAACTTTTTTTATTGGATTTATTTCAAACCAGTGAATGGGTATTTAGTGTCTCTCTCTCTAAATTTGGTTCTTTAGGTCAATTTTCAATATAATTTCCATTACTGTCCCAAATAAGAATTTCAGATAAAAGACTGTTTTGAAAAACAATTTGATGGGGGGGGGGGGCATTCCCATTAAACTTCCCCGTTTTATGCATACATCATTTATCCATATAGATGTAGAATACAATAATCTGTTCATTAATCATCAATGTTTACAAATTAAAGTCTAAGGTTTACAACCAGTCTGTCGTGGTATAAAAAAGTATGAAATTAAAACACGCTAGGTTATGCATCATTATCCATTTGCATGCATATTTTAATCCAAAGTTGTCAGATTCAAAGTATCTGCCCGATGGTTAACTCGCCCTACACTTTCCGCCATGATGTCAATTAGTCAACCCGTTTCTGGGCACCCCGTTCTGGCAAGTTCTTTCCATTAATACTAAAATCGCATTAATTGTTCCAATTTATTTATTAACTTTTTGTATTAACCGAATTCCGATCCAAGGTATCTGCCCGCGATGCATTTTCGTTAATTAGTCAATCCGCGTTCTTGGTTACCCCGTTCTGGAAAGTTCTATCCCATTCTCTCACCAGAGGTCGTGCTTGGCAAGCGAATGAGTATCAAAACTAAAATCGCCCACGAAAGAAACGAATTGACTCATTTTATTTATTCAACATTTCTCAAATCTTAACTTCTATGTATTCTCTAAATAGGCTCACAGTAAATATATTCATTCTTTACGTAATCATTAAATATTATTTGATTGCAAGTATATATTTTGATCGAGACTATCCATGACTTGGATCCGCCAAAGCGTGTCCACCACCTTACTCTCATTTTTGCTATTTCGGGCTTGTTTATCGAAAATGAAAGTAGGTTTTTTATTAATTTCACAATAATAACTTAGCAGTTAAAATTCAATTATACCTTACAGACATCATCACACACGTGTTGAAATACCAAAGGTGTAAGCAGTTACTCTGGTGCAGGCATTTTGTATTTTATTTGCAAAATGCCTTAATTTATAAGTATAGATATATATACGGGGCAAATATAAACTTAGGGATGGCGAGGAGGTATTAGAGCAACAGCATCCATGGTCAATTGTGTTCTGAAGCAGAGATGTTTATACAGGGTAAATATACTAGTGGCAAAGTATAGCAAATTGAAGCTAATAAATTGTGCAATGATAGCAAAACGTTGCAAGATTACATAAGACACGTTGAGCAACAGTCTTATGGTCGCAAAACACAAGCATAGACAGCTGCGATTCATCTACCGACCTTTATAAAATCGTGCATCACTCTTGCGAGTGTAGCGAGGCACGCATTTTTGTTGAAAGAGTTAGCTCCCTTAGTTGTATTGATTTACATTATTAAATGCTTGTTAATTATCTCCAATCATTAGTATATTATTGATTCTTCTTTACAATAATAATTATTGTATATAAATACATGTAGTTAGATTTAGAGATAATAGAGGTTTCTGTATAATACGGGCAGTATTTAGTCAGCCCGCGGGCTGACTATATTAAGTTAGGATGAAACTTCAATTGCGCTTGCGTAAATTGGAATTCTGGGAAAAAATTAGACAGTTCGTGTTAGAAAAATTCGAAGACGTTATGAAACCGGTCAGTTTCTAGGTCAAACTGCGCATCAATGTATTG
The DNA here is from genome assembly GCA_016163765.1 of Magallana hongkongensis. NCBI lineage: Eukaryota > Metazoa > Mollusca > Bivalvia > Ostreida > Ostreidae > Magallana > Magallana hongkongensis. Next base: position 31,052,716 of record WFKH01011581.1, on the reverse strand, counting down.
GAAGAATGTCAATGGGTATCGTCTGCAGCCACAGTCCGGAGTCCGCGTATAATTTCCCAATTCTCTTAGTGAGATTGAAAAGTAAATATATTGGAATTAGTTTGCCACCAGACCATGAAAATCAGAGAGCTATGTCTACAAAATTACAACTTTAAGTATTAAGTAGGTGTGCAGTCATACAGTGTACATTGCATGTAAACCGCTACACGCTTATCTCCTCACCTACATGTACAGCCATAAAAATAAGGCAGCAAACTAAATGTGCACCCGCATATTATTGTTGTTCTGGAAACTATTTATCTAGTATTTTAATAGACTGTGTATTCACTTTTGCCCTAAAATTAAAATTCCGCTGGCTGACTTTCTTAGCTTTTTAAAAAGCTAACCTTGTATTTATTTAAAGTGTGGCATGGATGAAACTAAACACCCATTAATTGTTTAGAGCGGTTTATTTATATAAGGCTCTCCCGAGTGTGTTTGGGAGATTGACTGGGTGGTTATATCCAGTGTATGTCTATCTGAAACTCTTGTCTGTGAGTACTTTCTGCGGTCTAAGTGTTGAACACTTTGGTAGCGGTTACGTTCTTGACGGAGATAGAGGTGTTGGCATCCTCTATAGTTAGCTACAGCTCGGCAGAGAATTAGGAAGGTTGAACACATAATTGGTTTCAGATAAGAGAAGTGTTGGCATCTTCTCTAGGGTATCGGGTTCTTGAAGGTTTTGGTATCCTCGGTTGAGCATTTGAGCTACGAGAGGTGTTGGTATCCTCTGTAGGGAACTGGGGTATACGAGGTGTTGGAACCTCTGCCGTTTAGACCTAATAGTAGCGCAGATACTCTTGTTACTGTGAAGTAACCTGGTAAAGAGTCACCAGGTAGCACGAAGACCTTGTGCTTGGGCACTTGGTTTGAGATATTGGTTTGAGCCACTGCTCTAAGACACCAAATTGATATTTGGACAGTGCTCGGTTTCATCCATAGCCTGGTCCAGGGAGACCAAGATCTCGTACATACGTCGCGTTTATCTTTGTTTTGTTCTCCGAGGTCTGATTCTACGCAGGCCCTTATCCCACAGTAACGGCAGACAGATAGTCTTACCCCCTACAAGTTACACGAGTATAAAAAACGTTGTAAGACGTTCGTACTAATGTTTGTTCGTTGAATTGCGATAATTTGGATCCCATTCGGTCTCGTCTGAATAGTGTGCATGTCCACTTATTTGAGGAGACTTGATGCGACCACTAAAACGCATGCAACGAATGCTAGCCATCGTGCAACGTATGCGAGAGCTAGTGCGAAGCTTAAACATTCCGATCGCAGTCTTGTAAAGTGCTCGTGCGCAAATTGTGAAAGGGCCTTAAGGTTCACAGAAAATATTTTTTTAATATTTTTTAAAATGTTAAACCAGATTCTTTGCAGAAATGTCAGCTGGCACATAAACAAGTAGAATGTTAAAAAAAACACTCCATAAACAACTCGCCCTCTAGGTAAACTCAGCCTCATCGAATAAAAATTCGCCTTCCACTGGCATATCTCGCTACCTGTCAATATGGATATAAAAAAATGTAGCTATCTTCTCCATTTGGTAGTGTACAATTCTCTTATTCCTATGCAGCGTATGAAACACATGGTCAGTCTTGAATATGCTTTCAGATTATAGGCCAGCTGGCTGATTTTTCTCATTCCCATATATAATTTCGCTCTAGCCCGATTAACCCCTTCACACTATTGTTAACGTAACCTCACCAATAACATAAATTCTCGTGAATTGATTTATAAACAACTGCATTTTTCCTAACATCATCTTCCGTTTCATACCCCCTAAAACTCAAGAGTTTCACTTTCTTATTGGTGGATTTAGAAGAATGAATAGTCATGATGATAAATAAGTGGCACGATTTCAGCATACAAGCAAGACCAATTTGGGGTTCCAACGATGTCTGATATGTAATTGCTTTGCCTCTATGGTTCCATGTATGGAAATATAACTTTTTATCGGTTTTTATACGTTCTGTAAATTTCTTTTTTTTTTCTTTTGGTTTTAATTGACACGTGCACCTTATTTGATTAACTTTTATTGTCATGTTGCTACTAAACGAATGACACAGGTTAACGCTGGGTTTTTTTTTCTCTTATCATTAGCAAATGCAAAGTGTTTGCTGGGATGTTCTTCTACTGGACCAAATGTTAGCTTTTTTCGGCGACTTTAAAGGGCTGTCTTCTTCGTATAAAAACACCTGCTCCGATCAAGATTCTACGCCCATTAAAACGGACGACTCTGAGAACCATGAACTTAACGGTCCAATAACATCAGAGGAGTTAACTCGCGTTCCTACACGTTTGAAAAATCTCGGGGCAATTGAAAGCGGAGCAGTCAGAATCTATTTCGAAGAAACTCAAAGAAAACTCTCTACATAAGATTAAGTCTGAAGGTAACCGAGTTCAGTTTGAGTTTAACGCCTAATTTGTTAGAAGGTTTAGAAAAATTAGAGTCGAGAGCGTTCGAGGTGAAGGATTCCGAGTCATTGAGCATTATTTCCGAGTTAAGTAAAAAATTGAAAACTCGTCAGAAACATATACGCATAGCCGACTCGTCACCTGCTGGATGGAAAACTGTCAACGAATATCAGTGCAATGAAATCTCAAACAACTCTGATGATGAAAAGAAGATTCGCAGCGCTGAAAACAGGGCACTTAGACACCAGAAACGGAATAAGAGATTTCAGTCATACGGGACACACATAACACCTCCAGCAGCGGCAGCGGGATCGCCAGCTCAACTGGCTTTTCCTGGTGTCTCTAATTCTCTTCAGCCCTTTCCTGGGTTTCAACAGCAGCAACAGCAGCCATTTCTCTACGGCCAGGGCAGAAACAAGCAGCCAAGAAGGCAGCCTATGCCGTATGACGTCTGTTTAAACTGCTTTGCAACAGGGCACTGGAAGTCCAACTGCCCAAAGGGAAAGGCCACACAAAGTCAATAATAAGTATACAGATTGTTCAAATTGTATTGAGGGAAAAAGTAAAACGAAATGTAGTATAAAACATAGTTTAAAAAGGCATTGCAAAAAATGGGAAGAGATTGGAGCTTTTCAATAAATATTGAAAGTAATTTATTCTGGTAATGAAATTCCTTTTGTCTCTATTCCACCGCCTATGCTTGTTCGAAACAATAAATCTGCAACAAACAACGCTGACTTTGTCATATCAGAAATATCTCAATTAATTAAGACAGGCTGTGTTGTAGAAGTTACACATAGACCACATATTGTGAGTCCTCTCGGCGTAGCTGAGAACAGGTCGAAAAAGAGGTTGATACTAGATTTGAGTCGACTTAATAATTATGTGAAATATGAAAAAATTAAGTTTGAAGATTGGAAAACAGCTATGGGTTGTTTTGAAAAAGATTGTTATTGCCTAAAATTCGATCTCAAATCTGGCTATCATCACATAGATATTTCCGAAAGTTTTCAGAAGTTACTTTGGTTTTCATGGAATGATAAGTATTATTGTCATACTGTTCTGCCATTCGGCTTGTCATCTGCTCCATTCATTTTTACGAAATGTCTTAGACCTATTGTCAAATTTTGGAGAAAGAGGGGCATAAAGATAGTACTTTACCTAGATGATGGTTTTGTATTTGCTCCATCCAAACATGAATGTTTGTCAGTTTCTGAATTTATACAAAACAGTTTATCAGAATTTGGACTACTCATCAATTTTGAAAAATCTATATTTTACCCAACGCAGAATTTAGAATGGTTAGGAATTTTGTGGGATTCAAAGTCTTTTTCTATTTCAGTGCCCACAAGACGTATTGACGACACACTTGGTTCATTGCAGAAACTAGTGAAGAGTTTTCCTAGAGTGACGGCCAGAGAGTAGCAAGAGTGGTCGGAAAGATTATCTCAATGTCGCCGGTTATGGGTAACAAATGTAGCATAATGACAAGATTCTCTTCTATTGAGATAGCATTTAGAAAGTCATGGGACGATATTATTTTATTCACTCACAAGAATGAGGTTCTGAACGAATGTAATTTTTGGCTACAATGCATATATTCTGAAAAAACACAGGTATTTAAAAACACCGACTAAGAAAAGTGTCATCGTTTACTCAGATGCGAGTAGTTTAGCTGCGGGAGCTTACACTGTCGAAGTTGATTCAAAATGTTTTTATTTAATGTGGAAAGAGTCTGAAAAGAGTATGAGCTCTACTAGGAGAGAGCTGCGAGCAATTGAACTAGCGTTAGCTTCATTTAAAGATAGTTTGGTAAACAAAGATGTAAAATGGTTCACTGATAACCAGAGTTGCGTAAAAACTGTACAGTCGGGTAGTATGAAACATCACTTACAATCTCTTGCTTATAATATTTTTAAGGTGGAATAACACACCTGGAAAAAGTCACTCAAATTAACAGTAAATTATTTGATTATGAAAGATATAATGATAAATAAACTGCACATATGTCACATAAGCGAAAAATTTGCAGTTTGGGGATAAATAATAAATATCTAAAAAATTCAATTTAGTAAGTAACAACAAAAGCCCCTGCGGGATTCGTACTCGGGATGTACGGATCACAACCCCGACACTTTATCTACTCGGCTATGGAGTAAGTTACATGTTGCCGTCGATAAAATCCTTTTAATAAAACAAAATGTCGTTTCGATCAGAGGTCAGCCATTTTGTGATGATGTGTTATTCCACCTTAAGATGTGTGTAGAACAAAAAATTTCAATCGACATTCAGTGGATACCCAGACTAGAAAATGAGAAAGCCGATTTTCTGAGTAATATCATTGATCATGATGATTGGGGTGTTACCGTAAAATTTTTTGAATTTATTAACAACTTGTTCGGAAATTTTACTGTTGACAGATTTGCAAATTATAATAATTGTAAGTTGGGACGGTATAACTCTAAATTTTGGAACCCTGGCTCGAAAGTAATTGACTGTTTTACACAAAACTGAGAAAATGAAAATAATTGGCTAGTACCCCCTGTCAACTTAGTAGTTCGCGCTATTAGACATCTAATAGCATGTAAAGCGTTTGGTGTTTTAATTGTTCCAAACTGGCCCTCTGCTGTTTTTTTGGCCATTCATTTTCGATAAAGATATGATTTACAGGTGGTACGTTAAAGATGTTTTATTATTCCATGAATGTACTGACATACTTATCCAGGGCAATAACAAAAGATGTTTGTTTGGTACAAAAGACGTTACTTCTGGTATACTGGAAGTAAAGTTGGATGCAAGATCTTAAATGAAACTCTTGAGGTTTGTTGATAAACTCTTGATGAGTTCAGCACGTCAATGTAGACATTGTTTGTGGTGTATTGCAGATGAGCTCGGTCCTGGTACACTATGCATGTATATAATTTATAGATGTTAGATGTATTGCAGATGATGTACGATCCTGATACATTAAGGAATTCAGGGTGCATTGCAGTTGATCAAGGATCCTGATGCACCATGAGTCGAACTTTGTGTTTGTTTCAAAAAATTAATTGTCGTATTCCGTTGATTACATTTTTCAGATATATTCAAAACGGGACGGTGGTCTGATAGTGCACGGATTGAAGATCAGCGGTTACAACAATTAAGGGATATGTTACCAACTTTCTGTCTTAAATCAAGAGCAAAGAACACGTTAACTCAATACAAGTACGCATTCAACGCTTTCTGTCGATGGTGTGGCGCTTTTATACCTTCTATTTCAGCGTTACCTGCAGCAGACGAACACGTGGCTCTATATATAATCTCGATCGCTAAAGATAACAAGTCATCAAGTAAAATTCAATTAGCAATTCATTCTATAAGTTGGGCCCATCAGTTAGCAGGATTAAAAGACCCATGTGAATCAGTTTAGTGAAACTAACAAAAGAGGGCGCAATACGAGAGACGTCCAAGCCTGTCGTTAAAAAAGGAACCAATCACACCAGATCATTTGAAGTTACTGGTTCAGAGATACAAATCGAACAATTTGTATAATATGCATACTTTATGTATGTGTCTATTGGGTTTTGCAGGTTTCCTCAGATTTTCGGAACTTGCGAATATTAGACTTATGGATGTTTCATTTAATGATGTTTGTATGAAAATTATTATTGTCAAAAGCAAGATAGATGTTTATAAGGAAGGTCATGAATTGTGTATGGCTAGAACTCACGGTGACACTTGTCCTGTACATACGTTGGAAGAATATATATTATTGTTGGGTGTTGAAGTTAATTCTTCAGATAATCTTTTCAGATCTCTGACATTCTGTAAAAATACTAATGTTTATAAAGTTAGAAGAGATAATCGTCCTTTGTCTTATACCAGGGCACGCGAAATTGTCGTACATGCTTTTGAAGAAATAGGGTTAGATAAAAGTAAATTTGGTTTTCATAGCCTAAGATCAGGCGGGGCAACTTCAGCTGCAGCGGCTAGTATTAATGACAGATTGTTTAAAAAGCACGGGCGGTGGAGGTCAGAAAAAGCTAAAGATGGTTATGTCAGAGAAAGCATTCAGTATAAATTATTTGTAACTCAATACTTGGGTATTTAAATTTTCACATACAAGTCATTTTATCACTCTTCTTTGTCTTTCGAAATAAGTAAACTGCACTTCAGAGCGCTTCACATCCTAACATACGTGTTTGTGTTTTATTTTATAAATTATTAATGTTCGTTTGCGTGGAACGAATAAGAACATAAATACATTATTAAAGGTTCGCATAACACGTGTTCGAGTTTATTTACACCTGTAATCTATTTGTTAGTTGTTGGTCACGTTGTCAGGTGACATTTAAATATTCACTGCACGGGTTTTAACTGACCAAAGTTAGCGCTGAAGGTTATATAGCCATTCGAAGGCTCTTTTCAGTGCAGATAACTTAATTCCTACCCACCCGCCCTTGCTTTTGATGTATATCGGAATATTATGTTAAAAGTATTGTTTTACTTTGTAGAAATGAAGATAAAGAAGAAAACAATGTATTTAGATTTGTGTATTTACAGTACATGTATAAGTAAACTGCACTTTAGAGCGCTTCACATCCTAACATACGTGTTTGTGTTTTATTTTATAATTTATTTATGTTCGTTTGAGTGGAACGAATAAAAACATAAAAGACAAGTCTTTTGGAATGAATTATCTTTTCAATGATAATTTCATTGCGTTTAATGAATATCTAATTACACACTTTACTTATTTAATATTGTTTTACTTAAGGAATGTTTTTCCCAAAATGGTCAGAAGGTACATATTATAAATACGGTGTTTAAACTAGGAGATTTTAATAGCTGTAATAATTACAGTTATTTTACATCTCTTCTAATAGCAAGCGGTATCGATTACCAAATGTTGAACATAATAAAATATATGTATGGTAATATAAATCATGTGCAAGATAGAAAATTGAAATATCTGAGTTTTTCAGTTGTCGGGAGGGCTTGATGCAGGATGAATCTTTTTTTCAGAGATAGAGCAAGGCTTATTGCAATACACATCCATGTAGAGGGTAAAAGTCAATGTAGATCAAACAAAAATTGTTGTATTTAGAAAGGGCGGAAGGCTTAAAAATAACTTTTGTTGGAAGCATGAAAATGAATAGTAATATTGTTGAAAATTTTAATTATCTTGGTATAACTTGGAATTCAAATGGAATTTTCAAAAAAGTGTACTAGCATCACAGAACAGAATGGGTCCGAGTTGTTTATTACCTAAAATGGAGCCATTGTATTTGAATTTTTACGCAATACTGTTATTTTTTGATACAATGTTTGATTGGTAGGATAGTAAATGATGGATATAATAAAGTATGGGGACAACACCCAACAAATGAATTAAAGAATATACATTTAGATTTTTGTAAGAAAGTACTAGATTTAAGAAAAGTGTTGCGTCTATGATAGTCTATTTTGAATTGGGGAGGAAACCATTGCATTAGAACTGAAAATATAGAATGTTGGAATATTGGTGAAAATTAGAAAATAGTGATAATTGTATTTTAAGAAATATATACCAAGAAATGTTAAATGTTGTGAAACAGAGGTTTTTGTACATAAAATTGTTGATCTACAATTAAGGTTTTGGATATATATGAAAATGTACAGAACAATTTAATGAAACTGTGTTTTCACTGGAGGTGAAACACAAGTTAAAAATAATATCTATATAATATATACAAGGTCATAGCTACTTTAAAAGTTCTCCAAATGCATGATGTATACATTGTCAATATTTACCAGATTATTTTGACCTACAACTATATTTAACACTGTGCCGGATAACTATACCATTGCCAAGGTAGCTTTTTTGCACCCGTGTAAGCTGCATGCATCGAAAGATTCAAATATGCCATATAATAGACCATTAACACTGTGCCGGATAATTATGCCAGTGCCAAGGTGGCATTTTTGCACCCGTCTAAGCTGCATATATCGAAAAATTCAAATATGTCATGTGATAGACCATTGCTTAAAGAGTTTATAACTACCTTTGTTATCATTGTATCTCACCTGTCAGGTGAGATATTTACCTTTCAAAAATAAATTCCTACAGGAAAATAATTTTTCCCATAGGAAAAACAATATTCTTATAGGAAATTTGAAATTTCCTATCGGAATACAAGAACTTCCTATAGGAATTTCAATTCCGATAGGATTTGATAAAATCCGATAGGAAATTTTAATTTCCTATAGAAAAACTACCTTTCTGAAGTAAATTCCTACAGGAAATGTCATTCTCTTTAGGAAATATAATTCCTATGGGATTTTCTAAAAATCCTATAGGATCGTCAATATTTCCTGTAGGAGAATCATTTCTCCTATGGGAATTATCATTTTCCTGTGGGATATTAATTTTTAAAGGTGAATATCTCACCTGTCAGGTGAAACACACTAAAAACAAAAGTGGTTATATACTCTCTAGACAATGATCTATCATTTGGTATGTATGGTTTTTTCTGAAACTGCATCTTAAGCGGGTGCAAAAATGCCACCTTGGCACTGGCATAATTATCCAGCACAGTGTTCATTGCTTAAAGAGAAAAATAAATTCCTACAGGAAAATAATTTCCAAAGAAAAAACAATTTTCCTATACCGGAATAAAAGAACTTTCTATAGGAATTTAAATTCCGAAATGAATTGAACAAAACATCCTTAGGATTTAAAAATCCGATAGGAAATCTTAATTTCCTATAGGAAAACTACCTGCCTGAATGAAACTTCTGTAGGAAATATTTTTCTCCTGTTGAAAATATAATTCCTGTACAGTTTTTAGAAGATCCTATAGGATTTTCAAGATTTCCTTTAGGAAAATTATTTCTCCTATGGGAAATATTATTTTCCAATAAGATATTAATTTTTAAAGGTAAATATCTCAACTGTCAAGTAAACACACTAAAAACAAAAGTGGTTATATACGCTCTAGGCAATGGTATATCATTTGGTATATGAGGATTTTTACGAAACTGCATCTTTAGTGGGTGCAAAATTGCCACCTTGGCACTGGCATAATTATCCGGCACAGTGTTATTTGACAAAACCTATATTAAATGTGTATGTACATTTTATACGTTAATATCATGCATCTTCCAATCAACTTGAGATTGAGCATGGAAGATTTTATTAATAACATTCCTAGATGTGAAAGGTTTTATAAATAATTTTCATTATCACAGATTGAAGTTAAGTTTTATTTTATTCTAATCTGTCCATTTTACAAAAAATTAAGAAAGATGTATTTAAAATAATATCATCATGAGAAACCTTCTGCCTTTAACAGGTCGGGGAAACTACCTTATATGGATATTGTTGTCATTGCGCAGAGCGATGCGTACCGCGAACAACTGTCCAATCGGTGAATAAAAAGCAACACATGTGATTTACTACATGTTTACGTTTTTACAATAAACACGTGGTTTAGACTAATTTACGACTTGATTTCAAATGACTGCGGGAACGTCAATTCATAAATTTTTTCAACTTTTTTGAAAAAATGCAAAGTTTAGGTACTAATTAAGATTTTCCATGCTCACATTAACAAACATTGCCGATTTCCCATGTTAAATAGTACCTCTCACAAGATTCACATGGATTAATATCAAAAGTACGCACCAAACACGCATCTTGTAACCATTTACTCTTAGGCTTTAAATGGCCACATGAGGTCTTTTGAATGCCTGACAATGTACGAACACCTCCGAGTCGAATGCTTAGGACCATGAAATTCACGTGAAATCTGTATTCACTGAGAAAGGCAGTAAGGCTTACGTCAACAAATGGACTTATAGAATGCAGTTGATGAAACCAAATTTTTACAATTGTAAAATGAGTGTTTGTAAATGTGAGCATGGAATTAGTAGATGATGATGATGTAAATATTGTTTTAAGTGTGCAAAATGCTTGAAAAAAATAATTATGCCTTTCCAGAAGCAATTAGAAAAACTAGCATTTTCTAAACGTTGTATTTTTTGTAGTAACCCATGATGCATTTCAACTCAGGAATGTCATTCAGCTGATTGGTAAGTTTGTCGATTTTGTCGGTGCCTCATTTAGTATGGAAATTTATTCCGACGTCACAGAAAATAGTTTCCCCGACCTGTTTAAACTTGTTCAATTATTGTCAACAAAAAATATCAAAGGGTTATGTAATTTGAGCAAATACCTTTTCAATAATTAAGATATAAATATACTATTAATATATGTTTTTGGGTTATTCTCCCTTTTATCATGTTTACTATAAATAATTACAAATTATTGTATTACATTAAAGGTTTAAACTTCATCAATTTGAACTTAACTATAATGGTAAACTGTTATGTTAAGTTTAAATTAATAAATTTTAAACTTTCAATGTAACAGTTTTAAGTAAAATAAATTAACAATTTATGAGATTATGTTGTTATTTTAAGTGGAAATTTATGTGTTTATGACTTATTTTTACGCATTCAATTCGATAATTTCTTTTAATTTGGTGAAATATTTCATACATTCTTTTTACTTTAATTGTGTTCATGAAAGTAAATATCTTACTTAGACTTTTTCTATAACAAAGCTCATTGGCACATCATATGTAATCCTTGGATGCCATTTTAGATCAAAGAGATTTTTTTAAAGTAGAAATATAAACATTTTTGTTTTACGGTTTCTTTGATAATAAATTATTTTCCGAATTAGCTTGACCTTCGATATTCCACGTACTAGATAAACTTATTTATTTCGGCTTAAACAGATGCTTTTGGAATTATCTTCTAAAAATTAAAATTCTGCAATATACATTACACGAAGTACATACTAAATTAAATAAATAATTGGCCTTAAAACATCATTTTTTACGAAAACATTTGAATTAAAAAATAATTAAATGATGTCTTCGCTGTTATGCTTCAAAGGACCTAGATAGGAGATAACGGTTTGAGATCAAAATCTTAAAATTTTATTTATTCAGTTTTATGTATAAAATGGTTAACTTGTGCATTTTAAATGATTGACAAAAAATTCAATGTAAGAATTCAAGTTACAAGGGAGGTACAGTTGTCAGAATTTATTTTTTGTATAATGAAAGCTAGAGCCTTACATATTTGAAGTAAAGAAATTGCCATTTCTTTGACAAATTGACTCGTGGCAAACAAGATAAACTGATTCAATGTGGTCATAAATAATATTTTCAACAAAAGAAAGCAAAATTTGATTGAAGTTTATACCAATACAACACATATGTAAACAAAAACAAGACTCGAGCTTTGTTCACAAAACAAAGAACTCTAAACTTTGTATCTTTTTTGTAACTCGATATTTGACATTCAAATTTTGATGAAGCATTTAAAAACCCATATTAACCATTCTAGACATTAAAAATGGAAAAATAAAATTTGAAAATGTTGAGCTCAAATCGTGTCTACGTCCCTTTAATAGAAAAGAAACATTTAAAAAAAACACCGCACCATTGAAAAAAATAAAAGAAGATGCTGAAAATAGGGAAGTATTTACACCGGGCAAGGAGTCTGAAATTATAAACAGGGGAGAGGATAATATGTATTCAAAATCCAAAAATAAATCGAAAATAAAATTACAAGTTTGTAAATAATGACACATACTGGTACCTGTACAAAATGTATATATAGTTGTGTCAAAGCGTAATTTAAATGACATTCTTTACGAATGACGGCAGATTCTAATGTTACTTAGGGCATCTTGATCAGAGGACTGTTCTCAAATGAAATATTACAAATAAAAAACAAATAAAATTATGCTTACGTGTTTGTTGCAGATAAACAAGAAACAAATGGCACACAAGAAACATATTCAAGCTATCCTTTCGATGATTAAATTCCCACGATTCAGATACTTTGATATTTACATTTCGTTAATTCGAAAATCACAAAAACGTATTAGAGTTAAATCTTACTTTATCGTAATCTGAAGAATGTTTTGTGTTATTTAATACTGAAAACAATTTCTTACTGACTTTTTTGTGGTGTTATGATTTACGAGATAATCACTACACTGTAATCCCCTTTCGTCCGTTGCGGACGGTCAATGCTGTTGGTAAAGTATCGGATTAAATATACTGTCTCGTTGCGAAAACGTTTTTGTATATACCTTAGGAAGGCTGGATGGTCAGAGCCATTTTATTACTACATTAATTTCCTTGATATTGGAAGATATTGGAAAAATGTTCAAATTTGAAAGCTAAATTTTTTGTTCTTAACTAGTTAATAATTTATAGCCAAAAATATCTTTAAAATTTTAAGGTAGATCTGAAGGGTATTTGTTTTCCAAACGGCCTCCTTTTATTTTACATTAACCCTTTCTGAAAATTCGAAGCTTTAAATCACATTTTGGTGGCTATCGCCGTAACCACTTTGCGACGTTCTTTCTAAGGAAGTTAGCAATAAAACTAAGGAACCAAAACTTTATACAGATTATCTTTCACAATTGTTTTTTTTTTTTTTTTAGCAACGTAACTTATTTGATTTAAAGGGTTGAGGTAGTAATATATAAGTTATTAGTTCGAGATTGGCTGGTGTTACTACAATTTAAGATTTTTTTGAAATGCATTCTTTGATCAAATACTAGTACTGTACCCATGGAAAGCTGGCTATATAGTGGTATCCCCTCTAATGTAAATTTCTACATCATGTTATTCTCTACGAATCACAAAGGAGAGGAAATTCACAACCCGAATATTGTAAATTATTTTAACTCTCTAATGAATGACAGACGTATTTATAACACGTATAATAAATCATTATATTTCAAAACAAAAGATGTTCACTATATACACTATTATGACGGATATGTAACTTAGATTCTTAAGCAAACCTTATCCGATTATGGGCGGCGGAAAGGGTAAAAAAGACGTAAATGCAAAACAAACAACAAATTTTTAAAAACATACTGAAATACAAAACAGACCAGCTTAAAACAAAATCAACAGAATCGTTTGCAAAATTAACAGACATCGATGCAAAACAAACGATCACCGATGCAAAATCAACAGTCATTCACTGGATTGACGCTAGAAGGCGTGCAAATAGGTATCAGGGGAAATCGTACCCTGCTTCCGTTGATCCTAGCTAGATCACAGGGTTCGGCACTAACGGTACAGTCGTTTGACCAGTTCCGAATAGGGTACAGATTTGGCGGTTCTGCAAATGTTCCTGGGTGTTATTTTTAGATCTGATTTTTTGGCCGATATACACCATATCCCTGCTGATATAAATGCAATATTGCTGCATTTAATTTTTTAAAAATAAAAATTTTATTCGAACAAATTACGCGGGAAGCCATTTTACCAGTTGCGAATAAGCCGATGGGTTCCGAATAACATAACTGTTTCTATACATATGGAATGTAGATAAAAAAGTTTCGGCCCTAAAACTATTGATTGAACCTGTTGAATAACAGGTTTAATGCAAACATCTCAGTTATTGGTATTTTCTTAACAAGACAGTTTGATTTGCACGGAAATGACAGACAAAATCACCGTAACAATAATTTAGCCTGGTTTCTAACATCTTGTCGGAATACAGTCGCAGCCCCTCCACTTATCATTATTGTGGTACAATATGATTTATTTAAGACGGAGAAAGACATTTAATGAATTCCAGAAGTAGTTGTTTTAATCAATCCCTTCATTAAATCCTAAAACAGAGGGAAACAAATTGGGTATTCGGAACTCGTAAAATGACGGCTCAATACAATTCTGCTTCCACTTGCGTTTTTATTTTATTTTTTATCCTGTATGCTTTTGGGTATGTTAGAATACATACTAAACCTACGTTTAATAAAAGAAATCTTGTTACAAGTGAAAATTTAAGGCACCGACAGACGATTTTACGCGCATATTAGCGTTGCAATGACCTGGATTTGTTACAAAGCGAAAGTAGGTCGACTAATCTAAGACCGATATCAAATACATATATAACCGCAAAAAATGAAACTACAGCAGAATTGAAACAAGCATTAATACGTGTTTATATTAAAGGTATTGTTTTTTTTCTCCATTTTTTATGAAAAGTCTAATTTTTAAAAAATGTTTGTTTTAGGTAATTTTGTGCAATGAATGTATAATTAGATTAGAAATATGTCATAAAAAGATAATTTTATAAAAAGAAAAAAAAGAAAAAGAGTAATTCCTCGGGGGTCTATACTTGGGGGTGGGGGGGGGGTGTTCTTATGTTTTTCTTCTTACAACTTTCGAAAAAAGAAGAATTTTCGCTTATCTACCCTTGATCAAACATAAGATTGATATAAAATTGCACGAGAGGTGGAGCTGACATTATCAGAATGGTACTAAAATTAGACTAGCATGAATAACAATGCCATGTATAAAAATTTATGTGATCACTCTTTCACTATAACCCTATCTATTCTATACATGTATGGTACAAGTATACTACATATATTTACTATGGTTTCAACAATTAGACCACGCTCATGTAAGTACAGAAGACTTTAAATCAATGCTTGACAACTTAACGTGTTCGAAAAGCACATAACATGCTAACTTACACGTCAAGTGATAGAATTGTGTATTCACAAAGTTACCTGAGGTGAGAAATCACGTGGTGAATTATAATATTCAACATGCATCAACCCTTGGTTACAACAGGGAAAGAAAGTAAGAAGAAGCAGTTTTTTCTCATTTAAACCATGAGCGCATGTTTGTCTATTAACCTCCCTTTGACATAACTTTGATAATGCAAATATACAACTACTGTTAAAGTGGCACGGTGACTCAAAATAGATGTTTTACTTTTTGATTAT
>WFKH01011581.1:31004850-31024929 GCA_016163765.1 Magallana hongkongensis | reverse complement strand
CCCCCCCCCCCCCCCCCCCCCCCCCACACACACACACACACTCCTCATGGATAAATAAACATCAGAATATTTTGATAACAATGAAAGCCTGCCTGTACATGTAGTTGCAACAAAGAAGATTGTAAACAGTGCAAAATAAATGATATAATTATATTGCACAATGATTTTCAATGCAAAACTGCCAGGACAGAAGACATAATTACTGATTTAAGGTGGTATAAGACACATGTAAATCTTTATGTGGATAAAAAGTGCATTATAATCAAAATTATTTCATGGTGATGTTTTAGAATTTTAAAATTTTACAATACATGTATTTGGCAAAAAAAAAAAAATAATAAATTTTTTAATTTTTTGAAACTTAAGTAAAAAATAGAAAAACCCCACCAAGATTTGAATTCTCTACTTACAGACACGTAGTTAACACTCTAACCCATTGCGCTTCACTGTTAGGTATTATTTTGGGGGAAAATATTATATTTATACTTTGTTGTTTATTTAAATAGGGAGTACATCACAATATGCAGATGTCCTGTACCACCTTAAGACTGAAATGTGTGCTTTACATAGTTATTCTAGTGCAACGGGTTTTGAAGAATAAAGTCATAAAAATACATGCATGTTACAAATAACTGATCTTTGTCTGAAGTTACGTACACAACACAGGTCTGCAGGTCGCATTAGCGAGCACTAGTTTTACCCAGCTCTTCATTTAGATGGGTTTCACGTGGTGTACATACCAGTATGTGTAAATTTTCCATATGCAGAAAAGGATTAATTAACATGCATAAACGTTTTTTTTTGTGATGGTCAGCAAAAGGGATTCATATTGTGCTCTAATTGGATTATCATTATGATGTTGACCAATATAGGTAAGCATAGAACATGTAGTAGAACAATGTTATGATCAAGCCACCAGTATAGGTATAAGTTTTTCTTTCACTTTCTAAATAAGTGATCTCCCTCTGCCAGCATCTGTCATTTTAATTGCAAAAGTTATTTTTTCATTTGTCAGACTTACACTATTGAGTTGACCCCATATTGACCCTGTGACATTTTGTATTAAATTTGCATGTATTACATGTAAGTAAGTGTAGAGACTTATCATGTTTACATGAGTTATATTAGGAAGGAAGGGGTCTAGCTTTTATTCTTAATGTATTATGATGCATCAAATATAATGTAGGCCATGACCCAATGGAATTGTTCTGACCCCATGAAACAGGAAAATACATGTACCAAATATCTTGAAAACTTTTGAGATCCCCACGGTGACTCCACCACTAAAACATATATATATATTCTTGTTTCTAGTGTCATTATGATGCATCAAATATCAAATGGTGTAAAGTACATGATCCCCAGGTGTTGTCTTTAAACCCCCCCCCCTTGAAATACATGTAGGAAATGATGATATATTTTGATAACTTTTGAGATCCCCATCCCTAAACCATATTTATTCTTGCTCTTTGTGTCATTGTGCATCAAATGGTATATAGGTTATACCCCCTTGGAGACACCCTGACTTTCTAGAACTGGAAATAATAAAGTATTTTATCTTATTCATATGTAGTGTTTGACCCATGTGGGTAATTCCTAGCCTAATGATGAACCTGCTTTGTTTAGGAGACTTTACAATTGCCCCGAATACATATAACATTTTGTTTATCTTAAGAATTAAAAAGCAATTTCCAAAATCTTAATGTGCATCTAGAGAAAAATACCAATCAAGAAATGATTTATAATTTGCTACTGTACACATGTAAGAATGTAAGAAGACTCTGAATCTTTAGAACCAGGTTTGATTGGGGGGGGGGGGATGTGGAGGATAAACATTTAATTTTAATCATTTATTGTTATTAATTTTAACTTTAATATTAGTTATTGATCATTAATAAGACCTCTGATCATATCAATAGATCATTTGTCAATTATGCAAGGTGTAATGTGATTTTTTAAAAAACATTTTGTACCAGTTTATAAAACTTTTTAGACCCCAAATTATATTTTGAATTTAATAGATCATTCGACAATTAAAAAAGTGAAAATGTAAGTTTTTTTTAATTTAAAGCAAAAATAAATGCAAGGTTTTTTTATTTTAAGAAAAAAACAGTGTAAGGAGGGATACATGCGCGGATCCAGAAAGTTTTTCCAGGGGGAGGGGGGGGGGAGGGTAAGTTTTTTTTGGTTGGCGGGGGGGGGGGGGGTTTCGAGGCATATTTTTGGCAAATTTATAATGTAATTTAAAGAAATTTGATTTTTGGAGGTGGGATCTGGCGCCCCCCCCCCCCCCCCGACCCAATCTCTAGATCCGCACATGGGATACATGTAAATATTAATTTACTGCTACTTTTTGACTACCAGGATTAAATTTAATTTTTCAAAACTTATTGCTCATCTATAGGACAGCCCCTATCATATACCTAGATGTGACGTGTCTATTCATTAAATCAATAGAGGAGTTCTGGGATCTAGGTTTTTTTAGGAGTGATAAACATCAATTTTCTGCTACTATTTGACTTCCTGGATGAAATTTAAATTTTTAAAACCTAATATTGCACATCTATAGGACAGCCTCAATCATATCCCAAGAGATGTCGTAGCTACTCTAAAAGTTGTAAGAGGAGTTCTGGGAACCATACTTTTTTTGCAAAAAAACGTCATTTTTTTTGCCCACCAATCCATGTGATGAAAAAAAAAAATCTGAAACCTGATCATACTTCAGAAGACACCCCCAATCATATTCTAGGAGATCATTTGGCTACTGCAAAAAATGTTGACGTTTTTTAAACTAGATTTTTTGAAAAAAAAAAAAAAAAAAAAAAAAAAACCCCAGAAAAAAAACCGTTATTTTTCAGCCACCAAATGACCCCCACACTAAATTGAAATTTCCGAAACCTTATTGCGCATCTATAGGACACCCCAAAACATATTCCAAGAGATGATTTGTCTATTGTTGAAAATGTAGTTCGAAGTTCGAGGAAGAAGGGTTTTTGTGAAAAAACGTCATTTTTTACCAATTATTTGACCCCCAGGACTACCAGAGAATTTTTGAAACCATTTTACAAAACAACATGACACCCCCAATCAAACTCCAAGAGTTCAGTGTGCTGGTTTATAAGATGTAAGAGCAGTTTGAGAGAGTAAAACGTGACAGACGGACGGACGGAACAGGGTAACAACAATATACCCGAACTTTCTTCAGAAAGTGCGGGTATAATTATTGACATTTTCCCAAGGTCAAATTGATTGAGCTAAATGGGGGTATACATGGTCTAAAAGTTGTTGAAAGAAAATGAGCAGTTCACACCTTATTTATTTATTTATTTATTTATTTATTTATTTTTTGGCTTTCCAAGTACAACAGATATAAATCTAAATTTCTAAAGAAAAAATAAGCCAGTTAACCGTTGAATTACAAAAATATGTTTAAGAGACAGGGTGACGCACAAACCCATTATTTGCCTAATATTGAATTTTTACACGATTTCCACATATTTTATACATCATATGAAAAGATATGAAAATTTTTAGGCAGCAATCGCAATCACGTGACACTCAAATCAATGTCCAAAACAACTCAGTTTGTTTACATGTTCAATTTTAACGACTTGTAAACTGATACATGATGACTTGTTAGCGTGAAACCTCCCGTATGACCAAATTTCATATATTTCTTCTTATTTCCTTTGTCATAAACAAAAAGTAAAACTTTTTTGAGTCACCGTGTCACTTTAAGATATTTCAAATTTTGTAATATTTTTTAGCTCACCAAGACGAAGTCGGGGGGAGCTTATGCTATACCCCGGCATTGGCGTCCGGACCTGGTTAAAGTTTTGGAGCAGGTCCTGTATATAAGTTATTACTTGTTCTATCTTCATCAAACTTGCATGGATGGTGCATCTGGACCTACTTATGGACTTAAAAGACTTGGATACTGAATCTGGGCCATGAATTTCAGATGCTGGAGGAGGTTAAGGTTTTTGGAGCAGGTTAAAGTTTTTGGAGCAGATGCCCTTTGATGACTATATCTAAGTTACTACTGGTCCTAGAGTCACCAAACTTGCATGGATTGTGAGTGTTATGATACTTACAGTACCGATCAGACCCAACCTAACGGAAAGTAAATCCGAACTAAACCCTGGGTTTACTTTCGGGGTTTACTGTGGGTTTTCTATGGGTTTACTAGAGCAGACCCAGAGTAAACCCAGAGTGGACACAGAGAGTAAACCCCGATCAGAAGTATACCCCTAAAAGCAGACGCTACATGTGTATTTGGAATATACAAGGGGCAGGAATTACAGGCAGTAAGATGTTAAGATAAAATACGGGTCTGCTTCACACTTCAGTGCGTAAAGTGGACCCCAAAAGCAAACCCCGAGTAAACCCAAAGTAAACCCCAAGTGGACCCAAAGTAAACCCCGAGTTGACGCAAATTTTCAAAAAGCAGACCCAGAGTAAACCGTAAGTTAACCCCGAAAGTAAACCCGGGGTTAAGTTGGGGTCTGCTCTGGTGTTAGGTTGGGTCTGATTGGTACTGTATGCACTTGACAGGCATAAATGCTGAATCTGAGCCATAGGTTTCAGATGCTGGAGGAAGTAAAGGTTTCTGGAGCAGGTTAAAGTTTTTGGAGCAGGTGCCCTTTGATGATTCTATCTACATGTAAGCTTCTACTCGTCCTAACTTCACCAAACTTGCATGGATTGTGCGTCTTACGATACTTTTGCACTTGACAGGCTTGAATGCTGAATTTGAGCCATTGGTTTCGGATGGTGGAGGAGGTTAAGGTTTTTGGAGCAGGTTAAAGTTTTTGGAGCAGGTGCCCTTTGATAGCAATATCTAAAGTTACTACTGTTCCTATCTTCATCAGACTTGGATGGATGGTGCGTCTTATTATACTTATGCACTTGACAGGCTTGAATCCTGAATCTGAGCCATAGGTTTCGGATGTTGGAGCAGGTACCCTTTGATAGACAAATCTTAGTTATTATTAGTTCAATCTTTTCCAAATTTGGTGAAGATGATGCATCTTGTGATACTGATGCACTTCACAGGCTTCGAGGCTGAATCTGAGCCATGTGTTTCAGATGCTGGAGGAGGTTAAGGTTTTTGGAGCAGGTCACATGTTTATGTAAATAATGGTACTTATTCAAACTTGCATGGTTGATATAACTATGTAAATGAATCACAGAGGTAGCTTCAGATACGGAGAGTGATCTTGATTATCTAGATGCTTAGGTAGGTTTAAGATTTTAGAACAACTCAAATTGTGTTAGTGTCTTGGAGCTGGTTACAAAATGAAAAAAATTCTGTTCATATATAGTCAGACTTAAACAGTTAATATAACTATGGATGTTAAAATTAAAGGTAGCTTCAGATACAGAGCTTGATCTTGATTATCATGATTGTTATCATGATAATGGAGAAGTGATATATATATATATGATATATATATAATATATAGTATGACACAATATATATTGTATCATACAATACAATATTGTATTGTATAGTAGTGTATTGATAAATGTTGTATCATACAATACAGGAACAAGATCGCGTCTAGTTTAAATTTATATTTAAAACTTGTTTTACTTGAAAAATGTATTTAAAACTGCTAAAAATGGAAACTGACTGGAAACATGTTATGAAAAAGGGAGTATACATATTCTGGAGATTTTGGTCAAAGAGTAAGTAGTTAATGCATGACTTTTTGGATTTCATAAACATAAAAACATAAGGTATCAAACTAATGATTTCAAGAGAAAAAACATCACTTTAACTAAAAAATTGCTGAGTACGGATCCATCTTAAGAACAGTATCTTTCGTATTATTGTGGGGCTACAATGGGAGAACCTTTTTTTAGAAACCATAATGCCATAAAAGTTGAAACTTGTGTGGAAACATCATTAGGGAGTCAAAATTCATTTTATTAAATTACAAATCATGATTCATAGGGTAAAGGTGGAGCCACAATGAGGTATTGAATTTTAAATTATGAAAACTTGTATTCTCATTTAACCAGAAAATTTGCAATTTTTGTGTAAGCACACTCACATACCATAGGTTCAAGTTTGTTCAAATTATGATACGTACATGTAGTGTTGATTCTTAATTGTTCAAACTGTTATCTCCTTACAATTCCGGGGCCCAAGAATGGGTTCAAAGTTTGATATAGAAGCAAATTTGGAAAATTCTTTAAGCTGCAATGCTATGTAATAGAACTGTGCAAGCCTCCTGATATATTGTAGATTCTAACATGTTCAAACTGTGACCTTCAGACATACATGTATATACTTGGGCCCCTAGAAGGGATTCAAAGTTTAATTACCTTAGATTTTAAATTTTTTAAACAATGACTGTAATCTAATATTTGGATCTCTTAAGAGGTTTACAAATTGGTAAAAAAACAATCTTTTAAAATTTCTTTTCAAAAACTGTAATGCTATAGTTTTTAATATAATTAGGTATTAAGGCATCCTGATTTTGTTTTAATTCCAAGTTGTTTAAACAACAGCCACTGAAATAACACGGGGGTCCAAAACGGGTTCTACATGTATGTTTAACAAAAGATTATGTAGAGAAAAAGCTAAAAATCGTTCAAAAGATATACTCTCCTAAATTGTCTTGCTATTTTTTATACTTGACCTTTTAGAACGGCTTTATTCAGCGTTAAGGCCATTGTTGCTCAGGAGAGCATTTGTGTCCCCTAGGCCTCTTGTTTTGAAAAGGGTTATCTTTTCTTCTGATCAAAATTTGTCCGTTGTCTGTCGTTGTCGTCAGCGGCTGCGTCAATGTAACTTTTTCAAAATTTCATCTTCACCAGAACCACTGTGCTAATTTTAACCAAACTTGGCAAAAGCATTCTTTTAATTAAAAAATCTTCTTTAAAAAAACATTCGGCCAGAAAGGCTGAAATTTGTGTGGAAGCATCCTCAGGTAGTGTAAATTCATAATCCACGGGTATATATTGGTGCCACAAAGGAGGTTGAATTTTTTAATAGGAATAGAGAATAATCTTTAAAAATCTTCTCAAAAATCATTCGGCCAGAAAGGCTGAAGCTTGTGTGGAAGCACCTTCAGGTAGTTTATATTCAAGTTTGTTTAAATTGTGATCCCCGGGGTTAGGTTTGGGTCTTATAAAAGGGAAGAGGTTTGTATTTTTAGGCAGTAATCTTCTCAAAAACCATTTGGAAAAAAACCCCCTAAAATTGTGTAAAAGCATCCTCCAGTAGTGTAAATTCAAGTTTGTTCAAATCAGGATCTTCGGGGGTAGGATGGGGTCACAATGGGGGTTGAATTTTTACATAGGAAAAAATAGAGAAAAATCTTCTCAAAAACTGAAACAACAAAAGGGGCTTAACATAATATTATGTGGAGAAAAAAAATTGAAAATCTTTTTAAACAAGAACTTCTCTACTAAATTGTCCAGATATTTTGTATTTGATACCATATAGTTTATTCGCTTACTTGCTTTTCAAGATGTTGGGGTAGGTCTACCCCCTCCCACTTTTAAAAATGATGCAAGGTGGATGGATGGGGTTACAAGTGGATGTCACAAAGCACACTGTCAAGTACATATATTTTTACTGCTCATGACACACGAATAAAAAAAGATAATGTATTAGAGCATGTAAAGCATGTAGAGCAACTAAATTTAGTTTTCAAGATACTCACCAGTATATGAAAGAGAATCAGTGCAGGGTGGATCCAAATTAAAGTTGGAATCTAAAGATTTCAGTTATTTTGAAGAAATATAAAAGATAAAAATAAAAGAATTTATAAATGCAAGAAAAATAAAAGGATATTTAAGTAAAAAAAAAAATTGAGTAAGTTACAAAATTGGTTACAGTGTGAACTTTTTATTAGTTAATCATGAATACGACCGAAACCAATTTGAGATTTTAGAAAAAATTATTTTAAAAAAGGGTTAAGAGGCCGTGTCAGTTACCATTGAGCTTTACATGGAAAGTCAAAAATTTTGAATTGGGCAAAAACCACCCTAAAACATTTGAACAACAACAAAAAACACATTTTAGACAAATTTAACAAATTTATTCATTACTATTGGTTTCCATGGCAACAAATGTGACTTGCATAGTAAATTCTCAATGAAACATTGTAAAAGAATACAAATTTAGACATATTTAAGTGCAGAGGGGGGAACAATTGGAAGGTCTAAATTTGTTTTTTAATACTGAAAAAATGAAAGATGCATATGGAGAAAATATTTGTATGTCTCTACGTATTTTTTGAAATTTTGATATGATTGCTATGGTAACCAAAAAATGACAAGGTTTTCATGGTGGGAATATCTGTGGAAAATTAAGTTTTTCAAAAGTTGAATACTAAAAACGCAACTACCTGAGACAATGTATGTCATATCAAGTTAAAGATATATCCCAATACTATGAAATAATAAAAGAAAAATTGGTAGTCGGATGTCCCAATTTTTTTTTCAGAAATCAAAATTCGCAATTTTTTCAAAACAGTTTCAATGGATTTTCGCATGTTTTGACAATTTTCTTTTATATTACAACAGATATTTGACAGTTAGATACCAAATTTACAGAAACATAGTACTTTACCATAATCTTCACAAAATGTACGACTTTTTTTACAAAATAATAGGAAAAGAAATCTCCATAGCAACGAAATTTATACCCTAGCAACCGACTTGACTGGGATCAGCAGAATTATAGATAAATAAAAGTAAATATTATCTTAACATTCAATATGACTTGGTTGTTAAGTTTTTAGTTTTTAATGTTTTTTTGTTTGTGCCTGAAGTCCATAGCAACACAATTTTGTCCATAGCAACACCTTTTTGACACATCAAAAGTCATTAATCCGATATGTTTATTTAACTGCAAGATTATTATTATATTATTTTTTTTTAAATATTATGAGAAGAACATTTTATTCTCATATTTTTCTTGTTATTCAATGAAATAATTTCCATAGCAACATAATTTTGTCCACAGCAACACATTTTTTGCCACAGAAATCAGACCTAGGATAAGGTTTTCAATGACTGTTTGTATCTATATTATATATTTAAAAAACATCATTATTTAATTCTTTCCGATCACTTCCATTCTCTTTAGTTTTCTATATCATGTCCATAGCAACATTATGTTATCCCTAGCAACACATTTTTGCCATAATAATCAGACTTGAGTTGGGTTTTATAAGCCTTCACACATTTTATGCGTTACAATCATGAAGTGTTTCCATAAATCCAAATCCATAAAAACTATACAAAAATAATAAAAAAAACACTTTATGAAAAAGATTGTATGGCAACAATGTTCTGTTTTATATATATATAGAGAGAGAGAGATAGAGAGAAAGAGAGAGAGAGGGAGAGAGAAAAGGACACATTTTGACACAGATACAGACTTTACAATAATTATTTTAATAAATTTAGCAACTGTTTTAAACAAAAAATTACCATTATACATAGCGGAATTAGTCATTTGTTTGAATTTGTTTTCTTGTTAAGCAAAATTAACAGCAGAATATACTTTAACCTAATAATAGCAATGCAATTTTAACCATACAAATTGGTTTAAGATAAAGTTTTTTACTTCTTATAAGGTTACATAAAAATTTTAAATAAATTCATGCATTTAACAAAAGGACATCATATATAAAATTGTGCATTGCCTATATTTGTTTTTCCTAAATTTTTTTTTACCAAAATTGTCACCACCGTTTATGACAATGACAATGACTAACCTCACCAGTTTGATAAAGAGTTTTAGTTGTAAATATACATGATGCGTTCACTTAGCACACACACAATGCTACATTTTGACAAGAAGCCCATGGTTCTTATTGGTCACTTAAATACCTGCAGTGGGGCTTTTTCAATGTATATTCATGTGCGTTATAATTACGGGGCTATTATGAAATCATTTTTAATATTCCGGGATTGTTTAATCCAATCAACTTTCGAAATTCTAAAAAAAAATATTTAAAAGTTGAAGCATAACATACACTGACATAATTGAACAAATCCAAAGGCAATACAATAATTGGGCAAAAATTACACCACCCTACCCTATATAATAATTTGAGCCCTGCCCTAACAACAAAACCCCTGATCCAGGGGCCATGAAATTCATAATTTTGGAAGAGGCATTCTTCCTCATCATAACTATGTACTTAATTCATCGCATTAATACCCAGGAGCAGAGGAGAAGATTTTCAAAAGAATTACTACATTTAGAGCCCCACCCGAACACCTGACCCAAGGCCATGAACTTCACTTCAAACTTCATTTTGGAAGAGGCATTCTTCCTCATAAATATATATTTAGTACATACATTAACTTTAATTGAAATTGGTTCAGCGGTTTCAGAGAAGAAACTAAAAATGTTCAAAAGTTTACGACTGACGTCTGACAAATGATGACGGACAAAAACAGATAGCAATAGGTCACCTTAGTGACTCAGGTGACCTAAATATAGTGAATCAGAAGTTCTAATAAGATGCAAAAGTGGCCAAGCTTCTAAAATTGTCCACATCATTTTCAGCTTCTAGATCCTCTCCTCCAACCATCTGATCACAACTGGAATCTTTCCTCCTTTTTAAGGCCAATCTGTAGAAACAGCTGGAAATTTGATTTGCTGAAAGGAACTCATCAATTCTGAAAAAAGCACTTTCCTTTTGCATTTCTAACTCTTCTCATCTTGGAGGCTACATCCTCTGGGTCAAGTTTATGACCACTGCTTTCTCCAACCTCAAACTTCTCTTTCAAGAAAGCTTTTTGAGATCTTATAAACCAATGTAAGATATTTTATTTAATATAACATCAAAACAAATTCAGGTTGCTTTTTAGAGAAATTAATTTTTTAAAATGCTTCAAATTTTACAATGAAAAATGTAAATAAAGCAATTGGGAAAATATTACTTTGACATTCTGATTGCCAAATAAATGCAAAATTTAGTGTTATCAATTTTTTTAAACTTAACAAAATTTTATGGTTATATGCATTGTTATTTCTACATATTTGATGATTTGTTCGTATCTCAGTGTTTTTGTCCTATTTTTGGTTGTTGCCATGGAAACAATGACCATGTAGCCAGAAATACCACACTTCTAAAATACTGCTTACCTATATCAATCAACGCCACAATATCGAGAAAAAATAATTTTTTGCACTTTCCACTTATATATGGACAAAGCTAAATGCTTACTGACATTGTCTTAAAAAACTTGCAAAATTTGAAAATTTCAAAACGGTGATTATGTGTATGGCACGCAAAATTCACACTTTAAGATACGGAAACAGAAACATTCTGGATGGTAAATTATCTGTCAACGGATCTCCTCTACAGGTGTCTCTTCTGCTGAATTCGGCCTCTTAAAGCAGTCGTATACGTCAAATACAGGTTCCATGAAAAAGTTTAATTTAGACGTTGAGATCTCCAACGGAAAAGAGAATATGAAATGTACAACAATTCAATTTGACTCAACTAACGATATATCTGCCAAATCCTCCATTGTAACATCAAATATCGACTGTAAAACTATGTTTTAATTAGCTCATTTTTGTGATTTTGGCGGGCCATTTATACGGACTTTAGAAACACATTACAAGATAATTTTTTGTATCTTTATCTGATAAACAAATTACCCGGTATATCTGGTATATAATCTACCATTTCTTTTGATTTTTAACATCATTTTAAATTATTCAAAAGAGGTTACAATTGAAATGGATGTTAATAGGGGTACGTCCAAAATGCGGCATTGGTCACTAAGTACCGGGTATGACCTCCATTAGCATTGATGGCCGTGTCATTGACTAACAGATACTATGAATGGTTCTATGAGGAATCTTCTGCCACTTTTCCACCAGTGCTCTCCCAAGTTCTTGCGGCTGCGCACATCTCCCCACATCTCCCCAGTTGCGCACACCTCCCCTGCTTGTCTTACAAATGCTCGATCGGATTTAAAGTCGGGGAACAAGGACGTTGATGACGTTCATTTGAAGGAAAGTTTGTGTTAACTTTGCCGTATGCGCGCTCATTGTCCTGTTGGAAAACAATCCCATCGCCTTGTCAATATTGCTGCATTAATCGTGTTTAAACAGGCTTAAGAATTTCGGACACATATCTCCTGGCAGTGAGGGTTCCGTTCAAATGACTAATTGTGACCGAAAATTGTAGTTAATGGCACCCCAGACCATGACGCCACCACCTCCAAATCTGTTGTGTTGTGTCCAAGGACACAATTGTCTACATGACGTTCATCTGCCGTCTGCATTGCTAACATTAAATCTTAACTCATCTGAAAACACGACCTGTGTCCAATTCTGACGTTGATTTTAAATTAGCTTTTGCCTTGCCCGTTGCAATCTGTGGCGTCGGCGATGCGACTTAAGTTGTAGCCTTTTGTAAGGTTTTCTGCGGCGGATCCCAAGCCGTTTCAATATTCTAGAAACTGTTCTAGGATGAATAGGTCTACCATGACGTCCAATAATTTGCCTCGCCGCGGTCGCAGCGACCGGAAAATGTTCTCGCAAATGACGTTGGCGTATGCATGCTTGCTGACGTGTTGTTGTCACAAACGGTTGACCTTGTCTTGGGCGATCTTTCATTGATTATGTCTGATGAAACCGTCGTAAAAACCGGATTATTGTAATTATGATATTTTTTGGCATCAAATGTTATTTAGTTAAAAAATTCCATGTACATGTATTTTAACTGAAAATTTTGAAAATTTTCTATATTGTTATACAGAGCTCTTCATCTCAAGTAGTTTAATAAAGTTGATTTAATTGATATACTTGACATTAGACGGCCATTCTTCGCATGAAGGCCTATGGTTGCTAGAACTAGCCATATATAGAAGAAAACGTTGAAATATTCTGCCTACCACCGCATATACACACTCCCTTCAACCTCTCGATCGATCAGTCTACTGCATATGACACTGCTTGTTCAGAATTTTTATCACAACAAACTTTTCCCGGACTTTTCAAGAAAGCCTGGGAAGCAGGTGTCAGCAAAGATAATATCAGGAATGGCTTCAGGGCATGTGGCATCGTACCATTTATAACCCAGATTCACTGTCCTCTGAGGTCCATGTATACGACCCTCCTCTGCTACAGAACATCCAACACCATCAGCAACCGCCTCAAAGCCACCCGTAATCACAGAAACAGAGACCACTGTACACACTTCATCTGAACAGCTTTATCTATAACCCTGTAATGATCTTTACTTGCGATGAAGCAGAGGCCGGTCAGGAAATCTCCACGTATGATGAAGCAGAGACTGGTCAGGAGTCCCTGGCAATTATTCCCCTTGAATCTACGTCCACTTCTTTGACGCTAGATGACCCTGGTTTATTGCTTTCTCTGATGAGCACAGGCGAAATAGAAAAGGTGGCAAACTCACAAGAAACAAGTGTCGAGTCCATATGGAGCAATGCGGTTGGGAGCATTTTCCTCCCACCACCTCCTGCACTAAAGAAACCTGCAAAACAATCGAAGGCAAAAACATCGTACAGGATACTTACAGTGAATTGCAGAGAACAGAGAAATCATGGAATTGAGAAAAATATAAGAAGAAAAGATAGCGCGAAAAAAAAAAAAAAAAATAAAAATTACCGAAATAAAAATTCTCCCCATGAATTTGATTGAACAAAATGTTATTGTTCAATTTGATAAACGAGTTTCCTTAAAGTTTGTAGCAAATAAAATATTTCTATATTCTGCTGATTCCATTTTAAAGATAAATTGACATAGGTATTTCAGGAAAATTGCCAGGATTTTGCAAGGGGCAGTGAGAGAGAATACCTGGAAGGGGTCAACCCGCCATCGTCACAAAATTATTTATAAACTAAGGTAGTACAAAACAGATAAGCAAAATTTTTCCTTTGGCTTAATTTTTCTGTAAATAATATATTATAATACATGTCTTATAATAATAATACAAATGTACCTCTGTGGAAAAGACCAGAGAGTCTGCGATTGGCTGCTATCTCCAACTGTTTCATATCATTTATCTTTCAATCATTTTTTTTTAGATTCACAAGCGTTTTGCGCTATTAGATGTGCGTAAAAGTGTTTTTCCGAGCTCCGAGAAGCAATCGCGAAACTTTCCGGGTCTTTCCAAGGTACGTAGCATCGGGGGGTGGGGGCACGGCGGCTGCCCCCCCCCCCCCTTTTCTCCCCGCAAACACTTATCTGAAATTTACTTATAAAAAATTGAATTACGGGGGGGATGCCCCCCCCCCCCCCTACTTTTTCGGGAGCATAAAAATAATTGAAGTGAAATTACTGAAATTAACATCAAGAGATACCTTTTTTGTTTGTTGGACAAATCCGCCCCCGCCCCCTCCCCACTTGATACGTGCCTGTTTCCGGTAGAGTTCGGAAAAACATGTCGGAAAGACCCGAGAAGTTGCGAATGGATTTGTACGGTAGTGTTACATTTCGACCCGAGATGTTTTTGGCTTCATTTTGGGTCGAAACAGCCGATATTTCTTGACTATCTGACAGGCAAGTAGCAATGTCACATAGGGAAATTTTATACTTCTTGTTAAATATAATATTATCTATATTCATGAATAAAAAGCAATAAAATTAAATGCTCAAGTTTAATCTTTTTTTTATTTTTTTGTTTTTTGCTATAAAGGTATTTTTTGTTTCAACTGTTTGTGAGTGTGAGTGTGTTTGTATTTATAGGTTTTTTTTATTTATAATATAATCCTCGAAATAAAGAACCAGACGAGTGTACGTAGCTGAAATCATACAGTACCAGGGATTCAGCGTTGTTTTATTACAAGACCCTGTGACATATATGTTTAATAATTGTATAAGGTATTGTAAAAACCACATTTCATGAAGTTATAATGGGTATTTCGGTATTTTTGAAGGGCATTTCGGTGTTTTTAACGGACATTTCGGTAAATCACGGGCATTTCGGTAACTGAAAGCATCGGTTAGGAGCTCCTAAATTAATGAAGTAATAATTTTGTTATAATTTATAGGGAGACCAGATCTAGAGGTTTTATGTCATTTTACAAGATGAACATTCATTGTACAAGAATGGACATTCACCAGAATTCAGCCACAATAGGAAAACCAGGGGTCACCTTGAATGGAATATCCATAAGGAGACCAGAGGTCACCTCAGGTCATCAATCAATAAAGCATTATTTTCGTTAATCAAACAGGAGACCAAGGGTCATCTAACCATTTTGAAGATGGAGATTCACCAGAAGTCAGCCACTGTAGAGAGACCAGAGTTTACGTTAAGTGAAATATTTAAAAGGCGACCAGACATCAACCTGGGTCATAAGTCAATGTAGTATTAACTTTTTTAAATGATACGAAGTCCAGATGTCAACTTATGTCATTCACAAGAACATTCATGACCTATATCAATGAAATAATTATTTTGTTTATCTATAGGGAGACCAGAAGTCACCTTATGTCATTTTACAAGATAGATATTCAGCCATGGTAGGGAGACCAGGGGTCACCTTAGGTAAGAATATGCACAAGGAGACCAGAGGTCA
The DNA here is from genome assembly GCA_016163765.1 of Magallana hongkongensis. Classification (NCBI taxonomy): domain Eukaryota; kingdom Metazoa; phylum Mollusca; class Bivalvia; order Ostreida; family Ostreidae; genus Magallana; species Magallana hongkongensis. The sequence continues at coordinate 31,009,386 of WFKH01011581.1, read as the reverse complement.
CCTCAGGTCCTAAATCAATAAAATAATAATTTTAATTTAAAAGAGGTCACCTTATGTCATTTTACAAGATGGAGATTCCATAGGAGCCATCCACTGTAGGAAAACCAAAGGTTACCTTTTATAATTTTGTTAAGTAATAACGGAGACCATAGGTCACCTAATGTCGTTTTACAAGATGGAGATTCAAAAAAGTCATCTACTGTAGGGAGACCAGGGGTCGCCTGAAGTGGAATATCCATAAGGAGAAGAGAGGACACCTTAGGTCCTACATCAATATAGTAATTTGTTAATCAATACGAAGACAAGATGTCACATTCTTTTACACGATGGGCATTTACCCGAAGTCATCCACTGCAGAGAAAACAGGGGTCACCTTAAGTGGAATATCCATGAGGAGCCCAGAGGTCACCTTATGTCCTACATTAATGTAGTAACAATTTTGTTTATCAGTAGCAGAACAGAGGTCCCCTAATGTCAATTTACAAGATGCATATTCACCAGATGTCATCCACTTTAGGGAGACCAGGGGTCACCTTAAGTGGAATTCTAATAAGGAGATGAGAGGTCACCTTAGGTCCTAAATCAATGTAGGAATTTGTTACTTAATACAAACACCAGATGTCACCTTCTTTTACAAGATGGAGAATTACCAGAAGTCATCCACTGTAGAGAGACCAAGGGGTCATTTTAAGTGGAATATCCATCAGGAGATTAGAGGTCACCTTAGGTTCTAAAAAAATGTAGTTATAATTTTGTTAATCAATACGATGACCAGAGGTCAGCTTATGTCATTTTAAAAGAAGGAGATTTCCTAGAAGCCATCCATTGTAGGAAAACCAAAGGTCACCTTTGGTAATCGATTTATGTCATTATAATTTTGTTAATTAATAACGGAGACCAGAGGTCACCTAAAGTCATTTTACAAGATGGAAATTCAAAAAAGTCATCTACTGTAGGGGGACCAGGGGTCATCTTAAGTGGAATATCCAAAAGGAGACCAGAGGTCACCTAAGGTTCTAAATTGATGTAGTAATTAATAATTCTGTAAATCAATAGGGTGATCAGAGATCCCTTAATGTTATTTTACAAGATGAAGAATCATAAAATGTCATCCATTGTAGGTAAACCAGAAGTCGCCTTAGGTCTTAGATCTACGGTATGTCGTAATAATTTTGTTAATCAATACGGAGACCAGAGGTCACCTAATGTCATATTTCACGATGGAGATTAATCAAAGCAATCCACTGTAGAGAGACCAAAGTAATCCACTGTAGAGAGACCGAATGGTCAAATTAAGTGAATTATCCATAAGGAGATAAGAGGTCACCTTTGGACCTAAATTATTGTAGTAATTTGTTAATCAATACGAAGACCAGATGTCACCTTCTTTTACAAGATGGAGAATTACCAGAAGTCATCCACTGTAGAGAGACCAATGTCACCTTAAGTGGAATGTCTATTGGGATACCAGAGGTCACCTTAGCTTCTTAATCAATGTAATATTTTGTAAATCAATACGGATACCAGAAGTTATCTTATGTCATTTTATATATATATATTTCTCAGATGCAATTCACAATGGGTCCGTGTTTTTTATGTTTATTTTTTGCAATTAGATTAATTTTGGAATTTGATAAGTGAAAATCCAGGGAAGTGGTGGGTGGAGCGGGGGGGGGGGGGGGGAGGGGGGGGGAGGGAAGTGGTGAACTCCAACCCTCACCACCTGTAGACAGAGAACACCTACTCCGTAATGACAATAAAGAGACTAGATGTTAACTAGAGTGTTACGTTGAAACAGCGTCGAATTTCAACGTTCATTCAACTTTCATATTCAACTTTTCAACATCATATCAACGTTGAAGGGTGACGTTGTTTCAACGTTGAAACAACGTTGTAATACCTGCTGGGATATAGGTCATTCTTCGATTGACAATTTTTTCACTAATGAATATTGCTGATATTATTACAATAATTATATAACTGTCATGATTATTGTTCGTTAGTTATCACACAATTTCTTTAAATTATTTATTATGTACGTATGAGTGTGTGTTTTTTTTCATTTTTTAAATATTAATGACGGAATGGTTATGCTACACCTGCACCGTATATCTGATCGCACTCGTGTAGACTCTACAAGATGTTTAAGGATGTGTGCACCGTTTGCTAGTGATGCAAGACTGGTGGCAGTATTTGCTACGGACATGAAGAACTATATACGCCAGTTTCCTTAACAAGTTCAGTGAACAAGTAACAAGTTAGAGATCGGCTGAGCGCAGTGAAAATTCAAGTTATTTACAAGTCGAATATCTTGGATATGGGGTAACCCATATCTATTCTTGTTGACCCTTTCCTCCGCCCATACACAACAGTACCACCATAATAATTTTATCAATTATATTACTTACATAATTAGTTTTTTACTCATCAAACTTTAATATACACAAAAACATGTACTGCAGATTATTTTAAAATACAATCATAATTACACTGTATGTCTGTGCTTGTTATTTGTGATGCCAGAAAGGGCGGCCCTAATTTGGAAATAAAAAATCTATCAATAAACATTCAATTTCATACCAAAATGTTAAATATTTATGATAAAAAGGGGTATTTCGGTATTTTTGAAGGGTATTTCGGTGTTTTTAACGGGCATTTCGGTGAATCACGGGCATTTCCGATTTTCGGTAATTCAATAGTTACTCTCTTCCCCTTGCAGGTCGAAAAGTCTTGGTCCGAAATGTATCGGGTCGAAAATTCATTGGGTCTTAAAATCCCGCACTCACAACACGCTGTGTACAGTGCACTACCTGCAATTTCGTGGTTTATTTGTTTGTGGACATATTCATTGTACCTAAGAAGTAAGTTAAACTAAAAGAAAATTATGCTTCTCATTTTATGTTTAAGATGTTCAGCAATTCAAGGCTAAGGTCGTGTTTGAGTTTCAAAAATATATGCAGATTATCACTTGTTATGAATATAAGTTTATTAAAACACCAGCTATGCCTAAAGTAAGGGATACAGTATGGTATGATCAAAAAGGATTGAATACTGGGGATAATTACAGTCAAAATTCTTTTTTTTTTTTAGAATTAAATTGCACTATTAGCATTTTATTTACTGAATCAGGTCGAAAGGACGAGTTTTAACTAGTTTCAGGGAGTTCAAGTAGCACTGCCAACAATGCCTGTACGATTTTTTGCAATTATATGATACAGTTTAATGGTTTTCATATTTCCATTAATAATTTGGCAATACTACTGGGTGACCCAACATTTTCCACAGGGGGAAGGGGGGGACAACACAGGTACCTGCAATAAAGTTTACCTCATTGTCAAGAGAACAGCCGCAAACCATGCATTTATTATACCCGCACTTTCTAAAGAAAGTTCGGGTATATTGTTGTTGTCCTGTTCCGTCCGTCCGTCCGTCTGTCTGTCCGTCCGTCTGTCACGTTTTACTTTCTCAAACTGCTCTTACATCGTATAAACTAGCGATCTGAACTCTTGGAGTTTGATTGGGGGTGTCATGTTGTTTTGTAAAATGGTTTCAAAAATCCTCTGGTAGTCCTGGGGGTCAGATAATTGGTAAAAAATGACGTTTTTTCACAAAAAACCTTCTTCCACGAACTCCTCCTACATTTTCAACAATAGACAAATCATCTTTTGGAATATGTTTTGGGATATCCTATAGATGCGCAATAAGGTTTCGGAAATTTCAATTTTGCCCTCGTGGTCATTTGGTGGCTGAAAAATGACGTTTTTTTTACAAAAAATCTGGTTTAAAAAACGTCATTTTTTTTTTTTGCAGTAGCCAAATGATCTTCTAGAATATGATTGGGGTGTCATTTTGAAGTATGATCAGGTTTCAGAATTTTTTTTTCCATCACAGGGATCGGTGAGCAACAAAAAATGACGTTTTTTTGCAAAAAAGTATGGTTCCCGTAATTCCTCTACAACTTTTGGAGTAGCTACATCATCCCTTGGGAAATGATTGGGGCTGTCCTATAGATGTGCAATAAGGTTTTAAAAATTTAAATTTCATCCAGGGAGTCAAATAGTAGCAGAAAATTGACGTTTAATACTCCTAAAAAAACCCTAGATCCCAGAACTCCTCTTATGATTTAATCAATAGACACATCATATCTTGTGATATGATAGGGGCTGTCCTTTAGATGTGCAATAAGGTTTTAAAAATTTAAATTTCATCCAGGGAGTCAAATAATAGCAGAAAATTGACGTTTATCACTCCAAAAAAAACCTAGATCCCAAAACTCCTCTATTGATTTAATGAATAGACATGTCACATCTTGGGATATAATAGGGGCTGTCCTATAGATTGCAATAAGTTTTGAAATATTAAATTTAATCCTGGTAGTCAAATAGTAGCAGAAAATTAACATTATCCCATGTGCGGATCTAGAGATGGGGTCAAAGGGGGGGAGGGGGTCCAGATCCCCCCTCCAAAAATCAAATTTCTTTAAAATTTAAACCACCACCCTCCCTGCGAACTCGAATAACTGTCAAACCCCCCCCC
>WFKH01011581.1:30961774-30972318 GCA_016163765.1 Magallana hongkongensis | reverse complement strand
ATTTTGATTTCTGATAATTTATGAAAAAAATACCAGCTGTTGAACTTGGTCATTTTCTCGCAGAATATTGCATATATGGTACTCCAATTTCCTGGATATGGTAGGTAGTGTTTATCAATTCAGGGTTGACATGGATTATTGATACAGTTCACATTAAAGAAAACCCGGTTTGCTGTCATATTGACAGCTTTTCACTTGTTTTGAAGTCGTTCAGTGCTCCGTAAACAATAATTTATTGAACAAATAATGTTCAACTCTATCCAGCATTCGATCAAACTAACAATATTAAGGGAACTTGCAAGTCAGTGCTTCAGACTTTGTTATCCCCTAGCGCAACTTGTTGTGAAGGGGATATAGCATCGCTGCTGTGCATGTGTGTGTATGTGTGTCAATTTCAGCCTTGAAAGCAAGATTCAAAGAAAACCCTCCCATGCATTTTTTTCAAACTTTGTACACTTCATAAGCATGGTTAAAGGACAAATCCTATTCATTTTCAAGTAATTCTGTTTAGGGCAAGAAGACCAGTTCTTCGAAAAATGATAATTATTTTTAACTGGGTTTTCAAAAGGAAAAATCCGGTTATTGAATTGGTGAAAATGGCAGGCGGGCGAGCGGGCGGCTGCCAAAAGGGTACCCTTATTGTACGGATAACTCCTCCTACAGTTTTCAAGATAGGAAGTTGTTGTTTTACAGATCAATCGTACATATATCAGAGGTGTTCAAATTGCTAGGATTTTGATTTCTGTTAATTTATGAAAAAAATACCAGCTGTTGAACTTAGTCATTTTTTGTCAAAATATTGCATATAGGGTACCCCTATTGTACGGATATCTCCTCCTACAGTTTTCAAGATAGGAAGTTGTTTTTTTTGCAGATCAATTGTACATATATCAGAGGTGTTCAAATTGCTATGATTTTGATTTCTGATAATTTATGAAAAAAATATTAGCTGTTGAACTTAGTCATTTTTTTGCAAAATATTGCATATAGGTTACCCCTATTGTACGAATAACTCCTCCTACAGTTTTCAAGATAGGAAGTTGTTGTTTTACAGATCAATTGTACATATATTAGAGATGTGCATATTACTTGGATTTTGAGTTTTGATAATTTATGAAAAAAATACTAGCTGTTGAACTTAGTCATTTTTTGGCAAAATATTGCATATACACTACGGCCAATGCGGATCCTGTATTTTCGCGCGACACTGTGATGGTGTTTTAATCCTTTCCGCGATACACCGTTGGGTATTGTCATCGCGGTGATCGCGGGGCCACGATTTTACCGCGATGGTGTAAGACACCGTATTTTAGCGCGACACTGTGATGGTGTTTTAATCCTTTCCGCGATACACCGTTGGGTATTGTCATCGCGCTGATCGCGGGGCCACGATTTTACCGCGATGGTGTAAGACACCGTATTAGGTGTGTGTTCTGTATCGGTGATTAAACCGAGAAGAAGAAAAAATGCGTTGTTTTCATCATTGTTAGAATTTAGATATAGATATTATTAGAAGAAAAATTCATTATTTTCTTTGAATTGTTTTTAACAAAAACTTCTAGAAAACTATTGCTACATGTATTTTGTTAATATTGTACAAGAGCCCCAAACATAACAATGTATTACACAAATCATGCATATACATGTACTTGAAAATTAGTTATATCTTAAAGTATTATTTTTTGGCATATGATGAGTTGAAAATATGCCACAGATTTTAAGAAGACAAATATTACGCGATGTACTATTATGAGGTCGCTACCGTAGGCATCAACTCAACTTGTTTGTTTTCCCCTCAATCTGACTCTTATTTAACTCATTAACTACTTTCCGGCCGGCCTCTCTCTCTCTCTCTCTCTCTCTTGTTTTGAATAAATAAGATTTTATGTACATTTATGTAAATTATCTTAAGACGGTCGGTGGTAATTATAGTTTAGGCAACTGTATGGTCAATCATAGAACAATCATCACCTTGCAGGACAAGTGTCACCTGAATGAACATCCCGTTACAAGGGTCCCGCGTTTAATGCCTTGAGCCATTTAAATGACCAAGTAAGTGTTAAAATTAGGTAACGCTTGCATATACACAGCCACTTCGAGGTATCGAGAGTAAAAAACAATAAATTATGAATAACGGGACTGCAGTATGACTTCGAGGGATTAAGGGTTTTGAGAGATCAAGAGAGTAAATTTGCTTAGTTATGTTGGGAAAAAATTCAGGACCAGAGACTAATTATATATAACTTCAATCGATCGAAGTTCGAGCCATCAGGAGTTACCTGTAGTGATGGGCCGATTATCACAGACAATCGAAAGTCGGTCGCTAAATGTCTTCTGATGTCGATGATCGATTAAGATTTTCATAATCGATTATTTAAAAAAAAATTAAAATAAACGTAATTTATGAAAAATTTTTTGTACGACTTGACTTTTTTCAAACATCAAAACGAAAACAGGTTTAAAAAAAATGGCGGCGCCATGTGCAAGCCTCACGGACGAGTTGTGTGCTGACTTGTTTTACGGCAACTTATGTCCCAGTACTGAGTTGTTTAAGAGCATCAACAATTCATGTCGTATTTGACATGAAGTAATTTTAATAATTGTTAGCTTACACAGTTGAAATTTGTCACAGATATTGTTTAATATCAGCTCTCTCTGACACAAATTAATCAAGATGGATTTTTACATTTATGCCCATGTTTCGGTAACCATGGCAACATAAATAAAGTAAAATGAAGATTTTTTTATATTCAATGTTTCATTAAGGGGATAATATCAAACTTCCCATAATTAAATGAAAAAAAAACTAATTTAAGTACTTTTGAGAAATTAAATCAAGAAAATAAAAAGAACTGCCGGCAAAATTATCAGAAATCAATTCAAAAAATTCATTTCAATGCATGCGTTAAATGAATGAATATCAAATGTCAATTTATAATGTCAATAAATTATAAATTCTGATAAAATGTGGACAGTTAAATAGTGACGTGAGTTCACCTCTCAGTGGGCTGGCCTAATAGCCTCTTTTAAGCTAGAACATAGTCTTGCTTCGGTTGGTATGGTATATCGCAAAACATGGCGCTATGCACAATGCCACATTGCATTGGCTACATTCATATAAAGTCTGCCTTCCTGGCCTTTTTCTTCCTTCCACTCATCTCCACGCTTTGCTTCATACAAAACAAAGTCTGCAGACAGTCTTGGTCACAACAATTTTTCTTAAAAACTGGTGACCACTAAGCCTCTCCAGGGACTTGCCAGTTGCTGGTCTGCCTGCTACTTTTGTGTGGAACTCTATAATATTTTATGTTTTTATTATGGTGGGAACCCAGAGGCAAGGAGCCTGTTAATTATTTTGGTACCACGCTTTTAGGTAATTAAAGGTTACTTTTCATTTTAAATATTTCTTTTTGACCAAAGCCCATCTTTTGGCACTTGAATAAATGGCCAAGCATGTATGATAAAGCTATATCATATACATGTAGTTAAATTTATTATTATATTATTTGTATGCATTTTAATGCGTTTGTAGGAAAACTGGTAGGTTCCTGACTAGAGTTGCAGGGGTCCCAGGTTCGATTCCCGGTCCAACCATAGATTTTAATTGTATTTATATGCTCATTCCTCCTTTTGTACCACAAATTAAATATTACCACCAGAGGTGCTCAGGTGCTTATGGATCAGTTTTCTTCGAAAAAGCCTATGATTTCTTCACAATTTTCCTTGTAAAGGACATAAAATGATGAGGGTCAAAATGTGAAAAAATACTTTTTTCCACCATTTCAAAGTTTTCACTGCAAGCAAAGATCAATTCAAGAGTCCTAAATACATTCTACTTTTCACATGTATGGTTGGAAAGTGATTACAATTCATGCATTTTAAAACTGCTTATCAATAAACTATATTTTTGGTAAAGTTTGGTTTATGTTGAAAACACTTCACATCAACAGAGCACAAAATAAATGTTTGTAGCAAATGGGTCTATGCAAAATAGGAAAGTAGAATGTTGCAATGACTATCTGAAAATAGTTTGGAAACCTCTTAGGGTATCCCATGTCAATAAGAATGGACTGTGCCGGCTAGTAGCACCCATTACGAGACACCATAGATCCATGAATAGTTGTGGACTTGAATAATACATGTAATTGTCACGGTATAGAATTTGTCCAATGGGGGTGGGGGTTCTGAAGATTTCCCTGTGTGCAACTTCATTTTCAAACAATACCCATTTTCTGCATCACAAAGTATGTAAGCTTTAAGCCCATACGTATCTGGCTTAACCATCTGGACTGTACACTCAGAAATGTAGATTTCCTCTCCAAGGTACCATGGCTTTATCTATGCATAAATTTGATCGGGCTGATACACATGCAATGTCAAACCTTGAAAGAATCAAGTTAGCAGAAATATATTCACAAAATCAGTATTTATTTCAGTAAACAAATTCTTTTAATATGACCATTCTTTAAGAAACGGACTAACACACTCTGCAAAATTGACTTTTGATTGTGATGTGACCATGACTTGATCAAGAACTCGGATTAGGGACATAATGCATCCTCGGGTCAAGTTTGACCAAAGGGTTTTGAACTAGTGACCTTTCGGTTTCTGATACAATACTTTTGACCACCTAGCTACATGTATGTGCTCCACAACATTTGATGTTTCTTACAAGGATTTATAATGGGTAAATCTTGCATATTTTATCCATTTTCTATCTACCAGAAGGGCACAAACATATAAGTGTTTGAATATCTAAATATTAAGCAAAAAATAGCGGTAGCAGGAACTTGGGACAGAATATAGAAGTGGTCTGCACAAATCATGTCCTTTGACAAATATACAGACAGACAAGGTGATTCTAAAAACCCCCAAATTTCATTTCAGGTTGGTATCATAATAAATAAAGTTCTATATCATCAGATGTTTTACATGCATTACATTTTCTTTACCCCTCCAAAATCTTTTGAACAATGGACCCAGTTTAAAAAGAGAATCGTAGCCATCTTCCCCACGTGGCACATATTCGGAGTTGTCATTGAGATGAAAAAACAGTCATCAAAGACAAGCACCTGTCCCTTGGCATGATACTTGGAAAAAAGGGTGCTGCAGTCAGCGTGTCTGTTTTCCAGTACTTCTTGATGTCTAGTTGATGCAGAAGTCCCACCAGCATGAGAAGTGATATGAATTACTTCATATCTGAGGAATTTGTTTCATACCATTTGTGAAACCTACTACATGTTGTCAATCGAGCAGAGCTCAAGAATTGCTGTGCGTACAGATTTGTCTGTTGTGCAAGAAATTCAAAAACACTGTCATTGAAAAATGATTTAAATATTCTTGAGGTGAACCTTTGTTGTTGATTGCTTGTATTAAGCCAGGAGTTTGTGTATAGTCAAGGGATGGGGGCTCCCCGTCTCCTGCCACCCAGTTGTCTGCATCTATAAAATTTTCTAAGTTTTCTGTAGGTCTACTCACAAATCAAAATCATCAAATTCAAAATCACTGTCCTCTGCTGCAAACTCATTCTAAAATGCTTCAAAATCGATGCTCCTTGCTGTTGCCATTAAATTATCTTCTGTTCAGTACGCCCAAAAGATAAGTATTTACATGTACACTTGCGTGTCAAAAGTATGTCATTTTTTGAGTCGGCTCGTGAAGCGAGCGAGTCCTTGTTATCATAGCCGTTTCTGCGAATTTTTTGCACTACATTATTCATGCGCTAAAGAAAATAGTGCATGCATTAACAGCTGTTGTTTGTGTAATTGCTAATTTAAAAGGGTTAAACAATCTCATCTTTATTTACACATATATTTTTAAAGTTTTTCTTGATGTTTAAAAAATAAAACAAATCAAAGTAATTTTTGTTAAATCACTGCCCATGAATTCGACAACTCCTTGTTCCGTACTAATGAAGGTAACCATTTGAGAAGTTCCGAATGGAGAAATGCGTAAAATCTATTTTTAGAAAAACCCAAGTTTGTTTTCTATTTGAGCTTGCGAAGCGAGAAGACCCTTGCTATCATCGGCACTCTTGGAGTGGATTTTGAGCACAAACATGAAATGATAATGCGCTATATATTTCTTTAGACTGGTCCTCTGTCTATATTGTATATCTATTGTATATTGCGCATATCAGACAGGCATTGCCAGTCTATTATTTCTTCGTCATTGAAATAGGCTGGTCCTCTGTCTCTATCGTACGAACTATGTGTATCGCTCGCGCACATTGAAATATCAACAGAACTTCAGGCCTTTGATTTTATTTCTTCCCTATATATTTCATTGAAAACAAGGCTTATTATCCCCTCGCGCAACTTGTTGCGAAGGGGATATAGCATCGCTACTGTGCGTGTGTGTGTTCGTATGTGTGTATGTATGTGTGTGTGTGTACTCCATTTCAATTTTCTAGTAAATTCCAAGAAAACCCTCTCATGAATATCCATCAAACTTTGTACACTTCTTTGGCATGGTAAAAGGACAAACCCTGTTGATTTCAAAATCAATTGATTAAGTATTTTTTTAAATTATCGTAAAAAATGAAGTTAAAAACATGAATTTTATGTACGACTTGACAATAGAAATTTCCGGTAATTTTATGTACGACTTGAAGTTAATCGCTACCATATACAGTTCAAATCAACAACTTGACATTTTTTGGGATTTAAATCTAGTAAAGGTAAAAAAAAACAACGTTTTGTAGCATTGGAGTGTTAGACGAGTGCCCATAGTTAACAGTTGAAGCGGGCAAGAGATTTAAGTCTGCCGATTTACATCGAAACAAGCAGTCGACTTTCGGACAAATTTTCCCATATTACTTACAATAGAACTAGTCCAAAATTCAGTAGAGACCTTGACAGATATTGCACATTTATCACGCGAAAATTGTTTTATATTAATAACTGCATATATATCTACTATGGGTTAATTATAATACGACAACTAGCAACTAGAATTTCCATCAGAGCAGACTACAGAACGCTTGATTTTCAGCTACGTTTCATAATGTATACGGATCGTTTATGTATGCTTATATAAAAATGAATGGCACTAAATGAATCTAAATTATTAAACTTTAAAGTATATGTGTTGAGTTTCTGCTAGGAATAGGAAAACTGTTATGTAAACCCCCTCCCCCAATTTATACACCACAAAGCTTGGGGATTGGGATTAAATAGATATTACATGTATGTATTCAAAGTGGTTTAAAGAAATACTTTCTTTATTTTGATCTGATAAATTTACATGTATTTTCCTAAATAACGTACTCCCCCGTACAATAAGTCGTGTCGTGAGGGGATGCTCCGCTTAGCGGTGCCCTTGTTTTAAAAAAGTTTTCTGTTGTTATTTTTTGACAGATTTTGAAGAAATTTATATTGATTAAAGTAGATTCAATTCGCAAATTTTGACATTCATTGAAATATTTTTTTGACGACTCATTTATAAAACTTGATATTTCAAACACAACACAAAGATATTTTTTAAGAGCTCTACTATATATCTTTTGCAATATGCAAGCCTTTGGATTATTAACTCTAAATCTCAGAAACAGAAGGTTGGAAAAAATATTTAAATATGATGCAAAAAAGATAGAGAAATTCTGAATTTATCAATCCAGGTCTTCTCAAAATCGGTGAAGGGGTTACTTTTTAATGATTCTTTGATAAATGTTGGTTTTCAATGAAATATATAATGAAAAGGAAAAAATTGACATACTTTTGGCACCTGAGTGACGTATGCATCTGTGCATAGCAACATTCATTGTAGCTACATTTTCCATGATTTTTGCAGTGTTCATACTAGGTTTAACAAATATTTTCATGAATAATAACTTTTCAATTAAAAGAGTGTAAATTAGAAGGACAAAAGATAAAGAATTGTGGTTAAACTTTTATTGTAAAACTCTGATAACATGTAAATAACTCGCGTTTTCTGCTTGGAGATATCTCACGCGTTTTCGAACGCGTTTATAAAATTATCATGAAGGCATATGTCGTACTTGCAGCAAGGATGAAACAATCAAATGTACACACAGTCCAAAAAACAATTAATCACATTGATGTAATCATTTTTTAGCGAAAATGTCACGAATGAACAAAGACAACCTGCAACTTTCGTTTTATCCAGAAGAAATACGCAAGGTTAAGGTCATTGTTATGAAAGTCTCCAAATTTCCTCTTCTTCCTCTTTTTTATACATTAACTTAAGTAATCTTTTACGTTTTTATCAAAATTATAGTTTTTTTCTTGATTATACATGTTATTGATTATGTTTTCTTTGTTAGAGTTTTAGATTGACCGATTGTTTTATAGATTAGTAATGGCGCGGAATTTCCCTATTTTCAAAATTAGATGACGAATTTAAATTCGTCTTTTAAGCTATATTCTTGTAAAAATAGGCTTATATTTTTCATTTTTTAAAGGTATATGTGGCGTATTTGGAGTAAAATTTTTGACATGAGTTTGAGTAAAAATATACATCATACTTCTTATAATTAGACGTTTCACAAACTCTAGGCCCATAAAACATGTTCTGTCTTTAGTTATTTGTCTCTAAACTTTGCTACACGTCTGATGAATATTAATGTAATCCGCCATTTATAACGCCACTGCGCATGAGTGCGGGAAAACCTAGCATGGAAGAAGAGTTTGTTTACATATTAGAATAACGTTTTTCATGTCTTAAATTAAATAATTCTTATATCAGATGATACTCGAAGGATTATTATTCCAATATTCATTAATGTAGAACGATATAAATTGTGAATTATGTGTAATAAAGACGAAACACGATTTTAGCATCATCGACACGGTAAACGGAGTAAATACCCCTCTCCATGAGGGATGCATGTACTGAGAGTGTTTATTTATTCTTTATTCAAAAATTCCTCTAAACGAAAATCCACTTGTGGTTTAAAACTTATAAAGTAAAGACACGGGACACATGGAGCACGAACCTGACTAGCAAAACCCCTACAACTTCATCATGAAAACTTCAGTTTAATTCGGCTTTAATTCCTGTTCCATTAATCTACATGGTCTCCGATGACAATCTTCCCTTTGTTCCTATCCTTGTCCGCCTGTCTCTTTTTTCGTTCATTGCCAAATTCTCGTCGTCGCCATTCTTGTTGATAGACCAAGATGGATGTCACGTGACCCATTTAAGGCGGGGTTATTCAAATGTTTTGTATTTTTTACCGTGCCGGTAAAAAATAAAAAATATTTTTTTGATTTCTTGTATCTTTGTTATGCGATTGACTTATAAAGCATAATTTGTGTGAAAGTCCTATCTTTAAGAAAAGAAATGAAGCAAATAATCAGATCTTATTATTGTTATTCACTAAAAATACGCCACATATACCTTTAAACAAAAATCATTTATTGTCTTTAAATTTATTGATTCACAAGAAAAACACTCGACCATTTTTATTTTATTTTAGCCTAAAGTGACTAAGTGCTGATTTCTTTCTCAAACCCAACATGTTGGGTTGCCGCACGGTAACGTCGGCTATTCCATACCCAATATGTTGGGTCGCTGCACACAAATACAAATACATGTAGCCGTTTTCAGAAAAAAGTAAACAACATTAAAGGAGTTTGATATATGCAATAACGCGTAATTATATGAAGGCGACAATAAATTTTATATCGTACGCGCTTTAGGTACACCGTCTATATTCGAACACAAAATAATGCATAATTCAGACAGGTACATTGAAAATCAGTCATCCCTGTGTTTACGGGTGTGTAACTATTACATAACACTTCCTGTATGTGACAGCACCCGAGCTCTGACCACGTGCCGAGAGATATCTTATCGAATGTTGAGACACTTCTCTCTCTTTCTCTCTCTATCTCTCTCTTCTAAATCAAAATATATAAAATTCCAAGAAATTTGAAAATTAAAACTTTCTTAATTTTAAACATGGCTAGAGGAATAAATAATGTATCACATATCGTTAAAGAAGTTTTTACTTATGCACACAAGCACACAAACGCATATGGTTCCTATAATGATTCAAAGTTTATATTCATTTAAACAATCACATTTTATACCATTTTGAAAAGTACAAATACTAGATGTATATATAAAAATTTACTGTAGCTGTGTTCTCAATTACTATCTCCATTCCTGATTAACCCTGGTTAGTTATAGTCTGTTAATTGTATTTTAATCGAGTGTAAAGTACAGAGGGTTCCACTTAATCTGATAGCGGTTAATCGAATAATTCGGTTAATCTGATATAATATCAAAACACCGGACCATTTCTGATATATCCCTTTATATTTTTTCCTGATAATCTGATAGGAAAAAAATGTCATTTTCGGTATCTGATAGCTAGGATTGTGACCGTGTAATAATAATTTTCCACCCTCTTACACCTGTATATTCCTTTGTTTAATTGGTTGACACCCCTCTTGTGTACATAGTAACTCTCTACAGGCATTAGTTACACTTCAACGCACACAGGTGGCTCCCTTCTTTGTAAGATGAAAGCACAGGGGCTCGTCACGAAGTTTTTTCAACCTTTTATATATACCACC
>WFKH01011581.1:30921570-30946872 GCA_016163765.1 Magallana hongkongensis | reverse complement strand
GACCAATACTCAGGCCCCAAGAGGGGTTCAAAGTTTAACATAGAAATATATAGAGATTATGTTTAAAAATCTTTTTAAGAACTACAATGCTGCAATTTGTAAGATTACTATGCAAGCATCCTCAGATAGTGTAGATTTTAAATTGTTAAAACCATGACCCTGTACTCATACTAGGATCCCAAGAGGGTTTCAAAGTTTAACATAGATTCTGAAATATATAATGAAAATGTTAAAAAACTTGTTCTCAAGAGGGGTTCGTAGTTTAACAGAAATATATAGGGAAAAAGTTTAAAAATCATCTTGTCAAGAACTACATGCAATGCTACAATTTGTGAGTTTACTATGCCAGCATCCTCAGATAGTGTAGATTCTAAATTGTTAAAACCATGATCCCGGACCAATACTGGGGCCCCAAGAGGGGTTCAAAGTTTAGCATAGAAATATATAGGGAAAAAGTTTAAAAATCATCTTGTCAAGAACCAAATGCAATGCTACAATTTGTGAGATTACTATGCCAGCATCCTCAGATAGTGTAGATTCTAAATTGTTAAAATCGTTACCCGCAGACTAATACTGGGGCCCCAAGAGAGGTTCAATATATATATGGAAAATTTTTAAAAATCTTCTTCTCAAGAACTACAATGCTTAAATTCATGATATTACTATGCAAACATCCTAAGATTGTATAGATTCTTAATTGTTAAAATGATTTTTAGCTCACTGAGACGAAGTCAGGGGGAGCTTATGCTACACCTCCGGCGTCGGCGTCTAGACCTGGTTAAAGTTTTTGGTGCAGGTCCTGTATCTAAGTTATTACTTGTCCTATCTTCACCAAACTTGGATGGATGATGCATCTGAACCTACTTATGGACTTGAAAGTCTTGGATGCTGAATCTGGGCCATGAATTTCAGATGCTGGAGGAGCTTAAGGTTTTTGGAGCAGGTTAAAGTTTTTGGAGCAGATGCACTTTGATAGCCATTTCTAAGTTACTACTGGTCCTAACTTCACCAAACTTGCATGGATGGTGCGTCTTATGATTCTGATGCACCTGACAGGCTTGAATGCTGAATCTGAGCCATAGGTTTTAAATGCTGGAGGAGGTTAAGGTTTTTGGAGCTCAGGTTAAAGATTTTAAAGCAAGTGCCCTCTGATGATTATATATATCTTAGTTATTACTGATCCTAACCACCAAACTTGCAAGGATGGTGCATCTTATGATACTTACGCACTTGACAGGCTTGAATGCTGAACCTAAGCCATAGGTTTCGGATGCTGAATGAGGTTAAGGTTTTTGAGCTGGTTAAAGTTTTTAGAGCAGGTGCCCTTTGATAGACAAATCTTAGTTATTATTGGTTCAGTCTTTATCAAATTTGAATAGATGATGCATCTTATGATTCTGATGCACTCCACAGGTGTGGATGCCGAATCAGAGCCATAGGTTTCAGATGCTGGAGGACATATAGTTTTTTGGAATAGGTCACATGTTTAGTAGATAATAGGACTATTTCAAACTTGTGTGGTTGATTTAACTATATAAATGAATCGCACAGGTAACTTCAGATACAGAACCTGATCTCCCTTATCAAAGATGCTTAAAAAAACCCTACCTCACTCAAACTTGTTTAATAGATGTGTTTGTTGTTAAATGATATAACATGATTCCTATGATATAGTATTGGATGATATGAAACACTATTGTATTAGGGTAAACTGATCGGAGGTCGAACACCTTTATAGATTTTTCAATAACCCTGTTCGTTAGATAATCTATATGGTGTATAAATAATCCCGAGATGTGTCGGAAAGTATAACTGAAGTAGTTTAAAACTTGTTAAATGCTGTCAAACGCATTGAACCCTTCACTTAAGGTAAAGTCCCGAGGAAACAAAATAGATCACGAGTAGAACGATCCGACCTCAAGTCGAACGGCTTGATATTAACTTGAACATTTTTTTTTTATACAAATCAACGGGAATACTATACACTAAAACTATGCATACATCCTGAAAATTCATAAATAACTTTGACAAGGCCACATAAAATTAATTTTTAGATTCTCATCCCCGCCCGCCCCTCTGAAAAAGGCCGCCCCAATGCATTTTATTTTGTTTTCCAAAAAAAAAATTGTGTGGAAAAAAAATTTTCGGGAAAAAAAATCGGGCTCGGTAAACTTAAAATTCAAAACATTTTAGTGGCTGCCTAAACATGTGGATTATGATTGATTCCAGTCATGTTTGTTATCATAAGGATACAAATGTCTTCATGCATTAACAGTTAAGTTGAAATAAAATGGAATTAAAAGATTACAAGTGGGTTTGTGTACTCACATAAGCATTAACAACTTAAAGAATAGAGCAGTTGTTATTTCTAGAACATAAACGGTGAAAAAGGTGTTTTTTAAAAAATAAAAAATAATAAATAAAATCCACCCACCCGCCCCATATATTTTGCAAATCAGGATGAGAATCTAAATATTAATTTTATATGGCCTAAGTACGTAGTATATATGAGTTATTGCACTGTGATTATATTTATTAATCGTTCATTTTTTTTCTAAGGTCTATATGTTTTTACACATTTTTAGATCATTGCAAAATGTATTTGACTGGTATTGCCATGCATTAAATTATTTACGATATCTATTAAGTTGGTCCT
Organism: Magallana hongkongensis; assembly: GCA_016163765.1. NCBI lineage: Eukaryota > Metazoa > Mollusca > Bivalvia > Ostreida > Ostreidae > Magallana > Magallana hongkongensis. Next base: position 30,944,216 of record WFKH01011581.1, on the reverse strand, counting down.
TTTATTGTATTTGTGCGAGTTTTATTTATTTTATATTCAATTTCAACATAAAGAAAAAGAAAAATTATGTCGTTTGAGCAATTTATCATTCAACTTCTAATATTCAACAAACATGCGTTTAAATTGCACAGACTTTTATTTCAATTTAATTTGTTTTGATCATTGTAGGGTTTTTTCCGCGATAGTTTTTCACTCATCTTTTTCTCTTTTTCGACTGCTTTTATTTTCTTCAAAATTTCTCTCTGTAACTTTTTTTCTTCTTTTATTCTCTTTGTTTCCTTTTTTTCTTCCTCCTTCTTCTTCTTTTCATTGAAAGCCTCATCGGAGGTTAAAACAAAATAACGACAATCTTTTCTGTTTTCTTTTCTTTGAATCCTTGCTGATGGTTACTTTCGGGATCGTTAAAATGTCAGACAAATCTGACTGCTCTTGGAATTCTGAACAAATGCTCCTGCCAAGGTCTTCCATCTGTTCGCTCCTGCCAAGGTCTTCCATCTGTTCGCTCCTGCCTAGGTCTTCCATCTGTTCGCTCCTACCAAGGTCTTCCATCTGTTCCGATATTGATGCACTCGTATTCAGACCAGACATGCCTGTTAACTCAAGGCTTCCGTCTGGACGTATTACCAACGGTAAATCTGTCGCAGACTCCTGTATGGGCACATTCAGCAAGATATTATTAATCGTTTCAATGCTTGTTGTAAAGCTGTCATCCATACTAGGGTCAAGCGTAGGATCTACCGGTAAAATCGGTGATAGTGAGACGCCCATAGTCTCTGTTGGACCGTTTTCATCGACAGCAGGAGTTGTACCTCTTACAGCCGTTGTATTGACGTCTTTGACTGAGTCACGCGTCTTTGTGTCATGTTCATCTACGTATAAAGTTGATGGAATGTAGGCCTCTTCTGGAATTGCTTGTGGATCTAAAGGAAATATGCCCGTAGCTTTGAATCCGGACACTACGTTGGATTTTTTCAAGGACGAGCACCATGCCTTCTCGAATATTTTCAGAAACTGGGCATGTCCTACAGCAACACCAGTACTGTTAATAAAGGTATCAACCTCTTTATTCCAGCCCGATTTCAAGGACTTAAAGAAAGAACGGTCTAGTGGCTGGGTCCAGTTTCTGGTGTGGCTTGGAAGCTCCATGACCACAATGTTGTTGGCTCTAGCAATTTCAATAAATTCCACATTGTTATGGGACCCATGTCCATTGCATATGAGTAATTGCGGTCTTTCGTTTCCAATATTAGGTAAGAACGTCTGCACAAACCAAAGGCGAGCGATTCCATCCTTTGTCCAGCCACTCTCAGACACTGAAAACTTTGCTTCCTTCAGTTGAGATTCCTTTGGAATATTTTCAATTCCATATCCCTGCAAAGCACGTCTTGTTTTACCTGGCATAATGAAATGGGGTGGAATTGTAGTCCCGCTTGCATTAGCACACGCTATGACCGTTATCATATTATAAAAGATTGACCATTTATGGCCTGCATGTCTCTTTTTAACAAAAATTTTACAATTGTTTGCCCTTTGAGCTAGGGTAGATAATCCGATATGCATCAGACTCTTGACTACTCCCCTCCCCCATTTTCATGAATAAATGTTTTTCGAACAACAAATAATAAAGCCGGGATAACAGTCAGAGGAATCTCAGATTAGGGTTTAGATTTCAAAATGAAGCTTAAAATGCAAACATGAAACTCTGACATGTCAATCTAATGGCAATGGTACTAATAGGTGACCGTCAAGGCCTGTGGGCCTCTTGTATAATTGTGCTGTAACCACTGATTTGCTATAAATTCAGGAAACCAGCATCGAGATACGAGTATTTAGAGCTCTGTATATAAATTCAGTTGATATTCTGAACCGTGATTACTTTTAGCAAAATGCAACGAAAGTGTAAACAGTGTAGTGTTGTTGAAGAGATTTGTTTATATAGGATGTGCTCATACTCAGAATTGTACAAGAGATCCTGAGTATAATTCAGAATAGTTACGGAAAAGTTACAGAATAAATCCAATCGGTAACACTGGATTTTGAAAAAATTCAGCAGATTTGTAAGATAAATGTAGTTTGAACTTTCTATTCTTATCATGCTTTAAGTGAAAAGAAAAAAAAATTTCCTACCAAGGGGAATCGATCCAGCGACCGCAAAATCAAAAAGACCTATGCGTTACCACTAGGCCACACATACAACACACGAATTGAATGTCTTTTCAATATATATATTTGGCTATACATGAATGTTACTAACATGATTCCTATAATATAGTATTGTATGATATGATACACTATTGTTTTAAATGATACAATATTATATCATATATTATATTGTAAAAAGTGATATGATACGATATGATATTATATCAATTTTTTGTACATTATGATATGATAATGTATTATGATATCGTAATGCATAGTATTGTATATTATGATACAATATTGTATAATATGATACTGAAATATATAATAATATATATAATAATATAATAATAATATATCGTATTTTTCCGACGATTAGTCGGTTTTTTTTTTCTCTGAAGCAGAGCACCCGACTTATCGTCTAGATCGACTTGTCTTAGGCTTGAGGTCAGAAAATTGTTAAAAATAGCATTAAAAATCTTGGTTTTAATCATCTTAAGTTGGCTGTGTGATTGGAAATTACCTTGTTGAATTCATCGTTCATCTTTATTAATTATCGTTTTCACTCATTTGTTAACACCAGTATACATTATAATAACGGTAATTAAAAAATGGTACATGTCTTTAATCAATTAAAAGTTTTACCGTTCCGTTTTCATAAACACATCGTCACATGGTTCCATATGTGACACTAGTGGGAAGATAACATTGCGCAGTAAAATTGAAACCAAATTTGAATGGAAAAAATTATTGCAGTAAGTCCGGGGAATGTTTTTAAGTTTTATTATTTTATTAGTAAAGAGTTGTTAGTGGAAAGTATAAATAAGAAATATTTTATGGTCAAATTCAATCTTAAAAAACGTAATCGGCAATTATCAATACTAATGTTTGTACAGTAGGCTGACATCGGTTGTGCTATATAATCATTCCCTAAGGCTGAGATCTATACGGCGTGTTCACTCCCTATGTATATAAAGAGTACCGTTATAGAGTGATTAAAGTTAATTAATTTTTGTCCAATTCTTCGATTGTGGTTAAATAAAAATTTTAGGAAACGTATGTATGTCGTATATCGTCATTATCAAGTCGTACAAATGATCAATCTATTTCTAACAGTGTCTATGTAAAGCAATAGCGTGTAACTGCATTACTGGATACAAAGTAAACAAGTTTAATCAAATTATAGTAATTGCTAAGCTTTCTACACTTGATATCCCCCTTTGAAGTCCGACACGAGACAGGTGCATGCTTCTGACACCGGAAATTGTTAAACAAACATTGACCACGCGCCGAGTCAACAGGTGGCTGACAAAGTAAGTTTAGTTTACTCTCATACAACTTGCATAACGTGCGATATCGGGAATTGTTTACAATGCAAGCGACTTTATAGATGTTACCGGTATTTGAAAATATGATGCAGAAGTATAAAACGTAATTGTTTAAATGACAATCATTAATAATGATTGGTAGCAATATCGGGGACATCATGGCATCATACACTGATAATGTTACTGCAGTTTTTTATACGCCATTTTGAAGTGATAAGATCGACGTATCGTCTGAATCGACGTATCGTAGGAATTTGTTAAAATTTTGGCTTAAAATGAGCAATTCGACTAGTCGTCCGCATCGACGATTCGTCCGAAAAATACGGTATATAATAATATATATAATAATATATAATATTGTATCATATGATACAATATTGTATAATATGATGTTGTATTATATAATATATTACTGTATCACATGATATTGTATCATGATATGATACAATGTTGTATCAAATTACAATACAGTGACATATGTGACATATTATGTTTCAAATATGTTACAATATTATATAATACAATATCAGATTATACAATATAATATCATATGTTACAATAATGTGATGTATTATGTGAAATGATATTGTATCATATAATACTATATTGATCATATATTATAAAATGATATTGTATTATGTGATCAAATACAATAATATATAACACGATACAATGTCATATTATATGTTACAATATCATATTGCATCATTATTTATTACAGTATTATATTGTATATTGTAAATATCATAGGATGCAATGTTCTATTTTATTTTTTGTATTGATAAACATTGTATCTTATAATACCATATGAAATGAACATATGGTTATCATACAACTTTTTAACATATGATATACGATGTTGTGTCAAAACAGTAACCATGAATATCCAAGATAATTAACAATGATTTTCATATAATATGATAAAGGTGGTCTCATAAAGGTAATGTCTCGTCTTGGTGAGCTTTGAAATCTGTGATTACCTATGTTTGAACAAATCAGATGTCAAATCCTGTTGAATGATGACTTTGTTTATTTTTAGCCTAAATTATTGAACAAATTTTCGTCACAGATTTCTCAGCAACTATAAATTGCAGATGCTTGAAATTTTATCACAATCTTTGTTTGGTTATGTCATATAGTGGGATCCATTTTTGTACCAATCAGACATCAACTTCCTGTTAAATGACAACTTTGATAATTTTTAGCCTAAATTTTCGAACAAATTTTCGTCACAGATTTCTCAGCAACTATCAATTGCAGATGCTTGAAATTTTAACACAATCTTTGTTTGGTTATGCCATATAGTGGGATCCATTTTTGTACCAATCAGACATCAACTTCCTGTTAAATGACAACTTTGTTTATTTTTAGCCTAAATTTTCGAACAAATTTTCGTCACAGATTTCTCAGCAACTATCAATTGCAGATGCATGAAATTTTAAAACAATCTTTGTTTAGGCATACCATGTGGTGGAATTTATTTTTAAACAAATTCAATGTGAACTTTCGGTTAAATGTTGACTGCTTATTTTGTATATTCACATCAGAGCGGTGGTATCACTAGTGAGCATTGGCTCACAGATATCTTGTTTTAATCGGATTTCTTTGGTTAAAAGTGGTCAAATTCTCAAAATATCCAACATTTTATTGCATGCTAACTATTTTCCTATATATCCTCAACATAACCCTTACAGAATTGCAGTATAATTGCAGTACATATGCAGCACATTATCAGTATAAAATCCCAGTAGACTATCAGTAGAGCTACAGTAGTGCTGCAAATGTACTGCAGAGCTTTTAAATGGAAAAATACAATGAAGCAGTAGACTTGCAGTATGTTTCAAATATGTTAAGTAAGACTGCAATTGTACTGCAAAAATAGACTGCCAGGCAGTATATGCTGCCCTGCAGTAGAATTCTTGAAAATCTCTACAGTCTACTGGCCTGCAGTACTAAATAGTGCTGCTAAGCAGTAGACCTGTTGCAGTGGGTTTCAAATATCTACTGCACAGCAGTACTGTATACCCAAATATAGAAGCTTTGGTTGGCAGTAGAGTTGCAGTATGTTTCAAATATTTAAATTAGTACTGCACAGCAGCATTGTGTATCCAAATATGGAAGCTTTGGTTGGCAGTAGAGATGCAGCTTGCTTCAAATATTTCAAGTAACCCGGTAGGACAGCAAAACTACTGACATATAGTGGTATACCGTGAATATGGTTGGCAGCCTTTGTAGAATACAACAACTATTAATAACAACTAAAGTAAATTCTTTTATGCACACACACATATATATATTCAGGTTTAATTACTCTACATACATGTACATTTAATTATAAATAATTTGCAAATATATCTATATTCACAATACTCATGATAATTATATAAACATTACAAAACTTGCAGATATTTCAGTTACTACAGTTATTACAGTAAATCTATTTATAGTATAAGCAGTAATTTATAATGTGTATATACACAAGCCTTTATGAACTTTCATTGCTGTGCTGCACAGTTTAACTTTCCTGCTTTTGGTCCTTGCTGAGTTCAATTTCGCCGCCACTGCTTGGCGAAGGTCCCCTTTTGTAGCGCAAGACTTCTGCACTAAAAAATCTGAAAACAAATTAATGAAAATAATATATTTAAATTAAAGCATCATTAATTTAAAAAATGTTAGGTTGAAGGTGTTTCTTAAAATGCAGGTCTATTAAAAAATTGTATTTATACAGAGAGATACAAAAATGAAAAAGACAGATGGAACTCTTTTATAAATGGAAGGAGTTATAAAAAGCATTAGATGTACATACACTGATATCCAGTGATACGACAAAAGAGATTTTAGTCTTATATACATTACTCTGAACTACAACTGCCAACTGCTGCATCATATTTTAATGTTCCATAATCCATGTTGAAGATCCGTCTGCTTCATTTAAAAGTGCGTAATCATTAGGCGGAAGTGACGTTATAGAATCAAAACAACACGGTGACAGTATATTCTGATAAATTGGGACTTTTCGATTTGGTTTAATATAAACTTTATAAAACATTAATTGATCATAATGAATTGATTCTTTTTAATTAGACTGAATTTAAGGTACTAACGATGTCATTAATAAATATTTAGAATCTAGCCACAAGAATTGAAGGAACGTACGAGTTGTTTAGTACGCAGCTTACACAAGTCGTGTCCGTATAATTTTAACCCCTCATGTTTTGAACCTGCAGGCTTTGAAAACTATCAAATAATTGGAACTCAAATAAATATAATATCATACTTTGTTTCTTTAACTTTGCACTATTTTTTGTAAGTAAGATCTTCATTTTAAATTTTACGTTAAATTTTACATTATGTTTTTTACATCTTGAAGTTTGTATTCATTTTGTAACGGCGACGAATTGACTTGACACCTTATGAACAATGGCGGACTCTTCGAATAAGAGTGTAACTGCTGGAGTTTCAATCGCTTCTAAGCTAATGCATTCGTGGCAGTGGTCAAAGAAATATTCACGAAACAGATTGATAACGACTTTGAGATGAATTGTGTGCTACAGTGATGCCATTCACTTATAAATAACATTTCGCGAAGGAGTTCAAATTCTAACGGAATGCATCTTACGCGATCTCGCAGGTTGTACACATAAGCTACTGATTGACCATGTTTTTACTAACGTGTTAAAATGCACTTTAAGATTTATTATTATTGCAACATCGAACATGTCTATTAGTATATTTTCAGTGTCGGAATTAACAGTTTTTTACACATGCATTTCCCACAAACCCTTTGAACACATCATATTTAATTTCGTCTCAAATTTTATGCATATGTCTTTAAGACATCATATATATTTTATTAAAATGTCCCTATCAAAACAGCTGTAGTAATTAAAGCGTTTGTTTTTAATTATTTCTGCATTATTTTTTTCACATTTAAAGATAATGCAAATATAGCCAATTAATATATTTGCAGAATAATATGGTATACCTTCAGGATCTAAGTGATAAAGATAATGCAGTACAAATGCAGTACCTTTGATGCCTGTAACTAAATGATAAAGATAATGCAGTACAAATGCAGTACACCTATGGCAGACATATGTGAATGATAATGATAAGGCAGCAGAAATGCAGTATACCTTTAATACCAGTATCTATTAATAAAGATAATGCAGTAGAAATGCAGCCTATTTGCAGTACAAAAGCAGCATATGTAATTTTGTGTCACTGAAAAGAAAGTTTTTGCAGCACATTTTCAGTATATTTACAGTAGATTATCAGCATATACTGCTGCACAGTACATTATGCTAATAAGTACTGCAAATATACTTCATTTTTGCAGTAGATATTAAGTATAATTGCAGCGCTGTTGCAGCATATACTGCCTTTGCAGTATCTGCTGCAATTCTGTAAGGGTAACCTGAAGATTTTAACGATGTTGTGTAAGATAACTATGACTCTTTTAACCTGGTAATTGTGTAATTTGCTATTCTTTAAAGATACAGTACAGCTCAAGAGTATCCCGACACCCACCGTGGAAAAAACATGGTGGAAAATGATCTGTGTGACACCGTGTATGTGTATTGAAAATTTCAAGAAAAAGCACCGTGTTGTACCATGGCCACTGTGTCACTCTGTGAAAATCGTTACCTGAGACGTTAATAAAAATAGTGTATGTTTAGAAATAAATAAATTATGGCTAAACAAGGGTTGAAATATATATACAACCTTTTCAAATTTAAAAAGAAAAGAATGTCAATATAAGTTTCGCGGACCCAGAAAATTATCAGGCTTTCAATGTGAAGTTAAATTTTAGTGATCTGAAAACACGACGTAAATGGCTACCTTTTAATTCATTTGTTCTTAAATAAATTCAGATTAATTTACCAAATATATTTATCAATCAGTTGATATATTATCAAAATTTAAATCCACTTATTTCATGGTTTTTTTTTTTCTAAACAGACGTGATGTTGTAACTGATGATCCGATTAAAATGTTGGGAGCTTTCACGTCTTATTTTCTGTTACCTAAAAAAAACACCCTTTGATAGGACACCTTTTGATTTATTAATTAATTTACAGCTTAACTTTTAACCAATTAAAAAATGAGAAATGAAAACATTTCAGATAATGTTTTTTTAAATACATGTGGATGTGTTGTAGTAAATGACAACCCCATATTACCGGTGACACGAATGATTTGTACTTCAGCTATTAATGTAGCAATAAATAAACAAAAATCACTAGCTCTCATATGATAAATTATAAATAAATACATGTACAAACTCTTGGTAAATTAAATTCAAGCATTGAACTAAAAAAAAAATACACACATTTCATAACATAATTTTCAACTTTATTTCCCGTATAGCTGCTAATGGCGTTGTGATTTAACAAAATTTCGCTCGTGCGTTACATGTGTACGGAAGCTGATCAGAGACGCAGCAGTGTCTTTCATCTTGGGTTCTATACACAACAGGTGTTATTGTCTTTATTTGTTCTTTAGCAGTCATTGTATTTTACAACTAACTCTGTATATTTGGACGCTTAAACAGGTATACACGAGATGTCGATATTCATACCTTTTCACGGACACCTGTTAGGTAACTCATCACAACCTGTTGTGTGTATAGTCTGAATATATCTTACTTCTACTTTGTTAGTTTCATGGTTTTTCTTAATCTCCAACAAACAAAAGAACTGTCTGTAGATATGTACACAAACAACTACACGTAAGACAGTCGGCACGTTGATGCGTAGAACAATCATTATTCAGCAACTCTATACATACAGGAATTTCACAAAGTATCAACTTGCGATAAAAAATCATTTTCAGGGTACATTAATGTATGAAAAGACTGATTAATGAAATAGATGAATGACTTATTTTTTATAAGTTTTATTCTTAAATCCTCTATTTTTTCACATGTATATTCCGCGTGTTACACCGTGTAACTGTCCATGTTGGAGCGCGTTGCGCTGTGTCGCACCATGTTTTTTCTTGTTTCGAGGCTGTAACAGAGAACAATAGACCAAAGGCACCAACACTTCCACGCTCAGCATGGACTTTTAAACACGGTGGCCGGTGTTTTTGTCGGGATACTCGTGAGCTGTACTGTATTTTAATGAAATATTGTATGATATTTAATATGACTTAATTTATTGTTTGCAAAAGCACTATCTGGTAGGCCAATCGCATCGCATACTAAGTGTGCTTTACCTCTTTTTAAAGAGATACAAGAGCTGTTGTTCAGGTGAGCGATGTGGCCCATGAGGGCCTCTTGTATATCATATGCAGTTACCTCTTTGCTTTTCGGTATGTAACCCCCCCTCCCCCCCCTCCCCTCCATATTCTATTATATTATTATATTTTTACAATATTCTATTATATCCTCAAAATTAAATATGGCAAGATTGTTGAATTACAATCTATCCACATTAACCATGTAAACTGCAATATATGTTACATATTTTAAGGAGGATGGGTGCATTGGTCAACAAATTACCCATCAGATCTACCTGAGCTATTGAGCCATGAACTATTGGCAAAGAAAAATTTCATATATTTTATCTTTAGAGTTTAATATTTTCCTATAGCTTTATAGAGAGCTCTTCTTCTCAAGGAGACCGAATATAGTCCAAATATAGTCTAAAAATGGCCATGACCATCCAGCTGTCTTTGCTGCATAAAAAAGCATGAAATACTTTGTACAATCAAATGGAAAAGAATTTCTTGTTAAAAAATTATTAAATCCATTCAGTATTATTAAACAAGGAAGGTACTCTGGTATATTAACAATTTATGGTGCATTATATGTAAAGTAAAAGAAGTTAGACTGTCAAGTGTCTCCTCTAGGATGCTAGGCCTGTATGTTTCAAAGCAGAAGTAAGTGATTGTGGCATCATTTTGCTTGCCAGCACTTTGCACCGTAGAGCTGTCACTATTAGAAGCTGCAAATGAAAATTTTGTTCTCTTTCAGGTGAAACAGAAAACTTCCTGAATGCATTTGAAGGCAGTGATTATCGCGCTGGCACAATTGCAATATCTTTTTATTCAGGATTTTGGGCCTACAGTGGATGGTAAATAAACTTTCTTTTTTTCAAAACGAGTGAAATATTGTTATGTGACATTATGTATTTTTGTTTCTTATCTGAAGAGTTTTAAATATTTTCCAAAATAATTCTATTACAAAAAATTTGAAAAAAAAATGTTTTACATAAAAGGAAGTAAAAGTGCAGAAATTAAAAAATAAATGCCCTGTATGATTCGAACACCCTCTCAGCCGAGAGGGAGTGTCTACAAGCCCCGCCTATCACAATGAGCTACATTAACACATTTCAAGTATAGTGAATAACTTTTATAGTTTGCAGACAATTATTAATAAATTAAGTTTTTGTGAAAACCACAAATTTTGACCCATTGTGGGTCAAGGCTGCATTTTTGCATGAAAACTTATCCTTTAATAAAAGTACTTTAAAATGGAGTCTCAATAAGACCCATTCAAACTAAAAATTTGCAATTTAGCACATTAAATGGTCAAGATTTATGCATAAACTGCCATTTAATGTTATTTCTGAAACATGCACCTGTTGTGTATACAGTATGGAAGCACATTATTGACTTGCATCGTGAAATTTATAGTGTAAACAATATATAAAAGCCAAAAATAACTTAGTGGGGGCCAATTTTCATGGATTGTAAATATTTCACAGGTTTATGGGGATGTAATTTTGTAGATTAGTCTAATTAGGTAATAAATAAGAACGCTTCTTGCACGCTGTATGGTTTGTATGAATATGATACGTACGTTTCTCGCACAGTACGGTTCGCTTCTTGAAAAATATTTAAAAATCTTCTTCTCAAAAACCAATTGGCCAGACAAGCTTTGACTAGTGTGGAAGCATTCTCGGATAGTGTAGATTTAAGTTTGATTAAATCATAATCCTCGGGGATAGTAGGGTGGGGCAACAATTGGGGGGGGGGGGGGGGTGTGAATTTTTACATAAGAATACATAGAGAAAAATCTATAAAAATCTTCTTCTCAAAAACCAATTGGCCAGAAAAGCTGTAACTTGTGTGGAAGGTTGAAGCATCCTTAGGTAGAGTAGATTCAAGTTTGTTAAAATCATTCTACCCAGGGGGAGGGGGCTGAATTTTTACATATATTTTATTATTCTCAAAAACTCATATAATATAAGGTATTATATGCAAGCACATTGTCCTGGACAATTTTGGGGCCACACAAGGGGTTCAAAGTTTGGGTACGTTTATATTTTTATGGATAGTTGATCTTGAGAACTGCAATGCTCAATGTTTAATATGACTATAAAATCATCCAGTTACAAAAGGGGCTCAATGTTAAGCATATCTGGAGAAAATTTGAAAATCTTTTTATACAGGATCTATTTTACTACATTGTTCAGGTATTTTGTATATGACTCCATAAAGCTGATTTTATCATGGCTGTCCTTGCTGTTGGGATCAATTTTTATGAGATACGGAGTTGCATTGTACCATAGGAGAAAGTGAGGAAATTTTGAAACAACTAATTGCATCTGTCAAGACTCAGAAACATATTTAAGGTTTCATCCACATAAGAGCTTTGCATGGCTATTTTAATTTACTGCAAAGGGAGGGATAATTTTCACTATGTGTTTTTTCTTCTCTATATTAACAATTAAATGAAAAAATACCATCGGATACAGAAATTTGTAAATGTATTACATATATATTTACAGTGAAGTTCTAACAATTTTTGATTTTTTCTTTGTTAACTAAAAAAATTGTTTTACAATTCTAGAATTTTTTTTTTTTATTTATGTGTCACAAACCTTTATGATTCAATTATATATTTTAGTGTTACTTTAATTAAATTCATACTTGTCCCATTTGAAATTAGCCTTGCGGAGGTATCAGTCCCATTAGGACAGTTTTAGTTGATACTGTTAACCCTTAGGCTGCTGCTTTAATTTTTGCCAAGATGGCCGCCACTGCTGAATTAATTAATTACAATTAATGGTAATTGACCGTTGAGTTTTAAAATAATATATCTCAGCAACTATTCATGCTACAGTTACCAAACTTATATTTAAATGCAAGAGAAAATGTTGAAGATTTCAATGCAATGCTCATTTTCCTCATTACACTTGTATTTATCAATCTAGGTACGTTCAAATGTGAAAATAATTAAAATTAATGCCTTTTATTGTTCCATTCTTCAATTTTCATATTTTAGAATCCAAATGACTGTGAAAGTTCCTTAGTATATCAATAAGTCATACATTGTGGGATTTATTTTTATTCATATAATTTTGGAACATTAGGTAAACAATTTATAGGTAAAAATAACAGAAAAATAGAGAAATACTTCAAACACTTTATCAATGTTATTTAATGTTGTTCCTGTTCACATTCTCAGACTGCACACGTCTCTCGGTATAGATGTTGATCAATTAAACAAGAATTTCCATAAACATATCATTAAAAAATAATTTAGAAATGATAAAGGTTCGTAATCCTCCATTTTAGCGTTTAATTTTTCCTCTCTGGTGAATGAGGCATTCAGTGGCGGTGGATCAACATGTGACTAGCCTACCTCGAGATTGGCATCAAATTCTCGGTCATTTCTTGGCACAAAGTCCATCAAAGACACATAAATTAATAAATTAACATCTCCTAATGAACTGCAGGATTAATTCCATCAAAATTATTTTCGTCTTTGCTATCACCGTGAAAAAAGTTCAAAACTTTCGCCTCGTCGCTTCAGTCTTCGTTCGCCATTTTGGCTATAATTCAAAACATTTCTCACCCTTAGGTAGCTAAACACAGTTTCGTATAAAATCCAGGGGTTTTTCTCTGGGGAAAAGCATGATGGGTAGGGATTTTCCTGCTACAGAGTGTGATCTGATTTTCTGCATCTCAACACTGGTTTTCTGAATCCATATCACCACTCTCTGAAACTGATGACTTTGTACACATTAAATAATGCCTGATTTTTAACATCATTTTAAAAGAGTTCGTTTAAATATGGTTAAGTTCAAAAGGTAAACAATGAAGAATTAATTAAAGAAAGACAGTTTTGTTATCTGTACTTTTAATGGAAGAGTATATATTAAATTTATCATCATAATAGTAACTTGATCCAAAGAGTTCGACCACCTCTGGTTGCAAGGTGCAGATCATCAGATGCTTCTTGTTGCTAGGTGTGGATTTTCAGATCAAACTTGACAATTCGCGTCTCATTTGATCTGATGATCCACACCTGGCAATACAATGTAATCCGACCCACTGTTTTGATTATATATGCAGTAAAACTTGTCTAATCCGGTGGAGGATGGCTCTGAAAAATTTTGCCAGATTAGGCAACATCCAATTTGGAGGACATTGCTGCAAATTAATTCCATATTGACTTATATTTTTATATATTTTAACATATATTAGATGAATATTCACAACAAAAACACTTGAGAGTAATCTATTCAGTGCATGTTTAAATAACATAAACATTTGAGCAGTTGTCCAGTACATGCAATAATGAATAATTTATGTCACTTTTGAAAATAATTGTGAATTTTCATCTAAAAAGACTTTTGTCTGTTGTTTAGGATCTTTGCTTCTGTTAGTTTTCATTTTGATTACAGGATGCAGTACTTAGTCTTGATTACCTACTTTTGCATAATTTTCAATTCTTTTAGGACCTCCTTGTGATTACAGCACCGATTTTCATTTTCACTTAAATTTTCGACTTGGTGATCTAAAATTTCACAACAGTCGTTTCTGGATATATCCATAGTGCAAATGATAACACTATTATACAAACTGTAATGGGTTAAATAAGTTTTTTTTTTTTTTACCGTCATTTAAATCAATAGCCCCGACTGGAAAATTGAGCGATAATTGCGCAGGAATGATCTTGCATGAGGCCTTTTTAAATCACTGATCGAAAGGTGCCGGATTACGGGAGATAATTTAACTCTCCCTAATTATAGGCAGTTGGTTCTATACATAGCAACCAATTTACAGTGAGAATAGACAAGATCTGGATTGCACAACATTCATTAAGCATAAGATGGTAAGAAAATGTCAAGGGACTGAAGAATTTCGCCAGATTGGACAACATGCCAGAATGCACATCTAGTTTTACTGTATATTCCTTATTTTCTCTGCCATTTTATTTTCAGCAAATCTATTTTTGATGATAAAATCAACTGTATTGAAAATTTCCATGATCAAGTGTACAGAAAAATGGTTATATGTTTTAGCATTCTGCTTTTATCTCCTAGCATTACATACCTGTTGTGAGATGGATGGTTTCCATTTCAAGTTCTGAACGATTGATCAAAATTTTTTGCCTGATAGAACTGACTTGTTTAAACCAGAGACCCCAGACATTAAGTAATTATGTACTGAAAATGGACAAATAAATAATGCAAAGGGAAAGAAATAGATTGAAAAATTTGTAATCCTATGGACTTGGAGAGTGTTTTGCTTTGAGGTACTGTAGGGCTGAGGCTACAATTAATAAATGAAATTTTATTGATTTTTCTTCTATGTGTAATGTATAGATCTGTCTTCGTTTACAGGAGTTACCTCAACTTCTTGGTTGGAGAACTGGTTGAACCTAACAAGTAAGTTTCGAAAATTAAACAAAGTTAATTATACCTCCGCAAATGAAATTTAGTGGGGTATATTGGAATCACCCTGTCCGTCTGTCCATCTGTCTGTCTGGCGGTAGCAAAATTATAGACTTTTTAGCTCACCTTAGCTGAAAGCTCAAGTGTGCTTTTCATACATGCGAACTATCCCGATTTTTGCGGGATTCTCCCAATTTGAGGTCGTCAGAAATACAAATCCTGATATCCCGATCGGGATTGCCAAATTACCCCAAAATCCCGATTCTCAAAAAATCTAACCCGTTTTATGACAATAAGTCCTCATTTCCATCAAAAATTTTAAATCCAGCGCTGCTTGTCTACGCTAACCAATCAAAAATCGGGATTATGTCCGCCATTGCTGTTTACCTGTATCATGTGCATCGCGTGTGTGGATATATCGGGATGTGTGAATTGGAGTAATTACCTGTACGCTACCTGTTTTAGGGTGTTTGCAAACCTAATGAGGAGCATGTTTTGATAGTAATCGATCGGGAAGTATCGGGATGGATAGCAAAATGTCACACTTTTTACACAAACTTCGTCAAGTATGCGGGTTACACCACCAAAGAAGAAAACGAAACTTTTGTCTCTTAGATCTCAGCAAGTGGGAGGCAGATTCCCGATTTTCGGGATGGCTATCGGGATCCAAACTGGGTGACAACCATGCATATTGCCGTGCAATAGGTATGTTTAACTTAGTTAACTTAATCTTATATATAGTACAATTGAATATATTTATAGACTATATGGTAGGAGGTCGTAAAATTGAGAGGGTCCTAATTTCGACATTGAGTTTTTGTTGGGTTTGTTTTTGTGGGTTTTTTTTTTACATTTCGTTTGTACATTCTATTTTATGCACATGACACTAGGGCAGATTGACAGCCAATACATTATCTAAAAGAAGAATAGATATATTATACTTTAAAATTATTTTTTTTTATGGGATTTTAGGATGGACCATGGTGGAATGAATGATATGTTACAAAGCACACGAAAACAGTCATCCATCAAGCTAGCATCAAATCCCAGAAATCAACACCTGCTGCTACCAAGTTCTTCATGAAATCAAAATTGGATCAAGATGAAGGTAACTAAATTTTCTTTTCTTAAATTTCTAAGCATTAGTTTACTGTTAAGTATATTAATTTTTTAATTAAATTATTTAAGTTAATATATAATATTTATAAAATTTCTTAAGTCAGGAAACATTTATAAATACTTAAATTTTTTCACAACCACTTTATATAGCAACTTGACCCTTAAATGCTTTTTCACATTTAATATAATTAATTATTTATTTTATTTTCTAGATGTCACGAGAGCAGAGGTCCTGTTTGCCAACTTCGTTGCAGAACTTAATAGTGCTTTTTGTGCTGCTATACCATACTATATATTGTTTGTTGAGATTTTAAAGATTGATATTAATATATAAAAATAAAGTTATATACTTTATTTTTGATTTCATTTGAAAGAGGAGATTGATTGATAAACACATTAGGATAAATGATAAATAGATAAAGAAACAGATAGATAAATTTCTAAGAGCTCAATAGTTTATGCAAACCAATTACACGACAAAACGCCGTGAAATTTCCTTCTAGGAAAATGTCGTCACACGTAAAATCCCCCATGGAGATTTTCAAAAGTTGGCATGTATGGCTTTTCTGATCACTTTTTGTCTGGCATCCATCTGTTTGTATGTCTGTCCATCTGTCTGTAAACTTTTTACATTTTTGACTTCTTCTCCAGAACCTGACTGGGCCAATTTCAACCAAACTTGGCACAAAGCATCCTTAGGTTAAGGGGATTTAAGTTTGTTAAAATGAAGGGCTTTGTACTTTTTCAAATGGGAGATAATTAAGAATTATTGAAATTTGTTGGTATCTTTTAAAAATCTTCATCTCAAAAGTGGAAGCATCCTCAGCTAGTGTAGATTCAAGATTGTTCAAATCATGATCCCCAGGGGATAGGTGGGGCCACAATGGGTGGGGGGGGGGGGGGGGTCAAATTTTTACAAAAGAATTTATAGAGAAAAATCTATAAAAATCGATTCAAGTTTGTCAAAGTCATGATCTTCGGAGGTACCCCTGCGAGACATGAATAATTTATGATTTTTTCCTTGAATAATTCATGAATTATATTCATAAAATGTTCATGAAAAGTTCATGAGGATCCTATGAACTTATTATTGGACATTTTGAAGTCATGAATTTTTGTTCATGAAAAGAAAGTTGATAGATATTCATGAATATATTTTTTTCATGAATAATTCATGAACAGTCATATTCATGAAGTTTCATCATTTGAAGAATGTCCAATAAGTTCATTGCATCTGCATGAACTGTTCATGAATAAGTTTAATGCATGTACATGTCTAGATGAGTTTGGCCACATTTGTCTACAGTAAAGAGCTAAACAACTGATGTTTATAGAAGTCCAATTACTATCCGCCATGTTTGTTTATACAGGGTGCAACAAAAGTCGTCATTAGAGGTATGGCAGGAGTCATTATGAAAGGTGATAAATACTATAGATTATTATCAAACACACAACAATGTTATGTTTATCAGCTTGGGACGCCATTTTCTCATTAGCAAAAAGTCGCTTAAAACAGTCTGCTTGGCATTTTGGGACAAAAAATTATGGTTGTTTGTCCCGTAAGGCAGGGGGTCGCTTAATGCAGGGTGTTCATATAGAAAAATACCTTGGGCGGGTTTTATCGTAAATCTCGCTTGAGAGTATACACTTCGGCCGATTTGCAACAATGATTCTAAATGGCACATTTTTATAGACCCGCCCATTTATCAAATGCATGTTGAGAACTTGATGCTAACACGAGGAAATGAATGACGAAGAAAGAAAACTTATAATGAAGTTGTACTCGCAAATTAAAATTTGCAGAGTTAATTAGAGAACAAAAGGGGCGATGTTAACGTATATATGTAAATTATGTTGGTGGAAAAAAAACTGAGAAAAAGTTCAGGGAAGGGCGCATATAGTTTAGTCACAGGTTGTTCTTCGCTCATCGAATAACGTTTTGTTTATTGTGAAGAAATTTGTCAGAAATGGTTGAATGTTTTTAATTTGAGTGTATTGAGGTAAAATTTTCTTCTTTCACATATAGGAATTTTTTAAAATAAAATTCAATAACTAGTAAGTAGTTGAAGAAGAAAATGTACCTATATGCTCTCATATATTTTGATCGCTTTATAAAGTGGGGGGGGGGGGGCAGAACTTAAATAAAGGGAATTGGAAGTTAGCAGTGAACCCCTACCAAAAATTTAGTTTTATATCTTGCATAGGATCTTGTTTTCGGTAAAAATGGTATTTCATAAAGGTACAATGTCAAAGATTAAGTGTATGCAAAAATAAGTAAAATTTTGATACTTTACGGTATTCTTTTTTTGTTATTCTACCGAGGGGCCATATGGCACAATATCCTTTGAACACCCATATAAAGCCATCGTTGCTCAGGTGAGCGATGTGGCCCCATGGGCCTCTTGTTTTTTTGGAGTCCTGTTAGCCAGGATCATTTTTTAGCCGGGCGTTGCTGAAAGCAGAGTCCTGGCTGAAGGCAGGCAAATCGCCAATGTTACTATAAATAGCACAACTTTAAAAGTAAACAAAAAACCGAACAGCGTCAAAGTTAATGCTTCCGCTATACCAAATAGTTACACAGAGAGCCATGTTTTGTCAAATCTATTGGGGTTTTTTTTTGTTTGCGAATAAGTTTAGCGATTTATGGTTTTTTTTCTTATTAATTAAGTGTTTTTAAAACAAGACTATGAATTTTGGGCACATATACAATGCGCATGAATTTCCATGAACTACTTCACAAAGCATTGGTATTCGGCTGCACATCGAAGGAATGGGGGATTGATTTTATATGCTTGTTTCAAAATTCAATGCACTGTTGATTTTTTTTTTACTAAACAGATAAACAGACATATTTTTGTAAATTCCCGCTTACAAAATTTAGCCGCTCTCAGACGCTTTGTCGACATTAAAAGCATGAGAGAGAGAGAGAGAGAGAGAGAAAGAGAGAGAGAGAGAGAGAGAGAGAGATTGCCAGTCTTTACTAGACACAATATGCATAATGACTATTCAAAAGAGCCCGGCTTTCAGTACTTCAGTACTTTGATTAATTATTATTGCTTATTTTGAAAAAAAAACCACCTGGGGTTATAGAGGAATGGATGGTCCTGTATAGTAATACTATTATTATCCATTGTTGGTTTAAAGCTTAAATTTCAAAACTTTGCCAAAGTTGAAAATATGATAAATACCACCATCCTAATTCGTGCGTGCTAAAAACAAGGTGCTCATTGTTTCACTGTGTACACTATTAATTATCATTGCATTTGCATTTCTCTCTTCTTCTGAAGTATATTTATCAGAACTTATTGAGAAAATAATTAAGGAAATGTGCGACAGTTTTAAGGAATTAAGTTTATTTTTAAATAATTGAGTGAAGGAGACCTAAGTCATCACCCACATGCATACAAACAAAATAACTAGTTCATTGGATAAATTCAGCAAGTACATGTATGGTACTAGATTTTTCTAATGGCTTACAGCTAAATAAATATCAAATAAATATCAGATTACATATTGTCAAATAACAATAATTACACAATGTGACTGTTAACATTGTTTCACTCATTTATGGTGCAAAATGAAACACATTGTACAGTGGTAAATTGAAAATAAGTGTGTATTCAATATTTCATCAGTACTACTATATCAATTCCAATTTTTAAGATTTATTCTCAACACTAACATACATCAACTCAAGAAGAAGAAACTTATCTTCAATATCATCATGTGAATGTGTCAATTTGTATAAATTTACAAAAAGTAGAGGCAACTTTTAAAATACAGTTACTGGTACATAGTTTACTTGTACCGGGTATGTTAATTTTGACATAATTATATCAAATTTAATATTCAAACAGACAAATTTAAAAAAAATTAACTATAGACTTTAAGTTATAGAATTTAATCCTTTGTTTTCCTCTAAAAATGGTGCGTATGTTTTAGTAATGTTGCATGTAACTATTATTAGTTAAAAGTAAAACTAAGCTATGAAGTTGCAAGGTTTTTTTTTACCCCTGGGTCTTTTTTCTTCAAAATAATCCAATTATTCTACACCTGGGGGGTCATTATTCTACGTCTCAAAAAATGACCCCCGGTCATTATTCTACGGGGGTCATTATTCTTCTTTACATCGGTAAAAATTTGTCTGGACCGATAACTATATGGAAATCGTCTGTCCAAATGACCGATTGAAAAAATCGGGCATGAAGCTTATTTTATCAGTCAGGATCGGAATACAGAGGTGAAGGTCATATAAACAGCGATGGCGGCAATGTCGATCGAGTTTGTAGAAAAGAAAAGTCACAAAAACAAGGCCAATTAAAAATATTTTACGAGAACCCCAATGGTCCTCGTGAGTTCCAAGCTATGATACAGTATTTCATTATCATAGTTCAGCCATGCCTAGTCAGCTTTCAGCCATCTTGGAACTTGGGAAGACCACGGGGTTCTTCGTTATTCAAATTTTTAATAGAGTTGATGTTGCAGTTGTTAGAGTGTAGTAAAGACAGAAAGTTGAAAATGATGTCGAAACAGAAAAGAAAGATATAAATTATGAAAGTAAGGGTAAAATGAACAGACTAATAATGAAAATGACTTATCAGAGGCACTGGACATGAATATTTATGAAATTGTATTCATAACAATAAAAAATTATTTCTTTGATGCATTTTTTCTTTATTTACAATTTATTTACAATAATCTGGTCTGACAGAACATTGTCTGGTCCGACAGAACCTTTCATTGTGTCAGCCCAAATGTCTGACAGTAATAAAAATTTTTCGACAACTCTGATAATTATAGGTTTCTATTATGAAAATAATTGTAAGGTACAATTTTTGAATAATATTATATCTTATGTTGCTTATAGATTTATTTACAAATTTAAGATGTTATGTAGATTTGAGAAGAAAAATGAGACCTCTCAAAGTCTGAGAGAGTACGTAAAGAATTATTTAATAAGAGATATGACAATGTACTTAAAATCATCGAAATATTCAACAAAACTTAAAAGCTTAATAAATATATTGTGATTACTGTTGTATACCCTAGACATTTGATTGCGCCCATGGGAAAAGGGCCTTATGGCATTTTTACTAAAACAGAGAAATAACGTCATAAAGATATGACTTTACATTGAGAAAAAATCACGTCTGATAGTACAAAACAGCACGCGGTAATTTTGTTACTTTGTTTATGAACAGGTGTCTTAATGCTGAAACTTGTTTAATAGCAAGGCCCCATACTGCAGTATCTGTTATAATAAATAAAATGAACATATTTATATTTTTAAGGCGTCGAGCTAATGCTCGGCAGCCTTCTAGCAATCGTCTGGATTGGCAATCGTCCAAATTTTCACATTCTGCACCGCCTTTTTAAGGCGCATAAGAAATAAGTTCCTTAAATTATTAAAAGTATTACTGTTATTCCATTTATTCAACTAAATTCTGTACAAAAAACACAACTTTGCCTCTCTGGTTATTGGCAACTCATTGCATAAGTATAAATTTGCTTAATCAAGAAATGGCGGATGAATACAATAAGGTGTAAAAATTCACTAAATATTAGTTTAGCTTATCGCTTACATTTTAATTGGAGACCGTGCCCGATGAAAAAAAAATTGATATGTAAATTTATTTGTTATCGGGCACGGTCTCCAAAATAAATGTAAGCGATAAACGTATCTAGTGATTTTGTTGCAATAAATAAACACGATAATGCAGTTTTTTTTAGATAGCACGTGGTGTGGATTTGTTTGTAAACAACCATACAATATGTTTCAAACGGGAATTGAAATAAATAAAAGTATGTTTTATTATTATAATTAGGGACACACTGTTAATGTATTCAAATTATGAACCTGTGAACATTGTTCAAAGACTGTTTAAAGCAGAAAGAAAATTATTTATTTTTGAACTTTGAAATTTCTTCGATTTTTGTTACCATGATGAGGTATTGTATTATAAACGCATCACTACCTATTTTATAAGGAAACATACTGATTTTTGTTTTTAAAGCAGCACAAAACATAATTAATTTACTTTTTAGCTCACCTGAGCTGAAAGCTCAAGTGAGCTTTTCTGATCAAAATTTGTCCGTTGTCTGTCGTCGTTGGCGTTGTCGGTGTTGGCGGCGTTGGCATCGGCATTGGCGTAAACTTTTCACATTTTCATCTTCTTCTCCAGAACCACTGGGCAGATTTCAACCAAACTTGGCACAAAGCATCACTGGGTGAAGGGGATTCAAGTTTGTTCAAATGAAGGGTCACGCCCTCTTTAAAGGGGAGATAATTTAGAATTATTAAAAAATTGTAGGTATTTTTCAAAAATCTTCTTCCAAAAAGTATTAGGCCAGGAAAGCTGTAACTTGTATGGAAGCATCCTCAGGTAGTGTAGATTCAAGTTTGTTCAAATCATGGTTCCCGGGG
>WFKH01011581.1:30891515-30916570 GCA_016163765.1 Magallana hongkongensis | reverse complement strand
ATTTGATCAGAGTTAAGGCTATTGTTGCTCAGGTGAGCGATGTGGCCCCTGGGCCTCTTGTTTATTCTAATATTATTTGATATACGACTATTAGTACAGAAATTCAAATTATTGACCATATCTATATAAAAGAAAATGTCAGCTCGACGCCTTTGTGGCCGTTCCGGCCTTTGATTTTTTATATTTTACTCATAACTCATGATCGAATGTTTAAATAGATTCCGTGAATGTTTGATATGAACAGAAGACACTGACTTTTGATCATCAAAAAATTGTATTGGAAAGGATAACACGATTGAATAATTTACATTCCATGTATTAACTTGCGGTACCAAATCTGATATTAAATGTTTTGAGTAGTAATTAATTTTGGAATTACCGGTTAATGAGAAATCATTATATTCACGACTGCATTTTCGCTACCGATATTGTAACTTGTTGATCCGCCCGTCAGCATTGTATACTCGCGCGGCCGACATTAACTTCATGTAGGTCTACCATTTATTTTTCATCCAAACAGCCTCTGAATCTCTGACGATTCGGGTCCAAAAGCAAGCTTAACAATCTGGGTGAAACCCATAGCCTTTTTATTACACGATAAATACTTTAATCACTGTTTATAAAGGCATTTATATATGATCACGTCGGAAAACAAGATAGATAATTAATCCACTTGTGTAGAAAATACCATGAGGCTCCGCATGGGGAAATTGATATTAAAAAGATGTTTAATTTATTTCATCTGTTCAATATTAATGAGTGATTTTTTAATCGAAATTAAAGAGGCTAGTGAATGAAATATTATCAAAAATAGGTGTTTAATCTATAAGTTGACATTACATGTAGATCCAGTGACGTTTTTCAATTAATTAGGGCTTTTCGACTTTCGGTCGAAAAGACCTATTGTTATTCTGATGTTTTATTATTATTATTATTATTATTCTTTTTCTCGACAGATTTTCCGTCAGCGATTTTTTGAAAACGGAAAGGAATTTTGAAACAATTATGCAATGGTCTGATAGCATTTTTAAATGACAGGCGCATGTAAGGTTTTGGACTTCCGGTTCCGGTACTTCTGGTTTTCACAAGCAATATAGTAGAAATTAAATGAATCAATATATTGTTTTTATTTCTAAAGGAAATTCGTTGTAATTTTAGAGTTAGATCAACCATGTCGAGTTGTTTAAAAAGTAAAGCGGCGGCGAGTTTCTATCTCTTATCAGTTTTGAGATTTTAGGCCTCAAACTTGAGAAAAGGGGGGATGAAAAAACAAAAAATTACGAAAAGCTTAGGAATGTTATAAGACGTTTAGATATTGTTCAAATAGAAGTAATTAAGGTATATTTCAAGTTTCATTGAAAAGTATCGAGTACTTCCGGTTTTATGAGCCGAAGAAAATTGTCTATGGGAGTTTCTATGTTAAATTCAATTCACGCATGTAACGTTTTCTCAAACACTTTTCAAGCAAATATTTTTATATTTTGTATTTAAAATTAGGGACCTAATGCGCAGACCGGAAAAGGTCTTGGGAAAAAAATTCTGAAAAATAAGGGATCTGAAGGGGTCAATATTCAAAACAGCCCTTTAGCTATAACTTTTTTATTTTTCATCTGATTTTCAAAATCTTTTCGGTTAATAGTTTAAAATAAAGAGTACAAAATAAAATATTATGGTCCGAGTTTTTATCTGTTACCAGTTTTGAGATTTAAGGCCCCAAACTTGAGAAAAGGGGGGATGAAAAAACAAAACATTCAAAAAGCCTTAGGTATGTAATATGACGCATAAACATTGTCGAGATTGTAGTAATGAGCATATATTCCAAGTTTAAGTGAAGAAACGTGAGTACTTCCGGTTTTATGAGCCGATGAAAATCGTCTATGGGAGTTTCTATGTTAAATTCAATTCACGCATGTAACGTTTTCTCCAACACTTTTTAAGCAAATATTTTTATATTTCATATTTACAATGAGAGACCTAATGCACAGACCTGAAAAGGTCCTGGAAAAAAAATTCTGAAAAATAAGGGATCTGAAGGGGTCAATATTCAAAACAGCCCTTTAGCTGTAACTTTTTTATTTTTAATCCAATTTTCAAAATCTTTTCGGTTAATAGTTTAGAAAAAAGAGCACAATTTAAA
The DNA here is from genome assembly GCA_016163765.1 of Magallana hongkongensis. Lineage (NCBI taxonomy): Eukaryota > Metazoa > Mollusca > Bivalvia > Ostreida > Ostreidae > Magallana > Magallana hongkongensis. The sequence goes on along the minus strand of WFKH01011581.1, from coordinate 30,914,433 downwards.
AATTATGGTCCGAGGGGCCACTTTTTGACTCCTTATAGGGGTTTTAAGGGCCTGAAAATGATAACTTTATCACAATTCAAAAAAAAAAAAAAATTCAAGAGTTACCCCGCTTTGCTCAATGAATGATTAGCATTAGAGCTATTGGCATACCAAAAGTCTTGAATTAGAAATGAGTACTTTCTTAGTTATAAATTTTTAAAGCTTTTCTTCAAGAAATAAAAGATAAATTTGGATTTAAAATTCTGGAGTTGTCTTTCTTTGGGCATTTAATTTCTGATATGTTAATGTGTGGGTATATGTTTATGACATTTGTTTTCATTTTATCATACACAATTTTTGAGAGAAAAAAAATTAAGAATTTAAATCAGGGGTTTAAAGGGCTGTCGAAAAGCCCTACCTTTTTGTTGAAGACAAAAACAGGTCTAGTATAACTTGTTATCATTCCAAATTGCAAGATCTTTAGATGTGTCATTTTGCTGATTTCTTAAAGTAATAATAAATGTAATTTAAATTTGATAAATTCATTATGAAACTAAATTCTTAGTATGAATAATAACCTTTCACTTTAGCTTTATCGTTTTTTTGTACTGTTATTCAAATTAAAACATTTAGAAAAAATTATTCATGGAATTTCCTTAGTTTTTTTATAAAGGCCGTCTATTATTCTAGACTATTTTCATTGCAGCAAATTTCATATATATATTTGATATACACTCTGGAAATTGTTATAACTGAATGCTGAATGTTATAAATAAAAAAAAAATGTTTACTTTAAAACTACAAAATGTGGTGCATACAGGTTCAAGCGCATGGGCAAGTGCAAGTTAACTTTATGATTGTCATTTAATTGTTGCAAATATAGATTTATACATGTACAATATAAGCGCCATGCACCTTATTTTTTGCCCCCGCTCTTTTTCTCCTGCGGTCGATCAGTTATATATTTAGGCGCAATAGCAGTATTATTCAATATGTGCTTATAAAGTGCGGATCATACAGGATAAAAATTAAAATAAAATATTTTTTTCAACTCTTCATTAGTTTTAGTGCAACAAAACTGTGAAGAACAGATAAACACTGACCACGACCATTTAATCGGCTACTTTCTCTGTGTTATCAAAATGTGTTCAAAACAGCACACATGTTTATTGTAATAAATAATAAACTATTAACATAATTTTTTAAAGGTCAAATTTACTTCTGAAATTAAGTTTACAAAACCTATTTGTGCAGCGATTAAGTGATCTTTAGAAATAATATTTCAATTACTTATCTAGGCTAGCGATGTGCATGTACTGGTTTAGATTATTTAAAGCGAGCATTCATTACAGGTTCGTGCATAAAAATGAAACACTAAGTATTTATAATTGATTAGATTGTAAGTTTTTTCTTCTTTTTTTTTTTTCAAATTTAAATTAGTTGTCCAAAAGTTTTGGGAGCCTGATTTTTATATATATATATATATATATATATATATATATATATATATATATATATATATATATTTGGAGGGGGAGAGGTATTGACCCACCTGTTCGGAAAAAGTTCCTAAATGACAAAGGGTACATACATGTAAATTGTGCGTACAAGATCTATTATACATGTAGTATGTAAATAGCAATAAGAATATAACCTGCTCAGTTTGTTTTATAATGCATGTAGATGCATTCCGGCAGATAAGATACTAGTAATTTTAGAGAACGCTAAAAAACATGAAGTACGTTTTTTAATAAAAAAAAGTTAAAAAGTTAGTATACTGCTTATTTAAAGACTCCGTGGCATTTGAGCAACATATATAAGCGCTAAATTATTCATGTGTCGACAAATAGCCCATGCAACAAATGAGCCAACTCATTGTATTAACATGTGTACAAATTTTGAATAATTACATTCTAGTTAAATTTAGACGTAAACTATAGTTTTGATTAAACCTAAGAGTATTTAACTTGTGCCCGATTTTATTCTTTGACAAAATCACATTATAATTTATTACTTCAGGAACTTGATAATCTATTTGATTAACAATTTGGCCTTGACAAAAATAGTGGGTGCTTCAAAAACATTAAGAAAATGCTACGAGAGAACAAAGTCACAAGCTTAAGTGCTTGTATTGAGATTTCAGTGAAAGAAATGTCGAGTGGAGGGGGTAAATTAATTAAGGTTCACGATTTGATACCTTTGCACATTTTCATTTCCATATCACTCCCATTAAAATGGGACCACTTTTTAGCTCACCGAGACGAAGTCGGGGGGAGCTTATGCTATACCCCCGGCGTCGGCGTCGGCGTCCGGACCTGGTTAAAGTTTTTGTTGCAGGTCCTGTATCTAAGTTATTACTAGTCCTATCTTCACCAAACTTGCATGGATGATGCATCTGGACCTACTTATGGACTTGAAAGACTTGGATGCTGAATCTGGGTCAAGAGTTTCAGATGCTGGAGGAGGTTAAGGTTTTTGGAGCAGGTTAAAGTTTTTGGTGCAGGTGCCCTTTGATAGCAATTTCTAAGTTACTACTGGTCCTAAGTTCACCAAACTTGCATGGATGGTGTATCTTATGATACTGATGCACATGACAGGCTTGAATGCTGAATCTGAGCCATAGGTTTCGAATGCTGGAGGAGGTTAAGGTTTTTAGAGCTGGTTAAAGTTTTTGGAGCAGGTGCCCTTTGATGATTATATCTTAGTTATTACTAGTCCTAACTTCACCAAACTTGCATGGATGGTGCATCTTATGATACTGATGCACCTGACAGGCATGAATGCTGAATCTGAGCCATTGGTTTCGGATGCTGGAGGAGGTTAAGGTTTTTGGAGTAGGTGCCCTCTGATGATTATATCTTAGTTATTACTAGTCCTAACTTCACCAAACTTCCATGAATGGTGCATCTTATAATACTGATGCACCTGATGCTGAATCTGGGCCATTGGTTTCGGATGCTGAATGAGGTTTAGTTTTTTGGAACAGGTCACATGTTTAATAGATAATAGTACTATTTCAAACTTGCATAGTTGATTTAACTTTAATATAAATGAATCGCAGAGGTAGCTTCAGATGCAGAGCCTGATCTCCATTATCAAGGATGCTAAAAAATATATCTTAGTTATTACTGGTCCTAACTTCACCAAACTTTCATGGATGGTGCGTCTTATGATACTGATGTACCTGACAGGCATTGATGCTGAATCTAAGCCATAGGTTTCGGATGCTGGAGGAGGTTAAGGTTTAAAGAGCTGGTTAAGGTTTATGGAGCAGGTGCCCTCTGATGATTATATCTTAGTTATTATTGGTCCTAACTTCACAAAACTTGCATGGATGATGTATCTTATGATACTGATGCACCTGACAGGCTTGAATGCTGAATCTGAGCCATAGGTTTCGGATGCTGGATGAGGGTTAGTTTTCTGGAACAGGTCACATGTTTTATAGATATTAGTACTATTTCAAACTTGCACAGTTGATTTAACTATAATATAAATGAATCGCAGAGGTAGCTTCAGATGCAGAGCCTGATCTCCATTATCAAGGATGCTAAAAAAATCTCCTACCTCACTTAAACCTGCTTGATAGATGTGTTTGTTGTTAAATGATATATCATGATTCCTATGAGATAGTATTACATGTATATAATATGATACACCATTGTTTTATATGATACAATATTATATCATATTGCAAAAAGTAATTTGATACGATATGATATTGTATCAAGTTTTTTGTACATTATGATATGATATTGTGTTATGTAATTGTTATGTATAGTGTTGTATATTATGATACAATATAATATGATATTGTATTATATATTTAATATTTTATCACATGATATTGTTTCATATGATATTGCAATATGAAATATTGTATCATATGATACGATATTGAATATTATATATAATATCGTATAATATGATATTGTATAATATAATATTTAATTATATAATATATTTTTAAATCACATGAATTGTATTATGTTATATTGTAATATATAATATTGTATGATATGATATGATATTGTATAATATGATATTGTATTATATAATATATTACTATATCACATGATATTTTATCATATGATATGATGCAATGTTGTATCAAATCATATGATACAATATCATATTATGTATCAAATATGATACAATATCATACAATACAATATCATACTATATTATACAATATAATATCATATGTTACAATATTGTGATGTTTTATGTGATATGATATTGTATCATGTAATACTATATTGTATCATATATTATATAATGATATTGTATTATGTGATTAAATACAATAATGTATGACACGATACAATGATACAATGTCATATCATATATCATATTATATTGCATCATTATTTATTACAGTATTATATTGTATTATATGATACTATATTGTAAGTATCATAGAATGCAATATCGTATTATATATTATTGTATCGATAAACATTGTTTCTTATAATACCGTATGAAATGAGCATATGATTTTCATACAATTTTTTTAACATATTATATACGATATTGTGTCAAAACAGTTTCCATGAATATCCAAGATCATTAACTATGATTTTCATATGTATATATGATAAAGGTGGTCTCATAAAGGTGATGCCTCATTAAGGTGATGTCTCGTCTTGGTGAGCTTTGTAATCTGTGATTACCTATGTTTTTTTATTCCAATACGCTTTCATTTTTCATACATGCAGTAAACTGTTGTCAGTTAACTTTAAGAAATTATTGGTACTCGCGATTTCCATGATTTTATATTCTTCCAATTTAACACAAAACAGAAACAATGCGGAATAAGTGCTCGCGTAAAATATGAAATCTACAATATCAGCAACGTTACATCTTGATTTACACATATAAAGTAAACAAAATTAACTACATTGAAGAGTTTTAATTATGGCAATACGCGTGAATGAAAGAAACATACGTTTCAATCATGGACATATTTAATTGAATTCAAAATAAAGTATATCTCATTCATATTTTGACTAAATCAATATTAATTTTTTTTTACTATAATTTTAATTCAAACACATTTACGAATTTTTTGATATGTACATGTATCTGTATCGCACATTATCATGCTTACTTTCAAGATGTCCCCATTTAGTTTTGAAGGTGTCTACACTAATTTTCAGAATCTCGAGATCCATGCATGTGAAGCTTGCAAAGATGATTATTATTATATGGAAATAAACTATAGTAGAACTTGGTGAACTCAGTGTATCTTTTATTGATACACGTAGGAGCAAAATGACCGGCACGAATTGTCTCTCTTAGAGCGAAACGTCCCGCATTCTTACTAAACTTGCTGCGTATTTTCATAAACCGGAACGGAGGAGCAATATTGCAGCAAACACACTACCGCTTTGCTTAAAAATGCGACTTTTCATTAAACGACTTGATTGAATTCACGTTTGTAATAGAGATACTATAAGTTTTATTATGTAGTAAGGAACACGAGTAAATATAAAAGAAAGTAATTCAAATTATTACGGATTAAAAAAAATATTAAAGCAAGCCATGAAGAATAAAAAACAAATCAAAGTAATATATGGTAACCATTGATATGAAAAAACTAAAGTGACAATCATGTGTAAATCTATAGAAGAATAAAGAAGTTAAAGCAAAATGAGAAAAAGAAACGTTGACTTTTGGCGAAGTTTATTTTTCATATAGCATGCACAGGAATCCAATGTGCATATATTGGCACCATAGATTTTTAAAATGCCATGTTCATTGTACTTGGTTATTGATAATGAAAATTTTAGAAACATTCTTTGAATTGTACATGCAGTTCTTTATTATACTAAGATATGATTTATTCAGAAAAAATGAATGTGCGTTACGAAGACTTCATAGTTTTCGTGACAGTTATATTTTCAATGTGCACGGATTATATAAAAAATATGTATTGATATAAATGCGTTATTATTATAAATAAGTTATTAGTAAGTTATTAAAAAAGTATTTAGTAATGATATCTTCAAAAGTGACATGTGGTGATAACGAACAGTGTTCAAAATCAAAAGTCTAAAGGAAAATCAAATTCAAAAGCAAAGATTATTTAATAATATTATGATTAACAAATAAAACAATAGGGCTCTATACCTTACATAAGAATGACGTTTGATGAAATCATAACGAACGTAATGTCGCAAGGTGAACAACGTCATAGGCAAAAGAATCCATGACTTTAAATGCCAAATAAAGATATTTATAATTATTGGATCTTCATGAAATTTCATAACTTTAATCTTCTGACAAATATAAGTATAAATCCAGAAAAATCTTGAAATGTGAAAAAAATGTCATAAGGGCCCTTTTCCCATGGGCGCAATCATTTAGGGACTCTGCCTATGTGTATATGTGCTACACCCAGGGACCATGTGATGGACTGTATGTAGATGTGTTTGTCCTCCGGGTTAGCCAGGGTATTACATGTACATTTACTTAATATATTTCTATCTATTACTAATATCGCTTAATTTGTACTTAAAGAAAGATATATACCAGTTTTTACTAGTTTTATACACAAGTGTTCTTTTGTGTACACATGTATATTACAGGCAAACATTATGAGTCCTATTTAAAAGATTATCGACGTCTGTATCTTTATTTCATAAACAATAAGAAATTATCTACCAAAATTAAACATTTTATTTTTATGTATATCATAATGATAATATGTTGCTTTTAAGACAACCTGTTAGAAAAAGACTTTTCAAACGTCATCTCAATGAGAGCATGTACATTTATATGCAGCAATAATATAAAAATTAAAGAATTACACAATATGTCTGTATACTAATTATTGAATTTTTTGTATACTTTGTTTGCTCTTATAGATTAAAAAAAAAAAAAATAAACATTCAAATATAAGTTGAGGCAAAAACAAAGCAACTTTAGGAGATAACTACAGTCAAGTGCAAACTACTATAAAATTTTGCCCTGTTTGGTAGACTATACATTTATTTTTTAGGTTTTTTTTTTGCATTTTAAAAACTGTCCAGAATTATCCACTCTGTGTCCAGAAATACCCTCCTTAGTGCTAAAGGTTCTTCTTTTGTCAGTAAATAAGAATATTCTTGTGAAAAATCATCTGTAAAACTGACTTTAAAAAGAGAACATGCGTGACAAATGTACACAGAAAATAATACTAATTGATCAATTTTCGTTTGAAATCTTTGTAAATATCGCTGACCTAATTACCTGGATGTCCAGAATTACCCAGATATCCCCTATATATAAAGTTGATTAAGATAACATTTTTCTTGGATTGTAAAATTTTGTAGATCATAAACTATGATTTTGATAAAATATGATAATGTTGGTCTCAATATAGGTGATGCCTTGTCTAGGTCAGCTCCATACCTTTGTTTTCTTTTCTTTTATTAAGATTATTGTGTTTGTAAAAAACCTGTTTATTAATTCACTCAAGACACTAAGGATGATAAAGTGTAATGTAAGGTGTGATGTAAAGGTTATTATAATCACACCTCGACTTGGACATGATGAAATGTTGTTAAGTAAAATTATATGAGAAGTTTTTTAGGTGATTGTATCCACCTTAAGTAAAATGAGGAAAACGGTCTTAATAACTTCTCCTGTTAAGTAATTATAAGGCTTTTGTATCCAAACAAAAATGCATGATGCTGAAAGATTTTAATGTACTGTACAGATAACAGTAAATGTCAAAGTATTTTAATCAGATTTGAGATTCATTCACTAAATGTCGAATTTCCTAACGCAATTGTATTTTCTTGAAAATATAATAGTCAAATTTAACTCAGCCAATTAATTTTCTGTTATACGTTACCTTATTTGTTAGAACTCTTTAAAAGAAAGTCTTTATTTTCAGAAATTTGCCAAGAGCTATTATGATATCCATGACACTGGTGATTGTCACATATCTCATTGCCAACGTAGCATATCTGGGAGTCTTAAGTCCTTCGGAGATGCTTCAGTCCCCAGCTGTAGCTGTGGTAAGTAGAATTTACTATGTCGTGGAATCAAAATCTATGTTAATTGTTGTATAGATGCTATATTGAAATTAAACACTGTTCACTGCCAGAGATTTCCTTTTTCATACATATATTAGTTTCATCAAAATACTGTACAGAGACCTTTAAAATACTGGAATATTTTATTGCTCAACGATTTTAACACTTGGTGTAAAACTGTAAAACTTCCATGGAATTCTATGGATATTCCATGGAAAAGCATGGAGTATTTGGACTCCTTGTCCAGGATTTATTTGACAAAATAAGGGTGGAAAATAACTGGAAAATGTCCATGGCAATATTGCACAAAATTCCATGGACATGTCATGGAACCATGGACATTCAATGGAACTACCTTCTCACCTGTCCATGGAATTTCATGGCATTTCCCTGGAAGGTCTTTCATGGATGGTCCATGGAAATGGCATGGAAATCCATGGAAATAGCCTGGAAATCATTGCATTACAAATTTTGCTTGACATCCTGGTGTCAGGGAAATTTCAATATCAAAATTGCCTTACTTGATTAAAGGTTCAATGTACATAAAAAGCATATTGTCCAAGAATCATACGAATCTTCAGTATAACTACAAATAAAAAAAACCCCAACAACATTTTAAATGATGTAATCATGTATTCTTAAAGTTTCAAAAATTTCAAGACACAGTATTTTTTCTCTCAAAACATAACCCGAAACATAAACAGTTATTAATTATGCAGAATCAATATCGGTGAGGCATAATGAAAGAAAAATCCATGCAGAACTATTCTGAGATATCCTGGGACATCCACATTTAAAATATTCAATAGAAGCAAAACAATTTAGGCCTATGTATATATTATAAATATAATTTTTCTGGAAAAAAAAATTACCGATATAATGCATACGATTCCAAACAGGTTTAAATGCAATAAAAATGTTGGTACAAAACAGAATAATACTACAAACTGGCTTTTTCAGCATAATTCTTTGTTTCTTCATAATCAGTCTCTCTTATTTGTCCTTGTTCTTCTTACTTTCTTTTCTTTTTGTCCTTGTTCTTCTTACTTTCTTTTCTTTTTTGTATCCATCCATCTTTGTAGCTAGAGTAAAAAAAAAAAATTCAATATTCTCTAATATAAAACTATGTAACTTTATCCGATATACAAAAAAAAATATACCCCCCAGAAATTTAAAATTTAAATCGCCATTTTGAAATGTTTAACAAAACATTACTTCATTTGTTTCATTACTGTAAAGTTACCACGTTTAACTCATTTACACTAAAGGTGATTTCAACATGAATTATTTTACCTTTCTTATCATTACTCTCAACTACAACTGCTGCATCATCATGATTTTTAGCTCACCTGAGCTGAAAGCTCAAGTGAGCTTTCCTGATCACATTTTGTCTGTCGTCCATCTGTCCGTCCGTCCATCTGTAAACTTTCACATTTTGAACTTCTCTAAAACCACCTGGCCAATTTCAACAAAATTTGGCACAAATTTTATAAATCTTCTTCTCAAGAACTACTGAGTCAAATTCAACATAATTTAGCAAAAATAATCCTTATGGAAAGGAAAATATAAATTGCAAAAATTATGGGCTAATTCTGTTACAAATTTGAGTAATTTACGAAAAGAATAATAAAGAGAGACTGGGGGTCAATCAGTTTATAACTTCGGGTTCGGTATTTCATATATGGAAAACCAGGTTCTTATTTGAAGCAGCCATGTTGGACGCATGATAAACGGGTCAAACTGACAAAGATGAATTTGCTTGTTGTGCAACAGTTTACGTGCGAAGGGAATATATAATATAAACATGCAAACTATAGCGGTGTTATTTGTGCCGATTTTGTGAAGTAAATTGAGGTTAAAGACATTTTCACTTGTGACGGTGGTTTTAGCTTGTTATCCCCTTGCGCAACTTGTTGCGAGGGGGATAAAGCATTGCTGCTGTGCGTGTGTGTGTATGTATGTGTGTCCATTGTCAGCTCTTTAGCAAAATTCCAAGAAAACCCTCCCATGAATATTCATCAAACTTTGTACACTTCTTTGGCATGGTAAAAGGACAAACCCTTTTGATTTCCAAGTCATTTAATTCAATATTTTTAAAATTATCTTAAAAAAACGAAGTTAAAACAGGAATTTTATGTACGACTTGACAATAGACATTTCCGGTAAATCGCTACATATGCAGTTCAAATAAACAACTTGACATTTTTGGGATTTAAATTTAGTAAAGGTTAAAAAAACAAACGTTTTGTAGTATTGGAGGGTTAGAAGGTTGCCCATAGTTAAAAGTTGATGTGGGCAAGAGATTAAAGTCATCCTATTTACATCGAAACAAGCAGTCGACTTTCAGACAAATTTTCCCGTATTACTTAGAATAGAACTAGTCCAAAATTCAGAAGAGACTTTGACAGATATCGCACATTTATCACATGAAAATTGTTTCGTATTCATAATAGCTGTATATCTACTACTATGGGTTGACATACGACAAGCAACTAGGATTGTCCATCAGAGCAGACTACAGATCGCTAGATCTTCAGCTACGTTTCGATCATAATGTATACGGATCGTTTATGTATGCTTATATAAAAATGAATGTCACTAAATGAATTTAAATTATTAAACTTTAAAGCATATGTGTTGAGTTTCTGCTAGGAATAGGAAGACTGTGCAACCACGTGAATGTAACTCCCCCTCGCCCAATTTATACACCACAAAGCTTGGGGATTGGGATGAAATAGATATTATGAATTCAAAGTGGTTTTAAGAAATACTTGTGTCATATTTATTTTGATCTGATAAATTTACATGTATTTTTCTAAATAATGCATTTCCCCCTACAACAAGTCATGTCGCGAGGGGATGCTCCGCTTAGCGGTGCCCTTGTTTTGATTTTCGTTTCATTTTCGTTAATTATGCCTTTTAACTTGAGGGGAACTATCGCCTGTATTTTGGAATTTTTATGTATCAAATCAAACATAGACTTCGGTAAATCAGACAGCTGATAGTTTACCTGCGCAAAATGAGCAAAATCTGATGCACTTAAACAACATATTATAAAATACTATTCATTCTATTGGTTACCCGTGCAGAATTATCCTGAGATATCCTAGGAAATCCTGAGAAATTCCCAAGATTTAATCCTAGGATATCCCAGGATTTTTCCTCAGATATCCTGGGATGTTTTTTGGACAGGAATTCCTGGGATTTCCTAAGACTGTCCTGGTAAAATGGGGCCTCATTTTCCACGATTAATCCCAGGAATTATAACCTAGGAATTCCCATGAATTCCCAGGAGTCCTGAGACCTAAAATGCCCCAGGAATTCCTAGGATTCCTGAGACTTAAAATGTCCCAGGAATTCCCAGGATATCCTAGGACATCAACATTTAAAATATTTGATAGAAGCAAAACAATTATGAATATAAATATAAATATGATTTTTCTGGAATATTTTTTTATTATAATGCATATAATTACATACAGAATAAATTTCAACAGAAATGATGGGGCCATACAGAAAAATACTACTTTTTCAGCTGAATTCTTGTTCCTTCTTCAAAATCAGTCTCTCTTATATTATGTCCTTGTCCATTTTCTTATTCACTTTCTTTTCTTCTTGACTCAGACTGTATGACTTAATCCTTCGTCTTTGTGCCTAAAGTAAAAAAAAAATAATTAAAATGACATCTCTATAATAAAACATTATGCAATATACAAGAAATTTACTGCCATATAAATTAAACTCTTTAAAATTTAAAAACCGCCATTTTGAAATGTTTGTCTAACAACAAAAATTGAATTTCATCTGTTTCATAAAAGTTACTACATTTTACCTCATTTACACTAAAAGTGATTTCAACATGAATATTTTACCTTTCTGTTCATTAATCCGAACTACAACTGCTGCATCATCTGATTTTTTCATAGCACATGACATTGTATAAAAAGGTCCGTCTGCTACATTCAAAAGTGCGTAATCATTGGGCGGAAGTGACGTTGTAGAATCAAAACAACACGTTGACGGTATATTCTGATAAATTGAAACTGTTCTTCTGTTGAATGTTTTTTTGTATAAAGCATTAGTTAATCATACTGAAATAATTGATTTAAATTAAACTTAATTTAAGGTTCTAAAGATATCATTATTATATATTCAGAGTCTAGCCACAGGAATTTAATGAACGTACGAGTTGTTTGTGAAGTTGATGCACGAGTCGTGTCTGTTAGTTTTAACCCCCTATGTTTTTTTACCCTCAGGCTTTGGAACTTATTAAATAATTGGAAATCAGATAAATATAATATCGTACTTTATTCCTATAACTTTGTACTAATTATTGTTACTAATGTTCTTATTTTTACTAAACATCAAGTTTCTTACATATTGAAGTTAGGTATGCATTTTGTAACGGCGACGAATTGACTCAACACCTCATAAACAATGGCGAACTCTTCGAAAGTCAGAGCGTACGGTACATGTAACTGATTGAGTTTCAACAGCTTCTAAGCTAATGACAATGATCAAGGGAATATTCACGAAACAGATTGATAGTCTTGGAGATTAATTGTTATCACATATGTGCTAAGTGATGCCATTCACGTATAAACAATGTATCAAAGGTTCTAAGAGTGACGAGGTCCAAATTTCAACTGAATGCTCATTCGTTCTCGCACGCACTTTTGTTTACATCTGCTACTGATATACACAACTGACCAAATATTTACTAAATTGCTAAAAAGCACTTCAAACAAGTAAGAAATCATTGTATAATACACAACTGACCAAGTATTTACTAAATTGCTAAAAAGCACTTTAAACAAGTAAGAAATCAATGTATACGGTACTATATATTTTATTAATAATTGAATTCTATTATATATATATTTTTAATAAGAATGCCTGATTTATATAGGTGTTTGAATATTATAGATGTCTATGAATACTTTGTTCAAATATACATGCAAACTATAAATGACAGTTCTGGTTATATTTTAAGTATTTGAAATTATTTAAATTTTCGGATGCATTATTGTTACCTTGAACTATTTAATTGCCAGGTTTCCCTGTATTTATGTATGTTCATCAATTGTTAACGAATTACATTTTAAGAATATATTCATGAAAAGAAATCATTATTATAAACCATCTTTATGAACAACAAAGTTTTGGAAGTCCTGACATTGTTTCAAAAGTCCTAAGATATGGGAAATTCATTAAAATATTTAACTCCTCCCTTACAGAATTGCAGTATAATTGCAGTACATATGCAGCACATTATCAGTATAAAATCCCAGTAGATTATCAGTAGAGCTACAGTAGTGCTGCAAATGTACTGCAGAGCTTTTAAATGGAAAAATACAATGAAGCAGTAGACTTGCAGTATGTTTCAAATATGTTAATTAAGACTGCAATTGTACTGCAAAAATAGACTGCCAGGCAGTATATACTGCCAGGCAGTATATGCTGCCCTGCAGTAGAATTCTTGAATATCTCTACAGTCTACTGGCCTGCAGTACTAAATAGTGCTGCTAAGCAGTAGACCTGTTGCAGTTACCAGGGTTTCAAATATCTACTGCACAGCAGTACTGTATACCCAAATATGGAAGCTTTGGTTGGCAGTAGAGTTGCAGTATGTTTCAAATATTTAAATTAGTACTGCACAGCAGCATTGTGTATCCAAATATGGAAGCTTTGGTTGGCAGTAGAGATGCAGCTTGCTTCAAATAATTCAAGTACCCCTGTAGGACAGCAAAACTACTGACATATAGTGATATACCGTGAATATGGTTGGCAGCCTTTGTAGAATACAACAACTATTAATAACAACTAATTAAAAGTAAATTTTTTTATGCACACACACACATATATATATTCAGGTTTAATTACTCTACATACATGTACATTTAATTATAAATAATTTGCAAATATATCTATATTCACAATACTCATGATAATTATATAAACATTACAAAACTTGCAGATATTTCAGTTACTACAGTTATTACAGTAAATCTATTTATAGTATAAGCAGTAATTTATAATGTGTATATACACAAGCCTTTATGAACTTTCATTGCTGTGCTGCACAGTTTAACTTTCCTGCTTTTGGTCCTTGCTGAGTTCAATTTCGCCGCCACTGCTTGGCGAAGGTCCCCTTTTGTAGTGCAAGACTTATGCGCTAAAAAATCTGAAAACAAATTAATGAAAATAATATATTTAAATTAAAGCATCATTAATTTAAAAAATGTTAGGTCGAAGGTGTTTCTTAAAATGCAGGTCTATTAAAAAATTGTATTTATACAGAGAGATACAAAAATGAAAAAGACAGATGGAACTCTTTTATAAATGGAAGGAGTTATAAAAAGCATTAGATGTACATACACTGATATCCAGTGATACGACAAAAGAGATTTTAGTCTTATATAATTCCATAGATTCTGAAATAATAGAATTTTAATAACTATTGAAACTTAATTCATTGTCACTAGAATTTAACTGTAATTAATGACAGAATGAGATATACCATTATTTTATTTGAAATATTCCTCCAACTCCTCCAACTCTTTGTAAGCCACTGAAAGTTCTGAAAAAATAAGTTGCACAATTTTAAAATATTTAAAATGAACAGGTCAAAACTTAAAAACCCTGATAAAAAATGTATTTTAAATAATTTATAACTTAACTTTGATTTGTACAATTTACAGAAAAATTTTGCATTGATATACAATTTAAAATGATTAATCTAACTTACTGCATTTTAGAATGCCATTTTCTTTAATCCCTTCAGCATATTTCATCTCCAGTGGTCTTGCAGGGCTTTTTGAGCCACAGGATTCTGCCCTTTAGCATTCACTTGTTGAACTGGCAAGTCCCTATGAATACAATTTCATACTTTGCTACAGAAGCATAAAAATTTTCAATTTGAATTAAGCCATTGATACTTAAAGGATAAATTACAATTATTACTCAAATTCAATGTAATGGAAAGTTTTTTATCTTTTGTTAGAATAATAACATACATCATATTATAAAATAGCACTCATTATTTAGGCGATTTAATAACTCAACCCTCTTTTGATGCAAACTCAGATTTTTAACAAAGCTTAAATCTAATACAAATGTGAAATAATTTATTTTGCTTACGTTAAAGTAATCAATATTCAGCATCAAGTGCATCTTCCTCATGATCATGCAGAGTCATCAGTTCTAAAAAAAAAGAGAGAATGATTTTACCTATTGTTTTTACTTTCTTTTCTTTTTGTACACATGTATCCATCCATCTTTGTAGCTATAATGTATAACTATGTAACTTTATACAGTATAAAAGAATTTTACTGCCTTAAATCTAACTTTAAAATTTAAAATCGCCATTTTGAAATGTTTGACAAAAACTGAATTTCATTTGTTCCATTAAAGTAACTACATTTATCTCATATACACTAAAGGTGATTTCAACATGAATATTTTACCTTTCTTCACATTACTCTGAACTACAACTGCCAACTGCTGCATCATAATGTTCCATAACCCATGTTGAAGATCCGTCTGCTTCATTTAAAAGTGCGTAATCATTAGGCGGAAGTGACGTTATAGAATCAAAACAACACGGTGACAGTATATTCTGATAAATTGTGACTTTTCGATTTGGTTTAATATAAACTTTATAAATCATTAATTGATCATAATGAATTGATTCTTTTTAATTAGACTGAATTTAAGGTACTAACGATGTCATTAATAAATATTCAGAATCTAGCCACAAGAATTGAAGGAACGTACGAGTTGTTTAGTACGCAGCTTACACAAGTTGTGTCCGTATAATTTTAACCCCTCATGTTTTGAACCTGCAGGCTTTGAAAACTATCAAATAATTGGAACTCAAATAAATATAATATCATACTTTGTTTCTTTAACTTTGCACTATTTTTTGTAAGTAAGATCTTCATTTTAAATTTTACGTTAAATTTTACATTATGTTTTTTACATCTTGAAGTTTGTATTCATTTCGTACGGGGACGAATTGACTTGACACCTCATGAACAATGGCGGACTCTTCGAATAAGAGTGTAACTGCTGGAGTTTCAATCGCTTTTAAGCTAATGCATTCGTGACAGTGGTCAAAGAAATATTCACAAAACAGATTGATAACGACTTTGAGATGAATTGTGTGCTACAGTGATGCCATTCACTTATAAATAACATTTCGCGACGGAGTTCAAATTCTAACGGAATGCATCTTTCGCGATCTCGCAGGTTGTACACATAAGCTACTGATTGACCATGTTTTTACTAACGTGTTAAAATGCACTTTAAGATTTATTATTATTGAAACATCGAACATGTCTATTAGTATATTTTCAGTGTCGGAACAAACAGTTTTTTACACATGCATTTCCCACAAACCCTTTGAACACATCATATTTAATTTCGTCTCAAATTTTATGCAAATGTCTTTAAGACATCATATATATTTTATTAAAATGTCCCTATCAAAACAGCTGTAGTAATTAAAGCGTTTGTTTTTAATTATTTCTGCATTATTTTTTTCACATTTAAAGATAATGCAAATATAGCCAATTAATATATTTGCGGAATATGGTATACCTTCAGGATCTAAGTGATAAAGATAATGCAGTACAAATGCAGTACCTTTGATGCCTGTAACTAAATGATAAAGATAATGCAGTACAAATGCAGTACACCTATGGCAGACATATGTGAATGATAATGATAAGGCAGCAGAAATGCAGTATACCTTTAATACCAGTATCTATTAATAAAGATAATGCAGTAGAAATGCAGCCTATTTGCAGTACAAAAGCAGCATATGTAATTTTGTGTCACTGAAAAGAAAGTTTTTGCAGCACATTTTCAGTATATTTACAGTAGATTATCAGCATATACTGCTGCACAGTACATTATGCTAATAAGTACTGCAAATATACTTCATTTTTGCAGTAGATATTAAGTATAATTGCAGCGCTGTTGCAGCATATACTGCCTTTGCAGTATCTGCTGCAATTCTGTAAGGGCTGGCTCTAGATCAAATGTCCTGGCAAGAGTTGGATTTGAATAATGTAAGAAAAAAGTCCTGGGAGATCCCAGGAAGTCCTCTGTTGATATGTCAGGATTTCCCAGGATTTCTCAGTCTCAGGAATTTCTAAAAGCAGATTGTCAGGATATCCTAGGAATTCTTGGGATATCCTAGGAATTCCTGAGATGTGTAAGGTAGGAATAATTTCTGCACAGGTAATTCGGTATGATCTCTATGTAATGGTTGATTAATGCAACATATTTTGTTAAGATGCTCAGCATTTTCTGTCTAAACAGAGATTATTTTCGCTGCTAGAAATAGAGCAGCGAAAAACAGAGATTATTTTCGCTGCTAGAAATATAAAGGTATATATGTGATGAAAAATAAATTGTGCTCTTTCTTTGTTTTAGTGCATTTTTCCTTTGTTTTAATTGTTTACAATTTTCTATTTACTAACCGTATCTGAGAGTCAAGCTTCGAGTTTTAAGCAAGATGCAAAGCTTTGCGCACAATGCTATGTTTGTATACAGAGCTGAGGTCATGCTTTAGTTCGTTTATACAGTCGCACCTGCTGTTACGGCCACCTTTAATCAGCGGCCACTCGCCATGAGCGGCCAGTTTCAATCCCGCCCGTTTAGTTTTTCACTATATTTTAACTGATTTAAGCGGCCACCTGTCTAACGCGGCCAGCGGCCAGTGTTTTTAGGTCCCGTGGTTTCAACATGCCTGTTTTCAACGGCCATTTTGTCTGTTCTGTCACATGACTTCTGACTCTGACATGTGACCCGGTATCGAAAGAAGCCAAACTTCGACAGCTGATAATGAGTTAATGACAAATAATTAAGTGTGTAATTTGAAGTCTGCTGAGATTTAATGAGATAATTGATTATAACACAGTGTTTTGTGTTGTTTATATATCTACATGTACTTATGTATTTCATTACAAAGTTATTAAATGGCCAGTCTTGCGCTTAACAGCTTAACATGTACAGCAATTTGCCGATAATACGCACCTTTTTTCTAGAAAATTTCTTTGAGAGAATTAAAGGGGTGAATATTATACACCCCAATGGAATTTTGACACTTTTTGAAGAAACATTGGCTATCGTAGTTCAGTGCATAGCCTTTGTACGGGAACGCTATTTCTGATTTTTTACCGCATTTAGTAAATTGAAAATTATTGCTTTGGCGTATTTTGCAGAAAATGTTTTGACCTTAACCCCTTGATAGATAAATAAATTAAAACGGCCATTTAAAATTAATATCAACTGTTTATTCAGCAATCCGAGCTGTGCATTCACCATCTCCGTGTACGCCGCCATTACAGATCCTATTAATAAATCTGTGCAATAGGGCCAAAATGAATATACTTGGTGTTTTTTCGTCATTAATTTGAAACCTGGAATAAGAGGTCACCTGTCTTAAGCGGCCAGTTTGTCATTGTCCCACAAGTGGCCGCTTAAAACAGGTGCGACTGTATTTTAAATGCTGAATAGGAAATAGTCCGAAATACCAAGTTTAAAAATCTTAAGTTGAATGTAATAAACTCATGTGAACAAAAACATGGCTCAAACCAAGCTCTGTATCTTGCTTATAATTCTACGACTGACGCTGAAATTTTGGTTGATCATTAGAAATGTCTTGCTAAGAGGGTGATATGTTGTTACTACTTTCTGGTGCCCCTTCTTATACAATGAATTATATAAAATCTACACCAATTTTGATAGTTTTTCAAACACAAGGAAATAAAAAGGACGTCTTTAAAACAGTTTTCACTTTATAAATTGGGGGGGGGGGGGGACTAAAATAAAGGGAACTGGAAGTTAACCCTGAACCCCTACCAAAAATTTAGTTATATATATTGCATATGATCTTATTTTCGTTAAAAATGGTATAATTCCATAATACCATATTGAGGTATAATTTTAAAATTAACCTATTCTGTATCGTTTCCATTTTTTTTCACGCTTCAGAAGGATTTCGATCTATTTTTCAATCATGTTTTCACGTAGAAGGGAGGCAACTCTCCATTATTTACATTAGCTACAAAACGGAAGTTGAGAAAATCGCAATGCATGACGGTGCCAAATACTCCGTTTTTGGAGTTTACTCCGTTTTCGGAGTCCGCCCAGACTGTGTTATATAGAGCTTTTCTTCTAAAGGAGATCAATGATGTCTTACAATGACCACGGCCATCGAGCCCTCAAACAATTTGTTTTTAAATGAGCATAACTCCTAGATAATCATCATATCAAAACTTCCTGCAAGTATAAACATTACACATCTACATGTATATTTTTGTATTAACTACAAGTTTACAACATAGTTCTAAATTCTCATTTGAAAGGGTATAAGCTTTAACTTAGCTTCATAAAGTAAAAATCCGTGTTTAGATACAATAAAAGTGGAACAAGTTACAGATTTTTAAAATAAAATCCATTGAATGCCACAATTTTCGACTTAGAAAAAATTTACAACTGACTACTGAAATGTCCATGTTATTCCAGCCTGTAAAATTTCTAAGCTCAATTAATATGATAAAATTCTGTTTTTGTCCATGTGTCCTGGACTATGTCCAAGTTCTCCAGGCATTTCCATAGAATTTCTATGGAAAAGCCTGGAATCCATGGAAAAATAAAGTTCTACAGCCGGGTAAGTGAAACATGGAGATAGAACATTATTCATGAAGGAAATATAATTGATAATGAATTTTAATTAAAGAAATGTATTAGTTACATTTATTAAGAAACTTTTTAATATATTAAATCAGTGCCTACTATCTATTCAAGATATATTACTATAGTCAGGTACTCTTTACACAATTGCGCTGAAAAATATAGTTCTGTTCATGATCAGCAGATACAACATTACAATAAATGCTTTGAATATCGATGTATATGTAATACGTGGAAGAAAACAAAATTAACGTAAAATTATTTTGAAAAAATTCCCCACCCCAAGAAATGTAACTGTGAAGTATTCATATTCCTACGCTAGCTGCCTCCTCAGTCTTTTTCATGAAAATATAGGTCATTCTTCGATTAACAATTTTTTCACTAATGAATATTGCTTATATTAGTACAATAATTATATTACTTTCATGATTATTGTTCGTTAGTTATCACACAATCTCTTTTAATTATTTGTTGTGTATGAGTGTTTGTTATTTCTTTTCTTTTTTTTTAAACGACGGAATGGTTACGCAACACCTGCACCATATTTCTGATCGCACTCGTGTAGACTCTGTTTAAGAGCACCATTTTGCTAATGACGGGTGGCAGTATTTAATACGTATTACGGACATGAAGAACTATATATGCCAGTTTTTTAACAATTTCAGTGATTTTAACTTAGAGATCGGCTGAGCGGCTGAGCAGAGTGAAAATTCAAGTAATTTAAAAGACGAATATCTTTGATATGGGGTAACCCATATCTATTCTTGTTTAAAACTGGTCTAGTGCTGGTGCTATATCAGCATTCTCATTGTTCTCAATGATCACCATGAAGAAAAGTAGAATGAACATACTGTTAATACAGTCATACCCAGTTCAAAAAAACAAACAAATCAACCACTACAGGAAGGCTTTATGCAAAACAACTTTTTGAATGATTTAGGCGCTTAATATTATTGAGTATTGATATTAGTCTCCAGCAATTTTGAAATTTTTTTTTGAGAAAAAAAGATTGACCCAAAAAAGGTTAGCCAGGCTTATTGCTCAATTTCAAGAGCAATTGCTGTTAGTGCCGTACACTTGTACCAGAAAAGCCAGAACACCAGCAGGGATGACCACACACTAGCATCCACTGCAACCACCATCACCATACAAGCAGGGATGACTGCACACTTATATTGATGCAACACTTAGCAGGGATGACTGCACACTCAATATCATAGGTTAAACACAAAGATAATCAAGAGCAGGGATGACCACACACTCTATTGTATTGTATCTGTTATAGTGTTATCCCGACAGTCGTTCAGCTGCAATAATATTATCACTGTCCTATATAGATTCCAAAATGTAAAATAAAAATTGAAAATATTTACCTTCAACAACTCATCAACATAGAATATTTAATTAAGTCTCCCAAACAAAGTTTGTTGACTTACTGTGTGTGCTCAGTTCTTATTAGGGTCTTCCGTCTCAGCGGAAGACCCTTCTATTATTCTATTGTTTCTTTTTCAGGTTTATTATTTTTTTTCTTTTTTTAGGGTCTTCCGTCTTCAGCGGAAGACCCTTCTATTACCGGTATTCTATTGTTTCTTTTTCAATTTTATTATTATTCTTTTTTTCCTTACACATTTTGTGCAGGCGATTTCTCGGAGATGGCTCGTTAGATTTCCTTCAAATTTTCAGAGCTAATGCCTACTTATCTGAAGTTTGTACCACCATGAAAGTTTTTCAAAATTCACTTCCGGTCGGAAGTTATCGTCGTTTTACAATTTTTAAAAGTCAATTTTGTCTGCGACGTTTCTCAAAAACTAGTGAAGATAGATGGCTGAAATTTTCAGAGATAATAGATCTCTCGTTTTTCTGGTGTACCTCGGTCAAAAGAATGTCCGCCGTAACTTCCGGTCGTCAGTGGAAGCAGATTTAAAAAATGAAAATTTTAGACTTTTTTATTTTATATTTTTGTTCTAAAAAGATGATAGTGACCCTTTCACTGATTCAGAATATGTAATTTGTTTTGAAATCGATCAACGCATTCTCGAGATATTAAGCGTCAAAGTCCTGAAGCGAGAGCCCGAGTAGCTCAGTCGTTATGGTCGTGGACAGTGCCCAGGCGACCCGGGTTCAAGCCCCGAGTGCCGAAAACATTTTTTTTCGTATTTTTTGCTTAGACTTACGATTTTATCTTTAAAATGATGAGATTTCTCTCATTTATTCCAAAATCGGACGGAAGACCCACTCGTTGCTCGCAACGAGAACAATCTAGTTTTTCTTTACAATTTTTGTGCAGAAGATTTCTCGAAGATGGGTCGTCCGATTTTCGTCAAATTTTCAGCATCGATCTATTATCATTTGAAGTTTGTACCCCATTTTTGATTTTGTAAAAGTCACTTCCGGTTCGGACTTATCCGCCATTTTGTCTTTTTTTCTTGACTTCTTGTCCACGCAACTCCTCAGAAACGAGTGAAGATAGAAAGGTGAAATTTTCAGGAATGATAGAGGACATGCTAGTTTAGTCGCTCCTGGAAATTTTTTTTTTCGGAAATTCCCGGTACGGAAGCTAGCTGGGATCAAAATGTAGGTCAAAAATTTGCAACGAATTTTCTTTACTTAACGCATCTTCTTAAAAACGAGAAAAGATATAATACTTAATATTTGAGGAATATTAAATTCTGGGTCTGATGACATCTTTTTCGAGTTGATTGGACGAAATTTAAATTTTTAAAAATTTTTTAAACTCATTTAAGTCGCGTTAAAATGACCTCAGACTAATTTCAAAACATAATATCTAAGTTGCGCTTACAATTCTGCGTCTCATGACATCTTTCTCGAATTGATTGGATGAAATTTAAATTTTTTAGAAAATTTAAACTCATTTAAATCGCGTTAAAATGACCTTAGACTAATTTCAAAACATGATATCTAAGTTGTGCTTGCAATTCTGCGTCTGGTGACATCTTTCTCGAATTGATTGGATGAAATTTAAATTTTAAAAAAAAATTAAACTCATTTAAATCACGTTAAAATGACCTCAGACTAATTTCAAAACATAATATCTAAGTTGCGCTTGCAATTCTACGTCTGATGACATCTATTTCGAGTTGATTGGACGAAATTTAAATTTTTAAAAAAATTTAAACTCAGTTAAATCGTGTTAAAATGTCTTCAGACTAATTTTAAAACATGATATCTAAGTTGCGCTTGCAATTCTG
>WFKH01011581.1:30872772-30891505 GCA_016163765.1 Magallana hongkongensis | reverse complement strand
AAAAATTTTTAAACTCATTTAAATCGTGTTAAAATTATCTCAGACTATTTTTAAAACATGATATCTAAGTTGCGCTTGCAATTCTGCGTCTGATGAAATCTTTTTAGAATTGATTGGATGAAATTTAATTTTTTTTGAAAATTTTAAACTCATTTAAATCGTGTTAAAATGACCTTAGATTTATTTCAAAACATGATATCTAAGTTGCGCTTGCAATTCTGCATCTGATGACATCTTTCTCGAATTGATTGGATGAAATTTAAATTTTTCGAAAATTTTAAACACATTTAATTCGTGTTAAAATGACCTTAGACTTATTTCAAAACATGATATCTAAGTTGCACTTGCAATTCTGCGTCTGATGACATCTTTCTCGAATTGATTGGATGAAATTAAAAATTTTTGAAAATTTTAATTTCATTTAAATCGTCTTAAAATGACATCAGACTTATTTTAAAACATGATATATAAGTTGCGCTTGAAATTCTGCGTCTGATGACATCTTTTTCGAGTTGATTAGACGAAATTTAAATTTTTAAAAATTTTTAAACTCATTTAAATCGTGTTAAAATTATCTCAGACTATTTTTAAAACATGATATCTAAGTTGCGCTTGCAATTCTGCGTCTGATGAAATCTTTCTCGAATTGATTGGATGAAATTTAAATTTTTCAAAAATTTTAAACACATTTAATTCGTGTTAAAATGAACTTAGACTTATTTCAAAACATGATATCTAAGTTGCACTTGCAATTCTGCGTCTCATGACATCTTTCTCGAATTGATTGGATGAAATTAAAATTTTTTGAAAATTTTAAACTCATTTAATTCGTGTTAAAATGACCTTAGACTTATTTTAAAACATGATTTCTAAGTTGCGCTTGCAATTCTGCGTCTGCTGAGATCTTTTTTCAAAATCATTGGATGAATTATAGGATTTTCGAATTTTTCAAACTCATATAAATCGAGATAAAATGACACAAAACATATTTAAATCTCAGTTAAAATCTCATATCATCGCTTCTTATGAGAAATCGGACGGAAGACCCACTCGTTGCTCGCAACGAGATCGCATCTAGTTAATATTATTTTTCTTTCTTAACCCTGAATTGTCCATTGACGTGTTTCTCAAAGATGGCCAAATGGAACTGTACAAAACTCTAGGATATGAATTAGGCCTGCATATCTAGTTGTGCACCCTGGTTTGATTTTTAGCTCACAAAGACAAAGTTGGGGGGAGCTTATGGTATACGATATTGTGTCAAACCACACTACAATATCCAATATTTTATTAAAGATCAAAATTAAGTATGATTTTCATATAATATGATAAAGGTGGTCTCATAAAGGTGATGCCTTGTCTCAGTGAGCTCTGTAATCTGTGATTACCTATGTTTTTAAATTGGGGTTGGCCAACCACATTTTTGGGGGTTAAAGGGGTATGGTTTCTAACATAGAATCCTATGGGGAAAATCCGTAGACTCTAGCTATTGTAAATGGTGATAACTTGAAAATTGTCAGAAATAATGACATGGGGTCTTCAGAATCATATATTTACATCTACCGAGTATGATTCCCTCTATTTTTTTATGGAAACTTATTGTTAATTCATAGCTCTATAGAAACTGACAGGACTGAAATCTACACGCCCCGTTTATCAATTGGTTGAAACCTACAGCGACTGAAACTGACAGGAAACTGACAGGACTGAAATCTACACGCCCTGTTTATTGATTGGTCGAAACCTACAGTGACCTAAGAAAAATCACGGACTGTACGAAATAATCATGATGATGTAAGACTCTAATTCCCAAAGGAGACGATTTGGTTGTTTCTTTTAGCTAACGTACTGATGTACACTAACAGTAATTTAGCTAATTTAACTTACTTTTTACAATCAATTTATTAATTCATTAAAAGAAAGATGTAAATGTAAACAATAAAATGCTTTCTTTGATGATTCATGCAGGTTATGAAGGTAGCGATCATTTCAGAAAAAATTTACATAACCTGCTAAAGCGGGTTACGTATTTTTTCTGCAATGTCGCCACCTTCATATCCTGCATGAATCACCAAAGAAAGCATTTTATTTTTTAAATATTGACTGTTACACGCAAGATATGGGATATTGGGGTCATCCCCACCCCTCAGGAATTGGAATTGACCTAATATCTCAAAATGGTTGGGATCCTGACCCCTAAACCGTATATACAGGTGACTCTTGATAACTCGACCTTCAAGGGACAAGTTGATTAAACTTTGAGATACCATGCTCAAGAGTTTTCAGGGCTCAGCACTTGCTGTTTAAATTTTTTCATTTTAAATACCAATTGTTTTGTTAATTCTTTAACATTTGACATTTGGTGACGATTTTTTTTTATGCAGTTGAATATGGGAGTATTAAACAATCATACTTGTACTACAGTATTTAATGTCTGACTGGTCGTTTTCAAAACATAAATTACATTCAGTAATTTCCTTTAAGTTTGTTCTTTAAAATATTTCATAGTGACTCTACTCGTGCTCCAGTTAGACACACTGGAAGCCATTTCTAAATTAAGAACTTCGATCCGGACCTTTAAAGGCGCAAATTTCAAACCCGACTTTATATCGGTGTATTGTCAAAACAGTGAATCGAATATCATTGACAGGCACATACCGGTACATTTTGATATATTGATTCAGCCTTAATTTCATTCGTATTTCCATCTACTTTACTACAAACTTAATATTCTTAATTGCTCCTGAACTTACCAGCTAGAAATTTCCACCTAAGTTTCCACAGCATTTAGTCTTCCAATTCCCATCATCAACATTAAAGCATACTCACCCTCTCAGAATTGTTCCATGCTCTTTAGTGAACACAGCAGGATCCATTTTTGACAACTGCATTCTGCATTTTAGCAACTCATCATGCAAACTCATGTAAAACTGACAAGGACCATCCTTTAAACCATTATAACATATGTTAGTGTTTATGGGGGCTCTAACAGAAACAGAGCTTTATTTTTATAATTCTTTAAATGCATGTAACTCTTGAAACCTCAAAGTCCATAGGACAAGGGGCAAACTTAGAGAAATCAAGTGTTCGAGTTTTCAAGAGTTCAGAATTTCTTGGTTGGCTGACAGGTTTTGATATTACCTAGTGTAACCGGATGTTATGATGTAGTCTTCATTCTAGTGCCAATTTTACACATTTGCCATACAACAATACTCGTTTGTATTTTCCATGTAAATAAACAGATCTAGATGTTATAAAAACTAAATAAAATGAAAATCATAATTATAGTTTCATGATATTTGTTATGATATATTTTTTATGAGGACCCATAAAAGTATTCTTATTGTCAGGTCCTTATATTAAGACTGCCAACAATTTATTGTAGTAGAATTCATTCTCTTCTCAATCACTTAATGGTTTTAAAATGCACTGTAAACATTTTTTTTTGACCATATATAAATTGAATCATTTTCTCTAAACTATACTTTTTCAGTAAAACATTTTAAATGTGAAAAAAAATTACTATTTGTGTAAGAATAGGACAAGGTCAGACCTTGTATTAAGAAGTATCAAACAAAAACTGCATCATATGAAAAAGATATTAAGAATTAAATAAATATTGTATTCAATTGAATTCAAGGTGAGTAGTGTTATCTTCAATTACATTTTCAAGAATATGATGTTGACCTGTAGAAACTTGTCTTTTTCAGACTTTTGGGGAAAGGACAATGGGTATTATGGCATGGTTAATGCCTGTGCTAATAGCATTGTCTGTCACTGGCACAATGAATGGTACTGCTCTGAGTATGTCCAGGTAATTCTTACAGAGTTATATACTGAGAGCTTCATTTGTATACTGGCTTGCATGTCTGTAAACTATGTTGCTAATATATTATTGTTGCAGTTCAGCCATAGTTTAATTTAAACTACTGAAACAGCATCTGCTCTGAAACCACTGAACAGAATTCAAGAAATTTAGTAGGTTTTAATAACGCATTGTTTAGAAGTCTATTCCTATAGTTTTCTGGGAAACCTATTGAAATTAGGAAGTTGGTCATTAGTGAATATGCTTTGGAAACATTTTGTCAATGCAATTTGATTCTCTTAAACAGCTGAATAGAATTTTATGAAAATTTGTCCTTGTATAATAAACTTCAGTCTTTAATGCAAAAAAAGTGAATGCAGAATTTTTTTTTTTTTTATAAATTTGCCACTTACATTTATTTTTTTGTTGTATTTAATGTATCTATTATCCCCAAAATATGGTAATGTAGATTTTTTCCTGTGGTGTTTAAACTGATTAGAGTCTGCATGTTGTTATTGTTGCATGTATTTATATGTAGGCACACTGTTTTGAAGTTGTCATTCATGCACCATTATGAACAGCAATTGGTTTTCTTCAAAAATACAGGAGAAAATATTCCACATATTTAAAAAAAAGTATCACGTTTCATCAGAAACTATAAGAAAGCATAAAGCCACCAGAAATCATGCAACAAGTTGCGAGATGGATAGTGTTTATGACTTGTCTGTCAGTCCTTTTTAAGCTTACCTGAGCTTAAAACTTAAGCGAGCTTCTCTGATCTTTTTGTCCGGCGTCAGTATGCCGTCTGTCTGTCTGTAAACTTTTTACATTTTCGACTTTATCTCCAGAACCACTGGGCCAATTTCAAACAAACTTGGCACAAAGCATCATTGGGTGACGGGGATTCAAGTTTGTTAAAATGAATTAAGGGCTACACTATCTTTCAAGTGGAGATTATTAGGAATTGTTAAAATTTGTTGGTATTTTTCAAAAATCTTCTCAAAAGCCATTTGACTAGAAAAACTGAAACTTGTGTTGAAGCATGACCCCACGTAGTGTAGATTCAAGTTTGTTCAAATCATAATCCCCGGAGGTAGGGTAGGGGCTCAATGGGGGGTTGAATTTTACATAGGAATACAGTGGGGCTTCAGATATCCGGATGTCCTGATATCTGGATGCTTCAGACAGTTTACGTACTATTATGTTCAGGAACAGATTTTTTATACGTTATTTTGTCTTATATATCCGGAATTTCGCGTTCTGGATCTGGACGGTCTGTTTTTACCACAAAACACTGCTTAATTATAAATTTTGCTTCATTTAACTGGACTGTAAAATTTAATGATACTCCACTTAAAGCCATAGAAAGATTACGCCTGTCAATTGAGTTTTACACCTTTTTCACCTGCTAGACCCATGAGTAGCTTGTATAAACACTCTGACTTCCCAAATCACTTTTAAATATTACGGACAGTGCTGGTTAGACAGGATTAGTGATGCCTCACTGCACATGGCTTGGGTATCTTTACATTATGCACCTGTCAAGTGCCATCACTTTTTAAAACACCCCTCCATTTCAAAGGTAGAATGTGCTTAATAAATCTGGAAAGGTTATCATAGCTTTGTGGTATTTATATTCAAAAAAGTTATTGTAAACGAAGTGTCTCAAGAATGCCTTGAAAGATTAAGTTAAAACCTGAAATATAGGAAGAAAACAAAAAGGAAAGAATGTCAACTGATGAGAAGTGCATTGGTGGAAAATTTCTTGACGTGTCTAGAAATAGATTGTTAAAAAACATAACGTAAAAAGGCACATTTCACACTTGGACACAATATATTTAGCTAATAGATTTGGCTATTATTAAAGTTTAGTTAATATTTTTTGACGAAATAACAATACAAATCAAGGTTCCTTGGATTAAAAACAGGTGAATTTCAAAGGACAACTCTACTTTGTTGCTATTTAGTATGAAAGGCAAAGAAAACAGTATCAACACCCATTATAAACAAATAAATTATCATTTATGACAACAATAGACACATTTCAGATATCTGGATGCCTCAACTATCCGGACGATTGGACATTGGAATGAAAGCGTCTGGATAACTGAGGCTCCACTGTATAGAGAGAAAAATCTGTAAAAAACCAATTGGCCTGGAATGCTGTAATTTGTGTGAAGGCATCCCCAGGTAGTGTACTTAAGATTCAAGTGTGTTCAAATCATGATCCCTGGGGGTAGAGTGCCATGGGGGGTCAAATTTTTACATACATTTGTAGAAATACATAGAAATTTTTTTTTTAAAATCTTCTTATCAATGGTTTGTGAGAAGAAGATTTTTAAAGATTTACTCTATATATTCCTATATAAAGATTAGACCCCCGTTTGTGGCCCCATCCTACCCCCGGGAATCATGATTTGAATAAACTTGAATTTTCACTACCTGACGATGCTTCCACACAAGTTTTAGCTTTCCTGGCCAAATGGTTCTTGAGGAGAAGATTTTTAAAGATTTACTCTATATATTCCTATGTAAAAAGCCTATCCCCCATTGTGGCACCACCCTACCCTCGGGGGTCATGATTTTCACAACTTTGAATCTACACTACCTGAGGATGCTTCCACACAAGTTTCAGCTTTCCTGGCCTAATGGTTTGTGAGAAGAAGATTTTTAAAGATTTACTCAATATATTCCTGTATAAAAATTCCCCCCCCCCCCCCATTGTGGCCCCACCCTACCCCGAGGGTCCTGATTTTCACAACCTTGAATCTACACTACCTAAGGATGCTTCCACATAAGTTTCAGCTTTCCTGGCCAAATGGTTCTTGAGAAGAAGATTTTAAAATATTTACTCTATATATTCCTATGTTAAAATTCGACCCCCAAGGTGAGCTAAAAATGAAACCCGAATTTTTCGTGACCTATGAAAAGTTGTTGTTGACATTTCGAGTAGCCTCCCTTTATATTCAATACAAAGCCTGTACATCGCTAAACGAAAAAATTCTAAGATTATTTCACTCCCATATGGAGGGTAATCGTGTTCAAAAATCCAGACCTGTAAACTTGTAAATTCAAATATGCAATCGTGTTGGTTTGTGAGTCTGAGTATGAATGTGTGTGATTCTGATCGTGTAACCTATAAAAACTCGGGCATAAACACTTTAAGACCTTCATATGATGCACATTTTGCAGCTTAATTGTTTTTGTTAGTTAATTTAACCTTCAACTTTGCACATGTTTAATCCATAGTTTCTACATTTGTATCTTCATCCTTGGATATAGCACAGTTGACATGTTACAAATCGACAAATGTAAAGTCTACAAGTTCGTCAAATTTTGACATGACCTTATATGGCAAATGCTCTCTGTGGGAAACGGCACGCCGTAATCGCTGGAATGGACTAGAGTAAACATAAAATTCAGTTAAACTGTTATAATGAACGATAATATTTTCTTTGGATCAAAAATGTTATTTTTAGAAAAAGATATTGAGGTATGATTGAAACTGGACCAAACAAGAAGAGGTGAATGTTTGTATAAATCGGTGCCGGTGTGACGAGGCCCATATAGCTTCATTGCTTACCTAAATGCTAAGAATTTTGAGAGTGAATTTTGTATTCCTCATTTCTTTAGAATTAAACGACTTGCAAAAAAAATTGGTAATTTTTCGCGGAAAAATGTATATGTATCTATATATTTTTTCAAATATCAAAATGACTTTGTTGTGCAAGTGCATGATAAATAATAAAACAATCTGAAACTGTTATAAAAGAAGTTTTATAATCATTAATTAAAGTACAAAATGTTGTTAAAAATTGAAAGGTTTTGAAGAAACAAAAAAAGGATACTAGTATGTTTATGTTTTTATAATTACATTTTTTCTTCAAAAATCGAATTTCTGAAATGATCCTATATGAACTGGTAGAGTTTTAATTATAAAATCTTATAAATATATACTGTATTGACAGTAATTTTACAAAACTAAGTAGCTGCTTTGTAGTAATCAGTACATGTTCACAAGTTGCTGAAACGCTGTATGGCTGTCCGGAAAATTTATATTAACCAACTTCACTGAGTGTGTCTGGATAACTCAGTCTTTTAATTAATCAGCAGGCCGACCCCGTGAATTTTTCTTCTTCGTGGGTGGGGGCTGGGGGCTCTAAATGTCCCAACATTGTGGTAGCGATAAGGATGCTTTTGTTGATATTTCCTTTATTCAGCCGAGCTCTAAGTGTACTTAAACGATTTGTTACATGTACTTTAAGATAATAAAAATGCGTGTATACATTTAAACAGAGCATGATATGTAAAACTTTCCAGATCTAAGATATATATCTGATGCCGATTGAATTCTTCACTCGCATCTTTTTTGGATTCTCTTGATATAATGGACACCGAGCTCATAATTTATTGTTCGAAAAATCGTACCTCCTAAAGTCTGTCCCAAGATATTTATGCTGCACATTTGGATGATTTTTAATAAAAATACACATACCTGTGAAAGAAGTACAATTGAAATCGATGGAAGGGAAAATTTCCAAGATAACTTCATTCACACATTATCATTTTTCCCTTGAAAAAATTCACAGGAACAAAAACAGATTTCTTATGAGGATTCATAATGGGGAATGTTGACATCTTTTCTCCATTCGGAACACACTCGGAATACCTTAATTTTTCAACGTTATCATCCGGGCTTAATTATGGCTGATGCAATGCAAAATCCCCGTAGACTTTCTATTTTTAGCTGTGTATTGAAACCTGACAAGCTAGAGGGGGCGTTTCAAAAGGGAAATCTTGGGATTTTTTCATACTATTGAATGAACATCGTCTGAATCAAGAGGTATTTATAAATATTGAATAATTTAAGAAAATATGTGGCAAAAATATCTTGGGACAGACTATTAGAAAAAAGGCGGTAATCCAGAGATAATATGATACAGGTGACACTCGATGGCTCGAACTTCGATTTCTCGAAGTTCTTGATCTCTCGAAGTGAAATCATGGTCCCGATTTTTGTCTCTATATAACCAAGCAAATTTACTCTTGATCTCTCGAACTCCGATCTCTCGAAGTTCTTGATCTCTCGAAGTGAAACCTGGATCCCGTTATACATATTTCATTGTTTTTCACTCTTGATAACTCGAAGTGGTGGCTGTGTACACATGCGATAGATCAAGCGTATAATTACATGTAGCTCTACGCGGACCTTACCTGGGCAACAGCAGTGAATGCCTGGGGCTAGTGTGGTGGTGTTAATTGTTTGATTACATAAGTGACACTACCCCTTTGCTTCTTTCAAATGGTTTATAGTTAATTTATTAATTAATTTTCAACAACTTGTGAAATTACCGGTAAACTAAACCGTTCTTTAATTGAATCATTTTATGTGATCAAATAAACGTGAACTACTTAAAACATTGTTAACAATAAAACACATTAATCTACCCAAATCTAAGTTCTGTATTGTTGAAATGTAGTAACGTAGCTGAAAATACGAATGAAATCATGTTAGACAATTCTACCATGTTGTGAATGTAAACTTCTGGCTACTATAATTATTGAACCAAAATGATCGGAACAAAATTTTCCGGAATTTTTTAAACTTTCGATCTCTCGAACTCTTGATCTCTTGAAGTTTACACCAGGTCCCCTGAAGTTCGAGTTATCGAGATTCACCTGTATATTATATTTTTTTGTTTATTCTGCGCCCATTCCGGCGATTACGGCAGGCCTTTTCCTGCAGCTATCTGTGACATCACTGTTTCCATATATGGTCATGTCAAAATTCGACAAACTCGTAGACTTTATATTTGTCAATTTGTAACATGTTAACTGTGCTATTTCAAAAAACAGAGATATAATTGCAGAGACTACTGATAGAAAATGCATATTATAGTAACATGTTACATGTAAATAACAAACAGCATTTTAAAGTTGCAAATGTGCATCTGTAGGAAGAATTACATTGAAGGTCTGCGGAGTCAACTTTAGAGTGTTTATATGTCCGAGTTATATAGATTACACGATCAGAATTACACACATTCATACTCAGGCTCACACACCAACACGATTGCATATTCGGATTTACAAGTTTAAATGACTGGATTTTTGAACACGATTACCCTCCATACTCCCAAGGATATAATACAAAGAACCATATATGTCTGCTAAGTCATTTTTACTTTGTGTTAGAAATAGTTGGTCCAAAAAATTCAGGTAATGATGAGACCCGAGTAAACGGCGGCCATTTTGCGAACTCATTCATGGCCAAATACTGTATACTCTACTAAGTTGTCAAGATATTTTGTATTTGATACTCTAAAGATGGTTTAACTCTATTCCCCCTGAAGCATTTTATCCTTTACCCCCTAATGCCACGATATGACGCGTTGGTCATTTCCCTAATGACGACTTATGACGCGTCTATATAAAGCCTCAATATTCTGTGTTTATTTTACTTGTCTGAATCAAAATTTAGTGGCAAATAACACTTAATAGTGTCCACCTTACACAGACGATTATACACAGTCAGGTTATGCAATGGTTTGACAGATATCACGTGATACACACACCTGTGAAGTTTAAAAAAATGGCGGCGTCGGACGAGTATGACAGAGATTGGTTAAAGATATTCTAGATGATTCTGTGTGTTTAAAATTATCCCAAGTGGTCATAAACATGACCAATCCACTTCCTTTGAAGTTTATGACAGGAATTAGGTTAATTAGCAGTGAATTGAGGCTAATTCACGACACCTGTGCATGACAACAACAATGGCGGCCTCCGAACATCGGCACATGTGCATTGCATCAGTCCTTATAAAATCAACTCATTCATTGTTGAACTTCTCCAGTATTATACAGTAGTTATACTGCTCCATATAATAATTTAAGAAATAAAACCCAAAGGAAACTAATACACTATGCCTTACATGCTATGTGACGATGGGGGGGGGGGGGGGGGGGCCCAGTAAACGAAACTTTGGCGAAGATTATTAGCACATACCTTGGTTATTAAATAAATGTTTCGAAATCTCTATTTGAAAATTATTATGTTTATCCTGAATTATAATAACAATTTAAAACAAATTTTGCTGTATAACTGTGCAGACAATAGATAAGATAGTGTACAGGTATTTTCTACCTGAATTACCTTCAATACAGGTATCTAATGTAATTGATATTAAAAATTATTAAAAATGGCATAAATACAAAACTTTTAAAAAAATTCTGATTGCAGTCTTAAAATGAAATAAGATCATTTGATAACATATTACTTTAGGGATGAATTTCAATGATTTTAATTAAATCTTGATTGTTGTGTATTGCTCTCAATTCGCAAGATAAAACAAGAAATACATTATCCAAAACAAGGAAAAATATTTTTGAACAATAGTTGATCATATGCTAAAATTTCATGCATAAATTTTCATGTTTATCACGATTTTTTATAATGTAAAGGTAAAATTACCTGAATAAACTCACCTGATTAATTTCGATTAATATATTTGTGTACTCTAAAGTTATAATGTTTAAGTTCAATCTTTTCCGATCACAGTGGTATATCATATGACATGGTTTGACAATAATTCTTGTCAATAACTATGGTGAAACAGTACCACTCATATTCATTTAAACAGTCAAAAAAGCTTCAGGGGGAGGCTAAGAAAACCTTATAGAGAAATGACAAATGCGTCAAATGGTGGCATCAGGGGGAAAAGAGTTAAAGCTTTTGTTGGCTATTGTTGCTCAGTTGAGCGATGTGGCCTAGCTCTGGGCCTCTTGTTGTAAAGATAATTCTGTATCAAGAGAATTTGTTTGAGTATTTACAAATTTGTGGCATGTTATTAGCCATCCCTTCTTTCTCCCATTTTTTGACTCACTAAAAGCTATAACATTGCAAGTACTCTCGTAAAGTGTAATTTCTAAATTGTACAAATCGTGACCGCAGGACCAATATTGGGGCCCCAGGAGGAGTCTTCTCAAGAACTACATTGCTACAATTTGTGATATAAAATGTAAGCAACCTCATAGTGTAGTGTAGATTTTAAAAATTGTTCAAAATGTGTTCACTCACAGGGCTAATATGGGGCCCCTGAGGAAGGTTCAAAGTTCAACATACAAATACATATAGGAAAAAATCTTTTAAAATCTTCTTCGTGAGATCTTCATTGCTACAATTTGTGATTGTATATTAAAACTAGAACTTACAGGACCAAAAAACCCCACTTTACAGCTAGTTTTTACATCTTAGGGCATCAATATGTGCCTATCAAAAAGTAGGTCAAGATATACCATATAAAGTTTGGTGATCAAAGCCTAACAATATCAAAGGTATGGATTAAACTTTGATTATTTTAAAGTTAATCAAAGTTTAATCCATACCTTTGATATTGTTAGGCTTTGATCACCAAACTTTATATGGTGTATCTTACAACCTAAAGATATTTTTACCAAAAAAGCAGGTCACAGTGACCTACTTTTACCTTTTATCATTATTCATTGTCAATTTTTCTATCCTTGATACATTGAGGCCTAGGATAATAAGATTGGTCAGTTGATTCATATTACATGTAGATTATAGGATATGATCTTTTATTAGCATGTTTCTATGATCTACATTTCACACTTTAAATCTGTTTTCATGCAAGTCAAGTTTTTTGCGAGTTTTACAATTTTTTTTTTAAAGGGTTTTATATAAAAAATTATGAAAAAGATACAAGAACTGTTGTTCAGATAAGCGATTTGACCCATGGGTCTCTTGTTCAAATTTTGTCGTCACATATTATTTTAAAAATGGTAATGTTCATAGTATTAATCTTTTAAGAGTAAACACCATATATGTAAGATATGCAGAACAGTTTCACTGGTACCGTGCTTGTGCAAAAGCAAAATTTACATCAACAAAAGAAACATTTCAGGTGTCGTAATAGGCAAGGATCGATCGATTCTCGATGTGGGACTGGCACCTATATACAAACTGGACGAACGATTACATTCAAAAATGGGATGATTTTCAATGTCATCTCTAATATGAATTGCACATCCAACAATATTATATATTGCATGACCAGCAAAATTACATTGGCCAAACTGGGACTAAATTAGCCTACAGTCAGTGCAAGTACGTAAGCAGCAGATAAGGGATCCATCTACTCATAACAATCCATGCACTGAACATTCTGATGTGTGTGGGAGAGACCATTTTAAAAATTTAATATACATTTTACAAAATAGTGCCTGAGGAAAGTGAACACTTGCGACATGTAAAAGAACAATATTTCATTAACAAATTTAAATTTAAACTTAATCAATAATTGCATTATTTACTCCACATTGACTTTACTTTATTTTCCTATTAATATTTCATTACGTTCAAGCAATATTATTTGTACAAATTTCATTAAGTTTACGCTATTTTGTAAAATTAATTTGGCGCCATCTTGGTTTTTTTTGGAAAAAAAGAACCCCAATTATTATAATACATGTAACCACTAGCTAGTTCAGATACATTTCTGTAAGCAACTTGATTTTGAAAACAATAAAAAAAGTTTTTTTAGTTAGTATTTGTCACATTTCTATATTTTTTGATATTGCATTTTTCTATCTAGAAACCAATATATAAACAAAAACATGGTACAAACCTTGTTTTCATGTTAACAAAGAATAATGTGAGCTCTGTATCTTGCTTGAAACATGACACCATTAACTCAAATTTTGATTAACAGATAGAAGTTCCTTAGTTATATAAGCAGTTTAACAATATTACAAGTTAGTCAAAAAATAAAAAGTGTAAATCAAGACCAATATAAATGCCCCTTTAAAACGTGGATAAATGGAAGACTTTCCTCAATAGATTAAATTAATAATATGTCTAGTTTACATAATTTTATTTTGAATTTTTAGATTTTTAAAACATTCAATACTTAGACTGTATTTCAACATCCTAACATGTATACACTAGCAAGTGTTTCCCACGTACCTATATCAAAGCTGTCCCTTATCTGAAGTATCTCATTATTTAAGCATTAATTAATTTTTTTAAGGCGTCGAGCTAATGCTCGGCAGCCTTCTAGCGATCGTCTGGATTGGCAATCGTCCAAATTCTCACATTCTGCACCGCCTTTTTAAGGCGCATAAGAAATAAGTTCCTTTAAGTATTAAAAGTATTACAAGTTTTTTATTCCATTTATTCAACTAAATTGTGTACAAAAAACCCAACTTTGCCTCTCTGGTTATTGACAACTCATTGCATAAGTATAAATTTGCTTAATCAAGAAATGGCGGATGAATACAATAAGGTGTAAAAATTCACTAAATATTAGTTTAGCTTATCGCTTACATTTTAATTGGAGACGGTGCCCGATGAAAACTAAAAATTGATATGTAAATTTATTTGTTATCGGGCACGGTCTCCAAAATAAATGTAAGCGATAAACGTATCTAGTGATTTTGTTGCAATAAATAAACACGATAATGCAGTTGGTTTGGTCGAGCATTTTAGATAGCACGTGGTGTGGATTTGTTTGTAAACTGTTTCAAACGGGAATTGAAATAAATAAAAGTATGTTTTATTATTATAATTAGGGACACACTGTTAATGTATTCAAATTATGAACCTGTGAACATTGTTCAAAGACTGTTTAAAGCAGAAAGAAAATTATTTATTTTTGAACTTTGAAATTTCTTCGATTTTTGTTACCACGATGAGTTATTGTATTATAAACGTATCACTAGGTTACCTATTTTATAAGGAAATATACTGATTTTTGTTTTTAAAGCAGCACAAAAACATAATTAATTTACTTTTTTATTCTAATATTATTTGATATACGACTATTAGTACAGATCGAAATTCAAATAATTATTATTGACCATATCTATATAAAAGAAAATGTCAGCTCGACGCCTTTGTGGCCGTTCCGGCCTTTGATTTTTAAAGAGACACTACAGCTCATTTTTATCATCTTGGTTATTTCTTTTTTTAAGCACACTTCAATAAAGGAATAGACGTTGTGCATGTAATAAAAGTTTGAATCATTTTACTGCAATAATAAGCTCGCAATTGCGAGTTAAAGATGGTCCGGAATTTAAAATTTATATCATATTGACTCGAACTTTGAAATTTTATTTACATCACTGTAGTGTCTGGATGGCATTATTTAACATGTGACAATATTAACGTCAACCAGATTCTCCAATCCAGTGAATGAGTCACAAAGCATGAGGGTATACTACGTGTTTACAATTCAACAGGCACACGTGGTTTTTGTCGGTTTTATACCCAATATTTAATTGCTTGCCTAGAAAATTTGTACAACTTGTTTTTTACTTTAAAAGGTAAAAAAGGAAAAATTACTCACCATAGACATTATTCCATGCTCACATTGAAAAATACTGTTGTTTTAGCTTATCAATTGTTGCTTCAAAAATTGATCAGTTGCAGAAGTATCATACATGTGATAAGTTGAAGACCACAAAAATGTACACAAAACTGGAATTTGGGTGAAAAAACTGTACACTGCCCATCAAAAAACTGTACAAAAAACGGTACAAAATATCGCTTAAATTCTTTTGATAAAGCACCTTTTTTCTAAACCAACAAATGTATATTGTCGAAAATGCCTTATTTTAAATGTTTTAATAAAGTTTTCTATGCTTTAAATTTCATATTGTGTTTTATAATTACAATTTTTTCACTAATCATATGAATTGAGCAAGTATAGATGATAGTTTGTTCACCAACTTTATATAGTACAACGTGAGAGTCGATGTCTCCAATTAACATCTTGTTCATAAATGTATTACGGATATATACACCAGCAATGTAAATAACAGCAGCAAATGCAACCTTACATAAATTTCTGCACATAAAAAATCCTTTATTTCAGTGAAGCATGATAATAAACACGTTTATTCATCGTATACATTGCGTACGGAGAGCTGGTTCAGATTCATGTATATTTCTAAAGTTGGCTAAAAGTTTTTCGATCAAGATACGAAATATTTTAAAACAGTTATAATTAAATACCCCTTTAAAAACAAAGCTACCTAAAAGAGCATTTTGATTCGGATGATTATCCCAATTGGCAGTTCACACCTTCACACGCGACGGTTTGTGTACACTACACAAGTATCAGTAGGTCACGTGTCAAACACAGGTGATGTTTTCCAGTGTCTCGCGAGCGAGAATGAGAGGAAAATGGCGGCATTTAGCAAGAAATTCAAAAAACTGTACAAATTTTCATATTCCGTGAATTTTGGTGTCCCACCGGTACACCGTGAATGGGGTCGACAAAACGGTACATTTGGCATACCGCCGGTACATATCACATGTATGAAAGTATGGCAAACATACGCATACAAGTACAAATAGATTTTGATAAGAAAAAAACTGCATAATTGTTTAATTATAGGTGACTTAATCATTGTACACCAGAAATTAATACAGGTAACTGTACATTTTTAATAACATACGTAAATAGCCCTGGTAATAAAAATGCACAAACATACAAATACAGAAGCACAAGTTATGTAGCATGTAGTATTTTGTACGCAAAGTATTCTGATGAGTGTCCCTGAAGAAAATTTCAAAGCGCATTCTACTAATGTTGTCCCAAACCTGGGATATCACGTGAAAAACGTACTCACTGCTTCTAATTCAAAATGACAAACCTCTCTTTTGAACTTTGACAGTGGGGTATTTAAATAGGTTGATATAAGGCCTCATAGGCAATATCTTTTAAATGTGAGCCTAGAAATAAAAGATCAGACATAATTTTCCATATTTATTTCATAAATTCTGAAAAATCATTGAAAATGAGTTTCTAAAGGACAATTCAAAATAGTATATATTTTCATTACGCTCTGTATACACTGAAACTTGTAGTAGCCCACAATGCCTTGCAACTCATTTACCTGATTGGTCTGTCGATAACAGTAAACAGATAGCTAACTTAGTATGCAAATTTATACCGACGTCACAAAATCTAGTGGTCTCGACCTGTTTAAGGTTATCCTGGCAGTAAATAGTTTAATTCTTTGTTGTATCTGTATGCTATTGAACGTAAAAAGAAAATTTCTACTGTTCATTTTTTAGGTTACCTGAATCTCTCTGGTGACCTTATAATTACTATCTGTTTTCATCTGTCATGGTGATTTGAGCTTTGTGTGTCAATATTTGACAGCTTCCTCTCTGAAACTTCTTAGATTATCTGAACCAAGTTTTGTGTGTAGCATCTATAGAAAGGGAACATAAATTGTGCAATTTATAATCCTTTAGGAACTACAGTACAGCTCACGAGTATCCCGACACCATCCGTGGAAAAAACACGGTGGAAAACGGTCTGTGTCACACCGTGTACACGGTGTGACACCGTGTATGTGTATTGGAAAATTCAAGAAAAAGCACTGTGTCGCACCGTGGACGCCCGTGTAACTCCGTGGCCACTGTGTCACTCCGTGGATATCGTTCCCTCAGACGTTAATAAAAATAGCGTATGTTTTGAAATAAAAAAATTATGGCTAAACAAGGATTGAAATATATATAACATTTTCAAATTAAAAAAAAAGTTGACTTAAGTTACGCGAACCCAGAAAATTGTCGGTGCTTTCAACGTGAAGTTAAATTTTTGTGATCCGAAAACTCGACGTAAATTGGTATACCTTTTAATTCATTTGTTCTTAAATAAATTAAAATAAATTTACCAAATATATTTATCAATCAGTTGATGTATTATCAAAATTCTAATTAATTTAATTCATCTGTTTTTTTTTAATCTAAACAGACACAGGATGAATGACCATCTTTAAGTTCTCCTTAAAGATAGCTTAAAGGTGCTTAAAGGTAGCTTAAAGACGATCTTTAAGCCACCTTTAAGCTATATGTGTTGCTTAAAGGTGGCTTAAAGAAAGCGTAAAGATGGCTTAAAAGCAGCTTAAAGACTATCTTTAAGCCACCTTTAAGCTACCTTTAAGAACAACTTATAGGTCCTTAATGTCCAAACTTCTTTAAGCCACCTTTAAGCTACCTTTAAGCCACCTTTAAGCCACCATTAAGCCATTAAAAAATCTTTTAATTCAAAAAAAATTGTGCTTAATTTACCAACAAAATGTATTAACTTTATGATAGAAAAGGTATTAAAAACGGTTTTTGTTCTAGAAAATAAAATGAAAAAAAAAAATTCAAAACACCCAAGACGAGGATTGAACCCGGGACCCTTCGTTTACCAGCATCACCTCACTCCCTCTGCGCCACAGCAACTTATATTTTTTACGAGGTTTTCATATCCTATAAAATAGTGGCTATTGAATCAATGTATTGAGTGTGTATTTTTTACTTGAAAAGATTTTGACTTCCATTCAGTTTGTAACAATCAATTATATCTAATTTATAAATTACATGCATGCATGAATTTAGAATGAAATACGAAAATTGGTCTTCAGTGAAAAAAAAAATATTATACCTAAATGGAAACCGTTAGGCTTACTAGTACTTAGTTAATAAATTTAAACCAAGTAGATATAGGCTATGTTCATCTAATTGATAGCTAAATGAAATGCAAGGAAGAAGATGAAACTATTTCTTTTATTAAATGCATTGTATACATGATTTTTAAACTATCAATTCTATAACAAACAATATTACGCATTACCGGTGTCATATAATATCTTGAACCCCTCGATATATTGAACCCGGGTTCCAAATATCGCTGCGATATATTGAACCCCCCCATAAAATATTGAACCCCGGGTTCAAAATATTATGGCCGCGATATTTTGAAACCCCCACTAATTTTCATTGCCATTGGAGAGGGGGTTCAAAATATTATGGCCGCGATATATTGAACCCCCAACCTATTTCCAATTCCCTTTGGAGAGGGGGTTCAAAATATCGCGGCCATAATATTTTGAACCCCCTCTCCAA
>WFKH01011581.1:30814566-30862772 GCA_016163765.1 Magallana hongkongensis | reverse complement strand
TTTTACTTATATGCAAGCATTTTGATATATTGCTGATTCTTCAAAATTGTTTAGACTTTGGCCCTTGGACGATTCTTGAGCCTCACAAGGGGTTCAGAGTTTGATGTAGGTTTATATCCTGTATATAAACAATTGTTTTAAGGATCTTTTTGAGAACTGCAATGCTTAACATGTGATATGACTATATAAAGTC
The DNA here is from genome assembly GCA_016163765.1 of Magallana hongkongensis. Classification (NCBI taxonomy): domain Eukaryota; kingdom Metazoa; phylum Mollusca; class Bivalvia; order Ostreida; family Ostreidae; genus Magallana; species Magallana hongkongensis. The sequence goes on along the minus strand of WFKH01011581.1, from coordinate 30,862,579 downwards.
ATCTTGTAAGAAAAGGGACTTGTTTATAAACATAAGAATATCCCGGGGGGAAATGGATTTTTAAGGCGTCGAGCCAATGCTCGGCAGCCTTCTAGCGATCGTCTGGATTGGCAATCGTCCAAATTTTCACATTCTGCACCGCCTTTTTAAGGCGCATAAGAAATAAGTTCCTTAAAGTATTAAAAGTATTACAAGATTTTTATTCCATTTATTCAACTAAATTGTGTACAAAAAACCCAACTTTTCCTCTGTGGTTATAATTGACAACTCATTGCATAAGTATAAATTTGCTTAATCAAGAAATGGCGGATGAATACAATAAGGTGTATAAATTCACTAAATATTAGTTTAGCTTATCGCTTACATTTTAATTGGAGACCGTGCCCGATGAAAAAAAATTTGATATGTAAATTTATTTGTTATCGGGCACGGTCTCCAAAATAAATGTAAGCGATAAACGTATCTAGTGACTTTGTTGCAATAAATAAACACGATAATGCAGCTTTTTAGATAGCACGTGGTGTGGATTTGTAAACAACCATACAATATGTTTCAAACGGGAATTGAAATAAATAAAAGTATGTTTTATTATTATAATTAGGGACACACTGTTATTGTATTCAAATTATGAACCTGTGAACATTGTTCAAAGACTGTTTAAAGCAGAAAGAAAATTATTTATTTTTGAACTTTGAAATTTCTTCGATTTTTGTTACCATGATGAGTTATTGTATTATAAATGCATCACTACCTATTTTATAAGGAAATATACTGATTTTTGTTTTTAAAGCAGCCCAAAACATAATTAATTTACTTTTTTAGCTCACCTGAGCTGAAAGCTCAAGTGAGCTTTTCTGATCAAAATTTGTCCGTTGTCTGTCGTCGTTGGCGTTGTCGGCATCGGCGTTGGCGTTGTAAACTTTTCACATTTTCATCTTCTTCTCCAGAACCACTGGGCAGATTTCAACCAAACTTGGCACAAAGCATAACTGGGTGAAGGGGATTCAAGTTTGTACAAATGAAGGGTCACGCCCTCTTTAAAGGGGAGATAATTTAGAATTATAAAAAAAATTGTAGGTATTTTTCAAAAATCTTCTTCTAGAAAACTATAAGGCCAGAAAAGCTGTAACTTGTATGGAAGCATCCTCAGGTAGTGTAGATTCAAGTTTGTTCAAATCATGGTCCCCGGGGGTAGGGTGGGGCCAGAATGGGGGGATGAATTTTTACATAGGAATATATAGAGAAAATCTTAAAAAATCTTCTTCTCAAAAACTATTAGGCCAGAAAAGCTCAAATTTGAGTGGAAGCATTCTCAGATAGTGAAGATTCAAGTTTGTTTCAATCATGCTCCCCGGGAAAGGATGGGGCCCCAATGGGGGGGATGAATTTTTACATAGGAATATATAGAGAAAATCTTAAAAAATCTTCTTCTAAAAAACTAATTAGGCCAGGATAGCTGTATCTTGTATGGAAGCATCCTCAGGAAGTGTAGATTCAAGTTTGTTCAAATCATGGTCCCCGGGGGTAGGGTGGGGCCACAATGGGGGGATGAATTTTTACAAAGGAATATATAGAGAAAATCTTTAAAAATCTTCTTCTCAAAAACTATTAGACCAGGAAAGCTCAAATTGGGAGTGGAAGCATTCTCAGATAGTGAAGATTCAAGTTTGTTTCAATCATGCTCCCCGGGGTAGGATGGGGGCCCCAATGGGGGGGGGATGAATTTTTACATAGGAATACATGTATATAGAGAAAATCTTTAAAAATCTTGTTCTCAAAAAGTATTAGGCCAAGAAAGCTGTAACTTGTATGGATGCATCCTCAGGTAGTGTAGATTCAAGTTTGTTCAAATCATGGTCCCCGGAAGTAGGGTGGGGCCACAATGGGGGGATGAATTTTTACATAGGAATATATAGAGAAAATCTTTTTAAAAAAATCTTCTCAAAAATGCTCCAATTTGAGTGGAAGCATCCTCAGATAGTGCAGATTCAGGTTTGTTTAAATCATGGTCCCCTGGGATGGGGGGCCACAAAGTGGGGGCGGGGGGTAATTAGGAATAGAGAAAAATCTTCTTACAGATACAACAAAAGGGGCTTGGTATTTACCATAAAAATATGTGGATAAAAATCGGCAGATATTTTAAATTTTTTTAGCAAGATCTACCGTATTTAGTTGTGAAGATATTTTGATTTTGTTACTGTTATGATAATTTGATCAGAGTTAAGGCTATTGTTGCTCAGGTGAGCGATGTGGCCCCTGGGCCTCTTGTTATTCTAATATTATTTGATATACGACTATTAGTACAGAAATTCAAATTATTGACCATATCTATATAAAAGAAAATGTCAGCTCGACGCCTTTGTGGCCGTTCTGGCCTTTGATTATTTATATAGGTATGATACCACATTGTCCAGATATTTTGTGTTAGGACTTCATTAAAGCTGATTTTAACATGCCAATTGTTGCTCAGGTGAGCTATGTGGCCCATGGGCGTCTTGTTAGCTCACCTGAGCCAAAGGCTCAAGTAAGCTTTTCCAATCAAAACTTGTCCGTTGTCTGTCGTTATTGGTGTTGTAGTTGTTGTCGTAAACTTTTCACATTTTTAACTCGCCTAGTCGAAGTCAAGGGGAGCTTATGCTATACACTCGGCGTCAGCTTCGGCATCCGAACCTGGTTTAAGTTTTTGGAGCAGGTCCTGTACCTGTTTCTAATTTATTACTTGACCTATCTTAACCAAACTTGCATGGATGGTGCATCTAGGCATACTTACAGACTTACCGTATTTTTCGGATTTTAGGTCGATACTTTTTTCCTGGCACATGGACCTCGCCCTATTCATCGCTACGACCTATTTAAGTTGTTTTTTTTTAATTTGATATAAAATTTTACAAAAACTCATGCAAACCTCTAATAAAATCATGAGAGTTTACTCCAAAACTGCTTGAGTTTTTGTGTAAAAATTGTATGAATTTTTATCAATATACTGTAGTAATTTATCATAACAAATTAAATGTGAATAAATTTATTTTCTTTATATAATTCTTACTTCAATCGCTAAAACTGATACGCCTTTCGATCATTATTAACATGCATATTGACGGTTTGACCATGTGCTTACGATAAACAGGAAATCGATTTCGCATGGAAAAAGTAAAATGAGAACCATACAAACGGTAATTACAGGGGAAAAAACATTGTCGGGTAAAAAAAAAGACTGACTTGTTTATTATTATAGAATTTTAAGTTTTTTCTCTCGATTCAAATTAAACTCTCAATGAAATCTTAACCAGGTGTCTCTGAAATCAGTCTGGTAATTGTTTACACATAGTGTAGCTCTCCGCATGTGCTAATCATGCCCGCAGACTTCAATAAGATCACAGGTTGACCCATGTGTATATATACACAGTAAAAAGTCACACAGAGGTGTAAATGATTATCGTGATTATGTACACATGATTAAGCCATACTGTACGATATATAAGTAATAGTTTAAAAGTTAGACTGACCAAAAATCTTGACGCATAATTACAATGGCAATAAATGGCCGGTAACATTAGCGGGTGAAATAAAAATTAATAAGTTACTTCAGACTCTACCAGCAATGCAGACACAAGGTTGCATGTGCTGTTCATGCCTCCGGGCTAGGTTACAATCCCCCGGTTGACACCAGTTTGTACACATGGCAGGAAAGTGAACTCGATCACAAAAAAACGATCCAAGTTATCAATGAAACAATCCGTACTGAATAAAGTGGGTTGAAAATTATGGTGCAAATTCAGACATTTTAGTACGATGTGTAAATTTAAGAAATGCATTTTATTTACACCTTTTGTTTAAAACTATAAACCATTAAGATGAAAAGCTACTTTGATAACGTTATTGATTTAAACCACTGCTATTTGTATTCATTCAAACTAGCAGTAAATTTTCGACCAATTCTTCGATGTTGCCATATTTATACTTTTTAATTTTTTTTTTCTAAAAACAGGCTCGATCGCCCTATAAACAGGATCGACCTCAAATCCGAAAAATACGGAAACAGACTTGGATGCTGAATCTGGGTGATAAATTTCAGATGCTGGAGGAGGTTAAGGTTTTTGGAGCAGGTGCCCTTTGATGACCATATATAAGTAATATTACTGGTCCTAACTTCACTGAACTTGCATGGATGGGATCTTGTGATACTGATGCACTCGACAGGCTTTGATGCTAGATCTGAGCCATAGGTTTCAGATGCTGGAGGAGGTTAAGGTTTTTAAGGTGGTTAAAGTTTTTTTAGCAGGTGCCCTTTGATGGTCATATCTAATTTTTAGGTCACCGTCATTGTGCGTCAATAACGTCATGCATTAACAATTTTACATTTTTAACGTTTTCTTGAAAACTACAAGGCCAATTTTACCATTTTTGGTTTGAAGCATCTCTATGATAAGAGGAATCTAATATGTGAAATTCATGACTTTACCACCCCCGGGGGCTCATGGGCGGGGCCAAATAAGTAAAAAAAGCCAAATTTTCAAAAATCTTCTTCTCTAGTAACTCCCACACTTGTGAGAAAAAAACTAAATGCATGGTTATAATGTCCATGAAGCCCTCTACCAAAATTGTGAAATTCATGGCCCCTGGGTCAGGGGTACAGGCCTAGCTAGGGTGGGGCCAATGTGACCATATAGTGAACATGTATTATCGCAAATCTCACATGGGTGTACATGCTACGCCGATATTGCATTGCATTGAGTGATGACACTTTCTAATCGGTGTGAATTTCAATTGCGATGAGGAACAAAGATTCTGATTGGCGCATTTATATACACCCGCCCATATCAAATGCATGTAGAGAACATGATGTTAACACGTGGAAACAAATTTCGGAGAAAGAAAAGTTGTACTTACAAGTTAAAAATTACATACAGAGTTATTTGAGAACAAACGGGGCGATGTTTACGTACATGTGTAAATAACGTAAGTGAAAAAAAGAAACCCAAAGAAAGCTGGGATGGGCTCATACATGTAACCGTTATAGATTAAAGTCACAGATTGGACTTCGCTCATCAAATAACATACGTTATTCATCTTATTGTGAAGAAATTCGTCAGAAACTGTTTGGTGAACAAATATTCTTTACGTTACTGTTCATAATGTACCATTTGTGGAAAATCGCATGAGTTGAACAGACTGTTTTTCCTCTCAAAAAACTTGCTGCAAAATGTAGATCCACTGGAAAATTCAGGTTGACACGCCATGAAATCCATTAGACGTTTTAAAGCATATGTCTTCACTTATTTGCTTGTAATAAATCTGTACTGAAAATCTTTGAAACATCGTCACCAGCTCCGTAAAATGAAGAAGTGTGGTTTGTTTATAAATAATAAAACTGTAAAATGGTGACTCGATCTGCAGGTTAATTTTATAATCCGAGGTAGGTTAGCGTGTTTGAGAGAAAGTCAGCAGAAAGTAAAGCGTCAACATCAGTAGTAAATATTGTTTGATGAATATTGAGGTACATGTAATAAAATTAATGTTTCTAAAGACTAAGTGAGTTACAAAATAAGGTTAATCACAGATCAATCCAAAATTGAACGCGATTGTCCTGTAAATTTCAAGTTTTGTGCACATGTTTGAAAACACATGCACACTTGTAGAAGTGTGTCATTGAACGGTTGAAGTTCAATAAAATGATGTTACATTTATTGTCAGTATCTGTTGTGAATTCTTTGGAATAAGCTACAACAAAATAAATACTGCCTCAACTTAAATTGATGCGTTAAAAAGGATTGAATTTATTGATGAAGCATTGTGCTGAAAAATGTAATGAGAAACCTGTTTAAACAGTGTATTTTTGACAATTGTTTACACCATAAAAAACAAAAAGCGATTATTGTGAGAACTCTTAGTCAATTATTGCAGTGATTTAGTTTTTGCAGTCCTGATACAGAGTAAACGACACAGTTAGCAGTTGGTGCATAAATTATCAATACCACGGTACAGGTTAAAGTGGGCAGGTACTAAACAGCCAATGAAAATGCTTGTTTTAAAAACTGCAACTCGCGACCCCAATAGTGTCATCACTCGACTCATCAGTTTATCGGTCGCAGCGTGTACACCCATGTGAGAATTGCAATAAATCTTAAAAAATCTTCTTCTCTACTCCCATATATATTTGAGAAAAACCAAATGCATGGTTATTAAGTCTATAAAGCCCTCTACAAAATTTGTGAAATTCATAGCCCCTGGGTCCAGGGTTCAGGCCCTAGAATGGGGCCAATATGTCCATATAGTGAAAAGGAATAAATCTTTAAAAATTGTCCTCTCTACTCCCATATATTTTAGAAAAAACTAACTGCATGGCTATGAAGCCCTCTACCCAATTGTAAAATTCATGGCCCCTGGGTTAGGGGTTCAGGCCCTTTGGGTAGGGCCAATATGGCAACATAGTGAATATTATTAGAATTTTAAATATTTTCTTCTGTACTTTCACTATTGTTGGAGATAAACTAATGCATTGTTATAACATGTATGTTCATAATGTCTTCTTTTTAAATAGTGAAATTCACTGCCAATGGAACAGGGGTTTAGGCATTTTATTTTTCTATTTGTTATTTTTTTTTTTTTTGGGGGGGGGGGGGGGGGGGTAACAAATATATGGCCATATATTCATGGATTTTTTTTAGGTCACTTGAGACACATGGGTAACCTATTGCCATTGGTTGTACGTTGTCTGTGAACAATTTTACATTTTTAACTTGATAACTTCAAGGTAAATTGTCACTTGGCCTTATTAAATTAATTATGTGTTCTATTTTAGGAAATCTACTTTAATTTCCTGTGCACTGCTTTTGTGCATTTTAAAAAGAACTGTGAATATTATAAAACAACGACCATTAAGGGCCTGCAGGTCTCTTTTTACCAAAAGTTTACAATTTTTGGACTCTGGAGCTAGGGTGTAGATAATTCGAGATTTTTCTGACTCTTTCTGCCTCCCCCCCCCCTCCTCCCTATTTGAAAATTATTTAAATATTCTGAATGAAAATTCATGAATGTTTATTCCTTTTAACTACTTAAATACCGTATTTAAATGTAAGTTCACCATTTGTTCGTTAACTACATTTTAAGAATATATTCATGAATACACTTCATGAACTATCTTAAATAAGAACCAAGTCATGAACAGTCATGAATATATCATGAAACTTCATGAACACTTCATAAAGTTCCTGAAGTTATGAATTTCATCTCATTAAAACAAATAATGCAATTCTAAAAAATCTTTTTTAATTTCTACTAGTCTGCCCATTCAGGAGACAAACTAAGCAGATGGTTATGATATGCAAATAAGCCTTTACTGAAATTGAGAAAAGTATGGCCCCAGGGACAGGAGCTTTTATTAGTGTTAGGGTGGGACTCTAGTGGTCAGTTAGTAAATTACATCTTACTTCTTAAAAATATTTCTGGGATCTGGTGTTAGGCGGGCTCTTGGGGGTAATGTAGTTAATATGCATTTGCTCTGTTTAAAATCATCTTGAACTTCATTACTAAACATCAAGCGGCAAACTAATTGCATGATTAAAATGAGCAAGGAGACCTCTATTAAAATTGTGAAATTCATAGCCCCAGGGTTGGGAGCTTTGGTGCTCTATAAGTTATTTTGTAGACATGGAGCAGCTCTTAAATTCTTCTCATCTATACTTAGTCTAGGCATCTAGCAGGCAAACTATGGATATGCCTATAATGAACAAATGACTCCTTCTTTAAAGCTGAACACCGCTCGTAAATAGGCCCAATCACACAGATACCTGGTATATAAACACTTCGATTTCGTTACACCCGATTGCACACCTGAAACTTGTGGCCGACGTGTAGTATTCCTTTCATGGTTTTTGGATTTTATGCATTTAATTCTTATTTTATGCACATATTCTGTTTGTAAATAATGCATTGACCAGTTTATTTGATGTTAGTATTCTCCTGGCTTGAAAAAAGTGCATAAAACTTGATAATTTCATTGCGACCGAGTAACAGGGGAGCCTATACATACGTCCACACAGCTGAGACCTCTACAGCAGAATACTTTAAACTGTTAGGAGGTCTGCGGCTTATATAGGGGTTTTAGGGATAGCGGTGATGAAAGAGAAATATGGCGGACAATGCCTATTTATGAGCGGTGTTCAGCTTTAAATTTGTGAAATTTTTTACCTTCAGGTTAGGGACACTTCAGTTGTTTAAGGGAGGGGAGTCTTGACTGGTCTTATATATGTAAGTGGTGGTCCAGGTGTCAGGGGAGGAGGGATGGGGGTCTTTTGGTCATAAAGTTAATTGCAAAAGAGAAAATATTTTAAAAATCGTCTTCTCAAAGGGGAAGGGGATAGGGTGGGGCCACAATGGGGGGTTGAATTTTTACCTAGCAATTTTGTACTTGATACCTGATAAAGCTGATTTGATCAAAGTTATGGCCTATGTTGCACAGGTGAGGGATGTGGCCCCTGGGCCTCTTGTTGTATTTGATTTGATAAAGTTGCATTGATTGGCCATTCAGGTGCTCAGGTGAGCGATGTGGCTGCTGAGCCTCTTGTTTTCCTTCATCACCCCATGAATTTGTTTTTTGAGGAAATCTAACAAAATTTTCTCTATTAGTCTATTTTGCATTATCATATAATTATCAAATTGTCATGCTATGAATCATTCACATGGTTGTCATATCATAATCAGGTGAATTTTAAGGCCCTTGGGCCTTTTTGTTTGTTGAACCATTTCATGATGTGTAAAAAATTTGACGTAAAAGGTTAGCTTGCATGATATATTTCCTTTCTTTCAGACCTTTGGTGATTATTCCATGGGTATCATGGCATGGGTTATGCCAGTTCTTATAGCTATATCTGTTTGTGGTACAATGAATGGATGTGCACTCAGTATGTCTAGGTATAGTATATGTAATATCAGATCTCATGAGTCACTTAACCCTTTTACATTCAGGACTTTTTACTCATTTTCAGGGGCAAAATCATTTATAAAATAAAGCTCAATAAATGCATAAAATATGAAAACCTCAATACAAGAGTATTATATATGAATATGCTCACGTAGATATCAAGCTTTGTGCAATAAATATATTTTGATCTTTTATATATTATTTGACTTACAATTTGTCAACCATACGATGCTATATTTAAGTGGAAACGGCTCACCTTTCGAATTTGACCAGTGTAAACGTGGAAGGGTTAATGTTTACCCAGTACTGTGGTTTTATCAATACTGTAAATGTCTTTAATTCCATGTGTCTAAAATTTCACGATTTCCTGTGTAAGTACCTTTCATGGTATTTTTAATTTCAAGGATAATCAATTTCTTTAGATAATTGATCATGATTTTAACATTCTTGTGCGTAATGAACATGCAACCATACTTACTTACACACAAAGATTGCTTATAACCTGAGGGTGTGTCATGATTTTGACCCAAGGTCATTTGAGCAAGTTCAAGGTCATTGGAAGGAAAAGTGCAAAATTTGTGTCTGGTCTATTATAAATCTTTCTTATGGAGATTCATTGAAAGTTCTTACTTAATACAAAGATTGCTTATCACCTGAGGTTGTGTCATGAACTTGACCCAAGGTCATTTGAGCAAGTTCAAGGTCATTGGAAAGAAAAAGTTAATAATTTGTTTTTAGTCTATACATATCTTATGGAGAAACATTGGACGTTCCTACCACACACAAAGGATGACCCAGGTTCAGATGTGCAAGTTCAAGGTGATTGCTAAAAATGCATAATTTCTGTCTAGGCCATATCTTGTCATGGAAAATGATCAGAAGCTACAATTTAACACAAAGATTGGTAGTGACCTGTAAATATGTCCTGATCTTGAGCTTTGGTCATTTTTGCAAGTTCAAGGTCACTGTAAGAATAATGGTGCATCCATTACGTTACAAGTCTAAACGGGGGGTATCATTTGTGAGCTTGCTCACAGTACCTCTAGTTTTTACTGGTTTTAAAAGTACAATATCTACAATTAGAAACTTTGATCCTGATCATGCACACATCTATTGGTAACATCTGAAATGGCGGCCTACACAGAGATGGTGCAGGAATACCCAGCTCAATATTCATGGTGGCTTAATGTTCACGGAAAATTGTCCGATTGCAAACGTAGTGAAATTGAAAATATCGTAATGTTTTCCAGGTCTACAGTATTTGTTGAATACCAATTTTAGTTGATTTCGTGGTTGAGTTGATCCACAAATTTAAATGTTCATGGAAGCTTAAATAAGTGCATTATCTAATGAACATTGTATTGGTAGGATCATTGGTCTGGAATTAACGTATCCTTAAAACTGATTTTCTCAAAATCCTTGAAAATCAATGCCCACGAATATTGGTGCAAAAATTAACCAGCTGTTGAACTTGGTCATTTTTTTTTTGTGCATAATATTGCATATAGGGTACCCCTATTGTACGGATAACTCCTCCTACAGTTTTTAAGATAGGAAATTGTTGTTTTGCAGATCAATTATTCATATATATATATATATATATATATATATATATATATATATATATCAGAGATGTGCATATTGTTTGATAATGCAAAAAATACCAGCTGTTGAACTTGGTCATTTTTTTTGCATTATATTGCATGTAGAGTACCCCTATTTAAATGTATGGATAACTCCTCATACAGTTTTCAAGATAGGACAATTTTGTTTAACAGATCAATTGTACATATATCAGATATGTGCATATTACTTGGATTTCGATTTTTGATAATTAATGCAAAAAATACAATCTAAATATTGCATGTAGAGTACCCCATTTCTCTGGATATATTGTATTTATCAATTCAGGGTTGACAAATGGATCATGCATACTGTTCATACAAAAGAAAACCAGGTTTGCTGTCACATTGACAGCTTTTCTCTTGTTTAAAAGTGATATGAATTTACAATCTTGTTATAATAAAAACAACCCCGCACACATCAGTTGTGTATTAGTTACTGGCGATATTGAACTAAGAAACCATGCATCCTATTCTCAACAGATACAATGGATTGACAGACAGTCAAGAAACAGTTCATATTCTGGTAAAATAATGTTAAGCATCTTGTTTAGCTAATCTTTCAACGTTGTTCCTTTATAATTTCCAGTAAGAACAGCTATGTCTTAGTACAACCCGTGATGTTTTTGACAAATATAAAGAAGTCTCACATTAAGTTAGCCTCACTTATGACTAAAATATGTCCTATGTTTAGATATGTCTGAACCCTGAATAAGCTACCTTCAAAATCATGCCTGCTTGTCTGCAACAATAATAGATAGTCACAAGCAGAATGTGAGGGAAAAAGCTAGGGCATTATGCCTACATAATGTAAGATAAAAATCATTAAAAATGTTTTGCAGGAGTAGTTCCTGTATCTAATTTATAACTTGTCCGATCTTCACCAAACTTGCATGGATGGTGCATCTGGACCTACATGTACTTAGGGACCCAAAAGACTTGGATGCTGAATCTGGGCAATGAATTTCAGATGCTGGAGAAGGTTAAAAAGTTTGCAGCAGGTTAGAGTTTTTTGAGCAGGTGCCCTTTGATGATCACATCTAAGTTATAACTTGTCCTATCTTCACTAAACTTTCATGGATGGTGCATCTTATCATACTTGTGCACTTAAAGCTATATTTGCTGTTTTTAACGCTGTTTTTGCTATGCTGGAAACCCGACCCAAAATTTGTTAGTGTGATGATCTGTATAAAAGATAAAACTGTGATGAATGTGCAAGGTTATTCATTGGTATTAATTGAATATTATGAATATTTTATGTAAGGAGAAATAAAAATGTTCTTAATATGCATAATTTATGAATGATTCATGTAAATGTATTTCTGCGCATGATGCGGGGAAAAGTAATCGAGAGGAACAGCATGGTGGAAGAGGAATGACAGCAAGTTTGTTACAAAATTAGATAGTAAAAAAACTTTTTTTGACTTTGACAAAAAATTATTCCTTCATAACTTTCTTTACAAAAGAATAACTTTTATCAATAAACATATAGACCACCATTTTAATTCATACCTGATCAGAGAATATTAAATAAAACTAATTATCAGTATTACCCCTTTTGGGGGCTCCTCGACTCAAAAATTCAAAACATTTGATGTGTCTTTTTCTTTCTTTTGTCTACAAATGCATTTAGCCTGCTACCAACATGTCGACCACGCTTTCGTGTTGACTTCTGGTTTACATACTGAATAGGCTTGTGACATCACATGATCAGGTGATAATGAATATTTCAAACTGGGGAATTTATAGACTGGGTTTGTCAGTAAAAAATTAATTGGAAATTATATTTAATACTTTTAAATGTGTATGAATTAAAATGTATAATTTGCAGAAAGTTTTTAACTTAATATGTAGCTCATCACACAGACAAAGTTTGGATCAGGTTTCCAACACAGCAAAAACAGCGTTAAAAACAGCATATATATAGCTTTAAAAGACATTAAATTAAATTTTAGCCATAGGTTTTGGATGCTGGAGAAGGTTGAGGTTTTTGGAGCAAGTTATAGTTTTTAGCTCACCTGAGCTGAAAGCTCAAGTTTGCTTTTCTGATCACATTTTGTCAGTTGTCCGTCCGTCCGTCCATCTGTCCATCTGTCCGTCTATATACTTTTCACAATTTGAACTTCTTCTCTAAAGCTACTTGGCCAATTTCAACCAAATTTGGCACAAAGCATCCTAATGGGAAGGCAAATATAAATTGCAGAATTAAATAGCCAGTTTTTATTCAAAACGGCGAAAACCTCGAAACTGTAAAAAAAGGGGGGTACATTTTTAAAAATCTTCTTCTCAGGAACTGCTGAGTCAATTTCAACGTAATTTAGTATAAATCAACCTTATGGTAAAGGAAATTATAAATTGCAAAAATTAAGGGCTAATTCTGTTCCGAATTTGAGCTGATCACGAAAATAATAATAGGGGGGGGGGGGGGAAATCAGTTTATAAGTTCGGGTTTGTTATTCCATATCTCGAAAACGAGGCTCTTTGTTTGAAGTAGCCATTTTGGATGCATGTTAAAAGGGTCAATCTGACAAAGATCACTTTGTTTGTTGTGCAACATTTCACGTGTGAAGATAATCTTTGAAACATGCAAGATATATTGGTGCAGATTTTGTGAATTAAATTGAGGTTAAAATTATTTCAATGCGTTGTCATTTTTACTTGTGACGGTGGTTTTAGCTTGTTTTGATTTTTGTTTCATTTTCATTAATTATGCTTTTTAACTGGGGGAAGGATCGCCTGTATTTTGGAATTTTTACATATCGAATCAAACATAGACATCGGTAAATCAGGCAGGTGATTGTTTACCTGCGCAAAATGAGCAAAATCTGATGCATTAACAACATACTAAAATACAATTCATTCAATTGGTAATTCGGTATGATCTCTGCGCAATGGTTGATTAATGCAATGTGTTTTGTTAAGATGCTTAGCATTTTCTCATGTCTATTCAGTCTAAACAGACATTATTTTCGCTGATGGAAATATGTAGGTATATGTATGATTTTTAAAATAAATTGTGGTCTTTGTTTTAGTGCATTTTTCCTCTGTTTTTATTGTTTACAATTTTCTATTTACTAACAATATTTGAGTGTCAAGCTTTGAGTTATAAGCATTAGATACAGAGCTTTCCTCACAATTCTATGTTTGTACACAGAGCTGATCGTCAGGTCATGCTTTTGTTCGTTTACATTTTAAATGCTGAATAGGAAAATTCTGAGTTGAATGTAATAAACTCATGTGAACAAAAACATGACTCAAACCTAGCAGAATAATGTGAGCTCTGTTATCTTGCTTATAATTCTACGACTGACGCTGAAATTTTGGTTGATTATTAGAAATGTCTTATTAAACATTAAATACTTTTACAGAAAAATTGAAAGGATGATGTGATATAACTACTTTCTGGGGCCCCTTCTTATTTGATGAATTATATGAAATCAGTTATCTACAACAATTTTGATAGTTTTCAAACGAGTAAATAAAAACAACGTCTTTTAAACAGTTTCCACAATTCTGACACATTATAATTATGAGGATATCTGCATTATCGTTGTTTTTAAGAAAATATTGCAGCGGAAAATCATCTTGGTCTGTAGCCATTTGTTGTTTTTAAATAAAGATGAAAATAATGGGTGGGCCATAGAACAATAGAGTGATATGCCTGTCAATACATTGAATAGCTCTTTAACATATCACATGACAACATTTTCCAGTCGAGTGTTTTCATCGATCAAGTGAGTAAAGTATAAAACGTGACACGAGTTCACGCCAGGTAAACAAAAATCAATTATGATGGGGAAGACCATTTAAATTTTAGACTGTGGCCTTAGCGACTTTTGCCACAGAGTTCAAACACTGCATACTGGCTTCCAGACTATGCTGGCAACCCTCTGTCCGTCAATCTTTGTTAATTTTCACAGCTGTAAAAATGAAATGCATCTCATTGGCATGGTATATTCATAGAGCATAGCATCTAAAATAAACACAAAAATATTCACTTAGATGTGAATTTTTTCTAAATCTTATAAATGCTCAGAAAAAGAAAGTTATGCTAATTTAAATTAGATTTTTTGTTTTTCATAAATACCAATACACCAGTCAAAAAATCTTGCAGGTAAATGGTAACCACCTTATCCAGTATTTTCATCATATAACTAGATATGTATTGCATGACCTCTGAGACAAAAATTAATGAAATAGAATGTTGGCATCCTCTAATTGTGTAGGATGCAACTTGTTCAAATTATGATTACACGTGATAAGGTAGGCCCACAATGGGTGCTGATTTTTAAACTGATACTCATCTTAGAAAATGTATGAAAATTTTTATATTTAAAGAGCTATTACTGTTCAAATATGTGCAAAAAAACTGCAGGAAATAACATACCGGTATTAAATATAATTTATATATTGCAATATATTTTCACCCCCCCCCCCCTCTATAAAATATTGAATCTTGCATCAATAATTATGGTACTTTGCTATATATTAATTTTTCTATTTTTAATTATTTAAATTGATTTTAGTCAAAGTAGTTAGCCATCATGCTCAGGTGAGCGATGTGGCCCATGGGCCTTTTGTTGCATCTTATAATACATATACAACTGACAGCCTTGAATGCTGAATCTGAGCCATAGGTTTCAGATGCTGGAGGAAGTTAAGGTTTTTAGAGCAGGTTAAAGTTTTTGGAGCAGGTGTCTTTGATGGCCATAACTAAGTTATTACTTGTCCTATCCAAACTTGCATGGATGATGCATCTTGTTATACTGATGCACTCCACAGGTTTGGATGCTGAATCTGAGCCATAGGTTTTGATGCTGGAAGAGGTAAAGGTTTTTTGAGCATATCGCATGTATGTAAATAATTGTATTTATTCAAACTTGCATGGTTGATTTAACTGTGTAAATGAATCACTGAACTAGCATCAGATACTGAGAGTGATCTTGGTTATCTAGATGCTTAGGCAGGTTTTAGATTTTAGTACCACTCAAATTATGTTACAGTCCCTGAGACGTTCTCCTTTCCTATTTTTGTGTTCGCTCACTGTTAGCTCAGTGTGCGTTCCTGTTCGCTCACCGTGCCTTCATCGTTCACAATTTTGCGCTCTCCACTCCACTCCATTCGCACTCACCGTTCACAAAGCGTTCAGTATGGGCTCAGCAATTGCTCAGCTTTCGCTCGCGATTCAAGGTTTAATTCATCTCCATTGCCTTTCGGAACTCCAAAGTGGAAAGATAATTTTAAAAAACATGAAAGCAAAAATAAGCATGTGTTCTTAGTAACGACAGGAAATTCATTTAATAGTGTGAATGTCGTTTTGTTTAAAATAGCATCAGGATTATCAGAAGTAAGTAAATAAACTCATTATGAATTGATTCGATAAAATTCTTTAATTTATTTATGAAACCTCGTCACCTTTATTCAATCTGTCTAACAAGATCAAACTTCGATGTGGCATTAATAAAATTAACAGAAATTACCAGTTTAAATGAATATATTTCAAATATCAAAAATAATGGGCCGAAAATAATTCAGGAACTATATTCTTCATTTGTTTTCATTTTCGAACAGCACGGTTGATCACCGAAAGATCAGCCCGACATTTTAATATCACGTGAAATATGTGCAAAAATGAAAGATATATCTTTAAAATCATGATTAATATAAAGTCTATAATTTGTAACCAAAAAAATATAAATTAGAACACAAAATAAACAAATTAAATTACAAACACATGTACAAGTTGATGTTTATGCAATTTAAAATCCACCGTGTATGTTTTAATACTTCCAACACACAGGTAAGTATATTATTTTGTTCATGAGAATTTTGATTTTTTCCATTAATAATTAATTTCAAGTTCTTAAATAGATTACAAGCTCTTATATTTATACATTAATAAATTTATTTTATTCTAAATCAAATAAGATATATACTAGAGTAAGTTTGATAAAATGCAGGATAGAATGGAACTGTATTTGTTGGATTACTATTCGTTTACGGGGCACTGAATGACTTGTGACTTCCGAATAAATTACTACATATGAAAAAAATATCAAACGCAAACAATCTGATTAAAATTATTCTTGATACCCATTGAGCTTATTGATTTATAATGACAACAAAAGGAATTTGAGGGAAAATATTAAAACAGTAAAAAAATTAAAGTGTGGAAAAACATGCAATTCCATAAACTCGGTTTAGTTTTATGCATAATATTCTACAGAAAAAATTCCCCGATTCTATGGTATTTCTTTTAATTATGATAGCATGTCCCTATACATTTTTGTAAACAGAAAATTGAATAAGTGTGATATATTCATTTTATATTTATTAGTTTATCAATTTCTATTTTTTATGCAAATTTAAAACCTTCTCCCTACTCGCTATACACTACTTCTTTATGAATTTATTCAATTATCAATCATTGATAAAATGAGTATAGATTATGTTTACAGTATGTTTCATCATAAAGATATATTAGATTTTATTTTATCTCAATGCTTGACCAAATTTTAATGCATTAAAATTGAAAAAATTGAAACCAAATGTTCTTGCAAAAGTCCATAGCAAAATAGTACTAACAATTTCAATCTGTTATTCTTGTTGAAATAAGGGTAGGAGGATAACCCCCAAGTTGTTCTGAACAAATCGTTCAGCTTGCATTCACTGTGTGTTCACCATTCACATTCGCTTTCTGCATGTGCTCACCCTTTACCATTCACAACCGCTCATCAAATTCTGTTCAGTGTTAAGACACCATTCACTCACCGTTCGCTCTACCTTCACTCACCATTCAGCGTGCGCTCACCGTTCATGTTGGAAAGTAGAGCATTTCAGGGACTGTAAGGTATTGGAGCTGGTTACAGAATGAAGTAAATTCTGATCATACCCAATCAGATTTGCACAGTTAATATAACTATTGATGTGTATAGGTAATATAGAGGTAGCTTCAAAAACAGAACTTGGATCTCAATTCATCTGCATGCTGGAGCAGGTGTAAGTTTTTAGAGTAGTTAAATGCAGGTTTGAAAGAAAAAAAATGCTATCCTGACCAACTTTCATGATTCATGTACTTTGAATTTGAATCATAAGGCTAGCTTTAGATACAGAGCCTTATATTCTGATCTTTATTATCAAGGATACTAAGAAAAAGGATGACTGCACTTAGCGCCGGGTTTTGGGCCCTTTTCGGTCGCTTCTGTTGTGTTTATTTCTTAACCTAATATCACTTTTGTTAAATTATTTAAAGAGTGTAGTCAATTTCCAACAATTATTAAGATTTTAGACTGTGATACAATAAGCTTATTCTATGTTTTTCTCCTTACAAATTTCGAAAAAAGGAGAATTTTCGCTTATCTGCCCTTGATCAAACATAAGATTGATATTAATATGCATGAGAGGTGGAGCTGACATTATCAGAATGGTACTAAAATTAGACTAGCATGAATAACAATGTATAAAAATTTATGTGATCATTCTTTCACCATAACCCTATCTATTCTATATGGTACAAGTGTATTATTTACTATGGTTTCAACAATTAGACCATGCCCGTATAAGTACAGAAGACTTTTAAATTAAATCAATGCTTGACAACCTAACGTGTTCGAAAACATTGTCCTATAGTTAGCAAATAACATGCTACCTTACACGTCACATGATTGAATTTTGTATTCACAAAGTTACCTGAGGTGAGAAATCACGTGGTGAATTATAATATTCAACATGCACCAACCCTTGGTTACACACAGGGAAAGCGAAAGTAAGAAGAAGCAGTTTTTAGCTCACCTGAGCTGAAAGCTCAAGTGAGCTTTTCTGATCACTTTGTGTCTGGCGTCCGTCTGTCTGTCTGTCTGTCAGTCCGTCTGTAAACTTTTTACATTTTCGACTTCTTCTCTAGAACCACTGGGCCAATTTCAACCAAACTTGGCACAAAGCATCCTTAGGTAAAGGGAATTCAAGTTATTATTAAAGATTTGTTGATATCTTGAAAAAATCTTCTTCTCAAAAACCAATTGGCCAGAAAAGCTGTACCTTGTGTTGAAGCATCCTCAGGTAGTGTAGATTCAAGTTTGTTCAAATCATGATCCTTGAGGGTACAGTTGGCCCACAATGGGGGGTCGAAATTTTACGTAGGAATATAAAGAGAAAAATCTTCTTCTCAAAAACTAAATTGCCAGAAAAGCTGTAACTTGTGTGGAAGCACCCTCAGGTAGTGTAGATTCAAGTTTGTTCAAATCATGATCCCCGGGGGTATGGTGGGGCCAGAATGGGTGGTGGAAATTTTACATAGGAATATATAGAGAAAAATCTTTAAAAATCTTCTTCTCAAAAACTAATTGGCCAGAAAAGCTGTAAGTTGTGTGGAAGCATCCTCAGGTAGTGTAGATTCAAGTTTGTTCAAATCATGATCCCCAGGGATATGGTGGGGCCACAATGGGGGGTTGAATTTTTTACAAAGATATATATAGAGAAAAATCTTTAAAAATCTTCTCTAAAACCAAATGGCCAGAAAAGCTGTAACTTGTGTGGAAGCATCCTCAGGTAGTGTAGATTCAAGTTTGTTCAAATCATGATCCCTGGGGGTACGGTGGGGACAGAATGGGGGGTCAAAATTTTGCATAGGAATATATAGAGAAAAATCTTTAAAAATCTTCTTCTCAAAAATCAATTGGCCAGAAATGCTGTAAGTTGTGTGGAAGCATCCTCAGGTAGTTTAGATTCATGTTTGTTCAAATCATGATCCTCGGGGTAGGGTTGGGCCACAATGGGGGGGGGGGGGGACGAATTTTTACATAGAAATATATAGAAAAAATCTGTAAAAATCTTCTCAAAAACCAAATGGCCAGAAAAGCTGTAAATTGTGTGGAAGCATCCTCAGGTAATGTACAGTCTAGACTGTCTTATGTGACCATCCAAGGGACCGATAAAAAAAAGTCACATAAGACAGGGAGTCACATAACGCAGTCCAAGACTAACTTCACAATCTTTTGAGCTACCTTTTGGCTATCCATAATAATTGGTACCAAATACATATGTAGTTAATTTATATATCTTATAGCTATAAACTAGTTTTTGATAGAGTGAAATTAAAATTTTATCTTTAATTTTTTTTTTATTTTGTACAGAGTCACTTATTATATAAACAAAGGGGAGCGTATAAGTTAACTCAGTATGTTTTTGTTTCCACCAATTGGGATATGACAGTGTGATTTATTTAAAGACTGGCAAGTAAAATGATGTTATCTACATTTCTGCAACATAACAATCTATATATATGATGTTTTCTTTATGATGTTTTCGTTTACTTAGTAACAGTAAACAGCTTTAACCATTCATAGTTTTATACACGTTTTCACATCTATTAATCCGACCCTAAACTTGTGGTTAAAATGCACGTATGATGTCGGACTCATTATCCGCCACGTTTGTTTATTTGACAAAGCACCCTCCCAATTTCTTCTTTATACACTTGTTAATTACACAGCTTCTTTATAAATATCGATGTGTGGATTCAGCTTGGACATGTACATGCCCAGATGAGTTTGGCCGAGACGTCCGTTTACCAAGTAACAATAAACAGCATAAAAACCGATGTTTATAGAATTTGGGCCGCCATGTTTGTTTATACAGGGTGCGACAAAAGTCGTCATTAGAGATATAGCGGGAGTCTTGAAAAACCTCACGTATGGGGGTTAATGGTAATAACCGTTAACATGAAAGGTGATAAATATTCTAATTGGTTATCAAAACAAAACACTTCTAATTGTTTCTCAGCTTGGGACGCCATTTTGATTTGCTAAAAGTCGCTTAAAACAGTCTACACAGCAGTTTGGGACTAACAAATGACGGTCGCTTGTCACGTAAGGCAGGGGGTCGCTTAATGCAGGGGTTATATATAGGAAATTACGTTGGGCGGTCTAAGTATGGTCGCATAAGACAGAGAGTCGCTTAATACAGAGAGTCGCTAAGGCAGTCTAGACTGTACATTCAAATTTGTACAAATCATGATCCCTAGAGGTAGGGTGGGGCTGCAATGGGGGGTGGAAATTATACATAGGAATATGTAGAGAAAAATCTTAAAAAATCTTCTTCTCAAAAACCAGTTGACCAGAAAAGCTGAAACTTGTGTGGAAGCACCCTCAGGTAGTCTAGATTTAAGTTTGTTCAAGTCATGATCATCGGGTGTACGGTTGGGCCACAAGGGGGGGTCGAAATTTTACATTGGAATATAAAGAGAAAAATTTTCTTCTTAAAAACCAAATTGCCAGAAAAGCTGTAACTTGTGTGGAAGCACCCTCAGGTAGTGTGGATTCTAGTTTGTTCAAACCATGATCCCGGGGGGTAGGGTGGGTCCACAATGGGGGGTCGATTTTTTACATAAGGAAATAAGGCCAGCATTTTTTATTTTTAGGTAAACAAACCTGCCGCTCGGTTTTCTGAGTATTTAGAAAAAAAAGTAAAATTAAAAAAAGAGATCTTTTTTTCCCCCGACAGCAAATTTTTGACGGGATCGAGATTTTTTTTGGTTCGGGATGGAGATTTCATATTGTAAGGCAACAACTTCCTGTCTAAGATGGCGCGAGAAAATGTTCACATTGAACTGATGTTTGCATTTATTTTGGCGTGGTTTAGTCTGAAATTTGTTCGCGGGGGTGGAAAATGCCTAGATCAACAACTTTAAAAGATCATACTATCTTGTCAAACCGATATGTAATTAATGCATGCCGATGTGTTGCAAGTGGAAATTTCCTTAAGGAACCGGTCAATCGAGCATCTAAAACGCAGAATAAAATAAAATCTTATAACATTTGTTTAAAGAAAGTTAACATATTCTAAAGCAACGTTGTCTGATGATGATGTCCATGCTTAACACCTCTGATTATACGTTTATATATATAGCATTCCTTATTTCAACCATTTTATATGAAATTTTGTTCCATTGGTTTTAGCGAAGATTACCCTTAACAAATAAATTGGAAAACTATTCGTAACTAGCTAAAAAGTTTACATGATACAACTGTAACTAAAGATTTTAAAATGATAAATGACCCGATCCCTATAAAATGGCAAATGAACATTGCTACATTTAATATCAAAGCTGTATGTCTAATATTCTATTGTACTATTTCACTGATATATTTCACAGATTACATACTTTCACATGCTACACTTCATGCTCCACTTGATGCAGTTACACACCACTATCATGAAGTTGCCATTCATTATATTATTAGAATAAAGATGATGTCAAAAAAACCCAATTTTTCCTACTATAAAACATTACAGTTTTGTGGTTCGAAACCTAAAAAAAATTGTTGATCAAAAGTGAATTTTATTTTTTTTTTTTAATTTCCTCCTCCTATGGAACTTTATCATTTTGTTGTTCGTAAACCTAAAAATAAAAAAATGCTGGCCTAAATATGATCATTCTCAAAAATATATAGTATATAGTATTACTAATATCCAAGCATATTGACATTTGTTGATTCTCAGTTGTTTAGACTGTGGTCCTGGATAATTCTTGGGCAACACAAGGGGTTCAAAGTTTGATGTAGGTTTATATTTATATGAACAGTTGTTTAAGATATTTTTGAGAATGGCAATGCTCAATATGTGATATATTAAAGTATGAAATCAGCTAGTTACAAAAGGGGCTCAACATAAGAATATCTGTAGCAAATTTGAAATTTTTTTTATACAGGATCTATTTTACTCGTTCATTGTCCCAGTATTTTGGATATGACTTCATGAAGCTGATCTTATTATGTCTAATGTTGCTCAGGTGAGCGATGTGGCCCATGGGCCTCTTGTTGAAATCATGATCCCCGGGGAAGGGGAGGACCACAATGGGAAGGGGGAAAAAATTTTATATAGGGAAAATCTTTATAAATCTTCTCATAAAATGTTTGCCCAGAAAATATGAAACCTATGTGGAAGCATTCTCAGGTATTTTAGTATCAAATTTGTTCAAATCAACATCCCTGGAGGTAATAACATTACCAATTTTTACATAGGTATACATGGAGGAAATCATTCAAAATCTTCGTCTTTATTTGGGACTCAATATTAAGTTATGTGCCAAAAATTGGAAAAAAAAACTGTGCTAAATTGTACAGATATTTATGTATTTGATTTATTAAAGCTGTTTGGATCAGAGTTATATCAGTTTGCTATTGTTGCATAGGTGAGCGATGTGGCCTCTGAGCCTCTTGTTTGATGTATATGGGGATATAAATACAGGTTGGTATGTGATCAAATCTTCTATGAAGCCCTTCAAGGTTTTTTAGATTTGATTTTTTGACCAACCCTGATATATATCCCCATATAAATCAAAAAATGATACATTATTACCAAATATTTTGTCTTTGAACATAAATGTCATACTCCATCTTATCTATTTAAAGGGGCAATTTAAGTGAAATTTATTAAATTTTACTTCGCTAGTTAAGATTATGATCTTTAAGTTTTTCGCTAAAATTATAGATTTTATATAGTCTTTTTTGAAAGATTTCAGGCAAGGAGGTGGTCGCCATAAAACAATATTATAATTTTTCTACTCCAGAATGAAACTAAATTAAATGCATATATGAGACTCCTCGACAAGTTTGTGTATGGGCTATGGTACTCAGGTGACTCAGGCCTATTGACCTCTTGTTTGTATTCATAGCAAATGGAAAAATCTGCTTAAAGCCAAACTTTTACCAGTAAATTTAACGAATTTAAACAAAAACATGGCATACGCCTTGTTTTTATAACAAAGAATTGAGCTCCCTATCTTGCTTATAACTTGAAAACTGATGTTCCAATTTTGGTTAATGTATTTGTTGGAAATGAAATGATCCAGATAAATGAGACTCCACTGTTTATATTTTTTAAAGTCTATGTCATATGAAATTCTGTTAACATCTTTAAAATGATGCAATCAAAATTCGACTATCAGATAATACATGCAAAGAATAAAATATTTTATCAATCGTTAATTTTTGCTTTATTATATCAGGATTAATTTAGTTTGTTGTCTTTGAGATTATAATTTTTAATTCATCACTTTGTAGGTTGTTTTTTGTCGGAGCCCAAAACAAACAATTCCCTACATTTATGTCAATGATTGATATGAAAAGGATGACACCATCACCATCTTTGCTAGTTATTGTAAGTACATTTGCTGTATACATATTTATTTCCAAAGAGATGTATTTCTGTGGATTTACTATTTTGGTTTTTGGTTCAATTGAACAGAATTAAGGTTCAAGTGAGTTTTTAGGTCACATGAGTCACTCTGATGACCTATTGCAATTGGTCTTCGTCCATCGTCGTGCAGTGTGCATCGTGCATTAACAATTTTACATTTTTAACGATTTATATATTTTTATATAGCCATATAGTGAAAATTTATTAAATCTTAGAAAATCTTCTTCTCTAATCTTGTATATATCTGAGAAAACTAAATGCATGATTCTGATGTCCACGAAGTTCTCTACCTTAAGTGTGAAATTCATGGTCCCTGGGACAGGGGTTCAGGCCCTAGAGCGGGGCCAATATGGCCATATAGTGAAAATGTATTAAATCTTAAAAAATCTTCTTCTCTGCTTTCATATATATATGAGAAAAACTAAATGTGTGGTTGTGATGTCCATGAAGTCCTCTAAATTTTGAAATTCATGGTCCCTGGGTCAGGGGTTCAGGGCAGGGCCAAGATGGCCACATAGTGAAAATGTATTGATTTAATAATATTTTCTTCTGTACTATCACAGTCATGGGATATAAAGTCATGCATTGTTACTATGTTCATAATGTCCTGATGTTAAATTGGGGCAGAAGTTGAGGCTTTTTCTTGGGGTGGGAGGGGTGGGGGGTGGGGTTGATAAATATGGCTGTATATTGAACATGCATTTTTACTTAGGGTTATTGCTGTGGGTCATCCATTAACAATTTTAATGTCATCTTGAAAACTACTTGATAAATTGTGACTTGGCAATATTGAATTAAATATATGTTCTATTTTAGGAAATCTACTGTAATTTCCTGTGTATTGTATACTTGTAGAAATAAGCTGTGTGCGTTTGGTGTGCAGTATAAATGAAACTGTGAATATTATAAAAGATTGACCATTAAAGGCCTGTAGGTCTCTTATTACCAAAAGTTTACAATTTTTGGCCCCTTGAGCTAAGGTATAGATAATCCGAGATTCCTCTGACTCTTAAACCCCCCCCCCCCCCCCCCCCCCCCCCCCCCCCCCCCCCCCCCCCCCCCATTTTCATGAAAGACTGTTTTTCAAACATCAAATAATAAATGCAGGATAACAGTCAGAGGTGTCTCAGATTAGGGTTTAGACTTCAAAATGAAGCTTAAAATGCAAACATGAGACTCTCTGACATGTCAATCTAAGGGCTATGTTACTCAGGTGACCGTCAGGGCCTGTGGGCCTCTTGTTCTGATCACCTTTTGTCCCGCATCTGTCCTTCTCTGTGTACTGTATTTTGACAAATATAATACACACTGGTGTATAGTACACAACCCCACTTTGGGCCTGAAAAAATCAAGTTTGGGTGTATTACATGTATATGCACCAAAACTTATGACCAACTGGTAATCATGGCTCTTTAGCAGTTTAGTTGAGACTCTGTTTATGATGTTAACTTAGAAAACAGAGTATTTGGTACCGTGGTGCCAAAATGGTGTTTCTAATGTAAGCAAAGTGGAATAATTAAGTATCAATTCTTAGAAAATCTCTTATATGGGACAAAAACACATCAAAATTTACTTTTTTGGTGTGGATACATTGTCGAAGTGTTTTAGTGTCATGTTTATGTCATATTTATTTAATAAATTAATAATAAATAAATAAATAAATAATTAATAAATTAATTACAGTCGCACCTGTTTTAAGAGACCACTTGTGGGAGAATGACAAACTGGCCACTTGAGACAGGTGGCCACTTATTACAGGTTTCAAATCAATGAAGAAAAAAACTCTGAATATATTCATTTTCTCTAAAACCACTAAGCCAATTTCAACCAAATTTGGCACAAAGCATCCCTATGGAAAGTTGAACATAAATTGCAAAAATGAAAGGCCAGATTTTATTCAAAGCATAGAAAACCTCGAAACTGTAAAAAAAAGGAAGGGGGGTGCGTTTTTAAAAATCTTCTTCTCAAGAACCTGATCGAGTTAAATTCAACGTAATTTAGCAGAAATCATCCTTATGGAAAGAAAAATATAAATTGCAAAAATTAAGGGCTAATTTTGTTCCAAATTTGAGTTATTACGAAAATAATAAAAAAGGAAAAAGGGGGGGGGTTCAATCAGTTTATAACGTTTGGTTTGGTATTCTATATCTCGAAAACGAGATTTTTAGCTCACCTGAGCTGAAAGCTCAAGTGAGCTTTTCTAATCACATTTTGTTCGTCGTCCGTCTGTAAACTTTTTACATTTTGAACTTCTTCTCTAAAACCACTTGGCCAATTTCAACCAAATTTGAAACAAAGCATCCTTATGGGAAGGTGAATACAAATTGCAGAAATAAAAGGCCAGTTTGTATTCAAAGCGGAGAAAAGCTAGAAACTGTAAAAAAAGGGGGGTGCATTATTACAAATCTTCTTCTCAAGAACATACTGAGTCAATTTCAATGTTATTTTGCATAAATCATCCTTATGGAAAGTAAAATATAAATTGCAAAAATTAAGGGCTAATTCTGTTCCAAATTTGTGCTAATTACGAAAATAATAATAAAGGGGATTCAATCAGTTTATAGGTTCGGGTTCGTTATTCCATATCTCGAAAACGAGGCTCTTTGTTTGGATGCATGTTAAAAGGATCAATCAGACAAAGATTAAATTTGTTTGTTGTGCAAGAGTTAACGTGTGAAGATAATCTGTAAAACTTAATTGAAAGATATATTGGTGAAGTAAATTGTGGTTAAATATTTCAGTGCGATGTCATTTTCACTTGTGATGGTTTTGGCTTGTTTTGATATCGTTTCATTTTCATTTTGCTTTTTAACTTGGGGAACGATCGCCTGTATTTTGGAATTTTTACATATCGAATCAAACATAATCTTTGGTAAATCAGGCAGCTGATTGTTTACCTGCGCAAAATGTGCAAAATCTGATGCATTAACAACATACTAAAGTACAATTCATTGTATTGGTAATTCGGTATGATCTCTGCACTATGGTTTATTTATGCAATTAATGCAATGTGTTTTGTTAAGATGCCAGCTCGAGTCTATTCAGTCTAAACAGACATTGTTTTCGCTGATGGAGATATGTAGGTATATATATGATTTTAAAATGAAATTGAGCTCTTTGTTTGTTTTAGTGGATTTTCCTCTGTTTTTATTGTTTACAATTTTCTATTTACTAACCATATTTGAGTGTCATTGACACTCAAATATGGTTTATAAATAGAACAGGACCAACTTAAGGGGCGACTTGGGCGACATGATCGCTTTTTGATCAGTAACTTCGCCGGAATTCCTCCAAAGGAGAAGTTAAAGTCGTTGTGTATTCTGAGTTCATAATCGTGTAAATTAACCCCAAAGACAATAAAATGATGATTATCATAACCTTGCCAAATTAATGCTAAAATAATAATAAAACCGTTTCTTTACAGTTATCTTCAAAATCAAAAAGATCCTCTAGTCGTAACTGTTGTAATTGGGTCATAGGGTTGGACTAATACCTCCAAAATACACAGAAGTACAGAGACTGATTTTATGTGTCATTTAGCTAACAGAATTACAAAAGCATTTTATCTATAAAATGTATGAATACATTAAATAAATTAAATTTAACAAATTGGATAACTTTTTAAAATTTGTAAAAGTTGTTTTTAATTTTTATTGACTTGCTTCTATTCCATCTTAAATTATCAAAGGTTGAATCTGTGTATATCATCATTAGCGTTATGCCATTGTCAAGTAATAGAAGTCTCCATGATTTCTAAAACTTTTCCCTATTTTTCTGTTGGGGAGAATTGAAGTCTCCCAAACATTTTGCTCTGGTTGGTCCCTGGTGTAAGGTTATAAAACGTCACACGAGTTCATGCCAGGTAAACAACAGTCGTTTAAGGGAATTTTAGACCATTTTAGTTTTTTAGCTCACCTGAGCTGAAAGCTCAAGTGAGCTTTTCTGATCAAAATTTGTCTGTTGTCTGTCGTTGTTGGCATTGGCATTGTAAACTTTTTACTTTTCCATCTTCTTCTCCACAACCACTGGGCAGATTTCAACCAAACTTAGCACAAAGCATCACTGGGTGAAGGGGATTCAAGTTTGTTCAAATGAAGGGCCACACCCTCTTTAAAGGGAAGATAATTTAGAATTATTGAAAAATTGTTGGTATTTTTCAAAAATATTCTTCTCAAAAACTATTATGCCAGAAAAGCTGTAACTTGTATGGAAGCATCCTCAGGTAGTGTAGATTCAAGTTTGTTCAAATCATGGTCCCCGGGGGTAGGGTGGGGCCACAAGTGGGGGATGGATTTTTACATAAGAGTGTATAGAGAAAATCTTTAAAAATCTTCTTCTCAAAAACTATTAGACAGAAAAGCTTAAACTTGTGTGGAGGCATCCTCAGGTAGTGTAGATTCAAGTTTGTTCAAATCATGGTCCCCGGGGGTAGGGTGGGGCCACCATGGGGAATATATAGAGAAAATCTTTAAAAATCTTCTTAAAAACTATTACACCAGGAAAGCTCAAATTTGAGTGGAAGCATCCTCAGATAGTGTAGATTCAAGTTTTATTAAAATCATGGTCCCCGGGAATAGGGTGGGGCCACCATGGGGAATATATAGAGAAAATCTTTAAAAATCTTCTTAAAAACTATTACGCCAGGAAAGCTCAAATTTGAGTGGAGGCATCCTCGGATAGTGTAGATTCAAGTTTGTTCAAATCATGGTCCCTGGGGGTAGGGTGGGGCCACCATGGGGAATATATAGAGAAAATCTTTAAAAATCTTCTTAAAAACTATTACACCAGGAATTAGCTCAAATTTGAGTGGAAGCATCCTCAGATAGTGTAGATTCAAGTTTTATTAAAATCATGGTCCCCGGGGGTAGGGTGGGGCCACCATGGGGAATATATAGAGAAAATCTTTAAAAATCTTCTTAAAAACTATTACGCCTGAGGAAAGCTCAAATTTGAGTGGAAGCATCCTCAGATAGTGTAGATTAAAATTTTTATAAAAATCATGGTCCCCGGGGGTAGGGTGGGGCCACCATAGGGAATATATAGAGAAAATCTTTAAAAATCTTCTTCTTAAAAACTATTACACCAGGAAAGCTCAAATTTGAGTGGAAGCATCCTTAGATAGTGTAGATTCAAGTTTTATTAAAATCATGGTCCCCGGGGGTAGGGTGGGGCCACAATGGGGAATGAATTTTTACATTGGAATAGATAGAGAAAATCTTTAAAAATGTTCTTCTCAAAAACTATTAGGCCAGAAAAGCTCAAACTGGAGTGGAAGCATCCTCAGATAGTGTAGATTCAAGTCTGTTTAAATCATGGTCTCCAAGGGTGGGTGGTGCCACAATGGGGGGGATGAATTTTTACATTGGAATATATAGAGAAAATCTTTAAAAATCTTCTTCTCAAAAACTTTTAGGCCAGAAAAGCTAAAATTGGAGTGGAAGCATCCTCAGATAGTGTAGATTCAAGTCTGTTTAAATCATGGTCCCCGGGGGTAGGGTGGGGCCACAATGGGGGGATGAATTTTTACATAGGAATATATAGAGAAAATCTTTAAAAATCTTCTTCTTAAAAACTATTAGGCCAGAAAAGCTTTAACTTGTGTGGAGGCATCCTCAGATAGTGTAGATTCAAGTTTGTTGAAATCATGTTCCCTGGGGGTAGGGTGGAGCCACAATGGGGAGATGAATTTTTACATAGGAATATATAGAGAAAATCTTTAAAAATATTCTGGGAAAGTTTTCAGTCCAAAAAGCAGTAACTTGAGTGAAAGCACGGGTTATGCAGATTAAAGTTTGATCAAACCATGATTCCCTTTAGAAAAGTAAGGCCACAAGGGGGGGGGGGGGTTATATAGGAATAGAGAAAAATCTTCTTACAGGTACAACAACAAAAAGGGCTTGGTATTTACCATAAAAATATGTGGATGAAAATCGGCAGATTTTTTAAATTTAGAGCTAGATCTACTTTACTTAGTTGTCAAGGTATTTTGATTTTGATACTGTAATGCTAATTTGATCAGAGTTAACGCTATTGTTGCTCAGGTGAGCGATGTGGCCCCTGGGCCTCTTGTTTACTGTGGCCTTCGCGAGTTTTGCCACAGAGTTCAAACACTGCGTACTGGCTTCCAGACTATCTGGCGACCCTCTGTCCGTCAATCTTTGATAACTTTCAAATATGAGATAACAGCTGTGAAAATGAAATGTATCTCATCGGCATGGTATATTCATAGAGCTTAGCATCTTAAATTAACACAAAAATATATTCACTTAGATGTGAATTTTTTTCTAAATATTATTAATGCTTAGAAAATGAAAATTACGCTAATTTAAGTTCATTTTTTTTCATAAATACCAATACACCAAACTAAAAATCTTTCAGGTAAATGGTAACCACCTTATCCAGTAATTTCATCATATACCCCCGGTAAACTAGATATGTATTGCATGACCTCTGAGACAAAAATTATGAAATAAAATGTTGGCATCCTCTAATTGTGTAGATTCAACTTGTTCAAATTATGATTACACGTGATAAGGTAGGCCCACAATGGGTGCTGATTTTTAAACTGATATACATCTTAGAAAATGTATGAAAATTTTTATCTTTATAAAGAGCTATCACTGGTCACATATGTGCAAAAAACTGCGGGAAATAATATGCCGGTTTTATATATAATTTATATATCGCAATATATTTTCACCCCCAACCCTCTATAAAATATTGAATCTTACATCAGAAAATTAGGAGACATGTACTTAACTTTGATAAATGTTAAATTTTTCTATTTTTAATTTTTTAAGGTGTTTTTAGTCAAAGTAGTTAGCCATTGTTGCTCAGGTGAGCGATGTGGCCCATGGGCCTCTTGTTTGTTTGAAGCAGCCATATTGGATGCATGATAAATGAGTCAATCTGACAAAGATGAATTTGTTTGTTGTGCAATAGTTCGCGTGCGAAGGGAATCTTTGAAACATGCAAGATATATTGGTGCTGATTTTGTGAAGTAAATTAAGGTTAAATATTCCAATGCATTGATATTAATATATTTTCACTTGTGACGGTTGTTTTAGCTTGTTTTGATTTTCGTTTCATTTTCATTAATTATGCTTTTTAACTTGGGGAACTATCGCCTGTATTTTGGAATTTTTACGTATCAAATCAAACATAGAATTCGGTAAATCAGACAGCTGACTGTTTACCTGTGCAAAATGAGCAAACTCTGATGCATTAACAACATACAAAAATACAATTCATTGTATTGGTAATTTGGTATGAATTTGCGTAATGGTTGATTATTAATGCAATGTGTTTAGTTATGATGAGTATTTTCTCGAGTCTATCAGTCTACTCAGAAGTTATTTTCGCTGATGGAAATATGTAGGTATATATGATTCATTTTGAAAAATAAGTTGTGCTCTTTCTTTGTTATAGTGCATTTTTCCTCTGTCTTTATTGTTTACAATTTTCTATTTACTAACCATATTTGAGTGTCAAGCTTTGAGTTATAAGTAAGATACAGAGCTTTGCTCACAGTTCTATGTTTGTACACAGAGCTGAGGTCATGCTTTTGTTCGTTTACATTTTAAATGCTGAATAGGAAATACCAAGTTTAAAAATCTTAAGTTGAATGTAATTAACTCATGTGAACAAAAACATGACTCAAACCTAGCAGAATCTCGCTTATAATTCTACGATTGATGCTGAAATTTTGGTTGATCATTAGAAATGTCTTACTAAACATTAAATACTTGTACAGAAAAATTAAAAGGATGATATGCTATAACTACTTTCTGGACCCCTTCTTATATGATGAATTATATGAAATCTACACCAATTTTGATAGTTTTTCAGACACAAGTAAATAACGACGACGTAGTTTAAACAGTTTCCATAGTTCTGACACATTATTATTATGAGGATAAATGCATTATTTTTGTTCTTAAAAAATATTGCAGCGGAAAATCATCTTGGTTCGTAGCCATTTGTTGTTTTTGAATAAAGATGAAAATAATGGGCGGGTGATATAATTAATTATCTCATTAAATCTTAGCAGAATTCAAATTACGTTCACAATTATTTGTCATTAACCCATTATTTAAAGGGTACCTCCAGTCAAATTTTTTTTTCACCAATCAATAGAATTGATCTCTCTTAGAAAACTCCAAAAAATCTGCACTGGTTTAGCAGATATAAGCAATTAAATGCAGGAGTGTAAAATCTGAAAAAGTCGCTTATTAGTTGTGGAATGTGCTACGTAACAAATGTGTCCATCAGCATCATTGCTTCACAATCAAGTGAAACTGAAGTGTTAAAAGAAAAAATGATGTTTATTTTTTTTTTTATGTAAAGGAAGATTTTACAAATCATTAAAAATGATTTTAGTGAAAATATACATTTAACCTATAGGATGCAAATAACAATGGAAGTAGCATCCTGTCCCCACAAGTGTAACAATTCATTAGGATTCAACACCATCATTAATGTTATAGGCAAAAATGAAAATGTCTTTGATGTCTTAGACTCTCTATGGTCAGAGAGTATAATCACTCGCTATCAGAGGTATTGAATATCTTAAGTAAAAAATTCACTAATGCCTGCCTATCTATACACATGTAGTAATCACTCGCTCACAATTTAATGTGATTAGATCACACATTTCTTTAATAAAAAATACAATAGCATAATGAAAATCTGTGTGTCTCTCTGTGTGTGGGTAGGTATGAGTGGTGGTCTGAACCCCTTCCCCAGGATTCATTGATAGGGTTTGTAGGGACTCAATATTTCTTTCCATCAAATGTTATTCTGAATGTAATACCAGTAATTAGATGAGAACCCTTTATACAATATGATTGTCTCTTTTGATTTAAACATTTGGCACCAGCTAGGGTATTTCATTTTTCACATTCTGCCCTTCTACAGTACAGCTCACGAATATCCCGACAAAAACACCGGCCACCGTATTTAAAAGTCCACGCTGAGCGTGGAAGTGTCGGTACCTTTGATCTATTGTTCTCAGTTACGGCCTTGAAACAAGAAAAAACACGGTGCGACAAGGTGCAACGCGATGCAACACGGACAGTTACACGGTGTAACACGCGGTATTTACCTGTGAAAAATGGAGGATTTAAGAAAATAAAATAATTATTTATTTACGTAAGAGAATTAAAGAAAAAGAAACAGAAATTTAAAATAAATAAATAAATAAATAAAATTTTCAGGCACACTATATTTTAGATCTATGCCATTGTTACGGTTGATTTCTGTTAATATAAAGAACTAAAAAAAATCGCCCACATATTTAAAAGCTTGATCAATCAAAACACTAACAATTTCTTCTCCTTTTTAAAATTGAAATATACAGTTAATAAGTTTATGTTTCAGTCCATTTGTAAACGTAGTAGTGATCGTTATAGTAGTTTCGCAGTTTCAATAGCACGTAGAATCGTAACGGTGATCTTTTCTCGCTTATACTCAATTTAACGATATCAAATCTAAAGGGCTGTTGAAAACAATTGTACTTTCTCAAAATAATATAATTATACAGCTTTATACATGCATTTAGTTCATTTTCAAATTTTCTTTCTAATATACCTATGTGTGATGTACTTGTACATGTAATACCGGTATATATTCATAGCGCGTAGAATCAGTGGATCGGTACTAGATAATTTTTTATTTCATCTTTATCAGGCCACTTTAATTTAGATCGACATCATTTGTGTTCCAAGAAACTATTGCAATAATTACTGTTTGATTGTTTAATGATCGTCATAAAAGAGAGAGAGAGAGAGAGAGAGAGAGAGAGAGAGAGAGAGAGAAAGAGAGAATATGGGTTGGGCTTAACTTTAAGTACATTTTAGTTGTAATTCACTTAAATAAGATAGTTTTAATGGTTTCCATTTATATTGAACCCCCTTTTCCCTAAATTGCACATTGTGATAGAATTCATGCAGTCAGAGTCCACGTGCTACTCCTTTCAATCAAATCAGCACGCGAGCTACACCACATGCTCCTTCCATGATAAGGAAATAATGTCGTTGTATTGTTCTTGAAGTTCGAAGAATAGAAAAATGTTTAACAATGAAGTAATTAGTGTTTGAATTGTTTTGATTCTTTATTCTTATACTGCATGTACGAGTGTTGGAATACTGCGTTGTTTAATAAACTCTAACTCTCTCTCTCTCTCTCTCTCTCTCTCTCTGAGTGTATGTAACTGTGTGAAAACAATTTTGAATTATTAGAGTTTTATTTTTATGAATTTAATTCATTTATTTTAGACTCATGGTTTCAATAACGAATCAACACAATGACAAAAAGTTTGTACAGTACACAGTGTAATAAAGATTTATCGTTTAAAATTTCAACGCTATTTCACATCGCACATATTAGATTGAAAATAAACTAAATATGGCTGTTTTTGTTCTAAATACCTGCAAAAAGGCATCTCATTCATCTATTTAACAGTTTAATTAATCAAGGTTTTTTCGTACATCAATGTACCTGGTAAATGATTTTTATCGCAAGTTAATACTTTGTGAAATTCCCGCATGTATAGACTTGTTGAATTGTCCTACGGATCCACGCGCCGATAGTCTTACATGTACATGTAGTTGTTTGTGTATATATATCTACAGAGTTCTCTTGTTTTTTTAGAGATTAAGAAAAACCATGAAACTAACAAAGTAGAAGTAAGATATATTCAGACTATACACACGACAGGTTGTGATGAGTTACCTAACACACCCTTGCGAATGTTATTGTCATTTAAATTTAGACCACGTGGTTTTATTTGACCCTTTCAGTTTCGCAGTAAAAATCGTGCCTCGTGTTTATAGTCTATTTCCTAATATCTAGGTACTTGTTATCAAATATAAAAGCTACAGGTTTATTGATTTAAAACTTTATTTTCATTAATTGGTGGATAAAATGAGTTCTAGAAATAAATGTGACAGTAGAAAATATAGGTTTTTTTTCTACTGTTGCAACAATTAACATGCTTAGTAGCAATTCCCCATAAGCATTAATTTTCGATCCGCGCCTGACCTAGTAATAGCATCAATAGTGAAACAGACTATACAATTTTATGCAGAATGTTCCTTGAAAATAGCTCGATATACTATGTTTTTATGTAAAACAGACACCCATTCTTCTTTTAAAAAGCATGCTATATTGCACACCAAAAGCATCAAACATGGCAATGATTTTATCAAGCAACCTAATGTTTATATTTTCAACCATGTGTAGAGTGGTTGAACACGAACGATAACTCTGTTCTGAATATCATCGTTTAGTTTAAATAACCGCTAGATGATGATAAAAGACATATATCTTAATAGATTTTCATGTTTCAAGATATATCAAAGTAAGATATTTTTTTAAAAACGACCAGTACTTACGTATTTTGAGAATATTATCCGAACACTTATACTTCCGCTCAAAATTTCACAGGAACTGAACAAATCTCGGGGAAGTCTCGTGAACTTTCATTCGAGCACCTCTGGATTTATTACATACTTAGCAACGATAAAGAAAACATTCCGAACACATTCGCAGGGGTGTAACAGGTGTCCGTGGAAAGGTGTGAATAACGGCATCTCGTGTACACCTGTTTCAGCGTCCAAATATACAGAGTTAGTTGTAAAATACAATGACTACTAAAAAACAAAGAAAGACAATAACACCTGTTGTGTATAGAACCCAAGATGAAAGACAATGCTGTGTCTCTGAACGCGTGTAATTTTTTTTTTTAGTTCAATGTTTGAATTTAATTTACCAAGAGTTTGTTCATGTATTTATCTATAATTTATCATTTAACTAAGAGTGATTTTTTAAAATTTATTGCTACATTAATAGTTGAGTATAAATTATTCGAGTCACCAGAAATATGGGGTTGTCATTTCCAACGCACATCTACATGTATTTAAAAAAAAAAAAATTGATCTGATATGTTTTCATTTCTCATTTTTTTTATTGGTTTAAAGTTAAACTGTAAATTAATTGATAAATCAAAAGGTGTTCTATCAAAGGGTGTTTTCAGATAACAGAAAATAAGATGCTAAGCTCCGGACATTTTGATCGGATTGTCAGTTACGTCACGTCAATTTAGAAAAAAAAAAACATGAATAAAATTGATTTGAATTTTGATAATATATCAATAGATTGATAAATATATTTGGTAAATTTATTTGAATTTATTTAAGAAAAAATGAATTAAAAGGTACCCATTTACGACGAGTTTTCAGATCACAAAAAATTAACTTCATGTTAAAAGCCCCGACAATTTTCTGGGTCCGCGTAACTTAAATCGACATTTTTTTTTTAATTTGAAAAGGATTTTTATATTTCAACCCTTGTTTAGCCATAATTTATGTATTTCTAAACATAAGCTATTTTTATTAACGTCTCAGGTAACGATATCCACGGAGTGACACAGTGGCCACAGAGTTACACGGGCGGCCACGGTGCAACACGGTGCTTTTTCTTGAATTTTCCAATACACATACATGGTGTCACACTGTGTACACAGTGTGACACAGACCGTTTTCCCCCCTGTTTTTTCCACGGTGGGTGTCGGGATACTCGTGAGCTGTACTGTATTTCAGACCACTATAAATGTCCATTAAGTATCCTGTATAATTAAATGAGTCTGACTTCTAATAACCAATATTTGTGTAGAATAGTATTTTAGTAATATTTGATTGAATCCCCTTTAATAGATTAATCATGTTTGTTTAAGAAAGTAAGTAGTGTCCAGGTATAACAAATTAACAGATATACATATATGCCATTTTCCTTGAGTCTAAAAAAAGCAGGCCATTTTATTTTAATTCAAATGTGGTTCTTTCTGAAATTGAAATTTTGTGATGGGATACTCCATCTAAATGTGTATTTAAACACCCACCCGTAACACATCTTCTACCCTTCTTTGTTCACTGTGATTACTAGATGGCAATACTTAGTTTGTAAAGCAACAGAGACTGCCTCTGCAGTTGGACATATTTGTGATGTCACACAGCTGATATCTGCGGAAACAGCCGAGTGTCAGGTTACTCTAAGTGAGGTTTGACATTTTAATTAATTCCAGCTGAACCATAAATCCCACAAACTTGGTTTTTTCGAGACTGTGTTTTAAATGATCAGATGAGTATTTTAACGAAATAAAAAATTTTGACTGGAGGTACCCTTTAACAGGTCGGGGAAACTATTTTCTGTGACGTCGGAATAAATTTACATACTAAATGAGGTACCGGCGTAATCGACAAACTGACCAATCAGGTGAATGACATTCCTGAGTTGAAATGCATCATGGGTTACTACAAAAAATACTACGTTTAGAAAATGCTAGTTTTTCTAATTGCTTTTGGAAAGGCATAATTAATTTTTTCAAGCATTTTGCACACTTAAAATAATATTTACATCATCATCTACTAATTCCATGCTCACATTTACAAACACTCATTTTACAATGGTGGAAATTTGGTTTCATCAACTGCATTGTATAAGTCCATTTGTTGACAAAAGCCTTCCTGTCAGCACTGATTTCTCAGTAAATACAGATTTCACGTAAATTTCATGGTCCTAAGCATTCGACTCGGAAGTGAAGTTTTAGATTGTTCTGTTTCTTTTGAAGAAAATTGTTGAAATACGTATTTATTTAGACAGTACTTACAGTTAGTGTATGCATCTACTCGGACTTATAGCATTCCATTACAGCGAGTATGTACAAAGATGAAACTATGTAAATATATGTAAATATTGTTCACTGTGTACGTTATATGTTATTTTATGCTAGTATTTGACAAATATACTACTTATATACTTATATATGCATGAACATATGTACAATGATCAATGTACATGCGTATTAATTATTACTATTGTGTTATATAAATGTCATACAACAATAAACATATATCAAAATGAATTCAGTTTTAAATTCTAGTCAACAAATAGCAATACAACAGCGAAAAACACAAAATTTACGAAAATCAAATACTGGAATATAATGACCTGTGAAGACTTTGTGAGAGGTATTTCAACGTACTAATTAACATGAAAATTGGCAATGTTTGTTAATGTGAGCATGAAAAATCTTAATTAGTACCTAATCTTTGCATTTTTTACAAAAAATTCGAAAATTTTTATGAATTGACATTCCCGCAGTCATTTGAAATCAAGTCGTAAATTAGTCTAAACCATGTGTTTATTGTAAAAACATAAACTTGTAGTAAATCACATGTGTTGCTTTTATTCACTGATTGGACAGTTGTTCGTGGTACGCATCGCTCTGCGCAGTGACAACAATATCCATATAAGGTAGTTTCCCCGACCTGTTTAAGTTTGGCTTCTTTCGATACGAGGTCACGTGTCACAGTCAGAAGTCATGTGACAAAACAGACAAAATGGCCATTGAAAACAGGCATGTTGAAAGCATGGGACCTAAAAACACTGGCCGCGTTAGACAGGTGACCGCTTAAATTAGTTAAAATATAGTAAAAAACCAAATGGGCTGGATTGAAATTGGCCGCTCATGGGGAGTGACTGGTGATTAAAGGTGGCCGTAACAGCAGGTGCGACTGTACTTGTATTTTTAATCGATTTTTAGCTCACCTGAACCGAAGGTTCAAGTGAGCTTTTCTGATCACCCGTTGTCCGTCGTCCGTCCGTCAGTCAGTCCATCTGTAAACTTTTCACATTTTCGACTTCTTCTCTAAAACCACTGGGCCAAATTTAGCCAAATTTAACCAAATTTGGTACAGAGCATCCTTATGGAAAGGGGAATAGAAATTGTTAAAATAAAGGGCACAACCCTTTTTAAAGGGGAGATAATTGCGAAACAGTGAGTATAGGGTGTGTGTCTTTAAAAATCTTCTTCTCAAGAACCGTCTGCACCAGAAATGCCAATATTTACACAAAAGCTTGTATATATAGTGAAGATTCTAAATTGTAAAAATCGTGACCCTCGGACCAAAACTGGGACTCCAGGCGGGGTTCAAAGTTTAACATAGAAATACATAAAAAATTGTTTACAAGATTTTTTTTTCCATTTATTCAAATAAATTGTGCTTAAAAAAAACCCCAACTGTGTCTCCCTGATTATTGACAACTCATTGCATAAGTATAAGTTTGCTTAATCAAGAAATGGCGGATGAATACGATAAGGTGTAAAAATTCACTAAATATTATTTTAGTTTATCGCTTACAGTTTATTTGAAGACTGTGCCCGATAAAAAAAAAAATTATAATGTAAATTTATTTGTTGTCTGGCACGGTCTCCAAAATGAATGTAAGCGATTAATGTGTCTTGTGATTTTGTTGCAATATTGCAGCTAGTTTGGTTGAGCATTATAGATACGGCAGATCAACGCACGTGATGTGGATTTGTTTGTAAACGGTAATCTTGTTTCACACGGGAATTGAAATAAATAAAAGTATGTTTTATTATAATTAGGTAAACACTGTTAATGTGTTACCCTCGTATACAAATGATGAACCCGTGAAATTTGTTCAAAGACTGTTTAAAGCAGAAAGATGATAATTTATTTTTGAACTTAGAAATTTTTTCGATTTTTGTAACCATGATGAGTTATAATTCATTGTATTACAAATGCATCACTGCGTATTTTATAAGGAGATATACTGAGTACACAATCACATGGTGATGTTAAAATTGCAAATAAAAATATATTTGTTTGGTTTCTTTTTAAAGCAGCAGTTGCATATGTACGAATTTAGTTCAACAAAACATTTTTATTCTGATATTATTTGATATACGACTATTGGTACAGAAATTCAAATTAATGATATCTAAATTAAAGAAAATGTCAGCTCGACGCCTTTGTGGCCATTCAGGCCTTTGATATGTACATGCATAGTGAAGATTCTAAATTGTAAAAATCGTAATTATAAATTGTATAGTATTTCTGCCTTTCACTAACTATAATTGTCTGTGGGTTGCCCCGAACTCACCTAGACATCTTCACAGGTTGCTGTCTTCTAGAATGCCCATCGGGTCCACTGCTGATCAGATCGCGCAGGGGTTTCCGCCATATGACGTCACGCCTTAGTTAGGTCGTACATATAACCAGTCCTTAAATACCACACTCCCCTCCGTCTTCTTTCTGAGGAGCCAGTCCCACCTACAGGTGGGACCACCGGTCTTCTAGGGGGCGCAGTCACGCCCATCCCAGCCACAGCCGGGATTACATGAAGGGAACCCAGTCCCACCTGCAGGTGGGACCCACAGTCAGCAAGGTGGTGCCACAACGCCCATCCCGGCAACAGCCGGGATCAGAATCAGCCATTTAGGCCATATCTAAGCACTGGCCCCCGCCCGAAGGTGTGATGGTGGCCCAGCCTACCACTCCTGGAGGATCAGGAGATGAACGCGGCAGGCTCCAGGGTAGCCTCGTGGCATCTTCACTCGGACGTACCCTCCGGTCAGGGCTCCAGGAGGGGGTCGAGGGTATTCCGGGTTGGAGGCAAAGCTCGCTCCAGCTCCGGGACGCCAGGGCTCCCAAGGGACAAGGGAGCTCTCGCTCGGGTCCTGGATGGGCACTTCCTCTGCACGGTGGGCATCTCTCGGAAAGCTGGCCTCATCTTCCTCCGGAGGGTTGTCGGCCTGTTCCAGGAGGCTCCCAGGTGGTGACACATCCTCAGCATTGCTGGCGGCTGGGCGGCAAGGACGGTCCACAAGTAGTCCCCTGACAGACGGGGCAAAACCTGGGGGGTCAACTATCCCACGCAGCCCATAATGGGATAAGGGGCGCCCATCGATCGTCTCAGCTGAAAAGAGTCCACGGTAAGACCGGCGCTACGCCGGGCACAACCGGGAGACGAGGTGCGCTTGCACCCTCCAGTGCAGCAATGCCGGATGCAGGATCCCCCAAGGGTGGTATGTGCGCGGCGGCATCTCCCTGACAAACTGGCACAGGCTATCCATGGCCTCACGCAAGTCGCTGGGGATACCTGCGTCGGGCTCCCTGAACACCTGGAAGGTGGGAACGCTCTCGACGAGGTCCATCAAAGTAGCCCAACTTCCTAGGAGCTGCTCCGCCAACCACTCGCATACCCGGAGCCTCATCCCGGTGGCTTCCTCCCCCAAAGGCACCGACCTCCTAAAAACTGGGTGAAGATGGCAACCCGTCACATGGTCCCTCATCTTGTTAGTGCGCTCCGCACAACTTGGAAAGGGGCAGGGTGAAAGTGGCCCTCATGTCTTCCTGCTGCGGCGCCTGTCGTCTCGGGGTGGGGCAGGA
This sequence comes from Magallana hongkongensis, assembly GCA_016163765.1. Lineage (NCBI taxonomy): Eukaryota > Metazoa > Mollusca > Bivalvia > Ostreida > Ostreidae > Magallana > Magallana hongkongensis. The sequence continues at coordinate 30,821,582 of WFKH01011581.1, read as the reverse complement.
CCGCTCGCACTGGGAGCTGCTTGCGCTCCATGCTCTTCACAAGGTGGGGATCCCCCCCTCTTTGTCCCTGGCTTGCCCGGACGGCCTCCCGGCACACGCTCCATAAGGCAGTGGTGGCCCCTCGGGGGGGGGGGCCAGCCACCAAGGCTTCATCTTCCTCATGATGTGACAAGGCTTCATCTTCCTCATTATGTGATGGTGGCCCCTCAGGGGGGCCAGCCATCGGGGCTCCTCTGTCACTGCCGGCCTGCCCGGTAGGCGCCCAAGTGTCACACTCATGCCACAATGGAGGCCCCGCAGGTGGGCAAGCCATAGGTGTCCTCTCATTCCGCCACTCCCAGCGGGAGGAGATGCAATCATCTTCGCTGTCGGAATTTCTGTAAAAGAGAAAGAGACGATTAATAATCCCCCCAACACAGTTTGGGCAGACAAATTGTTCCTCAGGGGTGACACCCACACACAGACCGTGAAACCATTCATCACAATGGTCGCACTGTACCATTAGCTTCCCATCGTCAGGGCGTTGACAGGTACAGAACAGATCTTCATTGGACGAGTCCGGAGATGAGGGACATGTGGGGGAGGCTATGTTAGGTCGGTTATGGGGACGCCCCCGACAGGGGGGGGGCCTGGGGAGAACTGTCAGGAGGCCCTCTGGCAGCAGGAGAGCCTTTCGGGGGCCGACCTCGGCGCAGCTGCTGCCTGGGGGTGGAGTCCAGAGATTCGGGAAGCTTGCAGGAGCCCGCCGCCCCTGCAGGGGGGCTGGAAGCCAAGTCGTTCCCAGTCTCCTGCTTGGCACTCCCAGAGTTCTCAAAGTTCTCCCTAGACCGAACCAGGCATGGGGGAATGTCCCTGTTGACACACTTCTTCAAGCGGTCGTGATTGGCCACCATGACTGCTGACTTGGTCTTTACTCGGTACAGGTTGGGGGTCAGCTTCTTGACTATGATGCCAGGGCCCTTCCAGGACGGGCTAAGTTTCCGACACTTCCCCTTCACGGTCGCGGTGTCAACACATACACCACATCTCCTTCCTCAAAGGGGTGGGTAGCGGCTTTGATGTCGTAATCTCTTTCCATCCTCTCCTCGGAGGTGTGCAGGCGCCTCCTGGCTGTCTCGTGAGCAGCCAGTATTTTATCTTCAAGGTCTTTGACATACGTGTCGATATCCACAGGGCCCTCCTGCAGGGGGGACCTGTACATAAGGCTAGCTGGCGTATTTACCTCTCTACCCAGCAATGAGTTTGTTGGCAGTGAACCCCGAATTACGGTTGACTGCGGAGCGCAAGGCCCCCACTATCTGGGCCAGATGGTCGTCCCAACAGTCTTGGGCCTTATTAGTATAACACCTAACCGCATCCATAAGGGTTCTATATATTGTAGGGCTCCACCTGTCCATTGGCAGACGGACGGTAGGGGGTGGTGCGGGCCTTAGAATTATATGTTGGATATATATTTGTGGGTTTTGAAGGCTCTCAACTTGTCCAAAAAATGTCAACCACTTTTCAAATTTCTGAAAAGTTCAGTGACATGTACATGTATGTTCATATAAATGCATATTAGCTGAAGAATGCAGTGCTATGCAATGATATGCATGTTTTATGTTTTGTTGTATGAAGTTTTCTTTGAGGCACAAGCTAATTTATAGTACAGTGCCTCTTTTAAAGTTTTGATGCTATTATTAAAGTAACTATCTTCACTTTTTGTATAAAATGTACTGATGCATCAACAGATAAGTTGGATGGAAAACTGTGTCAGCGCTCAAGGTTTTCTGACATTATTTTTTGCTCTATGCACAGAATAAAAACCTGAACTGATCATTTTATAACGTATTTTCCCTACTGTGCAAGTAATTCAAATCATATCTGAAAATGTATGCCAATAATATTAACATAATTTTCAACAAACTGGAAGCACTGCATGAAAAAAATTTCATGTAATTGATGAAGTAGTCAACATAAATAACGCATTATAAATGTTTAAAATGTTGTATTGGGTTTTAACTTGCTGTGGTGACCTTAACCTCTTTGTATATGACCTTGGGAAATATCTTTTTGAGAAACCTAGAAAAAATGCCTGCTGAAAAATGATTGGTCCGAACTTTTTACAGTGATATGATAAAAATTCAATAAATGATAAGTGTGAAAATTTTCTTTAATTTCCAATTGAAATTGTGTCAGATCACAAGAAGATATTAGTTCAATGAAATGAAAATTTTAAGACTATGAATTAATTTTGTATTATTTTGTTATTTTTGTATCATATTTAAATCAATTGTCCTTTGGTTCACTGCCTTGAATAAAATTGATGCTAATTTAAAAAGAATTTTAACGTTTTTTCTGCAATTAGTAAATAAAATGGTTACCATGGCAACAATTATTTATGAAATGAATGCAAACTTTCTCAAAAGAACAAAACAACTGTGCTCTACACTTTGGAAAATGTTATATATATATCTTTGTAAATAAAGATTTTATGCATTGATGAAGAATTGATGTCATCAAAATGTGATTTTTCCAAAACAATTCAGCACAGGTGCTCTTTAAATTTGATAACAATATAGCAGAGCAAGATTTAATAAACAGTATAATCACTATAAGGTCTTCCATATGGAACAGAAAACCTTAAAAATCTGTAATCCAATTAATAAAAAAAAATTTGCCCCAATGCATGTGAAATAAGCCTTGCAGGGGTACTAGTCCCATTATGACAGTTTGATTTATTTTTAACTCAATAACTGACATTCAAAATTTGGTTCAGCAACTTTACCATTTAAAATGGAAAAAATTAAAATTGAAAATGTTTTGCTCAAATCAGTACCATGCCTCTTTTTAATAAAATATAATTTTCTTACAGTTAATACTGACCATGTTGTATGTGTCTTCCAAAGACATATTTTTCCTTATTGAGATGGAGGGATTTGGATTTGCATCAGTTCTTACTATGGTGTTTGCAGGGCAGGTGTATCTCAGGTACAAGGAGCCTTCTATTCCAAGACCTATCAGGGTAAGAGTGCATTATAAATAAGAATGAGAGAGTTTATTATGTTTTATATAGAAAAATATTCAATTTTAAAGCTTATTAATAAAAATTATGAATTTTTCTTTACTAATGATAGTTTCTGGCTTTAAAAAATCATATCTAAAATTTTAAAGTAGATCTGATGGTTAATTTGTTGTCAATTAATCCAGCCTCCTTAAGGTCAAGATCTAGTAAATTAAAGGTGCTTACAGGTTTATGAAATTCAAGATACAAATTCTTTCAATGATGCTTCATACCAATAGTTTTGTTTGATATGGTGTATTGGGGCTTAAATGTTTGGTAAACACAATTAAAATCGTGTTTTAAACTGTCATTTTCTATGAAATATGAAGGAAATAAGTAACAAATCTTGGAGTTTTGTACATTTTGACTAATAAAATATATCTAGAATGCATACAGTCTCTCCAAAAACAGCATTAAACAAGCTCTTGACCTCCTCTTTAAAATAATGTCAAATTGAATATATGTATCGAGATTACTTTTCCCATGATTTAATATAGAATATCAAAAAATTGTTTCATTTTCTACATAATTCCTTTAAGGTGGCTCGACACATCAATGCATTATTTGATTGATCGATAAAGAATCATTTTTGAAAAATTATTATACAAAAATGACACCAATATTGGCTTCCAATTATTTTATATGAATTTTTTTGTATTTTTAACAGAAACCGGAAATATCGTTTTAGCTGCGAACAGGATAGTTCAGAGCTAAAAAAAGTTTGGTATCAATTAATGCACAATACAATTTTCTATAAATACATGTCAAAGACGGCCAAATAAACTTTATAATATTTTTGAAAAAAAAATATTTATTAAAATAAAAATCAAGATTTGTAGATATTTTTTAAACCTATGGATAAAAACTACAAATCAACTGTCACTCGCTTTAAACAATTGCTATAAAATCATATTTCAACAAGAAATTGAAAGGAAATAGTGAAATTAAAGAAAAATTAGAAAATCTTAAATTCGAACTGATCCTGATTCTAATTAAACTGATCCCGAACAAAATCAGAATAAAGTTGGAATGTATCACAGTTTTACAAAAACTCCAGGTTGTTTAGCTATAAAGTGGTTTGTTCATTTACTGGTTTTATAATGCATATCAATTACTCAGAATAAACTGCGGCATTTTTGTAAATATTCAATTTTAAAATAATTCTTATCGGGATCAGTTTTTTTTCAATTGGGATTGGTTCAAATTTGATAAATTGCGATTTTTCTAAAATTTCGCATTTTCGTTTCAAATTCTTTGTAAAATGTCATTCTTTGATAAGTACTCTATGTGAATATTTGTTATTCTTTAGATTTTATCCATAGAATAAAAAGATTTTAAAGAACTAGAAACGAGCTCGTTGCAAAGCAACGAAGAGGTCTTCCTTGCAGCTTCCTGTCGGAAAAGGATTGTCAATCAGTCTGATTAAAAGCACCCTCTTCTCCTTACAGGGTCTGACAGGTATTGATAGGGGGTCATCTTCACCCGACCTAAAATTCTGACCAATCAGGGCTTTAGAAAATGTATTGGAATTTTTAAAATGGAGACAGTCAAATTATTTTAATCCTGCTTTCTATGTAACCCCCAGACTGAGTATTGAAGAGTTGCACCTCTCATTAACAGATAAAGTCATGTATTTGGTAAACGAGATATATATTTAGGTTGTGTGCAAAAATATAGAGGTTAAGTGAAGATGAATTGTTATCGATACCTATCAGACCCTGATGGGTGTAGGCAGAAGGGTGGTGATTTTAATCAGACAGGATTGTCAATATGATAAAAGTAAGTTCAGAAAATCAAAAATAAATGATGACGGCTTCTCCAACCTGAGGGTGCGCTGTACGAGAGGTGCTCAGTGGGAGGGACAACTCTCCATATAATGTTTGGCCATGCAAGCACTCAGCATCGTTTTTGCTTCGGGGAACAAATTCATCCGAAATGTATTAACAAGCCAATAAAAGAAAAAATTAATCTTCAAAATCTAATCCGTGGTAGTGGTAGGGGAGGGGGTGGGGGGAGTTGTGAGGCAGCTATAACTTATTTTGTTTAATATAATTTGTTTTCAATTTGCCATAAAAATTTATATTGCCTTCTACTAAAATGTGGGTTGGGGGAGGGGGAACAATGCCCCAAAATTCAATTTCCTTTAAGTTAATTTAAGGTGAATTTTGGTTGCGAGAAAGGGGGAGAGTGCTCTCATTGGACTAATTGGCGGTTCTGTGAGCAACTTCACAAATAATTCCCCCCTCCCCACTAAGAAAAACAAAATCATAACTAAAGTATTTATCTACAGACACAACTTATGAAATTTCCTCCAATGACCTTGAACTTCACAAAATAACCTTGAAACAAAATCATAACACACACTTAGGTCATAGGCAATCTTTGTGTAAAGTAAGATCTTTCAATGTTTGGAGGGCGCCTTGTTTAGAACGCTACATTATAGAAATAATTTGTTCACTTAAGGTCTACTCCGCGCCCTGCCGCCGGAAATCGGTGTCACTAGTGCTTAATTTGGCGCCGAAATCCTCAAGGGAGTACCCGTCCCCCGAAAAATCCGGGCTCACCTAATGAGCACAAGTCAACACTTAGGTCATAAGCAATCATTGTGTGAAGTAAGAACTTTCAATGTTTGGAGGACGTCTTGTTTAGAACGCTACATTTCAGAAATAATTTGTTCACTTAAGGTCTACTCCGCGCCATGGCGCCGGAAATCGGTGTCACTAGTGCCTAATTTGGCGCCGGAATCCTCAAGGGATTACCCGTCCCCCGAGGAATCCAGGTTCATCTAATGAGCACAAGTCCTAGTTTTGGCGCAGGGCGCCATGTTTAGAACGCTACATTACAGAAATAATTTGTTCGCTTAAGGTCTACTCCGCGCCCTGGCTCCGGAAATCGTTGTCACTAGTGCATAATTTGGCGCCGGAATCCTCGAGGGTACACCCGTTCTCGAGGAATCCGGGCTCACCTTATGAGCACAAGTCCTAGTGTGGGTGCAAGGCAGCCTAATAATTTCAGTTGTTTAACATCGGGATCGGAAAACGATTGAAAAATCGATCACTGTTGTGTCCATATGAGGCATCCGGCAAATGCTTCCACGTGCGCACACATTCCGCTTGCATAAGTAGTTCTTATAAAAACTTGAAGTTTGGTTTAGTATTTATATAACATTTTACTCGGTTTTATTTCAATTCATTTACCTTAAGAGATGCAAACATACATAAAATACAGTTCGACCTGTTAATTCAAGAATGCACATTTTGTCTCACGCGTAAGAATTTCGATCGAAAGATTCATTCAGTAATGCAGTTGACCTCGATGAACTGACCTCAATCATAAGAAGATGCTCCATGAACTGACCTCGATCTATTGATGTTGCATAATAGTAGCTAGGAAGACGGCTTGATTTATAAACAAGGTTACGTTATAATGCGACCTCAATAGCAAGTTATGATGGCATTCAATGTTTTTCAGTCGCATTATATTATTTTAATACAACTCTTTCTTTGTATACGTGTTAATGCTCTTTGAAGAGCCCTACTCAGTATTCTGAAGAAGAAGAAGATACATTAACATTTAATAATTGCGTTAAAAATATAAAATTAGACAAGGAGTTTACGAACGGCTTTTCCCAAATTTATTTAAAAATTAAATTTGTTGACGGTTTATAATAGCGAGCGCAGCTCGCCGGCGCGCAGCGCCGGCGCGAAGCGAGCTCTAACGGCAAGGCGTGTGTGAATAGAAAATTCGGACCAGTTGCACATTCATTCAACAGATTTTTTTGGCGTCAGTAAATCGGACCAGTAATGCATTGTTTTAATCGTCCCAGTAGTTCCCTGTAATCATGGCAATTTTTATCACTTCACACTCTCACGAGAATCAGCAAGACAATCAAAACAATAACGATGTATACGACATACAGTCAATGTTACATCTAAAGTTCACCTCAGTACACTCTCAATCAAAAATAATCGAG
>WFKH01011581.1:30790260-30804566 GCA_016163765.1 Magallana hongkongensis | reverse complement strand
CAACGTTTTATGCGTACATCATTTATCCATATATATTTCATATGTACAGTGGTGTTGTCGACAGAATCTGTTCATGGTTCACAAATTAATATATAAGACTACCAGTTTGTCAGTGGTATAAGAAATGTATGTAACCTAAAAATAATTTAATAATAATCTAATTTTAAACCAAAGTTGCCGATCCAAGGTAACTTGGTTACCCCGTTCTAGAGAGTTCTTCCCATCAAAACTGAAATCGCGCATTCAAGAAACGAATTGGCTCAATTTAATTTTTCAACATTTGTCAAATCTTAATTTCTATATACACTTTATATAATTCCCGCTAAATATATTAACTCTTTACGCAATTATTCAATATTATTTTATTGCAAGTATATATTTTGACACATTCTCCTTTTGACTTGGATCCGCTAAAGCGTGTCCACCGCCTTACTCTCATTTTTGCTATTTCGGGCTGGTTTATCGAAAATGAAAGAAGGATTTTAATTAATTTCACAATAATTACTTATCAGGTATAATTCAATTATAGTTTACGGACATCATCTCACACGTGTGGAAATATCAAAGGTGAAAGCAGTTACTCTGGTGCAGGCTTTTCGTAGTTTATTGGCAAAATGTCTTCATTTATAAGTATAGATTCTAATGAAGCAAATATAACTGGTAGCTTTTCAAGGCATAAGGCATAAGATTGTAAATTAGGTTTATAATGATGAATTTTAAATGTCATTATCTCTTTCAATCAATATATTAATAGGTTAGAAAAATAATAAAGCAGACACATTTGAATAAAGAAGTCAAATAAATCAAGATCTTCAAATGCATAAACAACAAGTGGAATCCGAAAGTGAAAGTAGCAAAGCGAAATGCCATATGCAATCTCAATCTGTTTATTGCAGCTGATTACAAGCCTTCATCAACTTCTTTACAGAGCTACCAGTTTACTCATTTTAGTTTTATTTTATTTGTCCCCTTAACAGAAAGAAACATTCAACTCGAGAAAATACAACTTGCAACATAATAATTAATGTTAATGATTCCCCCAATATAGATTATCTTATCTTAGAACTTAGAATATGATTTTCCTAAAGTAGGTTTCAGTGATATTCACATAATATTTTGGTTTTATGCATAGTCAAATCTAGAAATATGAGAGAAATTTTGCAAGTTTTAAAATATCTTAAAGTAGTTTAATATTTAAAAAGAATCTGGGGGAATAAGCCGAGGCACAACCCTATCACTAGTATGTTTCAAATGACAATCATGCACTTAGTTTAATATGTGTATTAACTTGAAATATTTTTATTCCTAAGCTTACATATCTCCAGAGAATTTATTATGTGCGTGTACCTAGAAAAAAGAATTCCAATCTTTTGTCTTTAAGTCCATAATTTGTACACCCTCGACAAAGTAACATGTTTATTTTCAAAAATAATACTAAAGATAACTGATTTAGCAGTTAACTAAAAATCTGTAAAATGATTAAGTGCATGTGTTTAATTCATAATAACGCAATTTTTACTTTCTTTACATCAAATGAGTTTTTCGAATTTAAACAAAGTAAACAAAGATATAAAAAAAAAATATTTACAACACGATTCATTAGAATCGAACACCTACTTTAACAATCTTAAAGTTCCAAGAACTCCTCGCTAACCGCTACACCACGGAATTACATGTTTGAATCCATTTAAATAACAAACTCAATTTAGTATTGCGCAAACATAATTTGGTCTTGGCCATTTGATGATCATCTTGAAAATTGAAGGAAGAAAACTTGCTTTTTACCATAGAGTGGGTCTTGGTACCATTTTTTGAAAATTGAAAAAGATAGACATTTACATGTTTTATCAGTATACGTTCTTAAAAACCCACTCTATTAAAAACTATAGTCTGAATATCCGATTTCATTTGCATTTTGTTGCTCAATTAGCATATTTTGATGTATTAATATCAATTAAATTTGAAGTCAATTTTTGAAGGTTTTGGCAATACTGAATGCAAATGATTACATCTGTTTAATAAATGTAACAAAAGTGATATTTGTAAGAAAAATAAATGTGGGTTATTCAAATGGACTTAAGTGGTTTTATGCCTCGGCTTATTCCCCACGTTCTTTAGAAAGAGATACAAGAGCTGTTGTTTAGATGAGCAATGTGGCCCATGGGTCTCTTGTCGATTTCTATTGTTACGCTTATAGCCACGCACATGCTAAATAAGGGTGAAAGCAGTATTCATGCTCCTTCGCACTCTGGTATTTCATTCACCGGAACGCGTTTCATTAGATCATTCGAAAATTTTCAAATCTGATTCTACTGTCTTTGCAGTTTTATTTATTGTGTCCGATTTGTGTATATTTGGGATAATTATTTCAAATACATTTTTTTAATGGATATGTTGTGGTACCAATGTGTTGGATTAAAACTTACTTTGTTATCATTTTTCTAGTAATAATAATGACGTTTATTTATTTGGAAAAAAATCTTTTAGTTTGAAAGTATTGATATTTTGTGATATATTATTCAGCGCGATAGTCTTGTAATAACATATTTTATGCCGGTCTGGACAGATTTGTCCCGTTACTGACACATGAGAGAAAATGCGTTCTAAATTGCACCATTTTCCTTTAGTTTATTTGGCACTCTTGTAGTTTTTGAAAAACGACAAAATTGTTCGCCCCTGATTTCATGGACAATATAATCCAATGTAATGTAATGTAATGTATTGATGTATGTTTTACAACAATTTTTTGCTTACGAATCACTTGAAACTGTTATTTTATGAATATTTCAAATATGAAAATGACCTAAGATCTTTTAGACATGGATAAAAAGTAAAAATTTCCCTTTCATAATAAACGTGTTGCAAATTTATAAAATGAGTTTGTGGAAAAAATTGAAATGATACTTAATATCGTGTTCACTACAAGATAATTCAACAGTTTTGTTAAGATTCTATCAAGGTGAACGATCTCATTTTTTCAAGTTGTCATATATGTTCTCCTACTTAAGGTTGTATGTTGCCACTTGAAACGTGCATAATATCTGTAGTATTAAACATATTAATGGGCGATTTGTTAGAAATAAATATCTAAATATTAAAATAGATTTGTTGCGAATAAAAATTGTATCGATGCAAAGAAATCCAAATCTCATTCAGTGCATTGACGAAATTTTGTTTTCATGATATAAGGAATTATCATCTCTGGTTTTAGATAGCTCCATAGTTGACTTGTATTGTATACATTGGTATTATATTTCTTAAATAAAAAATTTAATAAACTGTAATGCAAAACTAGGAAATCTTGTTTTACGTGTAATTTTTTGCGCATTTTTTTAACGTAACGCAACAGAACTGAATTGTAAAAAACACCAACAACAGTTTAAGGTTTTATTGAATTCAACAGTCTAGATCAACAGATAATACAAGTAAATGGGACATTTCTTAGACCAGGTGTTACTTTGGAAGTATAAACATACATGTATATTATTAAAGTTTGTTATCGATATTGATAACAATATCGAATTTGCTGCAAGAAAAAAGTTAAATCAAAGTTAATAATAGATATGAATGTGTGTTCAGTAATTGTAATATATGTACATGTAAGGTTATGAAAGTTGTTATGTTATTAATGGAACACAGGATATAATTTCTGAGGAAGGGACTGATTGTCCCGAAAATTTGACAATTTTAATCGTACGTATCGATCGCCATTTCAAGTGTTTTATATGTATTTATATATGCTTTATATATATATATATATATATATATATATATATATATATATATATATATATATATATATATAAAGCACTTATTAAAATCAACAACACTAGGCATCTTAAAAGTGTCGGCCGATTACCGCATGGCCTACACTTTCCCATTGTACTACAAAAATGTACATAATGCAGTAGCCGTTTCTTTTATAGTTTCTTTGGTAGTGTTAGTTTTCTTTGTTTTCTATTCCATGTATTTTTTTTGTACCCTGAAGGGAATAGCTGTACTGAACATTTGACAATTTCAATCATTTGTGTCGTTAGCCATTTTCAGTGCTTTATTTTATATAGTTTACTTTGATTTTGTTGTATTGTATTCTAATATGATAACTGATTGTATATAATAAATTTTGTGTGCATGTGTGTGTTTTTAAAATTTTCAATGGTTATTTTTAAATTTAGATTTTTGTTCTTCTAGATTAGAACTCTTATGTATAAACCAATCCACACTTTACAAAAGTTATGTCCTTTGGCCGCCGTCTTTGGGAGGAAACCCATAGATTTCTCACAGTAGCCTCTGTAGTTTAGGGGATTGTAACTTTGTCATATGACATTAAAAATCCGTTTCCGTTGTGTATTTTGATTGCCCCAGGATGGGACAACCCACACATCGAAGGAATAAATTAAATTCAAAGAGATTTCATCACAGGACGCCCAAATTTTTGGTTGCATAAAGAAAGGAGAAAATTGGATTTTTCCCTTTTGACCTTTAGGTTGACCCCGCAAAGGGAACCAACTTTTGCAAAGTGTGGATTAAACTATATTCAGTAAAACATGTTTTCGGGTATTAATTCACAATTTATGGATCATCTTTTCATTTATAGTCTTAAGAAATTTTAGATGTGGATGTAGATAATGCAGATTTACATTATTGTTTTGAGTGCTTATCTCATTTTCAACGCAGGGTTCACGTCATTAAGGTGGTATGGGACACCTCCATATTGTGACGTACTTTCTATCGAAATAAACAATAAAATCAAGTATAATTTTATAAATGTTTTCTTTCCCAAAATAGTTAACTAACAGCGTAGCGCAATGGGTTTGAGCGTTAACTACGAATCTGTAAGTCATGAGTTTGAATCCCGCTGGAGCTTTTATTATTTTTACCTTTCAACTAATTCTCAAAACATAATTTTTGGTTAAATGTTGTAAAATTTTAAAATTCTAAACCGGTGAAAGCATTTTGATTATAATGTACTTTGTACATATTAATATCGACAGGTGTCCCATACCACCTTAATCCTCAGAGATAACTTACAATAACGGTGATGAAGAAAAATCAATTTGATCTCGATTTCCTGGGAAAATACGAAAATGTGCATTATTCAATTTTTTTTCCTTGTCTAATATATTCATCAGGATTGAACCGATTACAATTTATTTTATTACATGTAGATTTTAGGTGAGACGCGACCTATCTTCCATTATGTTATATTTTTTCCTGTCTCCGCAATGTGAAAGATTTCCACAACGTTATTCCAAATTATATTTTCATGTTATATGATATTTTTCTATTTGGATATATAGTTTCAACTAAAAATATATACTATCATAAGCATTCAATTAATTGCATTTTGTATGCAATTAAAAGAAAAAAATCAGAATATTCTAACTCCAAAAATAGCCTGGAAATGAACCCTGAATTTTGGGAATAACAGGTTTAATTAAAGAATAAGGAATCATTCTTTGAGTATTATTAGGTGATAATTTCGGTCGGGACGTGATCAAATCCAATAAAGCCCGAAGGGCTTTATGATAGATTTGATCACGCCCCGACCGAAATTATCACCTCATAATATTCAAAGAATGATTCCTTATTACTTATATTTATATAATTTTAATCCATCGTAATATAAATAAGCAAACCCCGCTGGCGCCTCAATTTGGCGTCATTTGAAGTTATGGGTTATATAGTACAAAATCGATACGTAGTGTTATCACAGGCAAAGACACTGGAAAATGTAAATATATGCAAATATCTATCAAGGAAAATTATATAAAACCCAGGAACGTTGCGTGTGTCCTAAATATCGTTTATTTTTATTTTGATAAGTAGAAGGTTCAACTTGCAATATTGCCATTTATGCGGTGACCAAACACTTTTTTGGAATAGTAATTTTTGGAGTTATGAATCATCTTCTCTATGCAATTATGCAATCAATAACTGCAGGTGATGAAATGACTAGTGTACTGCGTTAGAGTAATGAATCCGCATACTGTTCTCTTAAAGGTACATGTGGCGTATTTGGAGTAAAATTTTTGAAATGAGTTTGAGTAAAAATTTACATCATGCTTCTTATAATTAGACGTTTCACCAACTCTGGGCCCATAAAACATGTTCTGTTTTTAGTTATTTATCTCTAAACTTTACTACACATCTGATGAATATTATTGCGATCCGCCATTTAAAACGCCACTGTGCAAGAGGGCGGGAAAAACCAGGATTGAAAACACGATGGAAGAACTGTTTGTTTACAACTTAGAATCACGTTTTTCATGTCTTAAATTAGATAATTCTTAAATCAGATGATACTCGAAGCATTAATATTCCAATATTCATCAATGTAGAACGATATAAATTGTTAATTATGTGTAATAAAGGTGAAACACAATTTTAGCGTCATCGACATGGTAAACGGAGTAAATACCCCTCTCCCTGAGGTATGCATGTACTGAAAGTGTTTATTTATTCTTTATTCAAAAATTCCTCTAAACGAAAATCCACTTGTGGTTTATAGCTTATAAAGTAAAGACACTGAACACATGGAACACGAAACTGACTCAAGCGAAACCCCTACAATTTCATGATGGAAACTTAAGTTCAATTCGGCTTTAATTCCTATTCCATCAATCTACATGGTCTCTGATGATGATCTTCCCTTTGTTCCTATCCGTGTCAGTCTGTCTCTTTTTTCTTTCCTTGCCAAATCTGTCAAACTTAACGGTCTACCCCACTTTCTCGCCATCGCCATTGTTGTTGATAGACCGAGATGGATGTCATGTGACCCATTTAAGGCGGGGTTATTAAGGTATATCTTAAGACATAACTTATGACCACACTAAGACATCTTTAGATGTAAACTGAAGCTATCTCGGGCGTGTCTTAGTAAATATATCTATTATGCATAATGGTTTGCTGCTGTTTAGCTGTCGGTCGGTCCACCAACAGTTTCCGTTCATTTTAATCGCAGAGGTTGCACATACTGAAATGAAATTTAGTACAGATTTATCATAAGAATATCTAGGTCAAGTTCTGTTTTGGGTTCGATCAAGCAATTTTTGACAGAATTATGGTCCTTGGACTTAAAAAAATTCAAATTATTTGCAGATCGTTCATTTTCTTCGTAAAGGTTGCACATACTTCAATAAAATAATAATAATGAGGTGCTCATTTACCACACAAGTATGTATTTTTTCAAAAATTCCCACGGGTGCTAAAAGGGTGAATTTGGTTCCTTTTTAGCATGGATGGAAAGAAGACGGTTTGAAAAAACAAGAGGTCAACAGGCCTTAACAGTAACTTGAGATAGGAACGTCCATAATTGTCAACATGTTCACAGCTATTGGTATTTTCCACAACAGTCTCGTCAAAGTTCAAAACGTTCATATTTAACACACTAGTGTAGAGCACTGTCATATGCTGAATCATCTGAGGTGTTAACTGCCTTGAATTGGAGGCGGGTATCTCTGGGGATGGCCTCTGCTCCTCATGCTGTGGCTTCTCAAGGATTTCCATCATCAATTTTCGGATAAATTTACAAGCTTGTTGTCACTGCTAAAAATTTCTGATGGCTTGAATTGCTGACTTAAAACCAATGGACCCACCAGTCATAAATCTGAAATCATAGAAAAAAAATTTACCTGACATTAAAAATATATTTATTTTTTTTTTTTTTTTAAGTTTCTATTTTATTCAATAAATTACGTAACAAGCGAGGCAACATCTCCGCAGAGACCCTCAGATATATCGTCACCTGGGGTGCCAGGGGCCCCCTGGATCAGATAAGTTATAATTTTATACATACAGTTTTATACAGTCTTATATCAATATGGATGGCCAGTAAATGCATGTATATAAATACATATATATATTTTAATGTGTAAACAATGAATTTACAAAATGAGTTAGTAGGGGACTCAATATAAAGTGTCCATAGAGACCACTACCAGTTATGTTCCAAAGGCCGGGTCACTCTTGGATTATTACAGCTTTCATACATTGTATTTAAAATATGGAAATATATGTAACAATAATATTGTTATATAATATATATCAATAATATCTATATATTCAGTTTGAGTTATGTCATTAAATACATGTACATATAAGGAAAAAATTTATGCACAGTTAATTTACAAAATGAGTTAGTAGGGGACTCAGAATAAAGTGTCCATGGAGACCCCTACCAGTTATGCTCTAAAGGCCGGGTCACCCTTGGATTATTACAGTTTTTCACACAATGTATTTAAAATTTTGAAATCATATGATACGCTTTTAGAGGATTTTGTTGTAAAGAAGAACTGAGTAAGAGCATTTTTCAAAAAACATAGAATACCATTATATGATACATTTTCGCTTAATAATCTACATTTCATTTTATATTTATACATCTTATATGCAACAAAGGATATTACGTTGTTTAAAACAAATGTATTCTCATTACAATATGCAGGAAAACCAGCAACAATAATTTTCCATGACACGTTTACATTTAAAACCTCAGATATTTTTTTCCATAATGGTTGAAAAATATAACAATCAAAGATAAGATGTTTAACATCTTCTTCCAAATGACAATTGATACAATTTTTGTCTAAATCTGTTTTCCATTTGCTTACATATTTGTTACATGTTAAAAGGTTATGCAATAGTTTATAATTAAATTCTGACACATTCTTTTTAAAAATTTTCTTTATTTTTTCCCTATAGATATTTTCCCACACATAAGTGTCATCAAGTAAAAAAGTATTTGCCCACACACTTTCCATTTTAGTTTTTTTTTTTAGTTTTGTTGAAGTAAGATACTATAGAAGAAGCTTGACTTTTGCCCTTCGATTGACTTAATATGGCCTTGAAAATTAAATACAAATTTTAAATGCCTTCGTTTTGCTGAATTTCGTAGGTTTGTTTTTGAAGCATATTTTTGAAGGGCACTTTTGACAGTTATGTACTCACACAGATAGTTGTTTGTAGTTTTAAGCGTGTTCTTAATTTCCTCTAATGTTATAAATCCATTTGCATTAATAACATCATTTACAAATATTAGTCCACTCTTAGCCCATGCTGGAAAAAAACAGAGGTTTTCCTTTATAAGTTATGTTTTTATTAAACCATATATTTTGAATTTGAAGTTTTTCTTGACAATTACTTTTGTACTCATTAAAGGCACATATCACTTCTTTATAGAAATTTGGAAGGTGTTTTATGTTTAGGTCTTCTGTCTTTGTTACATTGGTATTTAATAAGTAGGATATGTCTAAATTATATCTTCTAATGCAAGAGTTTATTAATTTGTTTAAAACATTGTCAGATTGTACAAGCTTTGAAACCCATGCTGCTTTTATAGCTTTAATTTTTAATTCAAAATCGGGGGTACCACCCCCCCCCCCCCCCCCCTCTGATATAGGTCGGATAAGTGTTTTACGTTTTATTCTTTCTCTGTTTCCCCAGAGAAAAGAGAAAATAATTCTATTTATTTGCTTGATTGTATTTTGTTCCGGATATTCAAGTATTGTTGCTACATATAAAAGTTTAGAGACAATTAAAGAGTTGATTATTTGACATTTCCCAAAGATCGTCAATTTTCGTATTCGCCATGAATCTAGGATTTTTTCAAATTCTTTTAATTTGCAAAACCAGTTTTTTTCATTACATTCTTTATTGTTGTGTCTAATATGGATCCCTAGGCATTTTACAGTGGTCCTATTTATATTGATATTTTGTATGAAATTTTCTTCCTTAAGCATATTTTTCAGTTCTCCTAAAAGTATACATTCAGTTTTCGATAAATTAAATTTCGTTCCGAGACACTTCCAAAATTTTTTATAATATCAATTGTCTTCCCTAAGGAGTCTGTGTTCTTTAAGGGGAAAGTACTGTCATCAGCGTGTTGTATACATTTTATTTCTCTATCCATTCCTTTTAGTTTAAAGCCTTTAATTGAGTTTGTACTATTTATCCTTTCATTCAGAATTTCCATAACAAATAAGAATAATAACGCTGAGACAGGGCATCCTTGTCGTATCCCCCTGCGCATTTTACATTTTCGTGAGATCCACCCATTATTTTTAATGTAAATATGGGTTAGTGTAAAGAATTTTTATCCATTTGATAAAAATTTCTCCAAAATTGAATTTTTCTAATGATTTAAATAGAAAGTTCCACTCTACGGAGTCAAAAGCTTTTTGAAAGTCGGCAAATAGGAGAATTCCTTCGGTATTTGTATTTTCACAATATTCAAAAATATCTAAAATGAGTCTGGCATTGTTGCCAATATATCGCCCTTTTATATATCCTGATTGTTTTTTAATTATCAACTTGTCAATAACTTTTTGCAGCCTTCTAGCAAATATAAAAGCAATTATTTTACTGTAATAATTTGTGAGACTGATAGGCCGATAATTTTCTAACTTATCTAATTCTCCTTTTTTATGAATTAAAGAAAGAACTGAACATTTTTGTGTTATTGTTAATTCTTCTTCAAGATAAATTTTTGATAAAGCTTCATATAAATAGTGTTTAAGATTCTTCCAGAACATTTTAGAAAATTCAGTAGGTAAACCATCTATTCCGGGTGACTTATTGTTTTTCATTCCATTAACTGCCTCTGTGCATTCATTTAAGGTTGGGAAGTTTTCGCATATTTCATTTTCCTTTTCTGACAAAACTGATGATACATTTATGTTATCTAAGTACGTATCAATATTGTTTATTGATACGTCGTTTGAGGAATATAGATTTTCATAGAAATTACATAGTTGATCTAAAATATCTTTAGTTTTAATAAAAGTTGATCCTGCATTATTTATTTTATTAATGATATTTTTTGATTGATGTTTGTTTTCAAGTCTTAAAAAATATGATGAATTTTTTTCTCCTTCGTCTATCCATTTGGCTCTTGACCTAATTTGAGCTCCTTTTGATTTATTTTCATACAATTTGTCTAGTTGATTTTCTAAATCTTTTTTCCGTGTCATGTTTATGTTTAAGTAATGTTGATTTGTTATCTTCTCATTCTCTCATTCTCAATTAATAGTATTTTTTGTTTCATATTTCTACTTTTTTCTTTACAGTATTCTATGCTAAGGTATTTGACATTAAGTTTTATTAATTCCCATTTAATTTTCGGATTTGTTTCTAGTTTAATGTCATTGGGCAAATTTAGTAGAAATTGATTGATCATTTCGCAATATTTTATATCATGTAGAGCGGATGTATTTAGTTTCCAGTATCCTTTCCCTCTACTATTGGAAGAAATTTCGCATTTAAATATGATAGCTATGTGGTCACTCATTCTTATGTTTGACATAAGCGGTGGCCTTCGTAAGTAGATCTTTTCCGTTTTGCGTTAAAAATATATAGTCTATTCTACTTTTAGCAGAGTTGTTGCCATCACACCAGGTGAACCCATTATGTTTTGGTTTTATTTTATGCCACAAATCAAGTTGTTCAAAACGATATTGTAAATTTTTTAAACCGTTTAAACTTTTGTCTTTTTCCTTTGACAAAGAGCAATTAAAGTCACCAACAAGAATTATATTATTTTCATTCATACAGTACATTGAAGGGCCAGATGAAAAAATAAATAAATCTTATTTGTTCGGACGAATTATGATTTGTTCGGACGAATTAGGATTTGTTCGGACGAATTACTATTTGTTCGGATGAATTAGCTATTTGTTCGGACGAATAAGTTATTTGTGTGGACGAATTAGCTTTTTGTTCGGACAAATTATAGTTATATGTTTGGACGAATAAGGATTCGTTCGGACGGATAAGTTAGTTGTTCGGACGAATTAGGATTTTTTCGGACGGATAAGTTATTTGTTCGGACGAATTAGGAATTGTTCAGACGAATTAGCATTTGTTCGGACGAATTAGGATTTGTTTGAACGGATAAGTTATTTGTTCGGACGAATTAGGATTTGTTCGGACGAATTAGCTATTTGTTCGGACAAATAAGTTATTTATTCGGACGAATTAGGATTTGTTCGGACGAACTAGCTATTTGTTCGGATGAATAAGTTATTTGTTCGGACGAATTAGCTATTTGTTCAGACAAATAAGTTATTTATTTGGACGAATTAGGATTTGTTCGGACGGATAAGTTATTTGTTCGGACGAATTAGGATTTGATCGGACGAATTAGCTATTTGTTTGGACAAATAAGTTATTTGTTTGGACGAAATTCGATTTGTTCGGACGAATTAGGATTTGTACGGCCCATTGAACCACCTGTCAAATTATTTTTGAATTTAATAAATTTTATTGTCGCTTATTTGATGGCACTATATATGAAACAAAGCAAAGATGTATTCTATCTTTGTTTTCTTACCTTTGACGACATAAAATATGTATCAAAATAACGCAACTCACATTTATATTAGAGAAGTGTATGTGTATCATGGTATAGACATCATGGTATATACATAGTAAAGTTACCAAAATTAGGCCTCGGAGCCCCCCCCCCCCCCCTCCCGGCAAACATTGATATATCTTGAATCCCCCCCCCCCTCCCGAAAATTTTTTTCCGAATCCGCGCATGTATAAGCACCAATTATGTCCAAGTACATTTGATTCAACATATCAGTCTCTGTTGCACATCAAAAACGTTCGAAAATCATTAAATGGATTTCCGTGAATCCTGTGCTGACATTTGATATATTATATATAGCTCATAAATTAAATAATATTAGCTGTTGCTAACTTACAACTTGTTATCACAGGGGCCAAGCCTGTTTTAGCATTAATTTCAATGTAACCATAAATAAAGAGAGGGGTCGAAATCTGACCCAGATAAAAAACTACCAGCTCGATTCAAAAGCCTAATAAATCAATTAATTTTATAACATTCGCACTATGCATGTAGTTTTATGGAAAGTGATGTCTGAGATACATTCATGCCGAATTTCAAGTTGATAGGTCTTAAAATAGCAGAGATATACGTCATTATTCTCTCGAAGTCGCCAGTTTATTTTTACTCGGACATTTACCGGTCCAGGGCTCCCGATGGGTTTTTGCCTATGACAACAACAGCATTTCGACAAGTGGAGAAACATTCGCACTTATCTTTTAAAATCTTACATCAAACGCACGCTGCTTACATCCTCAAACTCCGATAAAATTCCTTAAATACTCTCCAAACTGAACTTTTATTCTGCAACCAAATCGAGTTTTATCTGGGTCAGAGTTCGACCCCTTTCTTTATTTAGGGTTACATTGAAATTAATGTTAAAACGGGCTTGCCCCCTGTGCTTGTTATTGATCATTAAAGCTGGAGAACTTTATTTCTTTAATATCAAACCTATCAAATTAATGCTCTGTTAATTGTCAAATCACCCAACAAAGAGGTAAATATATCCCACTTTTGCTTTTGTAAAAAAAAAAGTTCGCCGCTGCATAGAACACAAATCGCCGGTAACATTGCTGCTCCAATGAATACGGATCGCCGTTATTAAATTTTTAATTCAGTCTTAATTATTTAATTTTGAAAATCATTTTTTGGCAAAATCATTGGGGCAGCGACCGCCGCCCCTGCTGCCTTTGTTTCGACATCCTTGAAATATCAGTGACTAGTACATGTATAACATTTGTATGTTTATAGTAATTTATCATTTGAAGGAAAAACAACATTCCCGGAAAGGGGTTGGCTCCAGTCCAGACCCCCACCCCCTTTATCTACATCATTGGCAAATCAGATAGTCTAAACTACTCGTCAAAAATACTATTTTTAATATATTCGATCAGAGCCCACTATCTATTCAAGATATATCTATATTACTATAGTCAGGTACTCTTTACACAATTGCGCTGAAAAATATAGTTCTGTTCATGATCAGCAGATACAACATTACAATAAATGTTTAGAATATCGATGTTTATGAAATACGTGGAAGAAAACAAAATAAATGTAAAATTATTTTGAAAAAATTCCCCACCCCAAGAAATGTAAATGTGAAGTATTCATATTCCTACGCTAGCTGCCTCCTCAGTCTTTTTCACGAAAATATAGGTCATTCTTCGATTGACAATTTTTTCACTAATGAATATTGCTTATATTATAACAATAATTATATTACTTTCATGATTATTGGTTATCACACAATCTCTTTTAATTATTTGTTGTGTATGAGTGTGCGTTATTACTTTTCTTTTTTTTTTTAAACGACGGAATGGTTACGCAACACTTGCACCATATTTCTGATCGCACTCGTGTAGACTCTGTTTAAGCACTGATGTGTGCACTGCTTGCTAATGACGGGTGGCAGTATTTAATACTGACATGAAGAACTATATACCCCAGTTTCTTAACA
>WFKH01011581.1:30746042-30769124 GCA_016163765.1 Magallana hongkongensis | reverse complement strand
CACCTGAGCTGAAAGCTCAAGTGAGCTATTCTAATCACATTTTGTCCGTCCGTCTGTCTGTCCGTCTGTAAACTTTTTACATTTTGAACTTCTTCTCTAAAACCGCTTCGCCAATTTCAACCAAATTTGTCACAAAGCATCCTTATGGGAAGGCGAATATAAATTGCAGAAATGAAAGACCGATCTTTATTCAAAGCGGAGAAAACCTCGAAACTGTAGAAAAAGGGGGGTGCCTTTTTAAAAATCTTCTTCTCAAGAACTACAGAGTCAAATTCAACGTAATTTAGCATGAATAATCCTTATGGAAAGGAAAATATAAATTGCAAAAATTATGGGCTAATTCTGTTTCAAATCTGAGTTATTACCAAAATAATAATAAAGGAAAGGCATGTTTCAATCAGTTTATAGCTTCGGGTTCGGTATTCCATACTTCTGAAATGAGGTTCTTTGTTTAAAGCAGCCATGACGTATGATAAACGGGTCGATCTGACAAAGATGAAATTTGTTTGTTGTACAACAGTTCGCGTGCGAAGGAAATCTTTGAAACATGCAAAATACATTGGTGCCGATTTTGTGAAGTAAATTAAGGTTAAATATTTCAATGCGTTGACAGTTTTCACATATGACGGTGGTGTTAGCTTGTTTTGATTTTCGTTTCGTTTTCGTTATTTATGCTTTGTAACCTGGGAACTATCGCCTGTATTTAGTAATTTTTACGTATCAAATCAAACAGAGACTTCGGTAAATCAGACAGTTGACTGATTACCTGTGCAAATTAAGCAAAATCTGATGTATTAACAAAGTACTAAAATACAATTCATTCTATCGGTAATTCGGTATGATCTTTTGCGTAATGGTTGATTAATGCAATGTGTTTTGTTGAGATGCTCAGCATTTTCTCGAGTTTATTCAGTTTAAATAGAGTTTAATATCGCTGACGGAAATATGTAGGTATATATATGATATTCATTTTGAAAAATAAATTGTGCTCTTTATTTGTTATAGTGCATGTTTCTTATGTTTAATTGTTTACAATTTCAATTTACTAACCATATTTGAGTGTAAAGCTTCGAATTATAAGCAAGATACAGAGCTTTGCTCACAATTCTATGTTTGCACACAGATCTGAGGCCATTCTTTTTTTTCCATTTTAAATGCTGAATAGGAAATACCAAGTTAAAAATCTTAAGCTGAATGTAATAAACTCATGTGAACAAAATATGACTCAAACCTAGCAGAATTGTGAGCTCTGTATCTTGCTTATAATTCTACGATTGACGCTGTAAGGACGATTGCACTTGTGGGCCCCGGTAAAGAGTGAAAAAAATAAAGATTCAAATTAAGCATATTTATTTACCTAACATCACCTATTGATATCTAATTCATAAGAATCAACAAGTTTTAGCGCTGAATTTACTGTATATAAAAAGCACGAAGCTTTACAACATAGCAGGGGTCAGCCGACACACGTGGGTTCTATCCAGGTAGACATTTGTCAAATGTGCTCACTGTAAAACATTGACACGTTTTAAATCGCTTTCCATCAACTTTGTATGGTCAGGAATGTTTGTTTGATCGCTATGGTAATATGCAACTTCAAAGCTTTATTCTATTTTTTTTCAGACTTGAAATAATGCATAAAGTATAATTCAGCAAACGTGCCAATCGATCCACCAACAGAATAATGTTGATTTTAATGTCTCCTCCCTCTGATTTAAATAGACACAATTCAAGTAGGTTCGGTTTGATTTTTCCGGATTTAGATTATCTATAGGCATTTAAAAATCCTCAATTTTTTAAACTGTGTGCTAATTTTGGTAAATTTAAGCATGCATATAAATCAGAAGTATCCATCAGTGCTTAAATGTTATGGGAAAAAGCAATTTGTGGATATTTTCTACATAAAAACGGTACTGAAAAAGGGCCCATTCTCTATAGCTTAAGTGCACTTGTTCTTTTGATTGATCATTAGAAATGTCTCGCTAAACGTTAAATACTTGTACAAAAAATTAAAGGATGATATGCTGTAACTACTCTCTGGGGCCCCCTCTTTATACATTAAATAATATGAAATCTACATCATTTTTGATAGTTTTTCACACACGAGTAAATAAAAACGACACCGTTAAAACAGTTTCCATAGTTCTGACACATTTCTGTTACGGGGATAAAGGCATTATCGCTATTGCTAAGAAAATATTACAGCGGAAAATTATCCTGGTTTCTAGCCATTTGTTGTTTTTGAATAAAGATGAAAATAATGGGTGGGCCTTAGTAAAATAGAGTGATATGCCTGTCACTACATTGATTTTTATAGTTCTTTAACATGTCACGTGACAACATTTTTCATTCCAGTGTATTCATCAATCAAGTGTGAGTAAGGTTATAAAAGTCACACGAGGTTACGCCAGGTAAACAACAGTCGTTTAATTATAATGGGGAAGACAAATTAAATTTTTGAATGTTTTTAATTTTAGGAATTGAGCGCATTGAGGTACAATTTTCTTCTTCACATCCATAGGATTTTTTTTAATAAAATACAATAACTATTATAATATATTTTTTAAAAAAATACAATAACTAGTAAGTAGTTGAGGAAGAAAATGTACCTATATATGCTCTCATATATTTTGATCGCTTTATAAAGTGGGGGGAGAGGGGGGAAGGGGCAGAACGAAAATATAGGGAATTAGAAGTTAACAGTGTACCCCTACCAAATGTTTAGTGTTATATCTTGCGTAGGATTTTCTTATTCTCGGTAAAAATAGTATTCCATAAAGGTACAATGTCTAAGACTACCATGGCCCCATGGGCCTCTTGTTAGTTATCTCTAGCAATATGCGAGTTAAGATATAGATAAAAATGCTCAATAACTTTGCCAATAATTGTATGCAGTTAAGGTACTCACTAGGCACCACAGTATCTTGAACATGGGACATCTCGAATACCCCGTTTATGTCAAAGTCTACCGCAGGTCCCAACTGTTTTCTTTTTATAAATAATTTAAGATAAACCTCCTGATATCTCGAATACGGTAAACTCAAATATTTTGTGTATGTTGAAGTATTTTCAAAGTCTTGATCAATAATTTTACTGAGTTTTATTAGTTTATCTTGATCGAAATTAAGTCATTTTTCCAGTCAACTGATCATTATTGGTATCATTACTTTACACATTTCTGCCTGCAGCAATATTCACAATTTTCAAAACTTCTGTTACCTCAAACTGTTGTGGTGTAAGGTAATCATGATGGCAGTTTGAGTGTTTAATGGAGTATTCCACTAATTAATGAAATTTAAATAGAATAACCAAGATTACCGATAATATGTTTAATAAGACACACTAATTATTGTACGGATAAACATACCTTTTAACCTTTCAGAGCTACTATGTGGGAGAATCTCCCCCTTACCAACTTGACTAAGAGGGAGAATTTGCGTGAAAAGTTATTACATTTTTTATATAATTGCATTCATTTTAAATGGTGTCTCTATATAAATGATTTAAAATGAAACTCCAGATATCTCAAATAAAGGGAATGGACATGTAATTATTTCTATGACTGCCAGTTTGCAAGTACAGTTTCTGTTTCTTTCTTTTTAACACACCTATTTTGTTTGTTTGGTACAAAACAAGGAGCTAATGGTGTCACTTCTTATATTAGATTTATTGAGAAAAGAATTTTTGCTGACAGGATAAACACACAAAATTAATTTTGCTTATTTTTAGCTCACCTGAGCTCACCTGAGCTGAAAGCTCAAGTGAGCTTTTCTGATCACTTTTTTGAGGCCACAATTGGGGGATGAATTTTTACATAGGAATATATAGAGAAAATCTTTAAAAATCTTCTTCTCAAAAACTATTAGGCCAGAAAAGCTCAAATTGGAGTGGAAGCATCCTCAGATAGTGTAGATTAAAGTTTGTTTGAATCATGGTCCCCAGGGGTAGGGCGGGGCCACAATGGGGGGTCAAATTTTTACATAGGAATATATAGAAAAAAATCTTTTAAAATCTTCTCAGAAACAGATCGACCAGAAAAGCTGAAATTTGTTTGAAAGCATCCTCGGTTAGGGTAGATTCAAGTTTGATAAAATCATGATCCCTGGGTGTAGGATGGGCCCACAATGGGGGGTCAAATTTTTACATAGGAATATATAGAGAAAAACCATTAAAAATCTTCTTCTCAGAAACCAATCAGCCAGAAAAGCTATTACTTGTGTGGAATTATCTTCAGATAGGGTAGATTAAAGTTGTGTGGAATTATCTTCAGATAGGGTAGATTAAAGTTTGTACAAATCATGATCCCTAGAGGTAGGATGGAGCCACAATGGGGGGTCAAATTTTTACATAGGAATATATAGAAAGAAATCTTTTAAAATCTTTTAAAATCTTCTCAGAAACAGATCAACCAGAAAAGCTGAAATTTGTGTGAAAGCATCCTCGGTTAGGGTAGATTCAAGTTTAAATCTTTTAAAATCTTTTAAAATCTTCTTCTCATAAACAGATCGACCAGAAAAGCTGAAATTTGTGTGAAAGCATCCTCGGTTAGGGTAGATTCAAGTTTGATAAAATCATGATCCCTGGGTGTAGGGTGGGCCCACAATAGGGGGTCAAATTTTTACATAGGAATATATAGAGAAAAACCTTTAAAAATCTTCTTCTCAGAAACAGATCAACCAGAAAAGCTGAAATTTGTGTGAAAGCATCCTCAGTTAGGGTAGATTCAAGTTTGATAAGATCATGATCCCTGGGTGTAGGTTGGGGCCACAGTGGGGGTCAAATTATCACATCTGAATATATAGAGGAAAGTCTTTAAAAATCTTCTTCTCAGACACCGATCGGGCAGAAAAGCTGTTACTTGTGTGGAAGCATCCTTTGTGGTACAAAAGATTCAGGTTTGTTCAAAACATGATCTCCAGGGGTAGGGTGGGGCCACAGGGGGGGGGGGGGGGGGAGGTTTCAAACTTTTACATAGGAATATATAGAGTAAATCTTTTTTCATCTTCTAAAACACAATTTGCCTAGAAAAGCTGTAATTTAGTCAATTTAGATAGTATAGATTAAAATTTATCAAAATCATATTCTTCAGGAGCAGGGTTGGGCACATGGGGGGGGGGGGGCTAATTTTACAAAGGAAAACATTTAAATTATCCACAAAAACTTTAATGTTATTATATATGGTTTTCCTTATATGCAAGCATTTTGGCATATTGTTGATTCTTTAAAATTGTTTAGACTTTGGCCCCTGGACAATTCTTGGGCCTCACAAGGGGTTCAAAGTTTGATGTAGGTTTATAATCTATATATAAACAGTTGTTTAAGTCTGATTCTCGAGAACTGCATTGCTTAATATATAATATGACTGTAAAATCATCCTGTTTATACAAAGGGGGTCAATGATAAACATAAGAATATGCAGGGGAATTTTTTTTTTATACAGGATTAATTATACGACATTGTTAAAATATTTTGAATATGACTCCATAAAGCTGCATGATTTTATTGTGGCTATTGTTGCTCAGGTGAGCGATGTGGCCCATGGGCCTCTTGTTTAATTGATATTGAACCCCAGTTAATACAATATCCAATGTGCAGGGATGCGCATGCATTCATAAGAGTGGTCTTGTTTTAAAAAGCTCTCACCAAATACATGTACCATTACATGAGCATTTCAAGCTGTCATTTTGTGAAAACTATATGGAAAAGTGTTAATGTGCTACATGTCTTAACATCTTTGTGGGGACTTTTGTGATTTTGAGGACTGTAGTTCTAACAGGGTTGCATTATGTCAAATATGCAAACCAGACAAAGGAATCGTAACAACAGTTTATTCTCGGAGCATTTGGATAAGCAAGAGCCCTGGAAAAGCAGTGTTATACCTGATGAATGGGCACGACACAAAAGCCTGTCTAACTGTAGCCAGGAGTGACCACAATGACACGAGTGGCCCAATTCAGACGATTGCTATGAACAAGATGGATTTCTTGACAGAATAACGTCTTGCGCAAAATCACGACAAAATAGCCAGTGAGTTGGAGACCTTACATGAAGAGAACTCTCATCTTCGAGAGAAAGTTCAACTTTTCAAATCTATAGTCATAAAACTAGACTGCAAAATTACTCAGAATCAAAACGACATCATTGATCTTAAATCAAACTCAATGAAACATAATATCCTTATTCATAGCTTGGTGGAAGAAGATGTAGAAAACCTATTTGTCAAAATACTGGCACTGAAGAACATTTTTGAATAGATATCAAGTTTAGTAATATCCACAGAAACGCATGGGGTAAGCAGGATAAACCTTACTCCATTACGGATTGACTTATCAACTTCCCCGACAAAGTAAAAAATCTGAGTGCCCATAAAGAGAGAAAGGACAAAGCCCCTAAGCTTCCTTTTTACATTACCCTGCAGCAATTTATCCAGATTACCATAAACAGGAAGAAGCTGATCGAAGTCAGACACATCCTAGGCAACAGACTGGTTTTCTGAAATGGAACAGTCTGTAACAGGGCTGTCAGGGATAATTATAGTCTTGAAACGGAGAGCTGAACATGTCCTTTTGTTGGATGAGAGTTTAAAGCAGAAATCTTAGTCCCTAACACCTTAAAAAGCAGTCCAATAGCAGAATCGGGGGAACAAGCTGCTAAGGTAGACACTTATGCCAAAATGCGGGAATCAATGCACTTTGTAAACTGAGTGGTTAACTGATAAATTATACTCAATATGGAATTTGGTGTATTTACTAACCCCCCTCCTCTCCCCTCCCTCCCCCAAGCTTAAGCTAAGCATTATGATTGTCTTGAAATTATAGATTTTTGTTAATCAACTCCTACTAACTTTATTCTCTTCTATAAGTTGTGTTGCATTTTATTCATCACTATTTTATTTTTTGTACATTTTTATCTTATTTCGAAAATGGGACCCCCCCCCCCCCCCCCCCCCCCCCCCACTTCTAGATTTATTGTCGGAAATCTACACTTTTAGTTTTGGTTTCCTCTTTACAAAACCATTTTTAGGTTTCCGGTATTATTATTGACTGGGCATAAATACAGCATGAAAACGATAGCATGAGCTCAGATAAATAGTTTAAGTTTATGTAATATCTGTAGGTAAGTCAGATAGATTTACATATCTGAATGTGTTATTTACTCATAATTGTATATACATGTAGTCTTTATTTTTTTATCACGTTTCTCTACTTTTCTCACCTGCACTTTGTTCTTTGTTTATATTAGTGCATTATTATGGAACGCCATAGCTGCCTTATGTGGTTATTTCATGAGAATATGGTGCTTCTTAGCTCACCTGAACAGAAGGTTCATGTGTGCTTTCGTGATCACCTGTTGTCCATCTGTCTGTCCGTCTGTCAGTAAACTTTTCACATTTTTGACATCTTCTGTAGAACCACTGGGCCAAATTTAACCAAACATGGTACAAAGCATCTTTATGGGAAGGGGATTCAAAATTGTTAAAATAAAGAGCAAAACCCTTTTTAGAAGGGAGATAATTGCAAAACAGTGAAAATAGGGTGTGTGTCTTAAAAATCTTCTCAAGAACCACTGCACCAGAAATGCTAATATTTACACCAAAGCTTGTATATATATATAGTAAAGATTTTCTAAATTGTTAAAATCATGACCCCTGGACCAATACTGGGGCCCTAAGAGGGGTTCAAAGTTTAACTTAGAAATATATTGGGAAAATGTTTGAAAATCTTCTGCAGCATATATTAATTCTACTTGTATATTTATATTTTACAATGCCAAATAAACTACTGTATACGGGGAAATATTTGCCCCCATTTTATTTTCGCCACTTTCGCCTTCGTTGTCAGTGGGCGAATTTAAGACTGCGCGAATTCTAATGTTTCATATTATCTCTCTTTAAATACAACTGTGCCTGGGCGAATTCAATGCAGGGCGAAACTGTTTGCAGGTGTAGAAGGGCGAAAATTACATTAGGCTAAAATAGCCCTGTATACAGTATATTGAATAAGATAGTTAAAAAAATAAATTTTTACAGAGTTTAGCAAGAGACTATATTTTGTGGTGGAAGGTTTTGAAGAAAAAAATACCCATTTATTTTAACTCAATACCAGTCATGATAGTTTTAGAGTACTGTTACTTTAGCTTCCTGATTTTCAGTGCAGACCAAACTTCCAGACAGTTAATGTGCATTACGATATCTTCATGTTGTTCAGAAAAACATGTTTGAACATTTTTTAAGTATTTCTATCAACATATTTTGGCAAATTAAGCTTATATTTTATAAAAGTCAAGAAAAAATGAACTCCAATTTTTGCCTAAAATTAGCTTATTTCATGCCATATCTCAAAGGACCATATTAGATAAGGTCCAATATCTCCCCCCCCCCCCCCCCCCCTTTTTCCCAAATTTAAAAATACATCATATCATACTGATATTTTAATGGTATATAAAACTACATATGTAAGTTACAGAAATCTTAAAGTTTTACAGCATGGTTCATTCCTCTATGACATAAATCACATAAATGGGGCAATTCCCGCCATTTCTCAAATGCTTGAAAAATTCATCAGTTTTAAGCTCACCTGAGCTGAAAGCTCTAGTGAGCTATTCTGATCACATTTTGTCTGTCATCAGTCTGTCCGTCTGTCTGTCTGTCTTTCCGTCCGTCCGTCTGTAAACTTTTCACATTTTCAACATCTTCTCAAGAACCACTGGGCCAATTTCAATAAAACTTGGCACAAAGCATCCTTAGCCTAAGAGGATTCAAAGTTGTGAAAATTAAAGACCAAGCTCTCTTACAAGGGGAGATAATTCAGAATTAATGAAAATTTTTGAGAAATTTTAGAATAAATCTTCTTCTCAAGAAACATTTGGCCAGGAAAGCTGAAACTTGTGTGGAAGCATCCTCAGGTAGTGTACATTTAGAGTTGTGAAAATCATGACCCACGGGGGTACGATGGGGCACAATGGGGGGGGGGGGATCGACTTTTTAAATAGAAATATATAGAGTAAATCTTTAAAAATCTTCTTCTCAAAAACCATTAGGCCAGGAAAGCCGAAACTTATGTGAAAGCATCCTCAGGTAGTGTACATTCAAAGTTGTGAAAATCATGATCCCTGGGGGTAGGATGAGGCCACAATGGGGGGGGGGGGGGTCGAATTTCTACATAGGAATATATAGAGTAAATCTTTAAAAATCATCTTCTCAAGAACTATTTGGCCAGGAAAGCTGAAACTTATGTGGAAGCATCCTCAGGTAGTGAAGATTTAAAGTTGTAAAAATCATGATCCTCCGGGGGTAGGGTGGGGCTGCAATGGAGGGTTGATTTTTAACATAGGAATATATAGAGTAAATCTTTAAAAATCTTCTTCTCAAGAACCATTTGGCCAGAAAAGCCAAAACTTATGTGGAAGCATTCTCAGGTAGTGTAGATTCAAAGTTGTGAAAATCATTACTCCCGAGGGTAGGACAGGGCCACAATGGGTGGGTCGAATTTTAACATAGGAATATATAGAGTAAATCTTTAAAAATCCATTTGGCCAGGAAAGCTGAAACTTGTGTGGAAGCATCCCCAGGTAGTGAAGATTCAAAGTTGTAAAACTCATGACCCCCGGGGGTAGGGTGGGGCTTCAATGGGTGGGGTCGACTTTTTACATAGGAATATATAGAGTAAATCTTTAAAAATCTTCTTCTCAGAAACTAATCAGCCAGGAAAGCTGAAACTTGTGTGGAAACATTCTCAGGTAGTGTATATTTAAAGTTGTGAAAATCATGACCCCCAGGGGTAGAGTGGGGCCACTATTGGGGATCGAATTTCTACATAGGAATATATAGAGTAAATCTTTGAAAATTGTCTTCTCAGAAACTAATAAGCCAGGAAAGCTGAAACTTGTTTGGAAGCATCCTTAGGTAGTGTAGATTCAAAGTTGTAAAAATCATGATTCCTGGGGGTAGAGTGGGGCCACAATGGGGGTGAAAATTTTACATAGGAATATGGAGAGTAAATCTTCTTCCCATAAACTAATCAGCCAGGTGATTATTTAATGTTGTTTAGACTTTGGTTTCTGGATGATTCCTGGACGATTGGGTCTCGCAAGGGGTTCAGAGTTTGATGTAGGTTTATATCCCATTTATAAACAATTGTTTAGGATCTTTTTGAGAGCTGCAATGCTCAACATGTGATATGACTATAAAATCATCCTGTTAGAAAAGGGACTTGATTATAAACATAAGAATATCCAGGAGGAAAAATGGATTTTTATTTATACAGGATCTACATGTATTATACTACATTTTCAAGATATCTTGTGTTATGACTTCTGTAAGCTGATTTTATCATGCCTATTGTTGCTCAGCCGAGCGATGTGGCCCATTGGCCTCTTGTTATGAAAAATCTTGTTATTGCTTGCTCCTACTGCCTGCACTGTTTCGGAGAAGGCAACGTTCAAACCTTAGATATGCCTGACGTCATGACGATTACTGGAAGATGTGTTAATAAAATGGTTTCAATGCATAGTAATTAGGGTCTTTGTTTTCAATGGAAGACCCTATTGTTTTTGTTTGGTTTCTTTTTCTCTATTTAGGGTCTTCCGTTTCCAACGGAAGACCCTATTGTTATTCTACAGTTTCTTTTTCTTTATTAAGGTCTTCCGTTTCCAACGGAAGACCTTATTGTTTTTGCTTTGTTTCTTTTTCCCTATTATTATTATTAGGGTCTTCTGTTTCCAACGGAAGACCCTCTTGTTATTCTATGGTTTCTTTTTCTTTTTTAAGGTCTTCCGTTTCCAACGGAAGACCTTATTGTTATTGCTTTATTTCTTTTTCCCTATTGTTAAGGTCTTCCGTTTCCAACGGAAGACCTTATTGTTTTCGTTCGGTTTCTTTTTCCCTATTATTATTAAGGTCTTCCGTTTCCAACGGAAGACCTTATTGTTTTTGTTCGGTTTCTTTTTCCCTATTATTATTATTAAGGTCTTCCGTTTCCAACGGAAGACCGTATTATTTTCGTTCTGTT
Source organism: Magallana hongkongensis (assembly GCA_016163765.1). NCBI lineage: Eukaryota > Metazoa > Mollusca > Bivalvia > Ostreida > Ostreidae > Magallana > Magallana hongkongensis. The sequence goes on along the minus strand of WFKH01011581.1, from coordinate 30,758,115 downwards.
TCTTTTTCTTCATTATTTTTCTTTTTTTTTCCAACAAATTTTGTGCACGCGATTTCACGAAAATGACTTAACCGATTTTCATGAAACTTTCAGATATGATAAATAATGATCTGACCTTTATACGCATTTTTTTTATTTTGATGACGTCATATCCGTTTCTGAAATATTGACGTTTTAGCGATTTTCAGAGGGTCGGTTTGTCCTTGGATCTTCTCCTTAACGAGTGAAGATATTGAGTTCAAACTTTCAGGGATTGTAGACGAAAGATTGAAGATGTGTCTTTAGGCATTCATTTTTGTCTGACTCAAAAGGCGTTGAAGCTCGCCTGGACCCGAAAATTGAGATTTAAAAAAGTCATCATTTTTCGAGGTTTTCTTTGTTTATCTCTTTTCTGAAAAATATTTTGTCAAAACATGTAATGCAAAAAGAGTTTATATTAACAAAAGCTTTCATTTGATATCAAGAACAAGGGGCTGGCCCCTCAAATAAGGGGACCAGAGGGCTCTTAAGTATTTTATCTGTATGGGTTTACTAAGGGATATTTTGTGAAAGGTTATAGAAGCAAATATGTTTGTCTTACAGTTATTTATCCAAGCAATGCAATGCTTTTATCATGTGTTATCTAATTAGGGGTTTTTAGGGGTCAAAAGTCCAAAATTTTGATCACCCATATCTCAGAAAGAAAAAAATATTTTGAAATGCAGTCTAGAAGGAAAGATGCTCAAAATGATGTACTAAACAATATGCAATCTTACAAATTTTGTTAAACGGCCCCTATAAGGAGATAAGGAATCGGCCCCTAAAACGTTCTTTCCTGTATATCTTAAAAATGGTAACGAATTTCTAAACACTTGTTGAACAAAATGTGTTTAGAATTAAAGGACCTTTTATTTGATATCATGAAAAAGGGGCTGGCCCCTCAAATTAGGGGACCAGAGGGCTCTAAAGTCTTATCTACAGCCCTTTACTGAGAGATATTTTGTGAAAGGTTATAGAAGCAAATATGTTTGTCTTACAGTTATTTATCCAAGCAATGCAATGCTTTTATCATGTGTTACCTAATTAGGATTTTTAGGGGTCAAAAGTCTAAAATTTTGATCACCTATATCTTAGATAGGAAAAAATTTTGAAATGCAGTCTAGAAGGAAAGATGCTCAAAATGATGTATTAAACAATATGCAATCTTCCAAATTTTGTTAAACGGCCCCTATAAGGAGATAAGGAATCGGCCCCGAAAACGTTCTTTCCCATATATCTCAAGAACGGTTACGAATTTTTAAACACTTGTTGAACAAAATGTGTTTAGAATTAAAGGACCTTTTATTTGATATCAAGAAAAAGGGGCTGGCCCCTCAAATTAGGAGACCAGAGGGCTCTAAATTCTTTTATCTACAGCCCTTTACTGAGAGATATTTTGTGAAAGGTTATAAAGCAAAATTAGGTATAATACGTTTATATATCCTAACAATATAATGATTTTCTCATGCGTTACCTAATTAGGGTTTTTAGGGCACAGAGGTAAAAAAGTTTAATCTTTTCTATCTCAATTGGAAGAAATGCAAGTATTTAAAAAAGCAACGTAAGAGAACTTATAAAAACAACACAGAAAAGCATTATGCTCCACTCCTCTTTCCAGATCATGTTTTGTTGTCGAAAATCAAAGTCGATGATGTCATATCACATTCTATAAATTGGACGGAAGACCTCCTCGTTGCTCGCAACGAGATCGTGTCTAGTTATTTTTATTTTTTTTCCAACCAATTTTGTGTACACAATTTCTCTAAAACTACTCGACCGATTTACATGAAACTTTCAGATCTGAGAGATAATGATCTAAACCTTATTGGAAATTGGAAATTTTTAATGATGATGTCACTTCCGGTTTTGAGATATTGAGAATTTAACGATTTTGAGAGGGTCTGCTTGTCCAGGGGTTAACTCCTAAACGATTTAAGATATTGGGTTCAAACTTTCAGGGATTGTAGACAAAAGGTTGTAGATCTGACATGTGGTGTATATATTTTCCTGTGGGCAAAAGCGCCGAAGCACGCCCGAGCTCGAAAATAACGGTTAAAACGTCATGAATTTTCGTGGTTTTCTTTCAATATCTCTTTTGTCGATAGTATTTTGTTAAAAGATGTAGAACAAAAAAACTTTATAAAGTCAAGAGCTTTCATATGACATAAAGAAAAAGAGGCTTGTCCTTCAAAGTAGGGGCCGATAGGGCTCTAAAGTCCTTTACTTATAACTTTTATCTGTGAAATATTTTATTATATATTTTAGAAGCAATTATGTTCATCATAACGTCATTGAACTATACATGACAATTATTTACTCATTTGTTACGTAATTAGGGATTTAAAGGGGCCAGAAGTCAGAAATTTTGATCCTCAATATCTCAAAATGGAAGAAGATTTTGAAAACAATATTAAACAGAAGATGCTCAAAATAGTGCGCTTAACAATATGCAACCATAATTTCTTTGTTATCAGGTCCCTAAAAGGAGTTACAGGGTCGGCCCCTAAAACGATCTTTTCCAGATATCTCGAAAACGGTACATGATTTCGAAACACTTGTTGAACAAAATGTGTTTGAATTGACAAAAGCTTTCTTCTGACATCAAGAAAAAGGGGCTGGCCCTTCAAATTAGGGGCCGAGAGGGCTCTGAAGTCTTTTTATGATAACTTTTAAATGTGAAATATTTAGTTATACGTTATAGAAGCAATTATGTTTATCATAACGTTATTGACCTATACATGGCAACTGTTTACTCCTTTGTTACGTAATTAAGGATTTTAAAGGGACTTGGACACGATTTGAGCTCAAATTTTTCAAAATTTATTTTTTCATTTTTGATGTCTAGAATGGTCAATATGGATGTTTTTAATACTTTGTCAAAATTTGAAAGTCAGATATAGAGTTACAAGCAGGTTACAGAGGTTAGAATTCTTTGTTTTGTAAACAAAGCTCGAGTCCTGTTATTGTTTACATATATGTTGTATTGGTGTAAGTTTCAATCTAATGTTCTTTTTTGCCATTGATAAAATAAGTTATGAAGACACTGAATATGTTTTTCTTGTTTCCACAAGTTATTTTGTCAAACAAATGGCAATTTCTGTACTTTGCATTATTTGTAAACAAATATAAGACTCGAGCTTTGTTTACATTACAACGACTTCTTTCCTCTGTATCTCGCTTGTAAATTGACTTCTAACATTCAAATTTTGGCGAATCATTCAAAATACACAGATAAACTAATTTATACATAAAAATCAAAAATAATTTTTTCATCTGAAATCGTGTCTAGGTCCCTTTAAGGGGCCAGAATTCCGAAAATTTTATCCTCAATATCTAAAAATGGTGGAAAATTCTAAAGAGCAATATTAAACAGAAGATGCTCAAAATAATGCACTTAACAATATGCAACCATAATTTCTTTGTTATCCGGTCCCTAAAACGATCTCTTCCAGATATCTCGAGAACGGTACATAATTTCTAAACACTTGTTGAACAAAATGTGTTTGAATTGACAAAATAAAGAGAGTTGTTAGGTCTACAATAGCTGCTAAAGCCTTAAGTTTACAAGAGGGCTTAGAGTTGGCGCTGTATTACAGAAAACTACTGCAGGAAATCTGTCATTTGGATTCAGATAAAGTACCAATTACAGCATTTGTTGACAACAAGAGCAAGGTTGAGGCACTAAAGTCTACAAAAATGGTGGATGATAAACACCTTAGAATAGACAAAGCTGCAATAAACGAAATTAAGAATAACAACGTTCTGGTGAAATGGTTTCCAGGAAAAGTGCAACTAGCCAATTGCTTGACCAAGCGAGGAGCTGATGGCATGCAGCTACTGAACATTTTACAGACGGGAAAGATACCCGAAGAATTCACATGAAATGATATGAAAGACATTATACATCTTTAAATACATCTATTGCATGTAAAGGGGCAGAATAATCCCCAGATGACCCAAGGGTAGTCTATTTGATTTTTTAACTTTACAGTCAGATATCACAAAAGAAAAAAAAAGAAGAAATTTTAATTAATGTTCATATTTTGTGTTACATGTAATTCTCTAAGAGAGACAACTCTGCAAGTCTAAATAAAATAAGAGCTCTTCTGAAAAGGAGGTAGTTATAGTGTACTGTGTTATAAGTTGATGTGACTGTGCACATGGCATTGGAATAATTAAAATGTGAAGTCAGTGTGTGTATCCTGGATTTCATTAGCGTTAACGGGTCCTCCCCCCCCCCCCCCCTCCCCCCCCCGGAGAACAAAATTATTCCTCAGAACCCCCTGTAAAAATTTTCAGGATCCCCGCATATTACTGAATTTTTCAAAGATTGATTGGCACTTGCCGCGTTTGATGAAAAATGTGTGTAAAATGTTGTCTTTTGGCCTTCATACAGGGCATTAACCCACTGTGTTAATGTGATTCAATCGTCTATATTTAGACAATTATGATGATTAAATTAGTTTCTCAACATAAACTGCACATGCAAAAAACTACATGCAGAGAATCAAACTTACTAGACAACTTTTAAAGATCTCTATTTGCTTATATAGTTTAGTACATTTAGTAGACATGTTCTTTTCATCAATTACCTTGGCAAAGATGAACAAAAATTAGTGCAATGTTCTAAGAAAACTAGGGGGGGGGGGGGGGGGGCCAAAATGTTAAAAAACAGATTTTTATACTATAGTATTATTGGAAAAAGATGTAACAACAACTGTGATTTAGATCCAATCAAGTGATGCTGCTTTAGATATAACCGAAATGTTACAGATATGTTTTACATTCAATACGATGAACACGATAAATTACATGTCTGAGCATGCATCACTTAAAAGTTAACAAGATAGTTACATGAACAAATAAAAGATAAAAACTTAAAGCTGACATGAATTCATTAATACGCATTATTTCCTTTTTATCTCCGACTACCGCCATATTAGTTGTCGATTTCTATTGTTCTGCTCATCGCTACACACCCCCTATACAAGGCCGAAAGCACTATTCATGCTTCACCGCATTCAGGTATTCCATACACCCAAACACGTTACCTTGGACAAAAGACAGAAACGCGTTTTGAACAAAAATAATATGACAACCACTGCACTGGCAAGAAATATCCAATAAACGATGAAACAAGACAGACTGAAATCCAGGCACAGATACTTTAAAAATTCCTCAATAATTGTAGACCGTTTTTCTGTGTATGTTATAACATCGCAAATGCACAAACCACACACTGTGGCATATCGAGCAGTGTCAATCATCGCATGGATTTTAGAAACGGAATGGATGGAAACGATGTTACGTTGTTACTTTCTTGGATTTACTATCATTTAGCTACTGTGTTAGATGTAGTGCCGCCGGGGTTTCAGAAAGATGCAGACGTTATGCACTCTGTATGAACGACACACGTTTTTCGATGTGCTTGCGAAGTAAGGCAGCACTATCTGTGCAAAATAATATGGATACCTTGGAAATTCTTTCAAAGAATAAATATATTTTGTATTTCATCAATTGTTGTTTCCTTTATTCTTTATTACAAACATTTCACTACAATGTGTAGTTCATGCATTTAGAAGTCAGTGGAACGTGAATGCCTCGATCGGAAAGCAACTGACCGTAACTTTCTCAACCGGTATATATACCCCAGTGGCAGTAGAGGAGCGATCGAAACTAATATGGCGACCAAATGCTTTTATGAATTCATGTCAGCTTTAATAGATAAGTTCCAGACAATCCCTGAAAAATTGATAAAAAATGACTAACTAAGCCCTAAGAGCTAAGAGCCCTAGGCCCAAGACATTATTTTCATCCAATCTAAGATTAAAAGTACATGTATTCATACATGTTAACCTCCAGTGGTGAAAAACAGGTAGATTTACAACCCAAAAGAGGTAGCATTGCGCGCGGCCTTTTTGCGTATATTTCAAAGCACATATTTTATATATATGTAGATAGAGTTTCTGATTAGTAATTAAGGATATAAACTAAAAGTTAAAAGAATTTTAAAATTTATTAATATCAACACATGCAAAAAAAAGTTTGCATGCATTTACCATCAAATTGATCAAGCTATTTATTTGGAGGAAAAAAATCTTTGTTTGCAGAGACTTTAACAATTGCCATTGTTCAGTAAAAATAGGTTAAGTTGCCAAAATTTAACTTATAAGAGAAGTAAGAACCAGTAGTAAACCGTATATTCTTTTTCAATATCAAAAATGATGTTTACATGCTTATCAGTGATTGCAGTGATGCAATGTTGCAATAAACTGCAAGTCAAGTTTACTGTTATGGGCAAGTTGAATGAAATATTCAGTCATCGTTAAAGCCATGTGTGAAATAGCAAAGCTTCTTTTTCCTTGGTGAGAATAATATAGACATGTCTTGTAACTAATGTAATTACTGGAAGTGGCTTCTTTCATCGTACAATGTAAAACACATGCTTGAAAAACTTGTCATTCACCAACTTAAAAAAGTGTTTGTATGCTCCTGATTCAAGTCACTTGCTAATTTCAAACCTGACAAGATTTTTGGACCACAATGGCTCCCAAAATAGCTATCTATCAGAACAACGAACATATTTTGAAGAAAAGCAGTAGATTTTCTAATAAAAGTGGGAGACAGAGCTAAAAAGTGGTAGACCGGTGTAAAGCGATAGAGTTAACATGTATGATGTATTAACCTAATTAGGCTTTATGCCATATAAGGAGTATAATAACACAACATATCGATAGTATATCAATTAACTTTAATGTATATGGCCCAAGAGCAATTGTATTTTACAAACAAATCATCGTGAAACAAACTCTTAGGTTTTATGTATATCGAAAGCATTTTGTTTCTTTTACTCTATACATCTAACATTGTATCATGGCCAGGTTATCAATTTTGTATTACGTCACAAGTATGACGCAGCTGCGAAGGAAGACCTAATCAATGCTTTGCAAAGAGCTCTTTTCTAGTTCTTCATATTAATCAGTAGGAAATATAGAGCGCATTGTTGCTCCAAAACTATTTTCACCTATATTTTTGTGCATATTATTTTGCATATCATATTAAAAAATGGTGTTAGAGCAAACATGCGCTCGATTTTTCCTGTTAAAAAAACTAATAGGAAATACCTGATTTTTGCTTAAATAATTTTGTGGAATTAGATCATCAGTAATATGTCATATCTCAATTATGACATCGATCAGACAATTTATCTTGTTAAACTTCAATTATATATATTTCTAATCTTTCTTTGTTCAAATTTCTAAAGGTTAATTCTTAATTTTGAATTTTGAGCATAAAAACACTTTATCCCGCACCTAGTCCATTTTGAAATGTGACCCATACTTTTTAGCTTGCCTAAGCTGAAGGTTCAAGTGAGCTTTTCTGACCAAGATTTGTCCATTGTCTGTCGTCGTTGTCATTTTTGTTGGCATTGGCATCGTTGTCGTAAAAAGTTTTACATTTTCATCTTCTTCTCCATAACCACTGGGCCGATTTCAACCAAACACAAAGCATCACCGGGTTAAGGGAATTCAAGTTTGTTCAATAGAGGGGCCACACCCTTTTTAGAATTATTGAAAATTTGTTGGTTTTTATAAAATTTACTTCTCAGAAACTATAAGGCCGGAAAAGCTTAAATTTGTGTGGAAGCATCCTCAGGTAGTGTAGATTCAAGTTTGTTCAAAATCATGGTCCCCAGGGGTAGGGTGGCGCCACAATGGGGTGATGAATTTTCACAAAGGAATATAAAAAGAAAATCTTTAAAGGTATATGTGGCGTATTTTTAGTGAATAACAATTATAAGATCTGATAATTTGCTTCATTTCTTTACTAAAAGATAGGACTTTCACACAAATTACGCTTTACAAGTCAATCGCATAACAAAGATACAAGAAATCAAAAAAGTATTTTTGAATTTTTACCGGCACGGTAAAAAATACAAAAGATTTGAATAACTCCGCCTTAAATGGGTCACGTGACATCCATCTCGGTCTATCAACAACAATGGCGACGACGAGAAAGATAGGTATACCGTTAAGTTTGACATATTTGGCAATGAAAAAAAAGGAGACAGACTGACAAGGATATGAACAAAGGGAAGATTGTCATCGGAGACCATGAAGATTGATGTAATAGGAATTAAAGCCGAATTAAAATTAAGTTTCCATCATGAAGTTGTAGGGGTTTTGCTAGTCAGGTTCGTGCTCCATGTGTTCCATGTCTTTACTTTATAAGTTATAAACCACAAGTGGATTTTCATTTAGAGGAATTTTTGAATAAAGAATAAATAAACACTCTCAGTACATGCATTCCTCAGGGAGAGGGGGTATTTAGCCTACTCAGTTTACCGTGTCGATGATCCTAAAATCGTGTTTCATCTTTATTACACATAATTAACAATTTATATCGTTCTACATTAATGAATATCGGCACTCATGCGCAGTGGCGTTATAAATGGCGGATCACATTAATATTCATCAGACGTGTAGCAAAGTTTAGAGACAAATAACTAAAGACAGAACATGTTTTATGGGCCTAGAGTTTGTGAAACGTCTAATTATAAGAAGCATGATGTATATTTTTACTCAAACTCATGTCAAAAATTTTACTCCAAATACGCCACATATACCTTTAAAAATCTGAGAAAAAAAAAAAGGCCAGAAAAGCTTGAACTTGTGTGAAAGCATCCTCATGTAGTGTAGATTCAAGTTTCTTCAAATCATGGTCCCCTGGGGTAGGGTGGGGCCACAATGGGGTGATGAATTTTTACATAGGAAGATATAGAAAAAATCTTTATAAATCTTGTTCTAAAAAACCATTTGGCCAGAAAAGCTTAAACTTGTGTGGAAGAATCCTCAGGTAGTGTAGATTCAAGTTTGTTCATATTATGGTCTCCGGGGTATGATGGGGCCATAATCGGGGTGGGGTCAAATTTTTACATAGGAAGATATAGAGAAAAATCTTCTGGAAACTTATTCAGCCAAAAACGCTTAAACTTATGTGAAAGCACAGGTTGTGCAGATTAAACTTTGATGAAACCATGATTCTCTGGAGAAAAGTGGGGCCACAAAGGGGGGGGGGGGGTTTAAATAGGAATAGAGAAAAATCTTCTCACAAATACTAAAACAACAAAAGGGGCTTGGTATTTACCACAAAAATTATTGGATAAAAATCAGCAGATTTTTTAACTTTTTGTGCAAGATCTACTGTACTTAATTGTCAAGATATTTTAATACTGTAATGCCGATTTGATCAGAGTTATGGCTATTGTTGCTCAGGTGAGCGATGTGGCCCCTGGGCCTCTTGTTTTACTTTTACATGAAACATTTGATTTATATCTATTTGTATGCAAAGTTTTGGAAAGATGACATTACTAATATTTTTTTACTATGCATTATAATTTGATTACTCCAACATTTTATAACAATCTTTAACATATGCTCTTGTGTTCATTATGTACTTGCATTTAAAGTCATTAGTAAAGTAGTGGTTCTTTTTAAAATTTGACTTAAATATTACTTTTATTAATATTCACTACATGTGTTCAACTTCTTACTGTATTAAAATCATAATTAAATAATAGTTCAAACTATAAATATTTGTTTGATTTCTTCAAATAATCAATTTCCATGCCAGATTTTAGCAATAATTTCAGGAAAGTTATCATTTCTGTTTGGTGCCCCATATTTAAAAAAAAAATGGCATGTGACATGGGTCACAAATAAAATAAATGAATATTTTAAGTCCCCATCTTTATATCTAAATGAGTTTTGGATGATTGACATTACTTGTTGTAATATAATATATGAAATTTTATGATCTGATATAATATTGTATTATATAATATGATATTGTATCATATGATATAATATTGTAAAAATCATTTGATATTGTATAACATATATCATATCATATAATACAAAATCGTATCATATGATTAAAGCATAAAAATGTACAGACTTGTAAGTAATTGGCTAACTTTTGTTGAGTGGTCAAGCAAAGATGTTTATCTTTCAGTTATTTACCCATACAGTTTAATTATTTTTTCAGTTGTTAATTGTAATTAGTGATTTCAAGGCCCAGAATTCGAAACTTTCGATCTTGAATCTTTCAAAATGGAGAAATATTTTAAAAAGCCATATTGAAGTGGAGATGCTCAAAATAAGGTTCTTAACAATATGCAACCTAATTTTTTTTTGTTAAACAGCCCCTATTAAAGGGACCTAGACACAATTTGAGATGGAAATTTAATATTTAAGTTTTGTGTATAAAATGGTTTACTTGTAAATTTTGAATGATTCACCGACATTTGAATGTTAGAAGTATAAAGTTGCAAGCGAGATACAGAGGAAAGAAGTTGTTCTTATGTAAACAAAGCTTGAGTCTTATATTTGTTTACAAATAATGTAAAGTAAAGAAATTAACATTTCTTTGACAAAATATCCTGTGGCAAACAAGATGAACTGATTCATTGTGTTCATAAATAATTTTATCAACAACAAAAAGCAACATTAGATTGAAACTATGCCACTACAAAACATGTGTAAACAATAACAGAACTCGAGCTTTGTTTACAAAACAAAGAATTCTATAGCTATCCTCTGTAACTCGCTTGTAACTCGATATTTGACTTTCAAATTTTGACAAAGCATTAAAAACATCGATATTGACCATTCTATACATTAAAAATGGAAAAAATAAATTTTGAAAAAATTGAGCTTGAATCGTAACAAATTTCTAAACACTTGTTGAACTATATTTGTTTAAAATCAAAAGACCTTTCATTTGATAACAAGAAAAAGAGGCTGGACCTCAAATTAGGGTCCAAAAGGGGTCAAAAGTCTTCTCCAGTATGATGTTTATAACAATGTAAACTATCAAAATTTCGTAAAATGGCCCCAATAAGGAGATGAGGGGTCAGCCTCAAAAAAGTCTTTCTCTGTCAGATGTTTCAAGAACGGTAACTAATTTGTAAACATGTTTTGAACAATATGTGTTTAAAATCAAAAAACCTTTCATTTGATAGCAAGAAAAAACGGCTGGCCATTTAAATTAGGGGCCTAAAGGGGTCAAAAGTCTTTCCTCAATAGCTCTTTTCTAAAAAATATTTTGTTATATGTTATAGGAGCAAATTTAAAATGATTATCTTACAGTTATTGACCCATAAAATATAAATAAAAAATTTTCTCACAGGTTACATAATTAGCGGTTTAAGGAACTAGAAATCTAATCATTTATATTTCAAAAAGGAGAAATATATTTAAAAGCAATTTAGAAGGGACACACTCAGGATGCTCAGAATGATGTATATTAGAGTATGCAACCATCAATACATGTATTTTGTTAAATAGCCAGATATCCCAAGAACGATATCAAATTTCTAAACACTTGTTGAACAAAATATGTTTAAAATCAAAAGGCCTCTCATTTGATATAAAAAAGGGGCTGGCCCCTCACATAAGAACCAAGAGGGGTCTAAAGTCTATAGCTCTTTACTTTTCTCATTTGTTACATAATTAGGGATTTGATGGGGCTGGAAGTTCAAAAGTTTGATCCAAAGCTTTTTTCTGATCAGACTGATCATGAAGACTCCATCTCCATATCAGATCATGTTTTGTTGTCAAATATCAAAGTCAAGGTCATATCCTCTTCTAAAACTTGGATGGAAGACCTTCTCATTGCTCGCAACGAGATCATATAATTTATTCCTATTTCCAGTACAGTACTCTTTACACAAGCAATGTGTCTTTGTACTACATGTACAAATAGTTATATCAATGGTATCAATTAATCTCTCTATCTCCAAAATATGAGACATTTTTGTAAAATTGTGAATTGTTGTATTTGAAGGCTTGTGAGTGTGCTAAAATTTATGAAATTTTTAGTAGTTGGATGGCGGCCCCTTACCAAAATATTGACCTTCTGGCAACACATTCTGGCATTATTGCAGCAATATTGCAGCAACATTCTGGCAATACATTGCGGCAATGTTGCTGCAGTATCGTTTTTCGTATGCAAATGAGATTGCGGCAATATTGCCAGAAAGATGTTGCCGCAA
>WFKH01011581.1:30722858-30745942 GCA_016163765.1 Magallana hongkongensis | reverse complement strand
CACCTGAGCTGAAAGCTCAAGTGAGCTATTCTAATCACATTTTGTCCATCCGTCTGTCTGTCCGTCTGTAAACTTTTTACATTTTGAACTTCTTCTCTAAAACCGCTTGGCCAATTTCAACCAAATTTGTCACAAAGCATCCTTATGGGAAGGCGAATATAAATTGCAGAAATGAAAGACCGATCTTTATTCAAAGCGGAGAAAACCTCGAAACTGTAGAAAAAGGGGGGTGCCTTTTTAAAAATCTTCTTCTCAAGAACTACAGAGTCAAATTCAACGTAATTTAGCATGAATAATCCTTATGGAAAGGAAAATATAAATTGCAAAAATTATGGGCTAATTCTGTTTCAAATCTGAGTTATTACGAAAATAATAATAAAGGAAAGGCATGTTTCAATCAGTTTATAGCTTCGGGTTCGGTATTCCATACTTCTGAAATGAGGTTCTTTGTTTAAAGCAGCCATGACGTATGATAAACGGGTCGATCTGACAAAGATGAAATTTGTTTGTTGTACAACAGTTCGCGTGCGAAGGAAATCTTTGAAACATGCAAAATACATTGGTGCCGATTTTGTGAAGTAAATTAAGGTTAAATATTTCAATGCGTTGACAGTTTTCACATATGACGGTGGTGTTAGCTTGTTTTGATTTTCGTTTCGTTTTCGTTATTTATGCTTTGTAACCTGGGAACTATCGCCTGTATTTAGTAATTTTTACGTATCAAATCAAACAGAGACTTCGGTAAATCAGACAGTTGACTGTTTACCTGTGCAAATTAAGCAAAATCTGATGTATTAACAAAGTACTAAAATACAATTCATTCTATCGGTAATTCGGTATGATCTTTTGCGTAATGGTTGATTAATGCAATGTGTTTTGTTGAGATGCTCAGCATTTTCTCGAGTTTATTCAGTTTAAATAGAGTTTAATATCGCTGACGGAAATATGTAGGTATATATATGATATTCATTTTGAAAAATAAATTGTGCTCTTTATTTGTTATAGTGCATGTTTCTTATGTTTAATTGTTTACAATTTCAATTTACTAACCATATTTGAGTGTAAAGCTTCGAATTATAAGCAAGATACAGAGCTTTGCTCACAATTCTATGTTTGCACACAGATCTGAGGCCATTCTTTTTTTTCCATTTTAAATGCTGAATAGGAAATACCAAGTTAAAAATCTTAAGCTGAATGTAATAAACTCATGTGAACAAAATATGACTCAAACCTAGCAGAATTGTGAGCTCTGTATCTTGCTTATAATTCTATGATTGACGCTGTAAGGACGATTGCACTTGTGGGCCCCGGTAAAGAGTGAAAAAAATAAAGATTCAAATTAAGCATATTTATTTACCTAACATCACCTATTGATATCTAATTCATAAGAATCAACAAGTTTTAGCGCTGAATTTACTGTATATAAAAAGCACGAAGCTTTACAACATAGCAGGGGTCAGCCGACACACGTGGGTTCTATCCAGGTAGACATTTGTCAAATGTGCTCACTGTAAAACATTGACACGTTTTAAATCGCTTTCCATCAACTTTGTATGGTCAGGAATGTTTGTTTGATCGCTATGGTAATATGCAACTTCAAAGCTTTATTCTATTTTTTTTCAGACTTGAAATAATGCATAAAGTATAATTCAGCAAACGTGCCAATCGATCCACCAACAGAATAATGTTGATTTTAATGTCTCCTCCCTCTGATTTAAATAGACACAATTCAAGTAGGTTCGGTTTGATTTTTCCGGATTTAGATTATCTATAGGCATTTAAAAATCCTCAATTTTTTAAACTGTGTGCTAATTTTGGTAAATTTAAGCATGCATATAAATCAGAAGTATCCATCAGTGCTTAAATGTTATGGGAAAAAGCAATTTGTGGATATTTTCTACATAAAAACGGTACTGAAAAAGGGCCCATTCTCTATAGCTTAAGTGCACTTGTTCTTTTGATTGATCATTAGAAATGTCTCGCTAAACGTTAAATACTTGTACAAAAAATTAAAGGATGATATGCTGTAACTACTCTCTGGGGCCCCCTCTTTATACATTAAATAATATGAAATCTACATCATTTTTGATAGTTTTTCACACACGAGTAAATAAAAACGACACCGTTAAAACAGTTTCCATAGTTCTGACACATTTCTGTTACGGGGATAAAGGCATTATCGCTATTGCTAAGAAAATATTACAGCGGAAAATTATCCTGGTTTCTAGCCATTTGTTGTTTTTGAATAAAGATGAAAATAATGGGTGGGCCTTAGTAAAATAGAGTGATATGCCTGTCACTACATTGATTTTTATAGTTCTTTAACATGTCACGTGACAACATTTTTCATTCCAGTGTATTCATCAATCAAGTGTGAGTAAGGTTATAAAAGTCACACGAGGTTACGCCAGGTAAACAACAGTCGTTTAATTATAATGGGGAAGACAAATTAAATTTTTGAATGTTTTTAATTTTAGGAATTGAGCGCATTGAGGTACAATTTTCTTCTTCACATCCATAGGATTTTTTTTAATAAAATACAATAACTATTATAATATATTTTTTAAAAAAATACAATAACTAGTAAGTAGTTGAGGAAGAAAATGTACCTATATATGCTCTCATATATTTTGATCGCTTTATAAAGTGGGGGGAGAGGGGGGAAGGGGCAGAACGAAAATATAGGGAATTAGAAGTTAACAGTGTACCCCTACCAAATGTTTAGTGTTATATCTTGCGTAGGATTTTCTTATTCTCGGTAAAAATAGTATTCCATAAAGGTACAATGTCTAAGACTACCATGGCCCCATGGGCCTCTTGTTAGTTATCTCTAGCAATATGCGAGTTAAGATATAGATAAAAATGCTCAATAACTTTGCCAATAATTGTATGCAGTTAAGGTACTCACTAGGCACCACAGTATCTTGAACATGGGACATCTCGAATACCCCGTTTATGTCAAAGTCTACCGCAGGTCCCAACTGTTTTCTTTTTATAAATAATTTAAGATAAACCTCCTGATATCTCGAATACGGTAAACTCAAATATTTTGTTTATGTTGAAGTATTTTCAAAGTCTTGATCAATAATTTTACTGAGTTTTATTAGTTTATCTTGATCGAAATTAAGTCATTTTTCCAGTCAACTGATCATTATTGGTATCATTACTTTACACATTTCTGCCTGCAGCAATATTCACAATTTTCAAAACTT
This sequence comes from Magallana hongkongensis, assembly GCA_016163765.1. Taxonomy (NCBI): domain Eukaryota; kingdom Metazoa; phylum Mollusca; class Bivalvia; order Ostreida; family Ostreidae; genus Magallana; species Magallana hongkongensis. The sequence continues at coordinate 30,742,730 of WFKH01011581.1, read as the reverse complement.
CTGTTACCTCAAACTGTTGTGGTGTAAGGTAATCATGATGGCAGTTTGAGTGTTTAATGGAGTATTCCACTAATTAATGAAATTTAAATAGAATAACCAAGATTACCGATAATATGTTTAATAAGACACACTAATTATTGTACGGATAAACATACCTTTTAACCTTTCAGAGCTACTATGTGGGAGAATCTCCCCCTTACCAACTTGACTAAGAGGGAGAATTTGCGTGAAAAGTTATTACATTTTTTATATAATTGCATTCATTTTAAATGGTGTCTCTATATAAATGATTTAAAATGAAACTCCAGATATCTCAAATAAAGGGAATGGACATGTAATTATTTCTATGACTGCCAGTTTGCAAGTACAGTTTCTGTTTCTTTCTTTTTAACACACCTATTTTGTTTGTTTGGTACAAAACAAGGAGCTAATGGTGTCACTTCTTATATTAGATTTATTGAGAAAAGAATTTTTGCTGACAGGATAAACACACAAAATTAATTTTGCTTATTTTTAGCTCACCTGAGCTCACCTGAGCTGAAAGCTCAAGTGAGCTTTTCTGATCACTTTTTTGAGGCCACAATTGGGGGATGAATTTTTACATAGGAATATATAGAGAAAATCTTTAAAAATCTTCTTCTCAAAAACTATTAGGCCAGAAAAGCTCAAATTGGAGTGGAAGCATCCTCAGATAGTGTAGATTAAAGTTTGTTTGAATCATGGTCCCCAGGGGTAGGGCGGGGCCACAATGGGGGGTCAAATTTTTACATAGGAATATATAGAAAAAAATCTTTTAAAATCTTCTCAGAAACAGATCGACCAGAAAAGCTGAAATTTGTTTGAAAGCATCCTCGGTTAGGGTAGATTCAAGTTTGATAAAATCATGATCCCTGGGTGTAGGATGGGCCCACAATGGGGGGTCAAATTTTTACATAGGAATATATAGAGAAAAACCATTAAAAATCTTCTTCTCAGAAACCAATCAGCCAGAAAAGCTATTACTTGTGTGGAATTATCTTCAGATAGGGTAGATTAAAGTTGTGTGGAATTATCTTCAGATAGGGTAGATTAAAGTTTGTACAAATCATGATCCCTAGAGGTAGGATGGAGCCACAATGGGGGGTCAAATTTTTACATAGGAATATATAGAAAGAAATCTTTTAAAATCTTTTAAAATCTTCTCAGAAACAGATCAACCAGAAAAGCTGAAATTTGTGTGAAAGCATCCTCGGTTAGGGTAGATTCAAGTTTAAATCTTTTAAAATCTTTTAAAATCTTCTTCTCATAAACAGATCGACCAGAAAAGCTGAAATTTGTGTGAAAGCATCCTCGGTTAGGGTAGATTCAAGTTTGATAAAATCATGATCCCTGGGTGTAGGGTGGGCCCACAATAGGGGGTCAAATTTTTACATAGGAATATATAGAGAAAAACCTTTAAAAATCTTCTTCTCAGAAACAGATCAACCAGAAAAGCTGAAATTTGTGTGAAAGCATCCTCAGTTAGGGTAGATTCAAGTTTGATAAGATCATGATCCCTGGGTGTAGGTTGGGGCCACAGTGGGGGTCAAATTATCACATCTGAATATATAGAGGAAAGTCTTTAAAAATCTTCTTCTCAGACACCGATCGGGCAGAAAAGCTGTTACTTGTGTGGAAGCATCCTTTGTGGTACAAAAGATTCAGGTTTGTTCAAAACATGATCTCCAGGGGTAGGGTGGGGCCACAGGGGGGGGGGGGGGGGGAGGTTTCAAACTTTTACATAGGAATATATAGAGTAAATCTTTTTTCATCTTCTAAAACACAATTTGCCTAGAAAAGCTGTAATTTAGTCAATTTAGATAGTATAGATTAAAATTTATCAAAATCATATTCTTCAGGAGCAGGGTTGGGCACATGGGGGGGGGGGGGCTAATTTTACAAAGGAAAACATTTAAATTATCCACAAAAACTTTAATGTTATTATATATGGTTTTCCTTATATGCAAGCATTTTGGCATATTGTTGATTCTTTAAAATTGTTTAGACTTTGGCCCCTGGACAATTCTTGGGCCTCACAAGGGGTTCAAAGTTTGATGTAGGTTTATAATCTATATATAAACAGTTGTTTAAGTCTGATTCTCGAGAACTGCATTGCTTAATATATAATATGACTGTAAAATCATCCTGTTTATACAAAGGGGGTCAATGATAAACATAAGAATATGCAGGGGAATTTTTTTTTTATACAGGATTAATTATACGACATTGTTAAAATATTTTGAATATGACTCCATAAAGCTGCATGATTTTATTGTGGCTATTGTTGCTCAGGTGAGCGATGTGGCCCATGGGCCTCTTGTTTAATTGATATTGAACCCCAGTTAATACAATATCCAATGTGCAGGGATGCGCATGCATTCATAAGAGTGGTCTTGTTTTAAAAAGCTCTCACCAAATACATGTACCATTACATGAGCATTTCAAGCTGTCATTTTGTGAAAACTATATGGAAAAGTGTTAATGTGCTACATGTCTTAACATCTTTGTGGGGACTTTTGTGATTTTGAGGACTGTAGTTCTAACAGGGTTGCATTATGTCAAATATGCAAACCAGACAAAGGAATCGTAACAACAGTTTATTCTCGGAGCATTTGGATAAGCAAGAGCCCTGGAAAAGCAGTGTTATACCTGATGAATGGGCACGACACAAAAGCCTGTCTAACTGTAGCCAGGAGTGACCACAATGACACGAGTGGCCCAATTCAGACGATTGCTATGAACAAGATGGATTTCTTGACAGAATAACGTCTTGCGCAAAATCACGACAAAATAGCCAGTGAGTTGGAGACCTTACATGAAGAGAACTCTCATCTTCGAGAGAAAGTTCAACTTTTCAAATCTATAGTCATAAAACTAGACTGCAAAATTACTCAGAATCAAAACGACATCATTGATCTTAAATCAAACTCAATGAAACATAATATCCTTATTCATAGCTTGGTGGAAGAAGATGTAGAAAACCTATTTGTCAAAATACTGGCACTGAAGAACATTTTTGAATAGATATCAAGTTTAGTAATATCCACAGAAACGCATGGGGTAAGCAGGATAAACCTTACTCCATTACGGATTGACTTATCAACTTCCCCGACAAAGTAAAAAATCTGAGTGCCCATAAAGAGAGAAAGGACAAAGCCCCTAAGCTTCCTTTTTACATTACCCTGCAGCAATTTATCCAGATTACCATAAACAGGAAGAAGCTGATCGAAGTCAGACACATCCTAGGCAACAGACTGGTTTTCTGAAATGGAACAGTCTGTAACAGGGCTGTCAGGGATAATTATAGTCTTGAAACGGAGAGCTGAACATGTCCTTTTGTTGGATGAGAGTTTAAAGCAGAAATCTTAGTCCCTAACACCTTAAAAAGCAGTCCAATAGCAGAATCGGGGGAACAAGCTGCTAAGGTAGACACTTATGCCAAAATGCGGGAATCAATGCACTTTGTAAACTGAGTGGTTAACTGATAAATTATACTCAATATGGAATTTGGTGTATTTACTAACCCCCCTCCTCTCCCCTCCCTCCCCCAAGCTTAAGCTAAGCATTATGATTGTCTTGAAATTATAGATTTTTGTTAATCAACTCCTACTAACTTTATTCTCTTCTATAAGTTGTGTTGCATTTTATTCATCACTATTTTATTTTTTGTACATTTTTATCTTATTTCGAAAATGGGACCCCCCCCCCCCCCCCCCCCCCCCCCCACTTCTAGATTTATTGTCGGAAATCTACACTTTTAGTTTTGGTTTCCTCTTTACAAAACCATTTTTAGGTTTCCGGTATTATTATTGACTGGGCATAAATACAGCATGAAAACGATAGCATGAGCTCAGATAAATAGTTTAAGTTTATGTAATATCTGTAGGTAAGTCAGATAGATTTACATATCTGAATGTGTTATTTACTCATAATTGTATATACATGTAGTCTTTATTTTTTTATCACGTTTCTCTACTTTTCTCACCTGCACTTTGTTCTTTGTTTATATTAGTGCATTATTATGGAACGCCATAGCTGCCTTATGTGGTTATTTCATGAGAATATGGTGCTTCTTAGCTCACCTGAACAGAAGATTCATGTGTGCTTTCGTGATAACCTGTTGTCCATCTGTCTGTCCGTCTGTCAGTAAACTTTTCACATTTTTGACATCTTCTGTAGAACCACTGGGCCAAATTTAACCAAACATGGTACAAAGCATCTTTATGGGAAGGGGATTCAAAATTGTTAAAATAAAGAGCAAAACCCTTTTTAGAAGGGAGATAATTGAAAAACAGTGAAAATAGGGTGTGTGTCTTAAAAATCTTCTCAAGAACCACTGCACCAGAAATGCTAATATTTACACCAAAGCTTGTATATATATATAGTAAAGATTTTCTAAATTGTTAAAATCATGACCCCTGGACCAATACTGGGGCCCTAAGAGGGGTTCAAAGTTTAACTTAGAAATATATTGGGAAAATGTTTGAAAATCTTCTGCAGCATATATTAATTCTACTTGTATATTTATATTTTACAATGCCAAATAAACTACTGTATACGGGGAAATATTTGCCCCCATTTTATTTTCGCCACTTTCGCCTTCGTTGTCAGTGGGCGAATTTAAGACTGCGCGAATTCTAATGTTTCATATTATCTCTCTTTAAATACAACTGTGCCTGGGCGAATTCAATGCAGGGCGAAACTGTTTGCAGGTGTAGAAGGGCGAAAATTACATTAGGCTAAAATAGCCCTGTATACAGTATATTGAATAAGATAGTTAAAAAAATAAATTTTTACAGAGTTTAGCAAGAGACTATATTTTGTGGTGGAAGGTTTTGAAGAAAAAAATACCCATTTATTTTAACTCAATACCAGTCATGATAGTTTTAGAGTACTGTTACTTTAGCTTCCTGATTTTCAGTGCAGACCAAACTTCCAGACAGTTAATGTGCATTACGATATCTTCATGTTGTTCAGAAAAACATGTTTGAACATTTTTTAAGTATTTCTATCAACATATTTTGGCAAATTAAGCTTATATTTTATAAAAGTCAAGAAAAAATGAACTCCAATTTTTGCCTAAAATTAGCTTATTTCATGCCATATCTCAAAGGACCATATTAGATAAGGTCCAATATCTCCCCCCCCCCCCCCCCCCCTTTTTCCCAAATTTAAAAATACATCATATCATACTGATATTTTAATGGTATATAAAACTACATATGTAAGTTACAGAAATCTTAAAGTTTTACAGCATGGTTCATTCCTCTATGACATAAATCACATAAATGGGGCAATTCCCGCCATTTCTCAAATGCTTGAAAAATTCATCAGTTTTAAGCTCACCTGAGCTGAAAGCTCTAGTGAGCTATTCTGATCACATTTTGTCTGTCATCAGTCTGTCCGTCTGTCTGTCTGTCTTTCCGTCTGTCCGTCTGTAAACTTTTCACATTTTCAACATCTTCTCAAGAACCACTGGGCCAATTTCAATAAAACTTGGCACAAAGCATCCTTAGCCTAAGAGGATTCAAAGTTGTGAAAATTAAAGACCAAGCTCTCTTACAAGGGGAGATAATTCGGAATTAATGAAAATTTTTGAGAAATTTTAGAATAAATCTTCTTCTCAAGAAACATTTGGCCAGGAAAGCTGAAACTTGTGTGGAAGCATCCTCAGGTAGTGTACATTTAGAGTTGTGAAAATCATGACCCACGGGGGTACGATGGGGCACAATGGGGGGGGGGGGATCGACTTTTTAAATAGAAATATATAGAGTAAATCTTTAAAAATCTTCTTCTCAAAAACCATTAGGCCAGGAAAGCCGAAACTTATGTGAAAGCATCCTCAGGTAGTGTACATTCAAAGTTGTGAAAATCATGATCCCTGGGGGTAGGATGAGGCCACAATGGGGGGGGGGGGGGTCGAATTTCTACATAGGAATATATAGAGTAAATCTTTAAAAATCATCTTCTCAAGAACTATTTGGCCAGGAAAGCTGAAACTTATGTGGAAGCATCCTCAGGTAGTGAAGATTTAAAGTTGTAAAAATCATGATCCTCCGGGGGTAGGGTGGGGCTGCAATGGAGGGTTGATTTTTAACATAGGAATATATAGAGTAAATCTTTAAAAATCTTCTTCTCAAGAACCATTTGGCCAGAAAAGCCAAAACTTATGTGGAAGCATTCTCAGGTAGTGTAGATTCAAAGTTGTGAAAATCATTACTCCCGAGGGTAGGACAGGGCCACAATGGGTGGGTCGAATTTTAACATAGGAATATATAGAGTAAATCTTTAAAAATCCATTTGGCCAGGAAAGCTGAAACTTGTGTGGAAGCATCCCCAGGTAGTGAAGATTCAAAGTTGTAAAACTCATGACCCCCGGGGGTAGGGTGGGGCTTCAATGGGTGGGGTCGACTTTTTACATAGGAATATATAGAGTAAATCTTTAAAAATCTTCTTCTCAGAAACTAATCAGCCAGGAAAGCTGAAACTTGTGTGGAAACATTCTCAGGTAGTGTATATTTAAAGTTGTGAAAATCATGACCCCCAGGGGTAGAGTGGGGCCACTATTGGGGATCGAATTTCTACATAGGAATATATAGAGTAAATCTTTGAAAATCGTCTTCTCAGAAACTAATAAGCCAGGAAAGCTGAAACTTGTTTGGAAGCATCCTTAGGTAGTGTAGATTCAAAGTTGTAAAAATCATGATTCCTGGGGGTAGAGTGGGGCCACAATGGGGGTGAAAATTTTACATAGGAATATGAAGAGTAAATCTTCTTCCCATAAACTAATCAGCCAGGTGATTATTTAATGTTGTTTAGACTTTGGTTTCTGGATGATTCCTGGACGATTGGGTCTCGCAAGGGGTTCAGAGTTTGATGTAGGTTTATATCCCATTTATAAACAATTGTTTAGGATCTTTTTGAGAGCTGCAATGCTCAACATGTGATATGACTATAAAATCATCCTGTTAGAAAAGGGACTTGATTATAAACATAAGAATATCCAGGAGGAAAAATGGATTTTTATTTATACAGGATCTACATGTATTATACTACATTTTCAAGATATCTTGTGTTATGACTTCTGTAAGCTGATTTTATCATGCCTATTGTTGCTCAGCCGAGCGATGTGGCCCATTGGCCTCTTGTTATGAAAAATCTTGTTATTGCTTGCTCCTACTGCCTGCACTGTTTCGGAGAAGGCAACGTTCAAACCTTAGATATGCCTGACGTCATGACGATTACTGGAAGATGTGTTAATAAAATGGTTTCAATGCATAGTAATTAGGGTCTTTGTTTTCAATGGAAGACCCTATTGTTTTTGTTTGGTTTCTTTTTCTCTATTTAGGGTCTTCCGTTTCCAACGGAAGACCCTATTGTTATTCTACAGTTTCTTTTTCTTTATTAAGGTCTTCCGTTTCCAACGGAAGACCTTATTGTTTTTGCTTTGTTTCTTTTTCCCTATTATTATTATTAGGGTCTTCTGTTTCCAACGGAAGACCCTCTTGTTATTCTATGGTTTCTTTTTCTTTTTTAAGGTCTTCCGTTTCCAACGGAAGACCTTATTGTTATTGCTTTATTTCTTTTTCCCTATTGTTAAGGTCTTCCGTTTCCAACGGAAGACCTTATTGTTTTCGTTCGGTTTCTTTTTCCCTATTATTATTAAGGTCTTCCGTTTCCAACGGAAGACCTTATTGTTTTTGTTCGGTTTCTTTTTCCCTATTATTATTATTAAGGTCTTCCGTTTCCAACGGAAGACCGTATTATTTTCGTTCTGTTTCTTTTTCTTCATTATTTTTCTTTTTTTTTCCAACAAATTTTGTGCACGCGATTTCACGAAAATGACTTAACCGATTTTCATGAAACTTTCAGATATGATAAATAATGATCTGACCTTTATACGCATTTTTTTTATTTTGATGACGTCATATCCGTTTCTGAAATATTGACGTTTTAGCGATTTTCAGAGGGTCGGTTTGTCCTGGGATCTTCTCCTTAACGAGTGAAGATATTGAGTTCAAACTTTCAGGGATTGTAGACGAAAGATTGAAGATGTGTCTTTAGGCATTCATTTTTGTCTGACTCTAAAGGCGTTGAAGCTCGCCTGGACCCGAAAATTGAGATTTAAAAAAGTCATCATTTTTCGAGGTTTTCTTTGTTTATCTCTTTTCTGAAAAATATTTTGTCAAAACATGTAATGCAAAAAGAGTTTATATTAACAAAAGCTTTCATTTGATATCAAGAACAAGGGGCTGGCCCCTCAAATAAGGGGACCAGAGGGCTCTTAAGTATTTTATCTGTATGGGTTTACTAAGGGATATTTTGTGAAAGGTTATAGAAGCAAATATGTTTGTCTTACAGTTATTTATCCAAGCAATGCAATGCTTTTATCATGTGTTATCTAATTAGGGGTTTTTAGGGGTCAAAAGTCCAAAATTTTGATCACCCATATCTCAGAAAGAAAAAAATATTTTGAAATGCAGTCTAGAAGGAAAGATGCTCAAAATGATGTACTAAACAATATGCAATCTTACAAATTTTGTTAAACGGCCCCTATAAGGAGATAAGGAATCGGCCCCTAAAACGTTCTTTCCTGTATATCTTAAAAATGGTAACGAATTTCTAAACACTTGTTGAACAAAATGTGTTTAGAATTAAAGGACCTTTTATTTGATATCATGAAAAAGGGGCTGGCCCCTCAAATTAGGGGACCAGAGGGCTCTAAAGTCTTATCTACAGCCCTTTACTGAGAGATATTTTGTGAAAGGTTATAGAAGCAAATATGTTTGTCTCACAGTTATTTATCCAAGCAATGCAATGCTTTTATCATGTGTTACCTAATTAGGATTTTTAGGGGTCAAAAGTCTAAAATTTTGATCACCTATATCTTAGATAGGAAAAAATTTTGAAATGCAGTCTAGAAGGAAAGATGCTCAAAATGATGTATTAAACAATATGCAATCTTCCAAATTTTGTTAAACGGCCCCTATAAGGAGATAAGGAATCGGCCCCGAAAACGTTCTTTCCCATATATCTCAAGAACGGTTACGAATTTTTAAACACTTGTTGAACAAAATGTGTTTAGAATTAAAGGACCTTTTATTTGATATCAAGAAAAAGGGGCTGGCCCCTCAAATTAGGAGACCAGAGGGCTCTAAATTCTTTTATCTACAGCCCTTTACTGAGAGATATTTTGTGAAAGGTTATAAAGCAAAATTAGGTATAATACGTTTATATATCCTAACAATATAATGATTTTCTCATGCGTTACCTAATTAGGGTTTTTAGGGCACAGAGGTAAAAAAGTTTAATCTTTTCTATCTCAATTGGAAGAAATGCAAGTATTTAAAAAAGCAACGTAAGAGAACTTATAAAAACAACACAGAAAAGCATTATGCTCCACTCCTCTTTCCAGATCATGTTTTGTTGTCGAAAATCAAAGTCGATGATGTCATATCACATTCTATAAATTGGACGGAAGACCTCCTCGTTGCTCGCAACGAGATCGTGTCTAGTTATTTTTATTTTTTTTCCAACCAATTTTGTGTACACGATTTCTCTAAAACTACTCGACCGATTTACATGAAACTTTCAGATCTGAGAGATAATGATCTAAACCTTATTGGAAATTGGAAATTTTTAATGATGATGTCACTTCCGGTTTTGAGATATTGAGAATTTAACGATTTTGAGAGGGTCTGCTTGTCCAGGGGTTAACTCCTAAACGATTTAAGATATTGGGTTCAAACTTTCAGGGATTGTAGACAAAAGGTTGTAGATCTGACATGTGGTGTATATATTTTCCTGTGGGCAAAAGCGCCGAAGCACGCCCGAGCTCGAAAATAACGGTTAAAACGTCATGAATTTTCGTGGTTTTCTTTCAATATCTCTTTTGTCGATAGTATTTTGTTAAAAGATGTAGAACAAAAAAGCTTTATAAAGTCAAGAGCTTTCATATGACATAAAGAAAAAGAGGCTTGTCCTTCAAAGTAGGGGCCGATAGGGCTCTAAAGTCCTTTACTTATAACTTTTAACTGTGAAATATTTTATTATATATTATAGAAGCAATTATGTTCATCATAACGTCATTGAACTATACATGACAATTATTTACTCATTTGTTACGTAATTAGGGATTTAAAGGGGCCAGAAGTCAGAAATTTTGATCCTCAATATCTCAAAATGGAAGAAGATTTTGAAAACAATATTAAACAGAAGATGCTCAAAATAGTGCGCTTAACAATATGCAACCATAATTTCTTTGTTATCAGGTCCCTAAAAGGAGTTACAGGGTCGGCCCCTAAAACGATCTTTTCCAGATATCTCGAAAACGGTACATGATTTCGAAACACTTGTTGAACAAAATGTGTTTGAATTGACAAAAGCTTTCTTCTGACATCAAGAAAAAGGGGCTGGCCCTTCAAATTAGGGGCCGAGAGGGCTCTGAAGTCTTTTTATGATAACTTTTAAATGTGAAATATTTAGTTATACGTTATAGAAGCAATTATGTTTATCATAACGTTATTGACCTATACATGGCAACTGTTTACTCCTTTGTTACGTAATTAAGGATTTTAAAGGGACTTGGACACGATTTGAGCTCAAATTTTTCAAAATTTATTTTTTCATTTTTGATGTCTAGAATGGTCAATATGGATGTTTTTAATACTTTGTCAAAATTTGAAAGTCAGATATAGAGTTACAAGCAGGTTACAGAGGTTAGAATTCTTTGTTTTGTAAACAAAGCTCGAGTCCTGTTATTGTTTACATATATGTTGTATTGGTGTAAGTTTCAATCTAATGTTCTTTTTTGCCATTGATAAAATAAGTTATGAAGACACTGAATATGTTTTTCTTGTTTCCACAAGTTATTTTGTCAAACAAATGGCAATTTCTGTACTTTGCATTATTTGTAAACAAATATAAGACTCGAGCTTTGTTTACATTACAACGACTTCTTTCCTCTGTATCTCGCTTGTAAATTGACTTCTAACATTCAAATTTTGGCGAATCATTCAAAATACACAGATAAACTAATTTATACATAAAAATCAAAAATAATTTTTTCATCTGAAATCGTGTCTAGGTCCCTTTAAGGGGCCAGAATTCCGAAAATTTTATCCTCAATATCTAAAAATGGTGGAAAATTCTAAAGAGCAATATTAAACAGAAGATGCTCAAAATAATGCACTTAACAATATGCAACCATAATTTCTTTGTTATCCGGTCCCTAAAACGATCTCTTCCAGATATCTCGAGAACGGTACATAATTTCTAAACACTTGTTGAACAAAATGTGTTTGAATTGACAAAATAAAGAGAGTTGTTAGGTCTACAATAGCTGCTAAAGCCTTAAGTTTACAAGAGGGCTTAGAGTTGGCGCTGTATTACAGAAAACTACTGCAGGAAATCTGTCATTTGGATTCAGATAAAGTACCAATTACAGCATTTGTTGACAACAAGAGCAAGGTTGAGGCACTAAAGTCTACAAAAATGGTGGATGATAAACACCTTAGAATAGACAAAGCTGCAATAAACGAAATTAAGAATAACAACGTTCTGGTGAAATGGTTTCCAGGAAAAGTGCAACTAGCCAATTGCTTGACCAAGCGAGGAGCTGATGGCATGCAGCTACTGAACATTTTACAGACGGGAAAGATACCCGAAGAATTCACATGAAATGATATGAAAGACATTATACATCTTTAAATACATCTATTGCATGTAAAGGGGCAGAATAATCCCCAGATGACCCAAGGGTAGTCTATTTGATTTTTTAACTTTACAGTCAGATATCACAAAAGAAAAAAAAAGAAGAAATTTTAATTAATGTTCATATTTTGTGTTACATGTAATTCTCTAAGAGAGACAACTCTGCAAGTCTAAATAAAATAAGAGCTCTTCTGAAAAGGAGGTAGTTATAGTGTACTGTGTTATAAGTTGATGTGACTGTGCACATGGCATTGGAATAATTAAAATGTGAAGTCAGTGTGTGTATCCTGGATTTCATTAGCGTTAACGGGTCCTCCCCCCCCCCCCCCCTCCCCCCCCCGGAGAACAAAATTATTCCTCAGAACCCCCTGTAAAAATTTTCAGGATCCCCGCATATTACTGAATTTTTCAAAGATTGATTGGCACTTGCCGCGTTTGATGAAAAATGTGTGTAAAATGTTGTCTTTTGGCCTTCATACAGGGCATTAACCCACTGTGTTAATGTGATTCAATCGTCTATATTTAGACAATTATGATGATTAAATTAGTTTCTCAACATAAACTGCACATGCAAAAAACTACATGCAGAGAATCAAACTTACTAGACAACTTTTAAAGATCTCTATTTGCTTATATAGTTTAGTACATTTAGTAGACATGTTCTTTTCATCAATTACCTTGGCAAAGATGAACAAAAATTAGTGCAATGTTCTAAGAAAACTAGGGGGGGGGGGGGGGGGGCCAAAATGTTAAAAAACAGATTTTTATACTATAGTATTATTGGAAAAAGATGTAACAACAACTGTGATTTAGATCCAATCAAGTGATGCTGCTTTAGATATAACCGAAATGTTACAGATATGTTTTACATTCAATACGATGAACACGATAAATTACATGTCTGAGCATGCATCACTTAAAAGTTAACAAGATAGTTACATGAACAAATAAAAAGATAAAAACTTAAAGCTGACATGAATTCATTAATACGCATTATTTCCTTTTTATCTCCGACTACCGCCATATTAGTTGTCGATTTCTATTGTTCTGCTCATCGCTACACACCCCCTATACAAGGCCGAAAGCACTATTCATGCTTCACCGCATTCAGGTATTCCATACACCCAAACACGTTACCTTGGACAAAAGACAGAAACGCGTTTTGAACAAAAATAATATGACAACCACTGCACTGGCAAGAAATATCCAATAAACGATGAAACAAGACAGACTGAAATCCAGGCACAGATACTTTAAAAATTCCTCAATAATTGTAGACCGTTTTTCTGTGTATGTTATAACATCGCAAATGCACAAACCACACACTGTGGCATATCGAGCAGTGTCAATCATCGCATGGATTTTAGAAACGGAATGGATGGAAACGATGTTACGTTGTTACTTTCTTGGATTTACTATCATTTAGCTACTGTGTTAGATGTAGTGCCGCCGGGGTTTCAGAAAGATGCAGACGTTATGCACTCTGTATGAACGACACACGTTTTTCGATGTGCTTGCGAAGTAAGGCAGCACTATCTGTGCAAAATAATATGGATACCTTGGAAATTCTTTCAAAGAATAAATATATTTTGTATTTCATCAATTGTTGTTTCCTTTATTCTTTATTACAAACATTTCACTACAATGTGTAGTTCATGCATTTAGAAGTCAGTGGAACGTGAATGCCTCGATCGGAAAGCAACTGACCGTAACTTTCTCAACCGGTATATATACCCCAGTGGCAGTAGAGGAGCGATCGAAACTAATATGGCGACCAAATGCTTTTATGAATTCATGTCAGCTTTAATAGATAAGTTCCAGACAATCCCTGAAAAATTGATAAAAAATGACTAACTAAGCCCTAAGAGCTAAGAGCCCTAGGCCCAAGACATTATTTTCATCCAATCTAAGATTAAAAGTACATGTATTCATACATGTTAACCTCCAGTGGTGAAAAACAGGTAGATTTACAACCCAAAAGAGGTAGCATTGCGCGCGGCCTTTTTGCGTATATTTCAAAGCACATATTTTATATATATGTAGATAGAGTTTCTGATTAGTAATTAAGGATATAAACTAAAAGTTAAAAGAATTTTAAAATTTATTAATATCAACACATGCAAAAAAAAGTTTGCATGCATTTACCATCAAATTGATCAAGCTATTTATTTGGAGGAAAAAAATCTTTGTTTGCAGAGACTTTAACAATTGCCATTGTTCAGTAAAAATAGGTTAAGTTGCCAAAATTTAACTTATAAGAGAAGTAAGAACCAGTAGTAAACCGTATATTCTTTTTCAATATCAAAAATGATGTTTACATGCTTATCAGTGATTGCAGTGATGCAATGTTGCAATAAACTGCAAGTCAAGTTTACTGTTATGGGCAAGTTGAATGAAATATTCAGTCATCGTTAAAGCCATGTGTGAAATAGCAAAGCTTCTTTTTCCTTGGTGAGAATAATATAGACATGTCTTGTAACTAATGTAATTACTGGAAGTGGCTTCTTTCATCGTACAATGTAAAACACATGCTTGAAAAACTTGTCATTCACCAACTTAAAAAAGTGTTTGTATGCTCCTGATTCAAGTCACTTGCTAATTTCAAACCTGACAAGATTTTTGGACCACAATGGCTCCCAAAATAGCTATCTATCAGAACAACGAACATATTTTGAAGAAAAGCAGTAGATTTTCTAATAAAAGTGGGAGACAGAGCTAAAAAGTGGTAGACCGGTGTAAAGCGATAGAGTTAACATGTATGATGTATTAACCTAATTAGGCTTTATGCCATATAAGGAGTATAATAACACAACATATCGATAGTATATCAATTAACTTTAATGTATATGGCCCAAGAGCAATTGTATTTTACAAACAAATCATCGTGAAACAAACTCTTAGGTTTTATGTATATCGAAAGCATTTTGTTTCTTTTACTCTATACATCTAACATTGTATCATGGCCAGGTTATCAATTTTGTATTACGTCACAAGTATGACGCAGCTGCGAAGGAAGACCTAATCAATGCTTTGCAAAGAGCTCTTTTCTAGTTCTTCATATTAATCAGTAGGAAATATAGAGCGCATTGTTGCTCCAAAACTATTTTCACCTATATTTTTGTGCATATTATTTTGCATATCATATTAAAAAATGGTGTTAGAGCAAACATGCGCTCGATTTTTCCTGTTAAAAAAACTAATAGGAAATACCTGATTTTTGCTTAAATAATTTTGTGGAATTAGATCATCAGTAATATGTCATATCTCAATTATGACATCGATCAGACAATTTATCTTGTTAAACTTCAATTATATATATTTCTAATCTTTCTTTGTTCAAATTTCTAAAGGTTAATTCTTAATTTTGAATTTTGAGCATAAAAACACTTTATCCCGCACCTAGTCCATTTTGAAATGTGACCCATACTTTTTAGCTTGCCTAAGCTGAAGGTTCAAGTGAGCTTTTCTGACCAAGATTTGTCCATTGTCTGTCGTCGTTGTCATTTTTGTTGGCATTGGCATCGTTGTCGTAAAAAGTTTTACATTTTCATCTTCTTCTCCATAACCACTGGGCCGATTTCAACCAAACACAAAGCATCACCGGGTTAAGGGAATTCAAGTTTGTTCAATAGAGGGGCCACACCCTTTTTAGAATTATTGAAAATTTGTTGGTTTTTATAAAATTTACTTCTCAGAAACTATAAGGCCGGAAAAGCTTAAATTTGTGTGGAAGCATCCTCAGGTAGTGTAGATTCAAGTTTGTTCAAAATCATGGTCCCCAGGGGTAGGGTGGCGCCACAATGGGGTGATGAATTTTCACAAAGGAATATAAAAAGAAAATCTTTAAAGGTATATGTGGCGTATTTTTAGTGAATAACAATTATAAGATCTGATAATTTGCTTCATTTCTTTACTAAAAGATAGGACTTTCACACAAATTACGCTTTACAAGTCAATCGCATAACAAAGATACAAGAAATCAAAAAAGTATTTTTGAATTTTTACCGGCACGGTAAAAAATACAAAAGATTTGAATAACTCCGCCTTAAATGGGTCACGTGACATCCATCTCGGTCTATCAACAACAATGGCGACGACGAGAAAGATAGGTATACCGTTAAGTTTGACATATTTGGCAATGAAAAAAAAGGAGACAGACTGACAAGGATATGAACAAAGGGAAGATTGTCATCGGAGACCATGAAGATTGATGTAATAGGAATTAAAGCCGAATTAAAATTAAGTTTCCATCATGAAGTTGTAGGGGTTTTGCTAGTCAGGTTCGTGCTCCATGTGTTCCATGTCTTTACTTTATAAGTTATAAACCACAAGTGGATTTTCATTTAGAGGAATTTTTGAATAAAGAATAAATAAACACTCTCAGTACATGCATTCCTCAGGGAGAGGGGGTATTTAGCCTACTCAGTTTACCGTGTCGATGATCCTAAAATCGTGTTTCATCTTTATTACACATAATTAACAATTTATATCGTTCTACATTAATGAATATCGGCACTCATGCGCAGTGGCGTTATAAATGGCGGATCACATTAATATTCATCAGACGTGTAGCAAAGTTTAGAGACAAATAACTAAAGACAGAACATGTTTTATGGGCCTAGAGTTTGTGAAACGTCTAATTATAAGAAGCATGATGTATATTTTTACTCAAACTCATGTCAAAAATTTTACTCCAAATACGCCACATATACCTTTAAAAATCTGAGAAAAAAAAAAAGGCCAGAAAAGCTTGAACTTGTGTGAAAGCATCCTCATGTAGTGTAGATTCAAGTTTCTTCAAATCATGGTCCCCTGGGGTAGGGTGGGGCCACAATGGGGTGATGAATTTTTACATAGGAAGATATAGAAAAAATCTTTATAAATCTTGTTCTAAAAAACCATTTGGCCAGAAAAGCTTAAACTTGTGTGGAAGAATCCTCAGGTAGTGTAGATTCAAGTTTGTTCATATTATGGTCTCCGGGGTATGATGGGGCCATAATCGGGGTGGGGTCAAATTTTTACATAGGAAGATATAGAGAAAAATCTTCTGGAAACTTATTCAGCCAAAAACGCTTAAACTTATGTGAAAGCACAGGTTGTGCAGATTAAACTTTGATGAAACCATGATTCTCTGGAGAAAAGTGGGGCCACAAAGGGGGGGGGGGGGTTTAAATAGGAATAGAGAAAAATCTTCTCACAAATACTAAAACAACAAAAGGGGCTTGGTATTTACCACAAAAATTATTGGATAAAAATCAGCAGATTTTTTAACTTTTTGTGCAAGATCTACTGTACTTAATTGTCAAGATATTTTAATACTGTAATGCCGATTTGATCAGAGTTATGGCTATTGTTGCTCAGGTGAGCGGTGTGGCCCCTGGGCCTCTTGTTTTACTTTTACATGAAACATTTGATTTATATCTATTTGTATGCAAAGTTTTGGAAAGATGACATTACTAATATTTTTTTACTATGCATTATAATTTGATTACTCCAACATTTTATAACAATCTTTAACATATGCTCTTGTGTTCATTATGTACTTGCATTTAAAGTCATTAGTAAAGTAGTGGTTCTTTTTAAAATTTGACTTAAATATTACTTTTATTAATATTCACTACATGTGTTCAACTTCTTACTGTATTAAAATCATAATTAAATAATAGTTCAAACTATAAATATTTGTTTGATTTCTTCAAATAATCAATTTCCATGCCAGATTTTAGCAATAATTTCAGGAAAGTTATCATTTCTGTTTGGTGCCCCATATTTAAAAAAAAAATGGCATGTGACATGGGTCACAAATAAAATAAATGAATATTTTAAGTCCCCATCTTTATATCTAAATGAGTTTTGGATGATTGACATTACTTGTTGTAATATAATATATGAAATTTTATGATCTGATATAATATTGTATTATATAATATGATATTGTATCATATGATATAATATTGTAAAAATCATTTGATATTGTATAACATATATCATATCATATAATACAAAATCGTATCATATGATTAAAGCATAAAAATGTACAGACTTGTAAGTAATTGGCTAACTTTTGTTGAGTGGTCAAGCAAAGATGTTTATCTTTCAGTTATTTACCCATACAGTTTAATTATTTTTTCAGTTGTTAATTGTAATTAGTGATTTCAAGGCCCAGAATTCGAAACTTTCGATCTTGAATCTTTCAAAATGGAGAAATATTTTAAAAAGCCATATTGAAGTGGAGATGCTCAAAATAAGGTTCTTAACAATATGCAACCTAATTTTTTTTTGTTAAACAGCCCCTATTAAAGGGACCTAGACACAATTTGAGATGGAAATTTAATATTTAAGTTTTGTGTATAAAATGGTTTACTTGTAAATTTTGAATGATTCACCGACATTTGAATGTTAGAAGTATAAAGTTGCAAGCGAGATACAGAGGAAAGAAGTTGTTCTTATGTAAACAAAGCTTGAGTCTTATATTTGTTTACAAATAATGTAAAGTAAAGAAATTAACATTTCTTTGACAAAATATCCTGTGGCAAACAAGATGAACTGATTCATTGTGTTCATAAATAATTTTATCAACAACAAAAAGCAACATTAGATTGAAACTATGCCACTACAAAACATGTGTAAACAATAACAGAACTCGAGCTTTGTTTACAAAACAAAGAATTCTATAGCTATCCTCTGTAACTCGCTTGTAACTCGATATTTGACTTTCAAATTTTGACAAAGCATTAAAAACATCGATATTGACCATTCTATACATTAAAAATGGAAAAAATAAATTTTGAAAAAATTGAGCTTGAATCGTAACAAATTTCTAAACACTTGTTGAACTATATTTGTTTAAAATCAAAAGACCTTTCATTTGATAACAAGAAAAAGAGGCTGGACCTCAAATTAGGGTCCAAAAGGGGTCAAAAGTCTTCTCCAGTATGATGTTTATAACAATGTAAACTATCAAAATTTCGTAAAATGGCCCCAATAAGGAGATGAGGGGTCAGCCTCAAAAAACGTCTTTCTCTGTCAGATGTTTCAAGAACGGTAACTAATTTGTAAACATGTTTTGAACAATATGTGTTTAAAATCAAAAAACCTTTCATTTGATAGCAAGAAAAAACGGCTGGCCATTTAAATTAGGGGCCTAAAGGGGTCAAAAGTCTTTCCTCAATAGCTCTTTTCTAAAAAATATTTTGTTATATGTTATAGGAGCAAATTTAAAATGATTATCTTACAGTTATTGACCCATAAAATATAAATAAAAAATTTTCTCACAGGTTACATAATTAGCGGTTTAAGGAACTAGAAATCTAATCATTTATATTTCAAAAAGGAGAAATATATTTAAAAGCAATTTAGAAGGGACACACTCAGGATGCTCAGAATGATGTATATTAGAGTATGCAACCATCAATACATGTATTTTGTTAAATAGCCAGATATCCCAAGAACGATATCAAATTTCTAAACACTTGTTGAACAAAATATGTTTAAAATCAAAAGGCCTCTCATTTGATATAAAAAAGGGGCTGGCCCCTCACATAAGAACCAAGAGGGGTCTAAAGTCTATAGCTCTTTACTTTTCTCATTTGTTACATAATTAGGGATTTGATGGGGCTGGAAGTTCAAAAGTTTGATCCAAAGCTTTTTTCTGATCAGACTGATCATGAAGACTCCATCTCCATATCAGATCATGTTTTGTTGTCAAATATCAAAGTCAAGGTCATATCCTCTTCTAAAACTTGGATGGAAGACCTTCTCATTGCTTGCAACGAGATCATATAATTTATTCCTATTTCCAGTACAGTACTCTTTACACAAGCAATGTGTCTTTGTACTACATGTACAAATAGTTATATCAATGGTATCAATTAATCTCTCTATCTCCAAAATATGAGACATTTTTGTAAAATTGTGAATTGTTGTATTTGAAGGCTTGTGAGTGTGCTAAAATTTATGAAATTTTTAGTAGTTGGATGGCGGCCCCTTACCAAAATATTGACCTTCTGGCAACACATTCTGGCATTATTGCAGCAATATTGCAGCAACATTCTGGCAATACATTGCGGCAATGTTGCTGCAGTATCGTTTTTCGTATGCAAATGAGATTGCGGCAATATTGCCAGAAAGATGTTGCCGCAA
>WFKH01011581.1:30695888-30713951 GCA_016163765.1 Magallana hongkongensis | reverse complement strand
TTCTGGATCCGCGCATGAGAGGGATGGAATTGGTTTGCAATATGAAGGCCCCTGTTGAGTCACGTTATGTCCGCCGTCACGTTATGTTATGAACATGAGAAGCAGAAGTAAATTGTGAACTAGCTTGTGTCTATGACTGTTGTGTTGACTTTACACAGTGAAATTGCAGATTACAAACGGGAGGCAAAATGACACGAAATGTATAGGTGGATGGGACATAATAAACTAAACATTGGTAAGTTTCAGACATGTGATGGTGCAACAAGCACACGGTACGGTAGGTCAACCCTTTAAAAAGCAGTGTAGAAAAAAAAAGTTGCTCAGAATAATATTTCAAACAAAATGCTATCTAAAAGTTTTTTGTTGCTGGCCCTGTTAAGGAGTTTAAGGGTCGGCCCCTAAAACACAGTTGTTCAGATATGTCTAGAATGGTCAACAATTCTTGAACACTTGTTGAACAAAATATGTTTATCTTTACGAGACCGATTTCAATGAAACTTTCAAAGATTGTTGCTCGTTAGCGACCCTCAAAGATGTCAAAGTTTTAAAGACAACGTCACTTCTGTTTTGATGTTATGTCATTTTTAAAATTTTAAAAAGTCATTTTCTCTGCGGCTTTTCTCAAAAATGCTTAAAGATAGAGGCTTGAAATTTTTAATGGTCATTTTGTCATTTTACCTCTCAAATAAGGCTTGAAATGAAAATCCGTCACTTCCGGTCGAAACCGGAAGTGAATCAAATTTTACGAAAATTTTAAAATTTTTGATCAAATAAAAACGTATACGTGTTTTGTAGAGCTTATTAAGGTGGTATGGGACATCTGTCGATATTAATGTGGATTAAAGTACTTTATAATTGAAATACTTTCCCTGGTTTAGAATTTTCAAATTTTACAATATTTACCCAAAGAATAGCTTTTAAAAATATTTAAACAGGTAAAAATTGTAAAACCCCCAGCGGGATTCGAACTCATGACTTACAGGTTCGTAGTAAACCCTCTAACCCACTGCGCTACACTGTTAGGCGACCAAATAGGGAAGTAAACTATGTATATAATTACATTTTATTTTATTGTTTATTTCGATAAACAATACGTCACAACATGGAAGTGTCCAATACCACCTTAAGCAACACTTACATTACAGAGATATTGGGGTTTAAAAATTGATTTTTCCGGAAATTTTGATTCCGCGTTCTTGGTTATGAAAGTAGTGTTAAGTTCTAGGTTAAATTAACTCGTACCTGAAAATTAATTGGCAAGTCGTACTTGAACACATTCGGATTTTTTTTGGTTAAGTCGTTCTTGAAATCGTTTGGTTTTTTTTGTTAAGGTTTTTGTTAATTCATACTTAAAATCATTCGGATTTTGTTAAGTCGTACCAAGAATCATTCGATTTTTTGTATCTTTTTGTTTTAGTTACTCTTGTTATTGGTTTAAGGACTTTGCTTCTTACAGGAACTTCTAGCTTTATTTTCGACTTTAACGGAAGACCCACTGCTCTAGTTCTTTTTCTTTTTTTTCTGACTCCTTTTTGGCTTCATAACACAAAAAGTTTTCAACCGATTTAAATGAAACTTTTAGAGATTATGTGAAATTATTTTTAAATTTTTTAAAGTTTCGATGACAACGTCACTTCCGTTTTTACGTTACGTCGATTATAAAATTTTAAAAAAGTCATTTTGTCCGGGCATTTCTCAGAAACGCTTTAAGATAGAGGCTTGAAATTTTCTGTGGTTATGAATTTGTCAATTTACCTGTGCAATAAGGCTGGAAATGGAAATCCGTAACTTCCGGTCGAAACCGGAAGTGAATCAAATTTTTAGAAAATTTGAATTTTTTGATCAAATCAAAAACGTTTACGTGTTTTGTAGAGTTCATTAAGTGAATCAAACACTGAAAGCCGCTTTAAAATTGGACGATGCATTACAGAGATATTGGGGTTTAAAAATTGATTTTTCCGGAAATTTTGATTCCACATTCTTGGTTAAGAAAATAGTGTTATGTTCAAGGCGAAATTAACTCGTGCCTAAAATCATTCGATAATTGTTAAATCCTACTAAAACATATTCGGATTTGTTTTAGTTAAGCCGTTCTTAAAATCGATAAAGTTTTTGTTAATTCGTACTTAGAATTATTCAGATTTTGTTAACTCGTACCAAGAATATTTTGATTTTTTTCTTTTTGTTTTAGTTACTCATGTTTATTGGTTTAAGAACTCTGCTTCTTAGCGAAACTTCTAGCTTTACTTTCGAGATTAACGGAAGACCCACTCGTTGCTTTGCAACGAGCTTTGCTCTAGTTATTATTATTATACTTTTTCTTTTTTTTCTGACTCCTTTTCGGCTTCATAACTCAAAAAGTATTCCACTGATTTTAATGAAATTTTCAGAGATTATGTGCAACAATTATACCTCAAAGTAATCAAAGTTTCCATGAAAACGTCACTTTAGTTTTTACGTTACGTCATTTTTTAAATTTTAAAAAAGTCATTTTGTCCGCGGCGTTTTAAGAAAATGCTTTGGGATAAAGGCTTGAAATTTTGCGGGGTAATACATTTATCGATTTCCTTTGTAATAAGGCTGGATATGAAAATCCTTCACTTCCGGTCGAAACCGGAAGTGAATCAAATTTTTAGAAAAATTAAATTTTTTGATCAAATCACAAACTTATACCTGTTTTGTAGACTTTCTCAAGCTGAATCTAACACTGAAATCCGTTTTAAAATCGGACGATGCATTACAGAGATATTGGGGTTTAAAAATTGATTTTCCGGGAATGTTGATTCCGCGTTCTTGGTTAAGAAAGTAGTGTTAATTTCTAAGTGAAATTAACTCGTACCTAAAAATTAATTGCTTAGTCGTACCTGAACACATTCGATTTTTTTTGTTAAGTCGTTCATGAAATCGTTTAGGTTTTTGTTAAGTCGTACTTAAAATCATTCGGATTTGTTAAGTCGTACCAAGAATTATTCGATTTTTTATCTTTTTGATTTAGTTACTCTTTTTATTGGTTTAAAGATCTCTGCTTATAACAGGAACTTCTAGCATTACTTTCGACATTAACGGAAGACCCACTCGTTGCTTTGCAACGAGCTTTGCTCTAGTTATTATACTTTTTCTCTTTTTTTCTGACTCCTTTTCGGCTTAATAACTCAAAAAGTTTTGAACCGATTTAGATGAAACTTTCAGAGATTATGTGCAACTATTATGCCTCAAAGATTTCAAAGTTTCCATGACAACGTCACTTCCGTTTTGAGGTTACGTCATTTTAAAAATTTTGAAAAAGTCATTTTGTCCGCGGCATTTTTCAAAAACGCTTTAAGATAGAGGCTTTAAATTTATGGTTATGATTTTGTCATTTTACCTGTGTAATAAGGCTGGAAATGTAAATCGTCACTTCTAGTCGAAACCGGAAGTGAATCAAATTTTTCGAAAAATTAAATTTTTTGATAAAAAAAAATCGTATACCTGTTTTGTAGAGCACATTCAGTTGAATCTAACACTAAAATCCGTTTTAAAATCGGACCACGCATATCAGAGATATTTGGGTTCAAAAATTGATTTTTCCGGAAATTTTGATTCCACAGTCAAGATTAAGAAAATAGTTCAAAATTCACACTGAAAGTAACTTTTACTGAAAACAATTCGTACTGGTCATAAAACTATATATAAAAACATAAAATTATATGCATATTGTAGAGTTTGCAAAGCTAAATACAAAACAGAAATTCGTTTTAAAATCGGATGATGCATTGCAGAGATATCGGGATTTAAATATTGATTTTTCCGGAAATTTTGATTCCGCAGTCAAGATTTAGAAAATAGTGCAAAATTCACACTGAAAGTAACTCCTGTTGAAAACAATTCGTACAGGTCATAAAACCGAACTCTGTTTTTTTTAAAAGTTAATCTGAGTGTTTATTGAAACGATTTCGTTTGATAATTACGTTGAATGTGTAAACTTCGTTTGGAAAAAGAGAAAATTTTGTCAACAAAAACAAAGCAGCTGGAATTGAAGACACAGATTCTAACAGCGAAAAGCGATCGAAAGTCTTTTCTAAAATTTGGTAAAAGTGTTATTTAAATTAAGCCTAGACTAATCGTCACAGATCTTTCAGTTGTTGAATAATAGAACAACACTGCAATATGTAGATTGGATCACTTAAAATAGAGTTTGTAAAGATTTCAAATATGAATATAAATTTATTGTAATTATTTACTTAAAAAATAAATGCATCAATGTAATGCATGTTAATCTGTGCTCTGCATATTAAACACAAACTTATTAGTTTTAATCGAAATAATTATCGTACGATTCACCTTGTCAACTCGCCATGTTTTGACTGCGAACAACAGCTGATAGCGGTGTGTCAACATTTTTAAAAGAAGCATGGCCTGCAAGACGTCGATTATGGGAAATTCAGCTCAACTGTCGTATGAGAGATTATATGTAGCAATGCTCATGAGAACAGCCACGCTGCGGTTCGTTTATTTACGTAGCAGGCATACTATGACCGCGTTGTGTAGATGTATTTTATACCCATGTGTTCTCCCTTATTACTCCAAACATTTAAATGACAATGATCGCAATAGAAGCCCAACGAACAAAACCGAGAGAAATCGAAAGAATTTTCCCGGGAATTTCTTCATCTGTAGAAAAAAAATCGCAAGTGAAAACTGCTTTTGGTGAGGAATATAACATTAATAGATATTTCCACTTTGATATATATATTAATTGAAAGACATTTTATTTATTTACTTAATGCTGGTTCAAGTTTAAAAATCCATACGGTATTTCTCGAGAAAAACGGCAGAGATGTTGGTCGGTGTCATGCGCAAGGGACGTAACCCGTCTTCCGGTAAACAAAGGAAATTCCAACTACAAGTAGTTCACACATGATGTAATCATATATATAAGCTTCTAACAGTAACCTAGACGGTGGAGACTTCATAAATTTCAATTGTTCTACACAAAACATCTGTTTTATGAGGATTTCTTTGTTGTGGGATAAAAATAAATCGGCCCAAATTCACTTGTAACTTATATATAATCTCTATATTATATACAATAGTATATTTATATATTCTATACGTTAGTCTTGTAACTTACTGGAACTATAAGTGTATTTTTACTTCTTATATTAATTATTAATAATGACATTATTTCTTTATATAAGGCTAAGTATATTATTATTTATGTGGCAATATAGTTTTATAATGAATAACTCAATTGTTTTCGAGAAATAAAAAAAATCTGATTGAACACTTCATTGACATTCTTAATGTTGAGAAATCCAACATGAAATTGGGCTTTACTGATTTCCCTGAGACATACTGGGAGTTGTACCCACTTGTAGATCCAAAGGATGTATCAAAACATCATACTGTCTTAGATTATAATATATAGGTAGCATGGAACGCTTTGGAATAACTCTTGAAGACTTGAACAGTGGGGCAGTACCTACTATTTCCAATATACCAAATGACTTAGTTTTAGATTTGTTTAAAGTTGTGAAATCCAAGAAAGAATTGAAAATTGAGGACTTATTTA
This sequence comes from Magallana hongkongensis, assembly GCA_016163765.1. Lineage (NCBI taxonomy): Eukaryota > Metazoa > Mollusca > Bivalvia > Ostreida > Ostreidae > Magallana > Magallana hongkongensis. The sequence goes on along the minus strand of WFKH01011581.1, from coordinate 30,708,400 downwards.
ATTGGTTGCATGTTCTTATGATAAATGTTTATGATTTGTGAAATTTTGGAGTTGCTGGAATAAACAAATTACTGGTGAGATATCTTGTTGGTTTTAAATCTTCTCTGTTTTATGTTCTTATTTTATGTCCAACATATTAAGTAGATAATAAAAATAAAAGACGTATTCAAGTAACTTTCATACACACGTAAGAGAAAATGTGGGTTAAATTCATAGGGTAGGTGTCTTTAATCCTAAATATACACTTCCTGTAATATTTAAACCCCTTCCTGTTTCTTTAGTATTCTTTTTTAGTCATCCCTAACCACATATTAACTGTATATCAACCAAAAATCATGAAATTTAATCAAATATTTAAAGGGGTCACTTTTCACTCACACATGAAAATTGAGTTTAAAAAAAACACGTGAGGGTACCCATGTTTAATATGCTCTGTCTTTCTTAATTTTCAAGATAAATTAAAAAATTTTGGAGTTTTGTAATCAGAAATAATAGGCAATGTTAAATATATAATTTATTTAAAGATAATTTGATACTTAGAATTTCATGAGCATTGCTATTATATAGGTATGTTTCAATACAAGATATGTCGTGTTGACTTTTTCTTTTCAAAGTATTTGTACTTTTCAATCTAATCCGAGATTCCTCTGACCCTAACCTCCGCTTTTGATGTGCGTCACAATATTAAAGCGGATGTTAGAGTCGGAGGAATCTCGAAATATTTTCTGTCCTGTGTATTTTCACGTGTATGTTTTGCACATCACTTTTATTATTTTCCTATGTGTATGTATGTCTTATTGTGTATTGACCAACACACCATACACTGTAAAACAGTGCAATTAAAAGGGGTGGGGTTCCCAAGGTACACAAGAGTAGAATGCTGTAATTAGAGTGCATGTTTGCATGATGATAACTTTACCTTAAATATTTGAATATAGCAGATCTTAACCATATCGCCTTTCACTTAATTTATAAATTAAAAAACTCGGACAGGCTTCATCTTCGCTAGCCAAGGGTTTTTGGTCTACTCCGTTCCCCATATACGGGGAGAGAAGTGGACCAAACCCCTTGGCTAGCGAAGATGGACAGGCTTGTGCTTAATTAAATAAAGATATTTGACATGGAAAATATTCAATCTAGTTAAAATTAGACCTTTCGTCTGGCTCTCTGTTATATATTGTTAAAGCTGGGGAAAGAGCATGTAAAACAAGGTGCTAGATGAAAAGAACTTCATATTGTATATCAAGCTCAGATTTTAGGTTAATGTAAATTAATGTTCCCTGATATCTATAAAACATTCTTCTCAAGATTTAATTATTTTACTTTAAAAATTGTTTACATACAATGCATATCACATCTACATTGTATGTAAACAATATTTAAAGTAAGACAAATGTAATAATTTTTACTGCATGTGCCTCAGATCTCTCTCTCTCTCTCTCTCTCTCTCTCTCTCTCTCTCTCTCTCGTGCTTTTAATCTTGGCAAAGCGTCAGAGAGGAACTAAATTTTGTAACAAAAATATCTCTGTCTAGTAAAAGAAATCAACAGTGCATTGAATTTTAAATGAGCATGTTATCAATCCCTTATGTTTTGAGTGTGCAACCAAAATCCAAAGCTTTGTAAAATTGTTCATGGATTTTATGCTCATTATGCATAGTATTGATTTTAAAACATGAAATTGATAATTTAAAAAAACCTCACTAAATTTATTCGCAAAAACCCCCCCAGTAGAATTGATAAAACATGGTATAGCAGAAGCTTATACTTTGACGCTGTTCGGATGGGTATAATATTCCTTTGTAGTTTACGAATTGAAATATTGACTGTCGCACAACAAGTAAAACTCTCTCTCTCTCTCTCTCTCTCTCTCTCTCTCTCTCTCTCTCTCTCTCTCTCTCTCTCTTAATTTGATATGTGTCTATACCTGAAAAAAGGGATAAAAATTTTAATGTTATATTATGACTTGATATGGAAATTTTTGTTTTTGTACTGCCTAAATATTAATGTCATGTATTGGGATATCTCATACTTATTATACTGCATGGTCAGTGTATTTTTTCCAGAATACTATGCATATGTTAATGTAAACACAGCTATTATTAGTACATGTATGTTATCACAGCTAATTGATTTTTTTTTATTTCAGCTCAAAACGGACTCTGGTTACAACATGGCGGTCACAAGGCACCTGTTGATTCTTGTGGTTTCAGCTCTTAAGGTTAACCTGTCACCTATACCCACATGCATATTCCTTGTGTTCTACAGACTATTTACCAGTAATTCAAATTAAATCGGATAATGCATGAACAATAATGGAACTTTAAGAAAGCATCATGCCTTGTTGTGTTTTGTGTTTGATAAGAAATTATGACAAACAAAATTAAGGCCGCTGTTTAAAGAAATTTACAATTGTTAGTTGTGAAAATTTGTTTTTCAATAAAAGTATGCAATTATGTTTCATTTATTTTGTATTTTATGATAATATTTAGATGAGTTTACATAATTGAAAAATCACCCCCCCCCCCTTTTCGATTCTTACCATTAAGATTACATGTAGGATATGTAAATGTACATTTGACCTTAAAATAATATCTGCTATGATAATTACTTTTGAAATGAACAAGAAACAAACATTTTTACCTTTTTAATGTATATATGCATAAAAAAAATGTAGGAAAACATTTTTTCATGGAATTCTCCTCTGCTCTAGCTACCTGGGTGTGTTTGAATTAAAATTTAATTTTAGACAGATGTCTAACTTGTAGGTCTTACTGTTTTAGCATGGTTCAAAGGAGACTAGAAACCAGAATAGATTAGATATTCTCTAAATATGATAGCATACTCTTTTTCATAGAAACAAGAAATCACATGCAGGACGGCATGTCTATTCATTAATTAAAATGCTACAAATCATTCAATAAACAAAAAATGTTCAAATTTTATTATCATTGATACAGTGATTGATGATTGTTTTCAAATATGTGTGAGAAATGACTCAAAGAAATAGCCACAAGTTTCATAAAATTAGGTAAAAGATTTCAAACCATGACAAAAGATAGTGGGAGGGTATACATGTAAGGGCATTTCTAAGTGATATGATGCTTTTATCATGATAATAAAATGTAGATGTATGTTATATTGAATAAGGTTTCTTATTAAAGGAGGTTGAAAAACAATTGACCTCTAAAAGGTCGGGTAAGATGTTTTACTATGGAGAACCCTATGAATCTGTGTTAAATAGAGGAAAGGGGAAATGGTAGGTTCACTTAAATGGCCATATTTTTATTACACCTCAATGGAATTGGCAATATGTGGTATACTTTTTCTCAGAATTGTATTAGCTTTCTAATTCTAAGACAAAACATCTGTTCATAAAATGTTAGTGTACTAAGTCAAAGGTAGCAAGGGACAGTTTCGGATAAAGTACCCGTTAATATTTTTGTAAAATTGAGAGTTGCTGTACTTGAAGGCTTATGAGTGTTGCTAAGATTCATGAAATGAATTTTGATGATTATCATTAGTTAGAGGGATGTCTCTTGTTGGAATTGGTATGCAATATGAAGGCCCCTAATGTTAAGTACATGAGAAGCAGAAGTAAATTGTGAAACTTGCGACTATGACTGTTGTGTTGACTGTACACTGTGAAATTACAGGTTACAAACGGGACATTTTATAACTCGAAATGTAGGTGGATGGGACATTATATACCTATTTACTGGCTTTGAGTAAATAGGTATTTTATTATACCAAAGAAAACTTTATTTGTCGGCGATGCAGAATTTCTGATGATGAACAAATAAGAGTTATCGGACTTTGAATTTAATGCAGCGATCGGTTTCGTCAGAGGTGTTCCGAGTTTAAAAAGGAGGGAAATCGAATGTCGCCGGTGAATAGTTTTGATGACTATTCACCATGGGCAGATAGCATGGAAACTATTTCACGGTTAGATAGAATAGCATGTTTATTCATTGTAATTTTACATAGAAAATATTCACAGAGGTGTAATGAAGTAATTTATACATTGGTAAGTTTCTGACATGTGATGGTGCAACAAGCACACAGTACGGAAGGTCAACCCTTTGAAAAGCAGTGTAGAGGAAAAGTTGCTCAGAATAATGTTTTAATAAAAGGTCGTAATAGGTCACCTGAGTCACTCAGGTGACCTATTGCAATTGGTCTTCGTCCATCGTCATGCATCGTGCATCGCTATTACTTGTGAAATACTAGACCAATTTGCATGAAATTTTCAAGGACTGAGAGAACATTAAAAGATCTTGATGTTACAAAATTTTGGGCTGATGACGTCACTTCCGGTTTGAGATCTTGAGGATTTAGTGAATTTTTAAGGACTATTTTTTCCACTTTATCTTAACTCCTCCAAACTGATAAAGATAAAAACGTGAAACTTTCAGGGATAGTAGATAAATGTCTGTAGATGATCCTTTTTATTTGATAATTTGAAAAATGCGCAAGGTGCCGAAGCTCGCTCGAGCTCGAAAATTTGCAGCAATTTTTTTTACAAAATTTTTGCCCATTTTCTGAAATAGTTTTGAATGTGTAAATATTTTTAAAAAAATGTAAAAGTTGTTACATACTCTTTGATTTGATAGCAGCCAAAAGGGTGTGGCCCCTCAAATATGAGGCTAAGAGGGCTCTAAAGTCTTTTTATAATAACTCTTTACTGAGCAATGATTTGTTATTACCAGGTAATTATAGAAGCAAAAATGTTCATTGTACAGCTGTTTAGGCCTAAACAGTACCATACTGAAATCACATGTTATGTAATTAGAGGTTTTAAGGGGCCAGAAGTTCAAAATTTTGATCATTTATATCTGAAAAAGGAGAAATATTTTGAAAAGCAGTGTAGAAGAAAAGTTGCTCAGAATAACGTTGTCAACAACACGCTACCTTTAAATTATTGGTTTTTGGCCCCAGTAAGGAGTTTAAGGGTTGGCTCCTAAAACACAGTTGTTCAGATATCTCAAGAACAATCAACAATTCTTGAGCACTTGTTGATCAAAATATGTTTATATTTACAAGACCTTTCATTTGATATCAAGAAAAAGAGACTGGCCCCTCCAATTAGGGGCCAAGAGGGCCCTAAAAGTCTTTTTATATTAACTTTTTATTGAACAATAATTTGTTATTCATTATAGAAGCAAAAATGTTCATTGTACAGCTGTTTATCTATATAGTACCATACTTAAATCATATGTTACGTAATTAGGAGTTTCAAGGGGCCATAAATCTGAAACTTTGATCAGTAATATCTAGAAAAGGAGAAATACTTTTAAAACCAGTGTAGAACAAAAGTTGCTCAGAAAAATGTTCTAAACGATATCCTACCAAAGAATTTTTAGTTGGTGGTCCCGGCTAGGGGTTTAAGGGTCAGCTCCTAAAACACAGTTGTTCAGATATCTCTAGAACGTTCAACAAATCTTGAACAATTGTTGAACAAAATATGTTTATATTTACGAGTCCTTCTACTGATGTGAAAAAAAGGGGCTGCGATCTCAAATTAGGGGCCGGGAAGGCTTCAAAGTCTTTTTTTTATAATAACTCTTTACTGATCGATAATTTTTTATTAATCATAGAAGCAAAAAAGAGGAGCTTATTTAGCTGAATCTAACACTGAAATCCGTTTTAAAATCGGACGATGCATTACATTGATATTGGGGTTTTAAAATTGATTTTTCAGGAAATTTTGATTCCGCGTTCTTGGTTCAAAAAATAGTGTTAAGTTCAAATATAAAATAACTCGTACCTCAAATGATTCGGTAATTGCTTAGTCGTATTTGAACACATTCGGATTTATTTGGGGTTTGGTCGTTCTAGAAATCGTTAAGGTTTTTGTTAATTCGTACTCAGAATCATTCGGATTTTGTTAAGTCGTACCGATAAGTATTCGATTTTTTTTATCTTTTTGATTTAGTTACTCAAGTTATTGGTTTACGAACGCTGCTTCTTACAGGAACTTCTAGCTTTTCTTCCGACATTAACGGAAGACCCACTCGTTGCTTTGCAACGAGCTTTGCTTTAGTTATTAGGGTCTTCCGTTTCCAACGGAAGACCCTCTTGTTATTCTACTGTTTCTTTATATTTACATTCTCTTTTTTTTCTGACTCCTTTTCGGCTTTATAACTCAAAAAAATTTTCAACCGATTTCAATGAAACCTCCAAAAATTGTTGCACGTTAACGTCCCTCAATTATATTAAAGTTTCAAAGACAACGTGACTTCCGTTTTGACGTTACGTCATTTTTCAAATTTAAAAAAAGTAATTTGTCCGGGGCTTTTCTCAAAAATGCTTTAAGATAGATGCTTGAAATTTTCTGTGATTATAATTGTCTTTTTACCTGTGAAATAGGCTGGAAATGAAAATATGTTACTTCTGGTCGAAACCGGAAGTAAATCAAATTTTTCGAAAAATTAAATTTTTTGATCAAATCAAAAACGTGTTTTGTGAAGCACATTCAGTTGAATCTAACAGTGAAATTTTTTTTCGTTTTTAAATCGGGCCACGCATCTCAGAGATATTGGGGTTCAAAGATTGCTTTTCCGGAAATTTTGATTACGCAGTCAACTAGAGCAAAGCTCGTTGCAAAGCAACGAGTGGGTCTTCCGTTAATGTCGAAAGTAAAGCTAAAAGTACCTCTAAGAAGCAGAGTTCTTAAACTAGTAACCAAAGTAACTTAAGAACAAAACGATAAAAAAAATCAAATGATTCTTGGTACGACTTAACAAAATCCGAATGATTTTTAGTACGAATTAACAAAAACCTTAATGATTTCAGACTTAATGAACGACTTAAAAAAAAATCTGTTTATGTACGACTTTACAATTTTCGAATTACTTTAGATACAAGTTAACTAAACTTTAAACTAACATCTATTTTCTAAACAAACCCAGAATGCAGATTTAAAATTTCCTTAAAAATCAATTTTTTCACGCTTATATCCCGTTATCAATCGTCCGATTTTTAAACGGATTTCAGTTTTAAATTTAGCTTGATTTGATCTTTTTGTGTTTATGATTAAAACTATTGCTCCGGAAATAGTAATTGTGAAAAGCTTTTTGAGCCCTCCTGGCCACTAATTTGAGGAGCCAGCCCCCTTTTTTTGATATCAAATAAAAGGTCTTGTAAATATAAACATTTTAAGAGTTATTGACTTTCAAGATATATCTGAACAATTGTGTTTTAGGGGCCGACACTTAAACTCCTTAACGGGGCCACCAACAAAAAACTTTTAGGTAGCATTTTGTTTATAACATTATTCTGAGCAACTTTTCCTACACACCGCTTTTCAAAGGGTTGACCTTCGTATTCTGTACTGTGTGCTTGTTGCATCATCAAATGTCAGAAACTTACTGATGTAAAGTTTACTTTATTATACTTCTGTGAATATTTCCTATGTAAAATTACTATGAATTAGACAACATTGAGATGGTGACCATTTCAAAGGGCCCCGCTTAAATTATTTCATAGGATTTTGCTTTGACCTTGACCTACAACTTAGAAATTTTTCTAGCTAGCATAGAACTTCTAATTCAATTTCATTTCCCCTAACATACAGACATTTTTGTTTAATCTGAACAATATTAAGCCACTGGGAAATAATCTACGGTCTAAAACTGATTTTAAAGTGATCTGCTATGACCTTCACATTGACTTGGTTCAAGGTCACTGCATGCCATTAACCTAAACGCTCTGTTTAGGTAATGTATTAGCCAATGCAAATAGGGGGTAAAAGGAGAGTATATATATGCTCTTGAAATAAGGATTTTTGTGTGATCTGATATGACCTTGACACTTGATCTACAAATATCATTCAATGCCAATTCATATCCTTTGATCAAAGGCATCATGTCGGTGAAATATGAGCCAGATTGGAGCAAAGGGAAAGAAGATATACTCCAGACAAGGATTTTTTAAAAATAATTCTGCTATGACCTTCACAGTTGGCCTTGGAAATTGCTTCAAGGTCACTACACACCCTTTACTCAAAAGCTCTGTTTATGTGAAATCTGAGCCAAATTCGGCTAAGTGGAAAGTATAAATGCTCTGCAAAAAGGATTTCTGTGTGATCCGATATGACCTTGAACCTTTACGTACAAAATTCATTCAAGGTCACTGCACATTTTTTAACCATAGACTCTCTGTGAGTGAAGTATTAGCCAGATTGGACCAAAGGGAGAGACGATATGCCCCAGACAAGGATTTTATATGGTTCAAGGTCACTGCACACCCTTTACCCAAAGGCATTCTGTGGATAAGGAATGAGCCAGATTGGGCCAAGAGGAGAGTAGCTATGATCCGGACAAGCGATCTCAGATGGACGGACAGACGGACAAACTGATCACTTCAGGGCGTCCGCATAAACATGCTTTTCTATCTAACCGTGAAATAGTTTCTGTGCTATCTGCCCATGGTGAATAGTCATCAAAACCATTTATCGGCAGCATTCGCTTTCCCTCCTTTTTAAACTCGGAACACCTCTAGCGTAATCCGATCGCTGCATTAAACTCAAAGTTCGATAACTCCAATTTGATTATCATCAAAAAATTCTGCATCGCCGACAAATGAAGGTTTCTACGGTATTATAAAATACCTATTTACTGACTATTCGGACTATAGCAAGTTTATTGCCCCCCTCGACAGCAACTATTTCACGAGGCGAAGCCCAGTGAAATAGTTGCTGTCTTGGGGACAATAAACTTGCTATCATCCTCATAGCCAGTAAATAGGTATATAATGTCCCATCCACTTACATTTTGAGTTATATAACCTGCCTTTGTAACCTGCAATTTCACTGTGTAAAGTCAACATAACAGTCATAGTCGCAAGTTTCGTAATTTACTTCTGCTTCTCAAGTACTTAACATTAGGGGCCTTCATAATGCATACTAATTTCAGCAAGATACATCCCTCTAACTAATGATAATCATCAAAATTCATTTCATGAATCTTAACAACACTCATAAGCCTTCAGGTACTGCAACTCTCAATTTTGCAAATATATGAATGGATACTTTATCCGAAACTGTCCCGTGCTACCTTTAACTTAGAACACTAACACCTTATGAAAAAACGTTTTGTCTTAGAATTAGAAAGCTTATGCAATTCTGAGAAAAAGTATACCACATAGTGCCAATTCCATTGAGGTTTAATAAAAATATGGCCATTTAAGTGAACCCACCACTTCCACTTTCCTCTATTCAACACAGATTTATAGGGTTCTCTATAGTAAAACATCTTTACCTGACCTTTTAGAGGTCAATTGTTGTTCAACCTCCCTTAATAAGAAACCTTTTTCTATGCAACATACATCTACATGATATTATCATGATAATAGCATCACATCACTTAGAAATGCCCTTACATGTATACCTACCCCCTATCTTTTGATTTTCATAAAAAGTCATGGTTTGAAATCTTTCACCTAATTTCATGAAACTTGTGGCAATTTCTTTGAGTCAATTCTGACACATATCTGAAAACAATCATCGATAATACTAACATTTGATCTTTTTTTTGTTTATTGAATGATTTGTAGCATTTGAATTAACAAATAGACATGCTATCCTGCATGTGATTTCTTGTTTCCATGAAAAAAAATAAGCTAACAATCATATTTAGTGAATATCTAGTCTATTCTGGTTTGTATTCTCCTTTTAACCATGCTCCATGTAAAACAGTAAGACCTACAAGTAAGACATCTACCTCAAATTAAAATTAAATTCAAACACACCTGGGTAGCTGGAGACGGAGGAGAATTCCATGAAAAAGGTTCAAATTTTGCATGTTTTCCTACATTTTTATGCATATATACATTAAAAAGGTCAAAATATGTTGTTTCTTGTTTATTTTCTAAAGTAATTATCATAGCAGAAGTTATTTCAAGGTCAAATGTACATCTACATATCCTACATGTAATCTTAATGGTAACAATTGAAAAAATTAGGTAAACACAACTAAATAACATAATTGTCCATGCATTATCCGATTCAATTTGAATTACCAGTAAAAAGTCACAAGGAATATGCATATGGGTAGAGGTGACAATATTAACAGGTAAAAGCCATGTGGCCGCCATGTGGTAACAAGAGTCCATTTTGGGCTGAAATTTAAAAGAAATCAATTAGCTGTGTTAACATACTTATAATAGCTGTGTTTACATTAACAAAACATTTCTGGAAAAAATACACTGACCATGCAGTGTAATATGTATGACACATATCCCAATACTTAACATTAAAATTTTGGCAGTAAAAAACAAAAATTTCATATCAAGTCATAAAATTTCTTGTGTATAGGCACATATCAAATTGAAAGAGAGAGAGAGAGAGAGAGAGAGAGAGAGAGAGAGAGAGAGGAGACAGAGACACAAAGAGAGAGTTTGCTTTACCCTTAGTGCGACTGTCACTGTGACAGTCTATTTCAATTCGAAAACTACAAATGGATATCACCCATCCAAACAGCGTCAAATTATAAGCTTCTGCTTATACCATGTTTTGTCAATTCTACTGGGGTTTTTTGCGAATTTATTTATTGAAGAGTTTTTAGCTCACCTGAGCTGAAAGCTCAAGTGAGCTTTTCTGATCACTTTTTGTCCGGCGTCCGTCTGTCTGTCTGTCCGTCCGTAAACTTTTTTACATTTTCGACTTCTTCTCTGGAAGCACTGGGACGATTTCAACCAAATTTGGCACAGAGCATCCTTAGGTAAAGGGAATTTAAGTTTCTTAAAATGAAGGGCCACGCCCTCTTTCAAGGGGAGATAATAAAAAATCATTGAAAATTTGTTGGTATTTTTCAAAAATCTTCTTCTCAAAAACCATTTGCCAGAAAAGCTGAAACTTGTGTGGAAGTATCCTCAGGTAGTGTAGATTCAAGGTTGTTCAAATCATGATCCCCGGGGGTAGGGTGGGGCCACAATGGGGGGTCGAATTTTTACATAGGAAGATATAGAGTAAATCTTTAAAAATCTTCTTCTCTGAAACTGATCAGCCAGGAAAGCTGCAACTTGTGTGGAAGAATCCCCAGGTAGTGTAGATTCAAGTTTGTTCAAATCATGATCTCCGGGGGTAGGGTGGGGCCACAATGGGGGGTCGAATTTTTACATAGGAAGATATAGAGTAAATCTGTAAAAATCTTCTCAGAAACCGATCAGGCAGGAAAGCTGTAACTTGTGTGGAAGCATCCTCAGGTAGTGTAGATTCAAGCTTGTTCAAATCATGATCCCCGTGGGTAGGGTGGGGCAACAATAGGGAGTCAAATTTTTACATAGGAATATATAGAGTAAATCTTTAGAAATCTTCTTCTCAGAAACCGATCATGTAGAAAAGCTGCAACTTGTGTGGAAGCATTTTAAGGTAGTGTAGATTCAAGTTTGTTCAAATCATGATCCTTAGGGGTAGGGTGGGGCCACAATGGAGGGTTAAATTTTACATAGGAACATATAGAGTAAATCTTTAAAAATTTTCTCAGAAACCGATCATGCAGAAAAGCTGTAACTTGTGTGAAAGCATCCTCAGGTAGTGTAGATTCAAGTTTGTTGAAAGCATGATCCCTTGGGGTAGGGTGGGGCCACAATGGGGGCGGGGTCGAGTTTTCATATAGGAAGATATACAGAAAAAATATTTAAAATTCTTCTTCGCAGAAACTGATTGGTCAGAAAAGTTATTACTTGTGTGGAGGCATCATCAGGTAGTGTAGATTCAAGTTTGTTCAATTCATGATCCCCAGGGGTAGGATGGGGCCACAAGAAGGGGGGGGTCGAATTTTTACATAGGAATATAGAGAAAAATGTTTAAAAATCTTCTTCTCAGAAACCGATCGGCCAGAAAAGCTGTAACTTGTGTGAAAGCATCCATGGCTAGGGCGGATTCAAGTTTGATAAAATTATGATCCTTAGGGGTAGGGTGGGGCCACAATGGAGGGTTAAATTTTACATAGGAACATATAGAGTAAATCTTTAAAAATCTTCTCAGAAACCGATCATGCAGAAAAGCTGTAACTTGTGTGGAAGCATCCTCAGATAGGGAAGATTCAAGTTTGTTCAAATCATGATCCCCGGGGGTAGGGTGGGATCACAATTGGGGGGGGGGGGGGTACAATTTTTACATAGGAATATATGGGGAAAAATCTTTAAAAATCATCTTCTAAAACACAAATTGTCCAGAAAAGCTCAAACTTTAGTCAGTTCAGATAGTGTAGATTAAAATTTGTCAAAATCATATTATTTAGGAGTAGGGTTGGGCCACATGGAGGGGGGGGATTCCAATTTTACAAAGGAAATCATTTAATTATCCACAAAAACTCAAATGTTATTATATATGGTTTTACTTATATGCAAACATTTTGACATATTGTTGATTCTTTAAAATTGTATAGACTCTGGCCCCTGGACAATTCTTGGACCTCACAAGGGGTTCAAAATTTGATGTAGGTTTATAATCCATATATAAATAGTTGTTTAAGTCTGATCATCTTCTTGATAACTGCAATGCTCAAT
>WFKH01011581.1:30677792-30693824 GCA_016163765.1 Magallana hongkongensis | reverse complement strand
ACATGATAAAATCATTACATTGCTTGGATACATAACTGTAATATAAACATATTTGCTTCTATAACCTTACACAAAATATCACTCAGTAAAGGGCTACAGATAAAAGACTTTAGAGCCCTCTGGTCCCCTAATTTTAGGGGTCAGCCCCTTTTTTGTGATATCAAATGAAAGGTTATTTAATTCTTAACACATTTTGTTCAACAATTGTTTAGAAATTCTTTACCGTTCTTGAGATATATGGGAAAGAGCATTTTAGGGGCCGATCCCTTATCTTCTTATAGGGCCGTTTAAAGAAATTTTGAAGATTGCATATTGTTAAGTACATCATTATGAGCATCTTTTCTTCCAAACAGCATTTCAAAATATTTTTTCTTTCTGAGATATGGGTGATCAGAATTTTGGACTTTTGACCCCTAAAAACCCCTAATTACGTAATACATGATAAAATCATTACATTGCTTGGATACATAACTCAAAATTTGACATTTTATATACCTCACGTGATTTTGAATGACAACAGTTATGAATGGAATTGGAGATCATTTTGAAGAAATAAACAGGTAGTGAAAATAATTCATGCACAGGATCATACATATGCCAAATAAAGTGTCTTACACATGCAAATCTTAATGTTAAAGCTGCTTGGTCCGATTTTTAATAAAATTTTTGTACGCTTTTAAACGATGGTTATGCTAAGTATGTGTGTAATAATATACGTTGAAATAGTTTTCCCGGTCAATTAAGCCATATTTCAATGAAAAAATGATATACATGTTGAAACTTGTTGAATCCGGATGTTGTGCATTTCGGCAGGCTGTCCAATCAGGCTACATTATTCAGCCCATTGACATTTTCCTATCATTTTTGTTCAAAAAATGTTTTGCAATCCGGATCTTGTCTATTCTCTAAACCGGTCGCGATGAAAAAAAACCCCGACTGCTTATAATGTAGTGAGAGTTATCTCCCGTAGTCCGGCCACTTATCGATCGATCGACCTTCTGCGAGATAATTAATCATACTCAAGTATCGACCAATTCTCCTGTCGTTGCTATCGATTTAAACAACTGTGAATATAGATCCAAACTAGCAACTCATTCCAGTTTATACCGTTAAAAAAGTCTTGTTATAAATAAATACGCATTTTTCCCCAAAATTAAATTATAGTTTACCGCATTTTTTTCTGGCCGTGATTCAGGATACCGCGGGAGTAAGATTACCGATATCGTTTGTTATCCCCGTTGTATGGCTACACTTACAGAGTTACATATTATTCTGTCAAAATGCTCTAATCTTTATAAAATTCTCGTCTATATAAATATTTATCCATTGTTCCCTGCATCAAAACAGTTCTAGCGCCATTACGTATTTCAGCCACCTGTTGACTTGTTAATGTTTGTTTACCAATTTCCGGTTAAGCATGATCTTTTCAGGTCGGATGTTTGAAAATATATCAATTACGATGATTTGATTGAAAAAGTATTTCCATCGTATGTATTCCGTTATGGATTTATTGTTTTCCAAAAAAAAAAAAAAAATGAAAATGAAAATTGGTACCGTAATCACGATCGATGAGGTCTAATATATATATTTCAGAAGAACGGTAAATTTTGCAAGAATACACGATCAAGACCTACTGGATTAAATGCTAAAATTAATTTGCAGCAATGTCCACCAAACCGATGTTGCCTAATCCGGCCAAAATTTTCAGAACTTCCCTCCGCCGGATTAGACAACTTTTACTGTGTACAATGTACAAAATTTATTTACAAAATAAAGGACATAAGAGGTTTCGCGTTATTTTATTCTTTATTCGATAGCCAATAACGTTAATGACAGTTGTCTTTGTTCTCTTTTCCTTTTATAAAGTCGTGTAAGTCCTTATTAGACGAGGGAGACAGCTGGTTTTGCTATCTATACTTTTCTCCCGAGTCCCCGTTTTGTCTGTCTGTTTGAAGTCCTTGTTAAAGTTAGGGCTGGGGGATTTTAAGTACCGTTTGTTCTTATTTTGTTATAATTAATTTATAAAGGGTTGTTAATCTTGGTTTTCATTTACTTTGAGTTTGGATTATTATATCTGGTTTATCTATATTGAGAGTAAAGTCGTTTTCGTACCGTATTCAGAAATTAGTAAAGTTTAATTCTTAATGTAGAGGTCAAATTCAGTCTCAAAACAAAAATAAACACAACGCGAAGTACTGATAAAAATCCTAAATATAATACACGGCACTGACCTGCTACATTATTTAATGTGATAGGAAAGGAGGAATGAGCATATAAATACAATGAAAATATATGGCTGGACCTGGTATCGAACCCGGGACCCTTGCAACTCTAGTCAGGAGCTCTACCATTGAGCTACCCAGGCCGATATCCAAAATCCATATAGCCCCAACTACTACATTCCTCCCTCCTTAAATGATCTTCGCACTCGAAGATCACCCCAGGCTCCTCCCCTCGCAGGAGTTAACAAATAAAATATACAGCATGACTATTTAACAAAACAAAAATAAAGCAGTGTACATTTGTTCACTAATAGTTTTGAAGTTTACGTTGTTTACGTTGTTTAAAATCGATGCAAAACATGCAAATCATTCGGAGGACGAAACCAAACGGTTATCTTTTCTAAACATTCCCATGATGTATTTTTTTTTTTGGGGGGGGGGGGGTGTTTGCCCCGAAAATTTTTTTTTTTTTTTTTTAAATATTTTTAACGTTAAAAGGAGATCAATTCCTTGTAAATAGGCTATAACTTTGTAAGATCATTCATTTAGTTTGCATGGAAAATTATTTGATACTGTAATGGCCCAAAAATCGGAACATGCAGCTTAAAAAAATTGATGCACTTGGTATACCTCGAAACGTTAGTTCAAATCAGGCACCAAACAATCAAGGGAAATGGAAATATTCGGCGGATCTAAATGTTAAAATATTCTTATGATAAAATGTTGTATTTATGGCAAACGTAGATTTATTATTTTTGATCTCCTACAAGATATAATCGCACTTGTGTTTTGTATCCATCTTTTTTTTAAACTCTTTGTAGCCAAATCTGTCAAAATTCGTTGTCGTTTCACCCTCTTGTTGTAAACCACGCTGGAATGTTCACAATCGATGCGCTGTTGAACGAAAGAACTTACTGCATTGGCCGTCTAAAATTAATAATTTTTTTTAGAATCGGACTACCATTCAGAAGAGGTTAAACCAATTGTGTGACCGTCATTCTTTTACAGCCTGAATGTAAATAAAACTTGTTTAAAAATTCATGGGTATATTAAGAAATAATCACTGATTCCTTCAATTCCTTCCGTATTAGCGGACAATGGTTAGTTTTATCGTGCCCGCACGTACCGCAAACATGTAACATTGTACCACTTAAACTGCCTTATTTCGTACGCTTTTTAAATATATTTCAACTCACTTTACTTGCTACACCCTGCTTAATTCATGCACTCTCCTCTCTCTCTCTCTCTCTCTCTCTAATAACTCATAAAAAAAACTTCTAATATTTTGTTAGCCAAATGAATTATCACAGATTACAGATACTTAAGATGTGTGTGTTGGAATAATCATGTTGTGAATATCGCCTATATTTTGTTGAAATGGGTAGTGTATTGCATTAAATTCTCAGCAGCAAAATGTCAGAAATAGACACAGGCGAATGTATTTACATTTCAACTCGTACGACTGTAAAACGTATTGTATTCATTGATGGCATTTTTTTTTTTAATTTTATGCATTATGATTTAAATCAATGGTTTGGTGCATCTTTAACCAATATAAATGAAAATGAAAATAATTTAACAAAGAATCAATGAACATTCAAATGTGTGATAACGTAGAAACACGAGAGGCCTGTGTCTTAAACTACAGCGAATCGCTTGTCCACTAGCGCGGCATCTCCTCGGCCCTGTGCGAATGTTGTGTTATGTAAATGTACACTCAACGTGGTGGGTTTAAAATGTTTGCAGTTTGATAACTGAATTTTATTTTCCAACAATAAAACTATTCTATGACATAGACAAGATCACAAAGAACACCTTTTTCAATGACAGTCATATACTATCTATTTTTTTTTTTTAAATTACTAGACTAAAACAGCATTACTTCGTAGTTAAAGATATAATCTTTTTTTATTTACTCTTTAATATCGTTAAAATCGGAATTCTTTGTGTTTGCAGCTACATAAAATAAACCCATGTGTGCATTACAGCAAGACGCAAATCTTGTGTATTGGATAACGGCAGACCGCTCGCTAGTCCAGCCGCGACCTATTTCCTCGGCCGCGGGCAAGGGATCGGATACGTAATTGATCACATACACAGCTCGGAATCCAGCTAGATTTTAAATGCGACTCAAATGCATTGCATAGATCTTTTATCCATTTAAAGTGTGTTTCACTAGAAAAGAATTAAAATGTTTAAACACTTTCCGTATGTAAGCTGGTACACTATCTAATGTAGTAGGTATTAAAGGTATAATTTTTTTTAATTTACTCTTTAATATCGTTAAAATCGGAAATCTTTGCGTCTGCAGCTACATAAATAAACCCATGTGTGCATTACAGCAAGACGCAAATCTTTTGTTTTGGATAACGGCAGACCGCTCGCTAGTCCAGCCGCGACCTATTTCCTCGGCCGCGGGCAAGGGATCGGATACGTAATTGTTCACATACACAGCTCGGAATCCAGCTAGATTTTAAATGCGACTCAAATGCATTGCAAGAAGCAGTTCTTTTATCAATAATGTGTTTCAATAGAAAAGAATTAAAATGTTTAAACACTTTCCGTATGTAAGCGTGCACACTGTCTATTGAAGGTTTATGTCAGTTATACGCACAAATACCCCGTTTAGTTGCCAAATAAAAACAAATACATGGTAACAAGTCTAGCTTTTTTCACTCATATTACGCAATACCCGAACAAAATATTATTGTTACGACATTAATAAGATCATAATGAACAACTTTTGCAGCGACAGCCATATCGAAATCTTAACCGCTTTTGAGTTATAAAGTGAAAACTTTTAAGGGCTCTAGGCCCCTAATTTGAGGGGCCAGCCCCTTTTCCTTGATGTCAAACAAAACATCTTGTAAAAATATATTTTTTTTCTTCTACATGTTTTAACAAAATATTTGTGAGAAAAAAGATAAACTAAGAAAACCATGCAAAATCACAACGCTTTTTTTATCTCATTTTTCGAGCCCTACCGAGCTTTGGCGCCTTTTGTGCCTGAAAATTATTAATGTCTTAATACATATCTACAATCTTTTGTCTATCATTCCTGAAATTTTGAACTCAATACCTTTTATAGTTTTTGAGAACACTCTTGGACAAGCCGACACTCTGAAAATGAGGAAAACGGCGATATCTCAAAAACGGAAATGACGTCATCAACCAAAAAAATTTCCGATAAGGTTTAGACTAATATCAATAAGATCTGAAAATTTTATTAAAATCGATCAAACAGTTTTTGAGTTCTCGCTGACACAAAATCGGTAAGAAAAAAAAGGAGAAGAATGAGAAAAAAAAACCCGAAGAAAAACAATAAGGTCTTCCGTTGGAAACGGAAGACCTTAATAATAAAAAAAAAAAACAATAGAATAACAAGAGGGTCTTCCGTTGGAAACGGAAGACCCTTATAAGAATAAAAAGAAACCGTAAAAAAACAAAAGGGTCTTCCGTGGAAACGGAAGACCCTAATAATAACAAGAGGGTCTTCCGTTGGAAACGGAAGACCCTAATTAGGAAAGATTAAGTTTAAAGTCAAATTAACTCGTACCAAAACTAGTTCGATAATTGCATGCTGGTCATAAAACCAAACTCTGTGTTATTTAATAGTTAATCAGCGTGTGCATTGAAACGATATCGTTAATTTGATGGATTATTATGAGCCGGTCGTTAAATATGTGATACTGGTTTGGATAATAGTGACTTTTTTTTTTTTAATACCGGAATCATATAATTAAAACGAAGCTGGTGGAACACACTGTTCCCGATTTTAATAGCGAAAAGCTATTGAAAATCATTAGTTAAGAAAGACTTCGCTGAGATTTGATAAAAGCGTAATTAAGTTGCAATATAAGCCAGGCCTATTTGTCACAGACAGTTGTTGTATAATCGAACAACACGTACGTACCCTGATATTGAAGAGTTTTTAAATATTTCAATATACCTAGGCCAATTTATTCCAATTTTTACTTGCAAAATAAATGCATAAGTGCAAGTTATACATGTTAATTTGTACTTTGCATATCAAACACAAACATGTTTGTTTTAATCGAAATAAGTATCGTACGATTCGCCACGTGAACGCGCCTTGTTTTGATTGCGAACAGCTGACAGCGAAGTGTCGACATTTTCATAAGATGCATGACTTGCAAAACTTCGATAGTGGAAAATGAATCTCAACAATCGTTTGAGAAATTATAAAGGTATGTTTTAATATAGGATATGTCCTGTTGACTTTTTCTTTTCAAAATAATTGCACTTTCCAGTCTAACCCGAAATTTCTCTGACTCTAACCTCGAACCTCCGCTTTTATATTGTGACGTGCGTCACGATATAAAAGCGGGGATTAGAATCAGAGGAATCTCAGATTATTTTCAGTCAAGTTTATTTACACTTGTATGTTTTGCACATCGCTGTTTAGAATTTTTATTTGTTATTTTGCTATATATATGTATGTCTTATTTTGTATTAAACTACACACCATACACTGTAAAACAGTGTTTTTGAAACTGGGGTGGAGGTCCCAAGGTACACAAGTGTAGAATGCTGTAATTAGTGTAGTTTATCTTTTATACATATTGTTTCATTTTGTAAGTAAACTTTTCATGCATATCACATCAACATTGTATGTAAACAATTTTAAATTAAGACAAATATGTCACTGGGTTAACAGGTGTGTGACTGTCAGTCAATATATCGGGTCTCAATAGCTCAGTGGTTAGAGTGCTGGCACGGTACGCCAGAGGCCCTGGGTTCGAGTCCCGGTTGAGACTTGAATTTTCACCATTTCACCAATTGGCGCCCAACGTACAAAACCCACTGTCATTCCCCAGGGATATGCTTCACAGCGTTTCCTGTACTCTGAGAATTCGGGGACAATTTCTGAAAGAGGGGGAGTATGTCACCGGGTTAGCAGGTGTGTGACTGTCAGTTAATATATCGGGTCTCAATAGCTCAGTGGTTATAGCGCTGGCACGGTACGCCAGAGGCCCTGGGTTCCCAACGTGGGCGCCATTTGTACTCCAGGTCGGTAGAAACATATAACTGACACAATCATACAGGGTTTGACTATACGATTAATACTCTCAAATAATAAATATACGAAAAACCAAGCACTGTCAGCTGCATAGAGTAGATATACAAGTCTATTCCCTTCAAAGGTGTAGCGCGGAGTGTGCGGGCAACTATGGTTTTAGCGGGAAAGCTAGTATGTTGTTAAAAATAGAAAACATCTACAGGTAAACTGGTCGAACAGGTATTTGGTCCGTCACTTCACACCATGTAAACATAAACATTCACACATGGACAGGACACTGTACAATAAACACACGCACACATACACACAGCTAATTAAAAACACTGAAACAATAACATTTACAAATATTTGTGGATTTTAATCATTGATACTGTGCTCATCTCTCTCTCTCTCTCTCTCTCTCTCTCTCTCTCTCTCTCTCTCTTTCATGCTTTTAATCTTATCAAAGCGTCAGAGAGCAACTTCATTTTGTAACAGAAGTATATCTGTCTAGTAGAAAAAAAATAACAGCAGTGCATTAAATTTTTTGAAATAAGGGTATAATTATCAATTCCTCATTTTTTTCTGTGCAGCCGAATAACAAAGCTTTGTAAAATAGTTCATGAAATCTTATGAGCATTATGCATAGTATATAAAACATGTAATTGATAATAAAACCAAAAAACTCTTCACTAAATTTATTCGCAAAATAAACCCAGTAGAATTGACAAAACATGGTATAGCAGGAGCTTTTAATTTGATGCTATTTGGATGGGTACTATCCATTTGTAGTGACGCAGTAAGAGTAAAGCAAACTCTCTCTTTGTGTCTCTGTCTCCTCTTTCCTCCCCCCCCCCTCTCTCTCTCTCTCTCCCTCTCTCTCTCTCTCAATTTGATATGTGTCTATACACAAGAAATTTTTTTAATGTTATGATATTATGACTTGATATGAAAATATTTGTTTTTGTACTGCCTAAATTTTAATGTTATGTATTGCGATATGTGTCATACTTATTACACTGCATGGTCGGTGTATTTTTTCCAGAAATGTTATGTTAATGTAACACATGCAGCTATTATTAGTATGTTAACACAGCTAATTGATTTTTTTTAAATTTCAGCCCAAAATGGACTCTTGTTACCACATGGCGGCCACATGGCTTTTACCTGTTAATTCTTGTGGTTTCAGCTCTTGAGGTTAACCTGTCACCTCTACCCACATGCATATTCCTTGTGACTTTTTACCGGTAATTCAAATAAAATCGGATAATGCATGAACAATTATTGAACTTTAAGAAAGCATCATGCCTTGTTCTGGTTTGTGTTTGATAAGAAATTATTAAAAAAAAATTAAGGCTGTTTAATGAAATTTACAATTGTAAGTTGTGAAAATTTGTTTTTCAAAAAAGTATGCAATTATGTTTCCTTTATTTTGTATTTTAAAATAATATTTAGTTGTGTTTACATAATTTTTTCAATTGTTACCATTAAGATTACATGTAGGATATGTAAATGTACATTTGACCTTGAAATAACATCTGCTATGATAATTACTTTTGAAATAAACAAGAAACGTGTAACATATTTTTACCTTTTTAATGTATATATGCATAAAAATGTAGGAAAACATGTAAAATTTGAATATTTTTCATGGAATTCTCTTCCGTCTCCAGCTACCTGGGTGTGTTTGAATTTAATTGTAATTTAATTTTAAGGCAGATGTCTAACTTGTAGGTCTTACTGTTTTAGCATGGTTAAAAAGAGACTAGAAACCAGAATAGATTAGATATTCACTAAATATGATTGTTAGCTTACTCTTTTTCATGGAAACAAGAAATCACATGCAGGAAAGCATGTCTATTTGTTAATTTCAAATGCTACAAATTATTCAATAAACAAAAAAAAGATCAAATGTTAGTATCATTGATGATTGTTTTCAAATATGTGTGAGAAATGACTCAAAGAAATTGCCACAAGTTTCATGAAATTAGGTGAAAGATTTCAAACCATGACTTTTTATG
The DNA here is from genome assembly GCA_016163765.1 of Magallana hongkongensis. NCBI lineage: Eukaryota > Metazoa > Mollusca > Bivalvia > Ostreida > Ostreidae > Magallana > Magallana hongkongensis. The sequence goes on along the minus strand of WFKH01011581.1, from coordinate 30,684,561 downwards.
AAAATCAAAAGATAGGGGGTGGGTATACATGTAAGGGCATTTCTAAGTGATGTGATGCTTTTATCACAATAATATCATGTAAATGTATGCTGTATTGAAAAAGGTTTCTTATTAAGGGAGGTTGAACAACAATTGACCTTTAAAAGATCAGGTAAAGATGTTTTACTATAGAGAACCCTATGAATCTGTGTTGAATAGAGGAAAGTGGACCAAATGGTGGGTTAACTTAAATGGCTATATTTTTATTAAACCTCAATGGAATTGGCAATATGTGGTATACTTTTTCTCAGAATTGCATAAGCTTTCTAAGTCTAAGAGAAAACGTCTTTTCATAAAGTGTTAGTGTACTAAGTTAAAGGTAGCACGGGACAGTTTCGGATAAAGTACCCGTTTACTTAATATATTTGTAAAATTGAGAGTTGCTGTACTTGAAGGCTTATGAGTGTTGTTAAGATTCATGAAGTGAATTTTGATGATTATCATTAGTTAGAGGGATGTCTCTTGTTGGAATTGGTATGCAATATGAAGGCTCCTAATGTTATGTACATGAGAAGCAGAAGTAAATTGTGAAACTTGCGGCTATGACTGTTGTGTTGACTTTACACAGTGAAATTGCAGGTTACAAAGGCAGGTTATATAACTCAAAATGTAAGTGGATGGGACATTATATACCTATTTACTGGCTATGAGGATGATAGCAAGTTTATTGTCCCCCAAGACAGCAACTATTTCACTGGGCTTCGCCTCGTGAAATAGTTGCTGTCGAGGGGGGGCAATAAACTTGCTATCGTCCGAATAGTCAGTAAATAGGTACTTATTATACCGAAGAAACCTTCATTTGTCGGCGAGTCAGAATTTTTTTTTTAAAAGACCAATTGGAGTTATCGAACTTCGAGTTTGATGCAGCGATCGGATTACTTCAGAGGTGTTCCGAGTTTAAAAAGGAGGGAAATCGAATGCTGCCGATGAATGGTTTTGATGACTATTCACCATGGGCAGATAGCACAGAAACTATTTCACGGTTAGATAGAACAGCATGTTTTTGCGGGCGCCCTAAAGTGATCAGTTTGTCCGTCTGTCCGTCCATCTGAGATCGCTTGTCCGGAGCATATCTACTCTCCCCTTGACCCAATCTGGCTCATACCTTATCCACAGAGTGTGTTTGGGTAAAGGGTTTGCAGTGACCTTGAACCATGTTTCTAGGTATAAGGTTAAGGTCATAGCAGAATTATATATCAAATCCTTGTCTGGGGCATATCTTCTCTCCCTTTGGTCCAATCTTGCTAATACTTCACTTACAGAGTGTCTATGGTCAAACGGTGTGCAGTGACCTTGAATGAATTTTGTAGGTATAGGGTCAAGGTCATATCGGATCACGCGAAAATCCTTTTTTTAAGAGCATTTATACTTTCCACTTAGCCCAATTTGGCTCAGACTTAAACATAGCTTTGGAGCAAAGGGTGTGTAGTGACCTTGAACCAATTTTCAAGGTCAACTGTGAAGGTCATAGCAGAATTATATTAAAAAAAAATCCTTGTCTGGAGTATATCTTCTCCCTTTCCTCCATTCAGGCTCATACTTCACCCACATGATGCCTTTGATCAAAGGATATGCAATGACCTCAAATGATATTTGTAGATCATTTGTAGATCAAGTGTCAAGGTCATATCAGATCACACAAAATCCTTATTCAAGAGCATATATATATATACTCTCCTTTTAGCCCCTATTTGGCTAATACTTTACCTAAACAGTGCTTTTTGGTTAATGGCATGCAGTGACCTTGAACCAAGTCAATGTGAAGGTCATAGCGGATCTCATTAAAATCAGTTTTAGACTGTAGATTATTTCCCAATGGCCTAATCTTGTTTATATTGAACAAATATGTCTGTATGTTAGGGGGAATGAGATTGAATTAGAAGTTCTATGCCAGCTGGAAAAATTTTTAAGTTGTAGGTCAAGGTCAAAGCAAAATCCTATGAAATAATTTAAGCGGGGCCCTTTGAAATGGTCACCATTTCAATGTTGTCTAGTTCATAGTTATTTTTCATAGGAAATATTCACAGAAGTATAATAAAGTAAACTATACATCAGTAAGTTTCTGACATTTGATGATGCAACAAGCACACAGTACGGAATTCGAAGGTCAACCCTTTGAAAAGCGGTGTAGAGGAAAAGAATAATGTTTTAAACAAAAGGCTACCTTAAAGTTTTTTTGTTGGTGGCCCCGTTAAGGAGTTTAAGTGTCGGCCCCTAAAACACAGTTGTTCAGATATAACTTGAACGGTCAACAATTCTTGAACACTTGTTGAACAAAATATGTTTATATTTACAAGACTTATTATTTGATATAAAAAAAAGGGGGCTGGTTAGGGGCCAGGAGGGCTCAAAAAGCTTTTCGTAATTACTATTTCCGGAGCAAGTTTGTTATTAATCATAAACGCAAAAAGATCTCATCAAGCTAAATTTAAAACTGAAATCTGTTTTAAAATCATCTTCGCTAGCCAAGGGTTTTTGATCCGCACCGCTCCCCACTTACCCTTGGCATATCGTGCTATCAAAAGTCGGGAATTTTTTTGTCACGTGATCAGCCAGCCTATTTATAAATCGGCCAAACAATGAAAGATGCCGTACTTTAAACGTCACTGGTGCAGTAATGGCAGCCTCCATAGACAATGATATTGACATGTTGAAAGAACCTTTTAATGCCTAGCGTATTCAATAAATGGGAATATTATTAAATGTTACATATAGATCGGATTCATTCGAAGGTTGTAAGACTTCGAGCGGTAAATCCTTCATTTATGAGTGCATGCCTCTCTTGATACACATATCATGAAGGCTCAAACAGAAAGACTCAGAAAAATACGGGTTTTGAGCGAATCCGTGATGTTTCGTACCTATTCTGTTTCGCGCTAAGATGATTCGCACCTCGATGTTTCGCACCTCCCTCGGAGCGAAACATCTCGCTGTATTAAGATATTTTTCTCGTGTTATTATTGCTCTGAAATAAGTTATCACCTATATAAGAATTGAAATAAGTTATAAAAATGATGTTTGCATTTATATATGCGCCGCTAGTATAATGTTTTTACGTTTTCGTTGGCTTTTTTATGAAGCCTTTGAAGCCATGGCGTTATTATTTAGGTTCAGAACAAGAGGTATTAATTGTGTTGTGATAACAATCAAACCATGTCTTTTACATGAGATTTACCTGTATTTTTATGAAAATTAGGGGTGTTATTGCAGGTAATTAAGTACCACGGATCTAAAAGTGGGGATAATTTAATTACATTCTTTTCTGCTTTAAACTTACATTACCGCATATGCATCCACTCAAATACCATTTTTGTACCATTCTTGATTAAAAGAAATGTGTGATATTGTTTGAAAATTTCTATTCCCATATATTTATGAATTAATAATTATGATTTATTAGAAAATATAAATGATATTTTAGTGACCAAATATTCATATTCGAAATACTAACTTAAAGTTTAACCTATTAAAAACAAAAACATTGATAACAATTTCTACTTTATTTTCTGATCATTCAATTCTTTTTAAAACATTTTAAAACAAAGCAAACAATCCGTCAACTGTAATACGTACATGTAATCATAAATATCACACATACAAATTCACCAGCCAGTCACAAGTGTTTTAGTCACACGGCACAACCACTTGTCTCATCATTATCTGCTCACGTCTCCAAATTTAGACCATGTTGTCCAAGCTATTGGTAATGGATAATTTATAATGACTTAATTGGTTGTGCAATTAATTGAATGAACTAATTATCTGTTATCCCTTCATCATGCCTGTACCAATGATTTTCATCTATTATATTGTAATTTGTACATACTGTGCATATGTATTTTCTCTTCACTGTTTATTCAGTTATGAGAATAAAGTTCATTGTCATTGTCATTGTCAATTATGATGTTATTTTAGAGAATAATTAGCATGGTCTTCGAATAATCACCGGTTTTATTAATCATAAAATTCATCTGTTAATTGAATATATTGTGGTATGTGCAGGCACTTCAATAATGCTTAAAATAAAAAAAAAACCTCTTAAGTATTTTATTTAATAAATATTTCTGAATATTAACTTATTATTTACATGTATATGTTTCATAAATCATTCATTGTAAATAATGTATATCGATGCGAAACATCGCGGTGCGAACCATCTCAGCGCGAAACAGAATAGGTGCGAATCATCTTAGCGCGAAACATGTTTAGGTGCGAAACATCCAGTTACCGTTTTGAGCTATGCGTGTAAGAGACACTCATGAATAAACAGTACGAAAACATTGTCGATTAAATCAGATATGTTTTGCATCTTTTTGATTGGTCGACCGGTTTCAGTAAACCCCAATCAAAATCCAGGAAAAAAATCCCAACTTTTGATAGCACGATATGCCAAGGGTTCGTGAGAAGCGATGCGGATCAGAAACCCTTGGCTAGCGAAGATGTTTAAAAATCGGACAATTGATTACGGGATATTAGCAAGAAAAAAAAATGATTTTTACGGAAATTCTAATTCTGCATTCTGGGTTTAGAAAATAGATCTTAGTTCAAAGTTGAGTTAACTTGTACCTAAAGTAATTCGGAAATTTTTAAGTCGTACATAAACACATCCGGATTTTTTGTTAAGTCTTTCTTGTAATCGTTATGGTTTTTGTTAATTCATACTAAAAATAATTCGGATTTTGTTAAGTCGTACCAAGAATCATTCGATTTTTTTTATCGTTTTGTACTTCAGTTACTTTTGTTACTAGTTTAAAAACTCTGCTTCTTAGAGGTACTTCTAGCTTTGCTCTAGTTATTTTTAAGGTCTTCCGTTTCCAACGGAAGACCTTATTGTTTTTGCTTTGTTTCTTTTTCCATATTATTAGGGTCTTCCGTCTTCAGCGGAAGACCCTTCTATTATTCTATTGTTTCTTTTTCACTTTTCTTATTGTTATTATTATTAGGGTCTTCCGTCTTCAGCGGAAGACCCTTCTATTATTCTATTGTTTCTTTTTCACTTTTCACTTTTCTTCTTTTTTTTTCTTACCGATTTTGTGCAGACGATTTCTCGGAGATGGCTTAATCGATTTCATTCAAATTTTCAGGATCAACGCAGTTTTATATGAAGTTGATTGTTTTTAAACCATTTTTGAAAATACACTTCCGGTCGGATGTTATCGTCCGTTTACGATTTTAAAAAGTCAGTTTTGTCTGTCAGGTTTCTCACAAACGAGTAAAGATAAAGGGCTGAAATTTTCAGAGATGATAGATCTACCTATTTTCTGGTGCACCTCGCTCAAGAGAATGCCAGCAGTCACTTCCGGTCGTAACCGGAAGCAAATTTGAAAAATTTTAATTTTTCTACTTTTTTATTTTTAAATATTTTTCTTTGAATTTTTTACAGTTGATAGTGACCCTTATTCTAATTCAGAATATATAATTTGTTTTAAAATCGATCAACGCATTCTCGAGATATTAAGCGTCAAAGTCCTGAAGCGAGAGCCCGAGTAGCTCAGTCGGTATGGTCGTGGACAGTTCCCAGGCGACCCGGGTTCAAGCCCCGAGTTCCGCAAATTTTTTTTTCGTTTTTTTTTTGCGTAGACTCACAATTTTATCTTTAAAACGATGAGTTTTATCTCATTTATTCAAAAATCGAACGGAAGACCCATTCGTTGCTCGCAACGAGAACGATCTAGTTATTATTCTTTTTTTTTCTTACCGATTTTGTGCAGACGATTTCTCGGAGATGGCTTGATCGATTTCATTCAAATTTTCAGGATCAACGCAGTTTTATCTGAAGTTGGTTGTTTTCTAACCATTTTTAAAAATACACTTCCGGTCGGAAGTAATCGTCCGTTGACGATTTGAAAAAGTCAATTTTGTCTGTCAGGTTTCTCAAAAACGAGTAAAGATAAAGGGCTGAAATTTTCAGAGATGATAGATCTATCTATTTTCTGGTGCACCTCGGTCAAGAGAATGCCAGCCGTCACTTCCGGTCGTCACCGGAAGCAAATTTGAAAAATTTAAATTTTTCGACTTTTTTATTTTTTAATATTTTTTTTTGAATTTTTTATAGTTGATAGAGACCCTTTTTCTTATTCGGAATATGTAATTTGTTTTACAATCGATCAACGCATTCTCGAGATATTAAGCGTCAAAGTCCTGAAGCGAGAGCCCGAGTAGCTCAGTCGGTATGGTCGTGGACAGTGCCCAGGCGACCCGGGTTCAAGCCCCGAGTGCCGCAAAATTTTTTTTCGTTTTTTTTGCGTAGTCTCACAATTTTATCTTAAAAACGATGAGTTTTATCTCATTTATTCAAAAATCGGACGGAAGACCCACTCGTTGCTCGCAACGAGAACAATCTAGTTAAGGTCTTCCGTTTTCCAACGGAAGACCTTATTGTTTTCGTTCGGTTTATTTTTCCCTATTATTTTTTTTCATGCAAATTTTGTGCACGCGATTTCTCCAAAACTACAAGGCCGATTTACATGAAACTTTCAGATCTGATAGACAATGATCTGAACCTTATTGCAAATTTTTTTTAATGATGACGTCACTTCCGGATTTGAGATATATACAATTTAACGATTTTCAGAGGGTCGGTTTCTCCTAAACGATTTAAGATATTGAGTTCAAAATTTCAGGAATTGTAGACGAAAGGTTGTAGATCTGACATGTGGTATTTATGTTGTTCTCTGACCAACAGCGCCGAAGCTCGCCCTAGCTCGAAAATTAAGGTTAAAAAAGCGTC
>WFKH01011581.1:30644384-30668033 GCA_016163765.1 Magallana hongkongensis | reverse complement strand
ATTTGATATCAAGAAAAAGGGGCTGGCTCCTCACATTAGGGGACCAGAGGGCCCTAAAGTCTTTTATCTGTAGCCGTTTACTGAGGGATATTTTGTGAGGGTTATAAAAGCAAAATAAGGTATAATACTTTGATACATCCTAACAGTATAATGATTTACTTATCTAATTAGGGGTTTTTAGGCGTCAGAAGTAAAAAGTTTAATCGTTTCTATCTCAATTGGAAGAAATGCTAGTATTTAAAAAAGCAACGTAAGAGAACTTATAAAAAGCGATGCAGAAAAGCATAAGTACTCCACTTTTTTTTACAGATCATGTTTTCTTGTCGAAAATCAAAGTCGATGATGTCATATCACTTCTTAAAATCGGACGGAAGACCTCCTCGTTGCTCGCAACGAGATCGTGTCTAGTTCTTCTTCTTTTTCTTATAGACGTTTCTTTAAACCTTTATATCTCGCTTGTTTTTCACCTGATTTTATTCCAATTTTCAGGGTCTATTGGAAATGCCAATAGCTCACTATAGCACAAAACATTTTGAAATCGCTACTTCCGGTTTTGAGTTATTCCCTTTTGAATATTTTTTCAGTGGGTCTCGTGTACCTGCAAAGGCTCCGAATTGATCCGTAGCAAGTAGTTTTAATTTACAAATCTTTAATGTAGACATCTTGAACGTTTTCCTCCCAGTCTTATATGTTTGATTAACCCACGTATACTTCTTAAAAAATCACATCGAAATTTATGTTTAAAGAAAGTTAAATTTTGCTTACATCTTTGCTCCATAACTTTTTAGTAATAAATATTTTCTAAACACATATAGAACAAAAGTTGTGCCAAATATTACATGCTTTCATTTGATACCATAAAAAAGGGGCTAGCCCCTTAAAATAGGGTCCAGATCCCTTTAAAGGCTTTGCTTTATAACTCTAAAACGGTAAATTTTTCGATATGGGCGTCGCTGCAAAAAATGTTGTTTGTGATCTTATCTCATAAAGCTGTTTTTGTGTTCAGGTATTGCATAATATGAGAGCAAACAGTATTACGTGTAGACCAGTATTCGCGGCAATTTGGCAAAGTTAACGAAATTCTTTGTGCGTACAAATGACATAAAGTTAACACAGAATGTATACCAGTTTATAGGGGTTGCCTTTATTCATAAGAAAAAGGGGTTTTTTTTTAAGTATACATGATTTTGTTTGAGGACTATAAGTCATTTTTGTTAAGTTCTTATAGTGAACAATTCTTTAAAAACCAGAAACAGAAAATATAAACATTCTATTTCTTTTCTAGTAAAACTCAAATAACGGATTAAAAAAAAAACTTCTATGTACTACATTTTAGTTATTATACTGCATGCATTTGAAATCCATCTGGGATCTCAGCTGCGTATGTGTACCATTACGTAACCTATCTTCCGCCGAATTACAGTCAAGTCGTACCCAAACTGACTCGTACACAAACCGACTCGTAACCAAGTGGTCAGGTCGTACCCAAAGCTATGTGGTTCACTCGTACCCAAATTTTTGAGTACGACTTCACTAGTCGACTCGTACCCACGATATTTTTTTTTTGCTTTTGCTTTAACCTTTATTGTTTTGTATTAGTTGCATGTCTGTAGCTCCCAGTCTGAAAAATTTCGGATGGACGACCTGGGACGTCCATCCGAATTTGTTCAGACCGGGAGCTACAGACATGCAGCTAGTTTTGTATGTACTTAAAAAGTTATGCTTCAGTAATACGCTCACATGTGTATATGTTGTAGTTCTATGTTAATTTAATAAGTAGCCAAAATAATAATTTCATGCAGCTGGTTTTTTATGTACTTAACAGGTATGCTTCAGTTATACGCTCACAGGTATATATGTTGTAGTTCTATGTTAATTACATAATTAGCCAAAATAATAATTTCATCTCCGGGGGTTTGCAATTTTAAGTTTCTTGTAGTGTTTTTTGAAGTTAATATATATTATAACTTTGATGTCTATTTCAGTTTAAACAGGAGTTTGGGCTACTACTCAAGTAATGTAATACTGATAATAAAACATATACATGTAATGTATGATAAGAAGAAGAAAAATTAATTCATTTATATTAATCATTTATTATCATTGCAACATTTTTAAAAAGGTAATAACAATATTTACATTCACATAAAGGCAAACACAAAGGTTATGTACAATAATTATATACTCAAAAGAGGTCAAGTTCACAGATCACAATATATATGGGATCACAATTCAGTCACTATCTTCAAGCAGTCCTTAAACAGTTAACAGTTCACAATATATACATAGGATCAAAATTCACAGACTCTATCTTGCGGTCTTCAAATAGGGGTGTAAACACTTCCGAGGCGTACCAGCAGGGTTGATGTGGTCAGTTCCTCTGCGGAATAGGCCTCCCAAAGGTCATAAATGCGTGCATGGACCTAAAATATAATCAAAACAACAAATATAATAATTTTACACATGTATGATATTTTGATTTAATACAGAATTACCATGTTCAGACATATAATATGTTATAATTCTTAGATAAATGAGTTTTTTTTAAAGATTTGTTTAAATAATTTTACACATGTATGATGTTTTGATTTAATACAGAATTACCATGTTCAGAACACATATTATATTATAATGAGGTTTTTTTAAAAATTTGTTTAAATACTGTACCTTTCTGGATGTCTTTCTCTGAAGGCGTTTCAGCTTCCCCTCACTGCCTAAGCGTCTCTGTAGGGGCAGCAGATCAGCCTCCTGACGAAGAAGAGTCAGAAGGATGTAGAAAGGAAGGTTGTGGCATCCCTTTGCTTTTTAGACGTTCATGCGGGTGTGCCATCCCTCCACTTCGTTGTTGGTTCTTACACCCTGTCCAAAGACACACCACGATGACACTGGCCAGGTCGTGCTCTGTATCCAGGTATCCCTCATGTAGTCTAGTAGCTGGTTAAGAACTCTATCCTCCACACCATGGGATAGTTCTTGGAAGGCAGGTTGGACATGCTCTTCAGGAATCAGTGGTAGAGCCATCAGCTTGCGGATGAATTTGTTGATGTCATCCCTTTCCCGATAGGCGACCTACAAATGAATTATTCGTGATTAGAAAAAAATGTTTTTAACATTGTATTAGAAGATACAAAATACAAGATATTATTAATTTTTACTTTAACTAATATTTTCAACAATATAAATAAGATGATTTAAGATGAATAGATTGCATGTTTACCTGTAAACCTAGGTCCTGCACCTTTCCAAACACTGCCTTGGACCAGTGGAATGCACAGCCTCTGATCCTTACATTAGGGAAGACCGACCGCAGTCCTTTCCAGATTCCCCCTTCGAAGTCAGCTGTGAAGAGTTGAACTTCTGGAGGTGATGGCAGCAAGTCAAGGATTACCTTAAAGACCTATAAAAGTAAAGAAGATATGTCAGTTGTTTAAAAAACAAGTTAATGTATTTTATACACTTTAATAACAATACATAATAATAGATCATAATATTACATGCATGTACCTTCTTGTAATCCTTCCCATGTTTCCCTGACATAAGGATGAATGCCAGCGGCACCTGCTTCACATGACCTCCACTCTTCAGGTAGGCGTGAACTGACACCAGTTGCTTGAAGGGCTTTCTAACCAGTTTGAAAGTTCCATCGATGAACCACTGCTTGGCTGATGCTAGAGTTGCCAACTGGTCATCTGTTGCAAATACGAAGTGTCGTCTGTCTTTGACGCGGACGTCTCTCCGGAAAAATCCTGGCTGCAGGAAGTCTTCAGCGAACTGAAAAAAATTACATATTTGCTATTAATATTAATTGTATACTGGTTGTATAATGATACTATTTACTGCATTTATTCTTATTATAGGAATCATATAGATTACTAGTTTTAAGACAAGTCTAATTACATTATTTGAGTGGTACTTTTTACCATAGAACTTATCATGTTTTTAAAGTACCTCAAAACTAAGATCCTTTGGTTCCTCGGGTCTGAACCTCTGTCGATGTCTGTTGGCAGTTCGGACAAGCAGGGCTAGATTGGGACGACTGCCCTCTGGCTGGCGCAAGTCACAATTCTCTGCCATTATCTCCTCAACAATGCTCGTGGCGGGTGTGAAGATGTTCTGTTTGGCTGCCTTCTTAACCTGAAAAAACCCCCACCTGATTATCAATATCAATTCACAATTAATATATAAAACATTACTAACATTAAAATATTAATAGAAAAGTTTATGAAGGTTTACATCTAAAAATGTACATCAGAACAAGTAGAATAACTACAATTGCTACCTCTCTCTGGACTGTGGACAATGTTTCAATTCCTGGTTTCCCTGCATGGTTGTGGATATGAATCCCAGGCTCAAAGTTGTCTCCTCGTTGAATGACTGTGGCTCTACACCTGTCGAGTTTGGGACGCACAGAACACCACCAGTATGTTACAGATGCAGTTGATTTCTGTGGAAAAATATAATGTTACTTAATTAAATTCCTTAATTAAATTAACAATTTTAATGTATAAAATAGAATTGATAATGTTTTAACATAAATTGCAAATAAAATTAAAATTATAGAAATTTCATCATGTTTTTAATAAAGTGTAAATCAGTTTTTAATTACTAAGAATATGTACATAATATGTACATAATGTTAAAAAATATTGATTGAAATGATATAATGAAAATGCAATTACTTTCACTGTGTAGGAGTGGCCATCACTGGTTAGCAATTTCTTCCTTCCTCTCTGGCTCACTTCCTCTTCTATTGTGTAAGTCACAACAGAATCCTCAGGTATGATGGTGCCGTCAATCATGTCCTCAACCAATGAACTGTAAAAGATGAATTAAAAAATTAAATAATATTACAATTTCATTTCGCTTAAGCAATAATTCATTTTATGAAATATACCTCTCATGATGTTTCATTTGTAAAGATGAATTAAAAATTTGAATAATATTACAATCTCATGTCGCTTAAGCAATAATTGATTTGATTTATTTGATGAAATATACCTCTCCTGAAGTTCATTTGGAACCACATAGGATGTGTTGATCTGGAACGATTGATGAAGTGATGTCTCTGTCTCATCTTCCTCCATCATCTCTGTGTCTTCTATGCTGTGATGGGAACTGGTTGTTGTGTCCATGTCTTGATCTCGTTCACCAGGATCTTGTTGTGGTTCTTGTGGGTTGGCATCATCTAGGTCGGCTTGGATGGATGTCCTATAATTGTATGCAAGATTTTAAGTAAGTGTGGTGATAGTAAGGTTAACAAGAGGCCCATAGGCTATTAATGAACACCACGTGTGGGAGGAGTAAAGAAGAAGATTTTCCAAGATTAAATACATTTTATCACTATTTGACAGATTTATTTAATAATAATGCTTAGTAGTATTATGTTTTTATTATCATCACCTTTAGAATTGGTTATATTCATATTTATACACTTACTGTACACTTACTGTACACTTGTGATGGAGTCATCTGTAATCCTAGTACTTTCCATCACTGGGGCCTGTGAGGCTACCATACACTCCTGACAATGCCAGTTTGGTATCCCCTCACCATACATGGCATCCAAATACATCTCTGATATGCCTAAAATAAATTACAGACATAATGATTCAAACAGTTATCAGAGTCACAATGATGAAAAACAATATAATAATTCAATTATTCATAAACAATTTCAGATACATATACATTATTTAACAAACATGAATAATCAGTGGTAAGAAGCCAATCTCACCTGTGTTGCACAACCGATGCTGCCATTTACCGCAGTTGTCACAACAAAGTGCATGTTGGTTAGGGCCGACCTACATAATAAAAAAAATGCTTTCATATAGCACTCTTTAACATTAACACTCAAATTCACTAAGCAGAAATACTTAGCAAATGTAAGCCTTCCACCTTAGTTATCTCCTGGAGATGCAACTCAAGCTCAGTAACACCGAAGTCCAGTACTTCTTTATATCATTGCTACATTAATGATATTTCATGTATATAATTCAGTAGCTTGTTGTTTTAGTGCGCGCGTGTCAAGCCTAAATAGCGAGAATAAATTGTAAAAGGGTCATTTTCTAAATTTTTCCAAATTCCACAAGCAAATTTCCGAAAAAATAATCGCAGAGTTCTATTTTTTTTTAAGTTGTGGAAAAATTGTGGAATGGTTTATAACAAAAATTAAGGGGAAATTTAGGGGAAATGTGCCGGTAACACCAAGGAATGCGACAATGATATCTACATAACACTAAGGACACCACAAGTTACACAAAGGATATGTTGCGCAAAAATGAAATAATGATAGTAGAATGAAAATTAGAATCTGACTAGTAGCACCAAGGATATTAATATTTCATGTATATAACTCTTCGATTGTGCAATCGGGATTAATTCAGTAGCTTGTTGTTTTAGTGCGCGCGTGTCAGTATATAAATGATTAAAGACGGAACATCAGGCAAAAACATAGCCTATATTAGTTTTCTCCATTAAATATCAAGGTACATATATCGTCACCTTAGAATAAGAATGATTTGTATGAAAAGTGATGTTCAGATATCAAAAACTTGCTAATGTTAGACTTTTGAATATTGCAAAATTTGCCATGAATCAGTATGTTAAGTATCTGTTTTACAAAATTGATTCTTTTTTGTTTAAATCTACGATGTTGTATGTATATACTGTACATGTTTATTTGTAAACATATTGTTTTACATAGAAATTTTACTAACTTACAGATAATATAAATCTGAAAATCGACTAGTTAACAACAGAATAGAGGACAGAGAAAAATAAATATATATATATATATAACAGCTATAATGGGCTCAAATAAATTTAAATATTTAATAGATCGAATTCTATGAATTTCGTACTTCACCACTAAAATTATGTTTGCATAACATAATATCTTCTTTCTTAGAGCTGTTATATGTGTGTTCTGACCATTTAAATATTGCTAAATCAATATTTAAACATATTAAAACATTTGTGTGATATCAGTACTAAGCTGGTATTTTTTATTAATTTTGGGGCACTTTATAACTGACTTTAACTACATATTTCATGATAATACATATTTAATGGTGTACAATAACACAACATTTAATACTTAAATAACCCATAACTGTATAATTGAAATATATACTGTATAATTGATATATATATATATATATATATATATATATATATATATATATATATATATATATATATATATATATATATATATATATATATACATCTTAAAAAACAATATTTAAGGTCAAGATCTAGTAAATGATTCACGGGAAAAGTAATCCCGGTACCTATATTCAATTTGACATCATTTAATGCCGTTTTTCGAGAGACTTTCGAGAATCTAGACATATTTCAGTAGTCAAAAATGGACAAAACTCCGAGATTTGTTACTTTTATCCTTCATATAAGCATCATTAAAAGAATTATCATCTTGATTTTCCTTAACCTGTAGGCACCTTTCTTTTACTAGATCTTGACCTTAATATAGTGATTTACTTACCGTTTTCTTGCAGGAAACACACCTCGCTCGAACCATGATGATCTTCAAAATGTGACGAAAATGCGTGTTTCGTCTTAATTATGAGCAGCATGTTTATTTTGTGCTGACAAATTCATTGGTTGAACGGAATCACACAAAGCAATTAATTTTAATTGATGATAGTTAACCTGCTCATAATCTTTCTTTGATACGTCCGCATTCAAGTACTGAACTATTGTAGACTAGATTTTTATAACAAATTCCTCTAAATTTGTTATACAATTCACATATTGATAGCAATAATAAACAAAACATAACAACATATGAATAAAAAGCATTCATTTTATTTTCTTATGATAAATATTGATTTGTCCGTATTCAAATACAGAGCTAAGGCATGTTTGTATATATATATATATATAGATATATATATATAAATTTGTTATACAAAACATAATTGAAATAACATAACAACATTTGAATAAAAACCATTGTATTTTATTTTCTTAGTATAAATATATTTTTTTTCGTGGGTACGAGTCGACTAGTGAAGTCGTACTCAAAAATTTGGGTACGAGTGAACCACATAGTTTTGGGTACGACCTGACCACTTGGTTACGAGTCGGTTTGGGTACGAGTCAGTTTGGGTACGACTTCACTTGATTCCCTTCCGCCCGCGGCCGAGGATATCGATTGCGGCAGGAATACCAAGCGGTCAGCGGTATCTACTACACAAGATTTGCGTCTGACACATATGGGTTTGTTTAGCCGCAAACATATAGAATTGTTTTTAATTTTGAATACATAATTATATATACATGTTTATTCTTCTTAAATTGAATAAAACGTTAGAGTGTTAATTAATAAATCGTTCTGTTAATTAATAAAAGCAATGTCATACCCAATCTGAAGCATAATAAGACACAGAACAAATGTGGGTTTTTAAGTAAAAAAAAATTCACTTTTATTTGATACATTTTAATCATTATACTGCATTTCAAATCTTTCTGGTTTCTAAGCGTAATCCATCCCTCGTCCGCGGCCGAAGAGATCGATCGCGGCTGGACTACCTAGCGGTTTTCTAATACACACGAGTCGCGTCTTACATAAATGTGTTTATTTAGCAGCAAACACAAGAACTGTTTTAAGTTTATGCTATAGAGGGAATCAGTGGTTATTTTTTAAAATATTCACATGAATTTTTAAAAAAGTTTTGTTTTGATTCTAGCGGTCACTTGATCACTTTTGTAGTTCTTCTGTATGATCGTTTGTTTCATTGTAAAAACAAACTCATTGCTGTGCTGCCCATACACCCCCCCCCCCCCCGTGCTTGAGCTGAATTTGTTTTTCAAAATTTGCGAACAGAAATCGAAAATTCAAATGTTGCGAAAATCAATTTTTGGTGATTCCTTATAATCTGTTTGTTTATTCGGTCGGTCTGTGTTAATTCTATCACCCCGTGTGACCGACAATCTCGACGTGTTGCTTTTGTGCACACAGCCCTGGACATAGAGAAATACAGACATGTCGGCCCAACGACACCTCGGCCCTACGACACCTCGGCCCCGGGACACCTCAGCCAAGACGGGTCGGCCCAAAATTTGAGACACCTCGGCTCACGTAAAAGACATCTCGGCTCAAGCAAAATTGAAATAAAATTAAAATGATTTTCATGTTTTTATTTTATTTTGTTACACACACACACATATAATTTTTATATATAGTTTTGTAATTAGATATGTTGGAATTATTAAAATATTACATATCAAATACTTGTATAAGAAATTGAATTATTAGCAGAAACGAGGCCATTAAGTGCTAATTGTTAAGCAAACAAGAAATTAAAATTATGAAAATGACGACAATTAAGTGCTAATAGTAAAACAAACAAGAGGATGCGGCAGTCTCCTTTGGAGTCTCAAACGCGTGTCAGGGGTGGTGTGGGAGCGCCTAGGACTGGGGGAGGTGTCCGCACGGAAGGCCCTCAAAAAGATTTCACGGATGTTGGCGGACTTCTAGTGTAGTTTAAGAAATATTTTATTCAAAAATATACATATAAGTACATGTATATAAGTGAACAGGGATTGAACAGCAGGCAAAAATAGCCTATATTAGTTCTCTCCATTTGAGATCAAGGTATACATATTTATTATACTAATAGTGTATACTTTCCAAGTTTTACATGGACATTATACTAACTTATAAAGAATATAGTAATATAGGATTTAGTTAAATAACAAGATAATGAGAGAAAGAAAAAACAAGGGAAAATAGAAATATATATATATGCATATATAGAAGTTATAATATAATAGGCCCAATAATTAGTATATGTAAAGTACAATTAGCACAGTGTTACTCATTGTTAAATTACATTCTAAAATCTTTTACTGTTTTTTATAAATTTGTGAACTTGGTCAAAAAATGACATATTTTCTGAGAGAGATAGACAATCATAACCATGTAGTATAATATTAATATCTTTTGGTATGTCATGATCATTCATGTATCTAAACAGAGAGTTTCTCTGAGGATTATAACATTGACAATGAAAGAAAAAATGAAACGAATCTTCATAGGAGTACCCACATCTTAAACATTTTGATGATTCAACTAAATTATGATTATACAAATCTGCATTAAGGTTACTTGAAAAATTTCTTAACTGGCAATAGAGAATATTTAAATTTCTTTGTCCATGGTTGTATAATTTAGGTTTTGTTTTATCTACAAGATTATTGTTTTGCAAGCCTTGCTTAAATTTGGCTATACTTGTTGCAGATTTTAAACTGTTTGGCAAAGTGTTCCATAATTTAACTGTTGACGGTAAAAAACTATTATAATATGCAACAGTTCTGGTAATTGGAATGTGAAACAAGTTATTATTACGTAATGAATAATTATGTGAGACTGGGAGACACTGTTCAACCATATCATACAAATTTTTGGGTGTATAATTATTAAGGTTTTTATACATGAGTGTAACTTTGTGTTTCTTTCTTCTATCACTTAACGTTTCCCACCCTAATTCTTTATATAAGTTTTGTCTTGAGGAAGTGCGCCTTAGTCCTGTAATAATGCGCCCAGCCTCTATTTGTACACTTTCTAATAGATTGCTCTGTTCCTGTGTACAATTATCCCATACTACATCACCATATTCTAAAATAGGTCGAATAAAAGAAATGTAAATTTTAATTAAAGACTCCCTGTTTAATTTATATTTAAGAGTACGAAGAATATTTAAACGTTGACATGCTTTATCAAAAATGTTTGTAATGTGTTTAGACCAACAAGCATTTGATTGGAGAATTAGTCCGAGATGACAGTGATTTTGCTTACAATCTATATAATTTATTGTATGACCAAAGGAGATATCTGGGTGTGATTTATCTGATCGAGTGAAGTTAACATTTACAGTTTTGTTAGGATTAAACTCCACCAGCCATTGTGTAGACCATTTTTTAATTTTTTCGAGATCATTTGTTAAAGATATAGCAGGTCCTATTGTATCAGAGTCTACAATTACAAAAAGAGAAGTATCATCCGCAAATAACCGAATTTTCCAGATTAAAAGTGATATCATTAATATATACCAAAAAAAGAAATGGACCAAGTACAGAGCCCTGGGGAACACCAGCATTTATACTTTGTTTAGTAGAAGAATATCCTTCTAACAATACTTTTTGTTCGCGGTCAGTAAGATAATTTTCAATCCAATCTAATATGTTTCCATAGATGCCATTTTGTTTTAGCTTATATAATAGTCCATTATGCCAGACCTTATCAAATGCTTTTGAAATATCACAAAAAATAAATCTAACATCTTTTCCTTGGTCTAGATTGCTAATAATAGTATTATATATTTCTAAAAGTTGATTCACAGTAGAATCTCCCGGTTGGAATCCCGATTGGTTTTTAGAGAAGAGGTTATGCTCTAACATATAGTTGTAGAGATATTTAAAAATGATTTTTTCCATAATTTTGCATAAAATACTAGTTAAAGCAATTGGTCTATAGTTTCCTGGCTCTTCAGGGTTACCTTTGTTTTTATAAACTGGTGTGATATTAGAAACCTTCCACACATGAGGGAGTTGTTTACTAGTTAATGATGCATTGAACAATTTTGTAAGGGGTCTAATAATGGAAGGGATAATATTCTTAAGTATCTGTGGAGAAATATCATCAGGTCCCGGAGGTTTAGATGGATTTATATTTCTTAATTGATCTTCTACATCCTGGTCATTGATGCAAAATGTGTTCATAGAGAATGGGGGACCAGGTCCCGGGGGGGGGGGGGGGGGGGTAAAAGGGGTTCTGAACTTTCATCAACTCGTGAAATATTTGTATAATAATTGTTTAGTATATTAGCTTTATCAATCGGATGAATAAAAATTCTACCATTGGATTTAATTGGCGGAGATTTAGTTTGTTTTTTTAGAAAATTTGGACTTCTAGTGTGTTTTCAGTGCCGTGAAATCTGATGATATTATGCCGTCAAATGTACAGTGTTGTGGTGGGTGACAGTAAATGTTCAATGGAACATAGACGATGTTTCTTTGTATATGTTTTTGTTTTCTATGCGTACATTTTGTTTTCTATTTATTTTTCAATATTTATTATGATCAATAAAAAAAGTAATCCTATTTCTTTTCCTTTTTTTTTGCTGAATTATACGGTCTTAATGAGTACAAGAACATAGGTTTGACTGTCTATCAAATGATTTAAGAATCATTGTTGATATATGGGACATATACCCTGGTGGATATTGAACAACCCAGTTTTCCAATATAAGAGAAAAATATTTCTTAATGAACTATATATTATTCTTATATTACTTTGATCAGAAATATTTAGCTAAATTGAATCAATTTAAGAAACAAACCATAGTTACGCACATGTGGTCAGCTCAGCACGTCAGCTACTGTGTAACGTTAACCGTAGATTTAGTACTTTTTAAGTAGCACGAAATTAAAGAATGTTCATACAAAATGAAAATTGATGGCGCTGCATTATTATAACCACATAAATGAATAGATACGGTAATTATCTGCCAATTTTTTTTTTAATTTATATATTTTTAACCGAAATTTTCATTGGGCCGAGGTGTCTTTTACATGGGCCGAGGTGTCAATAGATTTGGGCCGACCCGTCTGGGCCGAGGTGTCAACCGCCCTGGGCCGAGGTGTCGTTGGGCCGAGACGTCTGTACCCCGACATAGATAGCCCCAGGTAATTTATGGCTGCAGATCATTAATTGTCATGTAATTGAAAAACAGTTGGAAGGGCGCTTTCACTGTAATAGAACAACACGTGCAATGTAGATTAAATTGGATCACTACAGTAAATATGAGTTTGTTAAGATTTCAAATATGAATATATATTTATTGTAATTATTTACTTGAAAAATAAATGCATTAATGTAATGCATGTTAATCTGTGCTCTGCATATTAAACACAAACTTATTAGTTTTAAATTCGAAATATTTATCGTACGATTCACCATGCCAACTCGCCATGTTTTGACTGCGAACAACAGCTGATAGCGGTGTGTCAACATTTTTATAAGAAGCATGGCCTGCAAGACGTTGATAGTGGGAAATTCAGCTCAACTATCGTATGAGAGATTATAAAGGTATGTTTCAATACAGGATATGTCGTGTTGACTTTTCTTTTCAAAGTATTTGTACTTTTTAATCTAATCTGAGATTCCTCTGACTCTAACCTCTGCTTTTGACGTGCGTCACAATATAAAAGCGGATGTTAGAGGAATCTCGGAATAATTTCTGTCCCGTGTATTTTCACGTGTATGTTTTGCACATCACTCTTTTGAATTTCTTTTTATTTTTTTACAATGTATATGTATATCTTATTGTGTATTGACCAACACACCATACACGGTAAAATAGTGCAATTAAAAGGGGTGGGGGTCCCAAGGTACACAAGAGTAGAATGCTGTAATTAGAGTGCATTTTTGCATGATGATAACTTTACCTTAAATATTGAATACACATGTAGCAGATCTTTACCATATCCCCTATTACTTAATTTATAAATTTAAAAACTCAGACAGGCTTCATCTTTGCTAGCCAAGAGTTTTCGGTCCACTCCGTTCCCCATAAACCCTTGGCAGATCTCATTACAAAAACTCGTGACAAGCTTTGTTTTATGATTGGCTGCAGCTGCGAGTAGCTGATCCAATTGCAACGTTGTAAACAAGCGCTTCTAAACAAACTTTAAAAGAAACACACGTGTGATCTTTGGTAAAACATTTGGTGCTTTTCACAAGTTGAGGCACAAGTGTTCGAGTAAAGTACCTCCACAAGGATTGTCTAACCAGATCACTTTAAAAAACGATGTATTTTACTGCATGGGATTGAACACAGATTTACAAACTTGACAAGGCTCGTGTGATCATAGTACTATGGGAAATAAACATGGCGAATGAGGAAGTTGCCTTTCCCGTCAGTATATACGTTCCTGCTTATGGTTATTGCTCTTAAAGGTTCAATGAGCTGTATTTTATTTAATTTCTTTTGTCCACAATAATTACAACGATACGTGGTTTTATGGCTTGAATGCATTTATATATGACGACTTTTTCACTCTCGGTATGTACAGGTCCATACAAACACTATAAATAAACATTTCTTGCTTTCTCTATGTTATATCTTCATTCCTATTTAATAGGATCGTTTATTATGTTCCGATTCTTGCTAGTCAACATGTTTTCAAGTTGTATTTATGCTGTGGCATGTATATTACCTGTTGTTTCATTCGATTAAAAGGTAAATATACAAGGGGCGCAACTCAAGATGCTCGCTAGATAGTGCCACCACATCACCGAGTTTTCGTAATGAGATCTGCCAAGGGTTTATGGGGAGCGAAGTGGACCAAAAACCCTTGGCTAGCGAAGATGGACAGGCTTGTGCTTAATTAAATAAATATATTTGACATGGTAAATATTCAATCTAATAAAAATTATACCTTTCGTCTGGCTCTGTTATATATTGTTATCGCTTGTGAAAGAGCACGTAAAACAGAATGCAAGATGAAAAGAACTTCATATTATATTTTATTATATTTTTGTTATTTTGTACTGCCTAAATGTTAACATGTTAATGGCATGTAATGGGATATGTAATACTTATTACACTGCATGGTCAGTGTATTTTTTCCAGAAATACTATGCCTATGTTAATGTAAACACAGCTATTATTTGTACATATATGTTAACACAGCTAATTTATTTTTTTTTAATTTCAGCTCAAAACGGACGCTTGTTACCACATGGCGACCACAAGGAACCTGTTGATTCTTGTGGTTTCAGCTCTTAAGGTTAACCTGTCACCTCTACCCACATGCATATTCCTTGTGTTCTACTGACTATTTACTGGTAATTCAAATTAAATCGGATAATGCATGAATAATAATGGAACTTTAAGAAAGCTTCATGCCTTGTTGTGGTTTGTGTTTGATAAGAAATTATGAAAAACAAAATTAAGGCTGTTTAAAGAAATTTACAATTGTGAATTGTAAAAATTTGTTTTTCAATAAAAGTATGCAATTATGTTACCTTTATTTTGTATTTTATAAGAATATTTAGATGTGTTTACATAATTGAAAAATCACCCCCCTCTTTTCAATTGTTACCATTATGATTACATGTTGGATATGTAAATGTACATTTGACCTTGAAATAGTATCTGCTATGATTATTACTTTTGAAATGAACAAGAAACAACAAATTTTTACCTTTTTAATGTATATATGCATTAAAAAAATGTAGGAAAACATGTAAAAGATTTCAAACCATGAATTTTTATGAAAATCAAATGATAGGGGGAGGGTATACATGTTAGGGAATTTCTAAGTGATATGATGCTTTTATCATGATAATATCATGTAGATGTATGTTGTATTGAAAAAGCTTCTTATTTAAGGAGGTTGAACAACAATTGACCTCTAAAAGGTCAGGTAAAGATGTTTTACTATGGAGAACCCTATGAATCTGTGTTGAATAGAGAAAAGTGGAAATGGTGGGTTCACTTAAATGGCCATATTTTTATTAAACCTCAATGGCATTGGCAATATGTGGTATACTTTTTCTCAGAATTGCATTATCTTTCTAATTCTAAGACAAAACATCTGTTCATAAAATGTTAGTGTACTACATATGAAAGTTAAAGGTAGTAAGAGACAGTTTCGAATAAAGTACCTGTAAAATTAAGAGTTGCTGTACTTGAAGGCTTATGAGTGTTGCTAAGATTCATGAAATGAATTTTAATGATTATCATAAGTATGAGGGATGTCCCTTGCTGGAATTGGTATGCAATATGAAGGCCCCTACTGTTAAGTACATGATAAGCAGAAGTAAATTTGAAATTTGCGGCTATGACTGTTGTGTTGATTTTACATAGTGAAATTGCAGGTCACAAATGGGAGGTTATATTAACTCGAAATGTAGGTGGATGGGACATTATATACCTATTTACTGGCTATGAGGATGATAGCAATTTTATTGTCTCAAAAGACAGCAACTATTTCACTAGGCGAAGCCGAGGGAAATAGTTGCCGTTGAGGGGGACAATAAACTTGCTGTCGTCCGAATAGTCAGTAAATAGGTATTTTAATTATTATACCGAAGAAACTTTTATTTGTCAGCGATGCAGAATTTCTTGATAATAAACAAACTAGAGTTACGGGACTTTGAATTCAATGCAGTGATTGGATTACGTCAGAGGTGTTCTGAGTTTAAAAAAGAGGGAAATCGAATGCCGCCGGTATATAGTTTTGATGACTATTCACCATGGGCAGATAGCATGGAAACTATTTCACTGTTAGATAGAATAGCATGTTTATTCATTGTAATTTTACATAGAAAATATTCATAGAGGTATAATAAAGTAAACTATACATTGGTAAGTTTCTGACATTTGGTGGTGCAACAAGCACACAGTACGGAAGGTTGACCCTTTGAAAAGCAGTGTAGAGGAAAAGTTGCTCAGAATAATGTTTTAAACAAAATGCTACCTAAAAGTTTTTTGTTGGTGGTCCCGTTAAGGAGTCTAAGGGTTGGCCCCTAAAACACCGTTGTTCAGATATATCTAGAACAGTCAACAATTCTTAAACACTTGTTGAACAAAATATGTTTATCTTTACGAGTCCTTTTATTTGATAATAAGAAAAGGGGACGATGCATTACATAGATATCGGGGTTCAAAAATTGATTTTTCCGGAATTTTTGATTCCCCATTCTTGGTTTAAAAAAAACCGTAAAGTTTATAGTGAAATTAACTCGTACCAAACATAATTCGATTTTTATTAAGTCGTACTTTGACACATTCTGAGTTTTTATGATAAGTCGTTCTTGAAATCGTAAAGGTTTTTGTTAATTCGAACTTATTTGTACTTAAATCATTCAGATTTTGTTAAGTCGTACCAAGAATTTTTTGATTTTTTTTTATCTTTTTGTTTAAGTTACTTTTGTTATTAGTTTAAGTTATTATTTTAAGAACTCTGCTTCTTACAGGAACATCTAGCTTTAATCTCGACATTAACGGAAGACCCACTCGTTGCTTTGCAACGAGGTTTGCTCTAGTTATTATTATTATTAAGGTCTTCCGTTTCCAACGGAAGACCTTGTACTGATTCTGATGGTAATTCTTCATTATTGTTATTCTTCTTCTAGACGTTTTTAAAACCTCAATAACTTATTTGTTTGTCATCCGATTTCATTCAAATTTTAACGGTATATTGTAAATTGAATTAGGTTTCTAGAGCACAAAAAAAAAACCTGAAATCGCAACTTCCGGTTTTGAGTTATTCCCCTTTTTCTAAAATTTTAGGGGTTTTAGTTTCCAGACAAAGGCTCCGAAATGGTTCGTACCAAATAATTTATAGTTAAAAATCTTTATTATTGACACTTTGAATATTGTCCTCTGATTTTTGTTTTTTAGTTTCTTTCAATTATTCCACTCGAATTAATCAATCGAAATCTATGTTTTAAAAATAGCAAAATTTTTCTCACGTTTTAGCTTCGTAACTTTTTAGTTTGAAATATTTCCTAAATACGTATAGAACAAAAGTTGTGCATAATGTTAAGGGCTTTCATTTAACACCAATAAAAAAGGGCTGGCCCCTTAAATTAAGGGCCAGTAGCCCTTAAAAGATTTTGCTTAATAACTCAAAAACAGTTAGGATTTCGATATGGCTGTCGCTGGAAAAGTTGTTTGTTGGGATCTCATAAAGGTCGTTACAATGTTATTTTGTAAGTGATTTGTGTAGTATGAGTGTAAAAAGCTTTACATGTACCTCGTTTCATTTGGCAAGTTAACGAAGGCCTAGGTCTCTGTGCGTAAAACTGGCATAAAATTACCACAGAAAGTATGATGGTTTATACAGGGGGCTTTAATTCATGAGAAAAAAAATTAGAACACATGCTTTTTTTAAAGAACTTTAAGTCATTGTTGTTTAGTTCGTATAGTGCACAAACCTTAAAGACGAGAATCGGAAAACAAAATATTCTTTTTTTTTTCTAGTAAAACACAAAATACGTTTTGAAAAAAAATTCTATGCATTACATTTTAGTTATCATACTGCATGCATTTAAAATCCACATTGAATCAGAGCTGTGTGCGTATCATTACGTAAGCTATAACTCACCCGCGGCCGAAAAATCGGTCACCATGGTCGCGGCTGGACTACCTAGCGGTCAGCGGTTATCTAATACACGAGAGTTGCGTCTCTCATATATGAGTTAATTTAGCTGCGAACTGAAGAATTGTTAAGAAATCGTTCAGTTAATTAATAAAACCAATACCATTCTCAATCTAATGCAATATCAGCTATATAGATCAATTGTAGGTTTAAGTAAAAAAAAAAAAGAATTTCTATTTGATAGATTTTAGTCATTAAATTACAAACTTTTCAAATCTTCCTAGGTTCTGAGCTGTGTGTGTGTATGTGTTAAGCCTTTACGTAATGGAATTTATCCCTAAGGATAAATTCATTTATACAAGAAGCAGCAGACTCGATTAGCTTCAATCTTAAACCCATTCAACTTGTCTTCAATTCTGATTGGTTATTTTTAACTGTGTTTGTAAACTCAAATATAATCGGGTTCAGCATCCTTTTTATTCCAACTGGTGAAACAGCAACCATCAACTCTAAAATTTTGAAGAACAAATCCAACTAAATCCTCAACATCCAAAGTCATCCAAGGATACAGTTTAGGTTAAGTATGAGTTAAACTACTGTACGTATCGTTTCATACATAATTTTGTGATTTAAGCTGCATTTCAGCAAATTCTTGGACATTTTTCAAGTCACATGCGTACATCCCCATGCGGGTCGTGTACGTGCACCATACTATTGTTATTTGATTAAAAATCTCAATATAAATCAAACACATTATAGCCTGTCCCGGGTTGTCGCTTCTATCTATTCTTCATGTTAGTTAATGGAAATAAATACCTGTCAACCAAATTTTAAATAAAAAAAAAAAAAAAAAAAAATCGTTTTTACCCCGTTAATAATTTTCCTTCTTCTCTTTTCTTTTCATTATGCGAAAAATTTTTGGCCAAAGCCATTCATTGATCACCAAGATAATTGCAAAAGCGATGAGGGTTGAATCTCGGGACGGAGCATAATACCCGGTAATACCTACTTTGACAATTAAATATCAAGAATATGTTACTATAATAAATAAACTCTAAATCAGGTTCTTAAAACTACACAATTTATCAAACAAGGATCACTTTAGAACAATAGAGTTATATGTGTGTACTTAATCATTACAAGCCAGCTTAATGTGTCATACAACATTGTAGTACGACGCCAAAGATAAAATCCCGTAGAACTCCCGCCAGGCCTCCATCTGCAAGGAAATCGCTCAATGACCCCATGATCGCAACTCAGACGACTCGCAATGACCCCATGATCGCAACTCAGATGGGTTTGGACAACGCCACTCCCAACATCCTGACTAGCGCTGCTACAGGGTTCCCAACATCCTCCAGTGTCCCCCAGCCAAACGCACAATTTAGAGGCTGCAACTTCAGCACCACAGATGGTTCCAACTCCAATGGCCATTTCCCCATTGATAACTCAAGATTACGAGCCTCAGCGTCTCCACGTGTCAGGTACATCGATAATTCCTTCTCTTCCACAGCCATTAGTTAGTGTGGGCGCATCACTTGATACTCATGTACCTCAGTCAGTTAAAGATAAGATTATGAAAGGAGAATATGTAGATTTGTCAACATTGTTGCAGTCAAGCAACAGTGCTCCAGAGGCTGAGCAACACAAATTTTCAATTAGGGATGGTCAATTGTCTATTGTCCCAAACACACCTAAAATAAACAAAATCACTTCCATAGAGAAGTGGACTGACGCTATGCTGGTGTTTGCCAGCATTCATATCTCATGCCATATTGATCAAGCCCCGCATTTGCTGAAATACATTAATACTATTCGAACAGGGGCATCACGTAATCCCAACAGCCAAGGTTGGATCGATTACGATAAACAGTTTAGGCTGCGGAAGGCTGTAGATCCTTCCATAAGTTGGTCAGCTCTAGATTCTGAATTATGGCTTATTTACATGGCCCCAACATTCAACAAACTTAATTCACCATCTAAGTGCTATGATTACAATTATAAGGGCTTTTGCGCTCGCCAGTCATGTATTTATGTCCACACATGTATGTCTTGCTCTGGTTCTCACCCTCAAGTATATTGCCCTCGCCATACCAGAGATGCATATACCCACACATCTGCTCCATCAAACTCGCCCTTTCGTGGACCCAGTTCCCCACGATTTAGAAATTCTGTTCCAACAACCCAACGGTTCAATTCTATCAGACCCCAGTCGGTCCAAAGAAATTTTGGTCCCAGACAACCCAAACAAATGGGAACTCGGAACTACTCCAATAGTTTTTGAGCAGCTCCAACACTACATTAGGCATTATCCAAATCATCAAGACAAACAAATTTTACTGCAAGGTTTTTCCAATGGCTTCAGGCTAAACTTCACGGGCCCAAGGATTACTATTGAATCAAAAAAACTTAAAATCTGCTCAAGAACATCCTGATCAAATCCAAAACATTTTAGACCAAGAAATTCAATTAGGTAGAATGGATGGCCCCTATGCAGCCAGACCTTTTTCAAATTTGCGCACATCTCCGATTGGTATTGTTCCTAAGAAGACTGGTGGTTGGAGACTCATTACACACCTTTCTGCTCCTGGAGGTTACAGTATTAATGATTTTATAGATCCCTATTTTTGTACAGTCAAGTATGCTTCCTTTGATGAAGCAATTACATTAATTCAGTCCCAGGGCCCATCTTGCTTAATGGCAAAGATGGATTTAAAATCAGTGTTTCGACTACTTCCTATTCATCCTAGCGACTTTTGCCTACTTGGTAAAAAATTCCGAGAATTTTATTATTTTGACAAATGCCTTCCATTTGGTTGCTCACTCTCGTGCGCACTTTTCGAAAAATTTTCTAAATTTTTGCATTGGGCAGTAAGTAATTGCGCGAATTCTAACAATCTTTCTCATTATCTCGACGACTTTCTGTTTGTAGGCCCCAGTACTTCTGATGAATGCGCCAAATTAATGCACATATTCACTTCAGTCTGTAAGAATTTGGGCGTGCCTATTGCAACCGACAAAACAGAAGGCCCTACTACATACATCACATATTTAGGTCTAGGGATCAATTCAGTATCACAAACACTTTTTATCCCCATGATAAAGTTGCATCGCTTACTGAGCAACTCAATCAAATCAACAATCACAAAAAGGTCACTTTACAACAGTTGCAATCCTTATGTGGGTTGCTAGCATTTTGTTCTAGAGCATTACCAGCAGCCCGTGCATTTATTCGAAGATTCTATGGTGCTATGGCAGGTGGTCATAAACCGCACCACATGATTCGTATTAATTCAGGGATGAAGCAAGATGCAATGACATTGCTGAAATTTTTACATTCTTTTAATGGTACCTGTCAATTTCCTGACCAGTTATGGTCTTCGGACAACGACTTGGAATTTTTCACAGATAGCTTTAAGTTAACAGGAGGCGGTGTTTATTTTCATGGGGAATGGGCTTATATACCATGGCCAAATCATTGGGACTTTGAAACAAGACAGGACATATCTTACTTAGAATTGATTCCAATTATAATGGGCATTTACATTTGGGGCTCTCGTTTGTTGAATTCTAAGCTTTTGCTTCATACCGACAACATTGCTCTTGTTTCTATCATCAATTCTAAATCGTCAAAGTCTGAACGTATCATGTCTCTTATTAGACCATTAGTATTGAAGTGCTTGAAATTAAATCTGCAAATAAAGGCAGAACATATATCCGGAAAGTGTAATCAAGTAGCTGACTCTATTTCACGATTTCAGTGGGACCGTTTTCGTCAGCTTGCACCAACAGCATCACCCAACCCAACACCCATCCCGTCAGAATTTTGGACCCTTTTATAGATGAAGTTCAGACACTATTATCAGCATCAATATCAACTAACACCAAGCTTACATACTCAAAAGGCATGCTGGCCTTTTCGCAATTTCGAAAGTCTTATCAATTACCAGATGCAAATCCTCCACCTTTAGATCACTTGATTAATTTTATTGCATACATGTCTTCAGTCAAAACCGCTCCATCCACTATTAAAACATATATGTCAGGAATAGCCTTTCATCTCAAAATAAACAATTTGCCAGACACCACTAAATCCTTCATCATTCAGAAGCTCCTAGTAGGCCTATGCAGGAAGCAGCCTTCTGTTGACCTTCGTAGACCTATCACATTAGAACTTCTACATAGAATAATTCAGGTGCTTCCAAGTACATGTAAGTCAAGCTACGAGTCTACATTATTCACCTCTGCTTACTTGTTAGCATATTTTGGTTTTCTGCGGGTAGGCGAATTAGCCACAACATCTGATGCCTCACAAGACAGAGTTCTGCAATTTAGTTCTGTCTCATTTGCAAATAACTCCATACAGTTATTCCTTCAATTTTCAAAAACTGATCAAGATGGTAAGGGAGCTACCATAGTTATTCCCATCGACAATGAATCGTTAATCATACAACAAGCTCTGAAAAAATTTATTTCCATTCGACCACCAACACCTGGTCCATTACTTTGTCATTTAGATAAGAAACCTCTCACATCTTACCAATTCTCAGCAATGCTCGCAAAGACACTAGGTTATCTTAAAATTCCTCAGGCAACGTTCAAGTCACACTCGTTTCAGATTGGTGCTGCAACTGCAGCTTTTGTAAAAGGTATGCCTGAACATGAAATACAAGCTAGGGGACGGTGGAAGTCAATGTGTTATAAAAACTATATAAGTTATAGTTACTTTAATCTTTTGTCCAGTATTATCAGCTGCAATGCTAACACAAACCAAGATTTTGCAGGTCAAGCTCCAGTTATATGGATTATAGGATCTTCAATTATTTCGAAAGCAAAGGTTTACAGTTCAACCTTAGCTGGAGGCACTACAATGGGCCTCCACGAACTGATTGGGGCTGAAGTACTATGGATTAGTAGATCCGGCATGAAGTGGGGGGAAGTTTTGCCACGCATAACAGAACAGTTACAACACAGTGTACCTCCCGACATGCTAGTTATTCATTGCGGTGGTAATAGCATAGGTTTACTAACTTTGTATGACCTCCGCATCCAAATGTTTAACACAATTTCTGAGTTAGCTACATTGTTACCCAATACATTGTTAATCTGGTCTGAAATATTGCCACGTACAACCTGGCGCTACATGTTTAGCAATATTGCAGGAGAGGATTCCAGAATTCGCTTAAACAATGCCATTGCAACACACACATTGAATTTGGGAGGGGCTTATATTAAGCATCAAGAACTGAAAAAGCACAATAAAAAAAATGTTCTGTTTAGATGGAATTCACTTGTCCGAACTTGGTAATTCAGTTTTTCTCGACACATTGCAGGGTGCTCTTTATTTATTTTCACAAACTCTTTCATCAGTTTACCCAGATCACATGTATTAAAATATTAGATCACAAATCATAGTTAACTAGTCCCTTATATATTACCCCTTCCATTTCCTTCACCCCTTCACTGGTCATGGCTTACCCTTTAAAATTTCCTTAATCCTTCTTAATT
>WFKH01011581.1:30619046-30630518 GCA_016163765.1 Magallana hongkongensis | reverse complement strand
ATCTCAAAAATGAACAACAATTTTAGATAGGTGTAAGACCAAAAATGTAAGTATTTATAAGACCTTTCGTATAAAATCAAGAAAAAGGGGCTGGCCCCTTAAATTAGGGGCCAAGAGACTCGTAAACTGTATTACAAATAACTTAAAAACGATAAAGATTTTGTAATGCATTATAGAAGCAAAGTTGTTGATCGTAACAATATCTAACAGGAAAAATCATTGCCACGCCCATTTATTACGTAATTAGGGATTTTTAGGGGCCAAAGTACTTAAACTTTGACGCATTATATCTGGAAAACGAAAAATATTTTGTTAGGCATTGTAGAAGAGAAAATGCTCACAATGATGATTCTAATCGATTCCACTAATCAAAACACCAATGTATGTCCCCATTAAGGATCTAGAGGGCTGGCCCCTAAAATATTTTATCAATTGTATCTCAAAAATGAACAACAATTTTAGGTAGGTGTAAGAACAAAAAATGTAAGTATTCATAAGACATTTCGTATAAAATCAAGAAAAAGGGGTGGCCCCTTAAATTAGGGGCCAATAGACTCGTAAACTGTATTACAAATAACTTAAAAAAGGATAAAGATTTTGTTATGCATTATAGAAGCAAAATTGTTGATCGTAACAATATCTAACAGGAAAAATCATTGTCAAGCCCATTTATTACGTAATTAGGGATTTTTAGGGGCCAAAGTATTTAAACTTTGACGCAATATAACTAGAGAAGGAAACCTATTTTGTTAGGCATTGTAGAAGAGAAAATGCTTGTAGTTATGATTCTAATCGATTCCACTAATCAAAACACCATTGAATGTCCCCATTAAGGATCTAGAGGGCTCGCCCCTAAAATATTCAATCATTTGTATCTCAAAATCGAACAACAATTTTAGATATGCGTAAGAACAAAAAATGTAAGTATTCATAAGACCTTTCGTATAAAATCAAGAAAAAGGGGTTGACCACTTAAATTAGGGGTCAATAGACTCGTAAACTGTTTTACAAATAACTTAAAAACAATTAAGATTTTGTAATGCATTATAGAAGCAAAGTTGTTGATCGTAACAAAATCAGTTTGTAAAACTCATTGCCACACCCATTTATGACATAATTAGGGATTTTAAGGCACTAAAATCATAAATCTTTAATGTGCTGTTGTGAAAAACCAAAACACTTTGTTAAGCATTGTACAGGATATGGACAATCGTATACATTATCTGAAAGGAAGGGTTTGAGGGGGAGTTCTGAAATTTTATTAATATTTTAATCATATCTTTAAACAAATTGAACGGAAGACCTACTCGTTACTCGTAACGAGATCGTGTATAGTTATTATTATTTTTTTTTCCACAAATTTTATGCACGCGATTTCTCGAAAACTATTCGACCGATTTCGGCCATTTTATCACAGATGATGAGACTTAATATAAACGTCCTAAATTTTTGATATTTTTCTGTCGTTACTTCCGGTACCGACGTATCGGCCGTTTTGTACATTTTTACGACCTATTTTGTGCAGAGGTGATCTCAGAAACTATCAAAGATATGACTATGAAATTTTCAGGATATGTAGACTATAGCTTGAAGTTGAGCCCTATTAAGTTTTACGCCAGTGGCGCCATTTCTTTGAGCTCAACGAGGCACGAAATTTGGGTACGAGTTTTGTTATTCTTTCCCCCCCCCTTTATTTTTCGGGAGAATATCTCCGAGATGACTGAATAGAATTTCCTGAAATTTTCAGGCATTATAGAATGTGATAATATCTTCAGGCGCTTTTTTTATTTTTCTAAAAATTCATTTCCGGTTGTCCGTTTCCTGTTCCACGACATGAACCTTGTTTCCTCGAGATCTCAGAAACGACAATGACTTGAACATCCAAACTTTGTAGGATTATATACCAAAGTCTGTAGACGTGTTTCAACTATTTTGATTTGTTCGTCGTAACTTCCGGTCGTCACCGGAAGTAATTAAAAAATTATTACTTTTCTACGTCTTTAAGTTCTTTTACATAGAATGAGTGTATTAGTATAAATCTTTACGTATGTCATCTATGCGATGTTGAATAAACAAAAAGTTCCGCTTCCGGTGAGATCTCAATGATCTCAGGTAGCTTTTTAAACAAATGTTTTACCCGCGAGATCTCAGAAAGTGCAAGTGATCAAGACACGAAACTTACATGATGATAGACATTTGATAGAAAATTCGTTTAACTGCTTTCATTTTTTCAACCGTCACTTCCGGTCCTCACCGGAAGGGTTCAAACAAATCAAGTTGTTAAATGTTTAACTCTTTTTCTTTGACAATTTTAGTTAAGTGAATAAACAATAAAGTACAGTTGTCTAATGTTCAAGAAATACTAACTTTTATTTTGACTGAGCACTTCCGTTTGTCCGTTTCCTATCAAAAGACAAAAACATTGACTCCAAGAGATCTCA
Organism: Magallana hongkongensis; assembly: GCA_016163765.1. NCBI lineage: Eukaryota > Metazoa > Mollusca > Bivalvia > Ostreida > Ostreidae > Magallana > Magallana hongkongensis. The sequence continues at coordinate 30,628,077 of WFKH01011581.1, read as the reverse complement.
AAAACGGTGACGACTTGAAAAACCAACCTTTGTGGGATGATAGCCATATGTATCTATCTGTGTTTACATTATTTTGTTTGATTCGTCGTAACTTTCCGTCGTCACCGAAAGCACTTCAAAAATTGTTTTTTTCTTATTTTATTTATTTTACATGGAATGAATACATCAGTATAGAATCTTATGTATGTTAACTATACAATGTTAAATAAGCAAACATATTCTACTTCAGGTGAGATATATCAAATATCTTAGGTAGCTTTCCATTTTACAAATTTGATACCCGCGAGGTTTTAGTCACTGTAAGTGATTGAGAGACGAAACTTTAATGAATGATAGACATTTGATTGAAGATGTGTTTCACGGGTTTGAATTGTCAACCGTCACTTCCGGTTCTCACCAAACAATTCATGTTTTAACAAGTTCAACAGACTTGTTTGGGTGTTCATCTAGCGTGATAAACAGTGATGTACATAGGGAAATGTACAAAAAATACCAGCGTTTATTTTCATTTATCACTTCCGTTCGTCCGGTTCCGGTCCCGAGACAAAAAACATAGTTTCAACGAGATCTCAGATTTGGCAGAGAGTATCGATATTTCATCGTATCATATAAAACAAATCGGACGGAAGACCTACTCGTTACTCGTAACGAGATCTAGTTATTATTATTTTTCTTTTCCACAAATTTTTTGCACGCGATTTCTCGAAAACTATTCGACCGATTTCCACAATTTTTTCACAGATAATTGGACTTGATATAAACTTAATACTTTTTGATAATTTTCCTGTCGTCACTTCCGGTACCGATTTATCGGCCATTTTGTACATTTTTACGACCTATTTTGTGCACACAAAAACTCTACAACTATCAGAGATATGAATATGAAATTTTTAGGATAGTTAGACCATAGTTTGAAGATGTTCCAACTGTTTTTGTTTTACGCCTTTGGCGCCATTCCTTGGAGCTCGCTATGGCTCGAAAATTGGGTACGAATTTTGAATCAAAATTTTCATACGTTTTAATCTGTATCTTTTTAACAGTTGAAATTTTGTTAAGACATATATAACAAAAGTGGTAGAGTATTAAAAGTTCTTTTCACCGATGTCAAGGAAGTGGGGCTGGCCGCTTAAATTATGGGCCAAGAGACTCGTATAGTATATTACGAATAACTTAAAAACGATAAAGATTTTGTAATGCAATATAGAAGCAAAGTTGTTGATTGTAACAATATAGATCGGTAAAAAGTATTGCCACACCCATTTGTTACGTAATTAGGGTTTTTTAGGGGCCAAAGTTCTTAAACTTTGATACAATATATCTAGAGAACAAGACATGTTTTGTTAAGCATTGTAGAAGAAAAAATGTTTGCATTGATTATTCTAATCGATTCCATTAATCAAAACACCAATGTCTGTCCCCATTAAGGATCTACAGGGCTGGCCCCTAAAATATTCGATTATTTGTATCTCAAAAATGAACAACAATTTAAGATCGGTGTAAGAACAAAAATTGTTAGTATTCTTAAGACCTTTTCAAGGAAATCAAGAAAAAGGAGCTCGCCCCTTAACTTAGGGGTCAAGAGACTCGTAAACTCTATTACAAATAACTTAAAAACGATCAAGATTTTGTAAAACATTATAGAAGCAAAGTTGTTGATCGTAACCATATCTATTAGAAAAAATCATTGCCTCGCCCATTTATTATGTAATTAGGGATTTTTCGGGGCCAAAGTACTTCAACTTTGAAGCGATATATCTAGAGAAGGAGATATACTTTGTTAAGCATTGTAGAAAAGAAAATGTCTGTATTGATGATACTAATCGATTCCACTAATCAAATCACCAATGTCCCCATTAAGGATATAAAGGGCTGGCCACTTAAATATTTAGTAATTTATATCTAAAAAAATGTACAAAATTTAAGATAGGTGTAAGAACAAAAAATGTTAGTATTCATGAGACCTTTCGAATGAACTCAAGAAAAAGGGACTGGCCCATTAAATAAGGGACCAAGACACTCGTAAAGTCTCTTACACATAACTTAAAAACGATAAGGATTTTGTAATGCATTATATTAGCAAAGTTGTTAAATACTTTGTTAAATACTCTTAAATTTTTAATGTGATATATGTGAAAAAGCAAAACACTTTGTTCAGCATTGTAAAGGATATTGACAATCGTATACATTATCTGAAAGGGAGGGGTTGGGGGGAATTCTGAAATTTCATTGATATTTTATTCGTATCGTTTAAAAAATTGAACGGAAGACCTATTCGTTACTCGTAACAAGATCGTATCTAGTTATTATTATTTTTTTTTTTTTTCAGATTTTGTGCACGCGATTTCTCAAAAACTCTTCTGCCGATTTCAACCATTTTTTCACAGATGATGAGTCATGATCTGAATTTTATATGTTTTTGAAATTTTTGTTGTCGTCACTTCCGGTACCGGTTTATTGGCCATTTTGTAGTTTTTTACGACCTATTTTGTGCAGAGCTGATCTCAGAAACTATCAGAGATATCACTATGAAATTTTCAGGATCGGTAGACTATAGTTTGAAGTTGTGCCCTATTTATTTGATCTGTATCTTTTTATTTATTTTTACTTAAAAACGATAAAGATTTTGTAATGCATTATAGAAGCAAAGTTGTTGATCGTAACAATATCTATCAGAAACTATCATTGCCACGCCCATTTATTACGTAATTAGGGATTTTTAGGGGCCAAAGTACTTAAACTTTGATGCAATATATCTAGAGAAGGGGACATATTTTGTTAGGCATTGTAGAAGAGAAAATGTTTGCAATAATGATTCTAATCGATTCCACAAATCAAAACACTAATGTCTGTCCCCATTAAGGATCTAGAGGGCTGGCCTCTAAAATATTCAATCATTTGTATCTAAAAAATGAACAACAATTTCTGATAAGTGTAAGAACAAAATATGTTAGTATTTGAAAGGTCTTCTCAACAAAATCAAGAAAAAGGGGCTGGCCCCTTAACTTAGGGGCCAAGACACTCGTAATTTCTATTACAAATTACTTAAAAACGATCAAGATTTTTTAATGCAATATAGAAGGAAAGTTGTTGATTCAAAGAATATCTATCAGAAAATATCATTGCCACACCAATTTATTACGTAATTAGGGATTTTGAGGGGCCGCGATATATCTAGAGAAGGAGACATATTTTGTTAAGCATTGTACAAGAGAAAATGTCTGTATTGATGATACTAATCGATTCCACTAATGAAAACATCAATGTCTGTCCCCATAAAGGATCTAGAGGGCTGGCCCCTTAAATATTCAATCGTTTGCATCTCAAAAATGAACAACAATTTAAGATAGGTATAAGAACAAAAAATGTTAGTATTTGTGAGACCTTTTGGATGAACTCAAGAAAAAGGGGCTGGCCCCTTAAATTAGGGGCTAAGACACTCGTAAAGGTTTGTACACAAATCTAAAAAACGATCAAGATTTTGTAATGCATTATAAATGCAAAGTTGTTGATCGTAACAATATCATTTTGTAAAACTTATTGCCACAACCATTAATGACATAATTAGGGATTTTAAGGAACTAAAATCTTAAATCTTGAATGTGCTGTATGTCAAAAAGCAAAACACTTTGTTAAGTATTGTTAAGGATATTGACAATCGTATAGATTATCTGAAAGGGAGGGGTTGAGGGGGAATTCTGATATTTCATTTATATTTTAATCGTATCGTTTAAAAAATTGAACGGTAGACCTACTCGTTACTCGTAACGAGATCGTATCTAGTTATTATTGGGGTTTTTTTCCAAACTTTGTGCACGCGATTTCTCGAACACTATTCGACCGATCTCAGTCATTTTTGCACAGATGATTGGACGTAATCTAAACTTCATATATATTTTTCATTTTTTTTGTCGTCGCTTCCGGTACCGATTTATCGGCCATTTTGTAATTTTTCACGACTTATTTTGTGCAGCTATAAACTCAGAAACTATCAGAGATATCACTATGAAATTTTCAGGATATGTAGACTATAGTTTGAAGTTGTGCAGCATGTATTTGTTTTACGCCAGTGGCGCCATTTCTTGGAGCTCGCCTAGGCACGAAAATTGGGTACGAATTTGGAATCAAAATTTTCATACGTTTTGATCTGTATCTTTTTATCAGTTGATATTTTGTTACGACATATAAAACAAATGTAGTAGAGAATGTAAAGTTCTTTCCAACAAAATTAAGAAAAAGGGGCTAGCCCCTTAACTTAGGGGCCGAGAGACTCGTAAAATCTATTACAAATAACTTAAAAACGATAAAGATTTTCTAATGCATTATAGAAGCAAAGTTGTTGATCGTAACAACATCTAGCGGAAAAAATCATTGCCCACCCATTTATTACGTAAGTAGGGATTTTTCGGGGCCAACGTCCTTAAACTTTGATGCAATATTTCTAAAGAAGTAGACATATTTTGTTAAGCATTGTAGAAGAGAAAATGTTTGCATTTATGATTCTAATCGATTCCACCAATCAAAACACCAATGTCTGTCCCCATTAAGGATCTAGAGGGCTTGCCCCTAAAATATTCAATCATTTGTATCTCAAAAATGAACAACAATTTAAGATTAGTGTAAGAACAAAATATGTTAGTATTTGAGAGACTTTTCAACAAAATCAAGTAAAAGGGGCTGGCCCCTTTAATTAGGGGCCAAGACACTCGTAAACTATATTACAAATAACTTAAAAACGATAAAGATTTTGTAATGCATTATAGAAGCAAAGTTGTTGATCGTAACACTATCTATCAGAAAAAATCATTGCCACGCCTATTTATTATCTAATTAGGGATATTTAGGGGTCAAAGTACTTAAACTTTGACGCGATATATCTAGAGAAGGAGACTTATTTTGTTAAGCATTGTAGAAAAGAAAATGTTACTAATCGATTCCACTAATCAAAACACCAATGTCTGTCCCCATTAAGGATCTAGACGGCTGGTCCCTTAAATATTCAATCGTTTGCATCTCAAAAATGAACAACAATTTAAGATAGGTATAAGAACAAAATACGTTTGTATTTGTGAGACCTTTTGAATGAACTCAAGAAAAAGGGGCTGGCCCCTTAAATTAGGGGCCAAGACACTCGTAAAGGTTTTTACACATAACTTAAAAACGATCAAGATTTTGTAATGCATTATAAATGCAAAGTTGTTGATCGTAACAATATCAGTTTGTAAAACGCATTGCCATAACCATTGATGACATAATTGGAGATTTTAAGGAACTAAAATCTTAAATCTTTAATGTGCTGTATGTGAAAAGGCAACACACTTTGTTAATCATTGTTAAGGATATTGACAATCGTATACATTATCTGAAAGGGGCTGAGGGGGAATTCTGAAATTTCATAAATATTATAATCGTATCGTTTAAAAAATTGAACGGAAGACCTACTCGTTACTCGTAACGAGATTGTATCTAGTTATTCTTTTTTTCCACAAATTTTGTGCACGCGATTTCTCAAAATCTACCGGTTTGATCTCAACCATTTTTTCACAGATGATTGGACATGATCTGAAGTTATTTTGCTTCTAAAAGTTTTGCCATCGTCACTTCCGGTCCCGAGTTACGGCCGATTTTGTAATTTTTACGACCTAATTTGTGCAGAGCTGATCCCAGAAACTATCAAAGATATTACTACGAAAATTTCAGGATATGTAGACTATAGTTTGAAGTTGTGCACTATTATGATGTTTCACGCCAGTGGCGCCATTTCTTGGAGCACGCCTGGGCGCGAAAATTGGGTACGAATTTGGAATTTTTCCCCCCTTATTTTGTCTACAAGATTTATCAGAGATGGCTAAATTAATTTTTTTGAAATTTTCAGGAATGATTGAGAATAATAATGTCTTGAAGAATCTTTTTTCATTTTTGAATAATTCATTTCCTGTCGTCAGTTTCCTGTCCAGCGACAAGAAGCTTGTGACATCGAGATCTCAAAAATGATAAGGACTTGGGCTTTCAGACTTTGTAGGATTATAGATATATAGTTGTAGATGTCTTAAAACTATTTTATTTTGTTCGTCGTAACTTCCGGTCGTCACCGGAAGCACTTTAATAAAAAAATTGTTATGCATTTAATTTAGTTTCAGATAGAATTGAAATATAAGTATATATCCTTACATATGTCATCTATCCGATGTTAAAGAAACAAAAAAAAATCTACTTCCGGTTAGATATCTCAAATATAGCAGATAGCCATTTTTAAACAAATGTTTACCCGCTAGATTTCAAAAAGTGCAAGTGATCATGCACGAAACTTACATGGATGATAGAAATTTAATAGAAAATGCCTTTTACCACTTTTGTTTTGTCAACCGTCACTTCCGGTCCTCACCGGAAGGGTTCAAACAGATTAAGTTGTTTGAAAGTTTAACTGTTTTTGTGTGACAATTTTAGTAAAATTAATAAACAATAAAGTACACTTATTCAATGTTAAAAAATACAAACTTTTATTTTCACTGAGCACTTCCGTTCGTACGTTTCCTGTCAAGAGACAAAAAACATTGACTCCATAAGATCTCAAAAACGACGACGACTTAAACAACCTAACTTTGTGGGATCATACTCCTATGTATGTATCTGTGTCTACATTATTTTGTTTGATTCGTCGTAACTTCCGGTCGTCACCGGAAGCACTTCAATTTTTTTTAAACTTATTTTATTTATTCTTAATGGAATAAGTATAAATTCTTATATATGTTGTCTATACAATGTTAAAAAAGCAAACATATTTTACTTTCGGTAAGATATATCAAATATCTTAGGTACCTTTCCTTATACAGATTTGATACCTGCGAGATTTAGTCACTGTAAGTGATTGAGACACGAAACTTTTATGAATGATAAACATTTGATTGAAAATGTGTCGAACGGATTTTTTTTTGTCAACCGTCAATTCTGGTTCTTGCCGGAAGGGTTCAAACAATTCATATTTTTTAATAAGTTTAACAAACTTTCTTAGGTGTTTCATCTAGCCTGATAAACAGTAATGTTCACTAGGCAAATATACAAGAAATATCAGCTTTATTTTTATTAATCACTCCCGTTCGTCCGTTTCCGGTCACGAGACAAAAAACCTAGTTTCAACAGGATCTCAGATTTGGCAGAGAGTATCGATATTTCATCGTATCATATAAAACAAATCGGACGGAAGACCTACTCGTTACTCGTAACGAGATCTAGTTATTATTAAGGTCTTCCGTTTCCAACGGAAGACCTTATTGTTATTGCTTTGTTTCTTTTCCTCTATTATTATTATTATTCCTTTTTTTTTTCTCCCACGTTTTCTCAAAAACGCTTCAGCCGATTTCGATGAAACTTTCAGATCATGTTTATGACAAAATTTGTAAGAAAAGTACATGGGATTTTTTTGGTCGTCACTTCCGGTCCCGAGATATTAAAAATTTTATGTTTTTGCATGATTTCGAGTTTTCTCCAAAAATATTTAAGATATGACTTCCAAATTTTCAGGGATGGTAGAAAGTGTCCTGCCGCAGTGTACTACTCATATCCGTACGTCCGCCGTCATTTCCGGCCGTCACCGGAAGGAAACAAAAAACAGTCATTTTTTAACTTTTTGGTTTTAAATTTTTTTTTACGTTACTATTCAATAGAGACACATAAATAACTTCAGAAAATGAAGTCCGTTTTAAAAATCGATCCACGCATTATCGAGATTTTAGGCTTCAAAGTCTTGAAGCGATAGTCCGCGTAGCTCAGTCGTTAGAGTGGTGGATTACTGCCCAGGCGACCCGGGTTCAGTTCCCGAGTGTCGAACGTTTTTTTCTTTCTTAATTGTGGTTTGTTTTACGATTTTATCTTGAAAATGATGGTTTAAAATGTTTTCCGTTTAAATATTATCATAAATTTAAATAATATCGGGGTTTTTTTTCAGTACAAATATAGAGCTCGGTTAGAAATAACGTTAATTTCCTGCTTTGTGACAGTCTTGTTTTTATCAGCAGCTATCTAAATTCGGATGCTCGTAGCATCGCCGGCATCAAAGTCATGCCGCCGAAGAACCCATGTAATACGACCGCATTGGAGCTCGTCGGGGCGCTTTGCCGGCATCAAAGAAACGCCGCCATCTCAATAACTGTGTGCTCAAAACAAGTAGCGACTGCGGGGAGGAAATAACCGTTCTCCTAACAATATTCTTATGTTTCAATTATTATAGATGACTTTAAACTGAGAGTTGTTAAATGTTTCTCCACATACGTAAATACAGGCATGCATGTATACATGCGTTTATCGACAAATGTTTTTGGATAGATTATATATAAGTAAAGCAGGCAGCTATTTCTCATTTGTATTTTTGTATCTATTTGTATTATACTGTGTTAGAGTTATTGCCCTTTGAATTATTGATTTTTGATAATGTGATCTATGTTTCTAATAAATACCAATCAGCGTCATAATCATTTTTATACCATAATAGATATTCATTGTAAATGAGTGGTTGTGTATAGATTTTTATGGGGTTAGGTCTAGATAGTTTGTTTATTTTTGATTTCCTATTTTTAAATACTACAAATTATTCTAGGCCGGCACATATATAGGGACAGTGTCGATAGCGTCTGCACAACGACTGTTTGGGGTTAAACTGAAACAGGTACGGCAAGATTAAGAGTGCGGACATCCCTGCTCTTTCTAATCTTCGTGTAATTTAACCTACGATACAGAGTGTGCGGAAATCCCTGCTCTGTATCGCATCAACAGATGTGTGTGGTCATCCCTGCTTGTATTGGTGGTGGTTGCGGCGGAGCAGTGAATGTCTAAACCTCGACTCTACGATGACATGTGGTGATAATGAACTGTGTTCAAACTCAAAATTATAAAGAAAAATACAAAACACCATCAGAGTAAACACGGATCTAAACAATTCGTTGAAACTTTTCTGCAGTTGTAGCCTTCCATGTGCGTAGTTCTCTAACCTATATTGGATTCAAGGGTCAACCCAGAAAGATGTCAATACTAAATATAA
>WFKH01011581.1:30593086-30608956 GCA_016163765.1 Magallana hongkongensis | reverse complement strand
TATATATATATATATATATATATATAATGCACGTATAATTGATAAACATTGATTTCTGAGAAAGTGTTATTTACATGTAAGTATAAAATAATACATTATGTACATAAGTCAATTTTCTTAAAGGGAATTCGCAAAATTCATAAAAATGAGTAGGCTTGCCATATAATTGTCACCCGACAATTAACTTTTTGCTAGCATACTAGTATACCGTCTACCTGGAGAAGATGAAATAGTCTTAATACTTAATGATCAAAGAAAACCCAGTCATAGGTTTCAATTCGTTTTCGTTTTTGGCATAATGAGGCAATGAATTTTATGTCACTTTCTTTGTTAAATTGTAGGGAATCTGCATATTTTCTGATCCAAAGAAAGGCATCATGACACCCCCTGTTTTGGTAGATCTCAATGGTGATGGCGAGGAGGATATCGTAATGTCTTTGTTCAATTCTCATGTAATTGCGTTTGATGGGAAAACATATAGTCAATTGTGGAATTTTTCAGTCCCCTCATCTGAATCTTACAAGTAAGTAAAAGATCCTTATTATTTCAATATTTGGACGACCAAACTGCACTGTATGCACGTTTCTTTGATTTTTCAGTACTCCTGCACCCGGGTTTTTCAATGATGACAAAATACCTGATTTCTTGATCAAGTTTGCGCATGGACCAGGTTTTCCGATTTATTATTTTTCTGAGGTAATGTTCATTTTTTTGTCAAATTCGAATTCATTTCTGGATAACTTATGTCATTTTTTTTCACGACACTTATATATATATATATATATATATATATATATATATATATATATATAGTGCTATTCAGGAATGTGTATATCACACTTTGTAAACTTTGTTTTCCCTTTTCGATCAGAATTACGCAACATTTACATGTAACTAATTCCTACCTATGATTTTAAATTATTTTAAAATAAAACCACTTTCATCTATTACTAAATGCCATTTCTAACTGCGATTATATGTTAATTTATTGCATACTAATGTTTGCTTTAGTAATAAAATAAATAAAAAATATTTTATGGAAAGCCCAAAAGGTTAATATTCTAGCTATGTAATTATGTTTTTGTGTTTTCTAAATGCTTTTTTTTTTCGTCAAATATAAATAGAGAAATCTTAACAATGATATTTTGTATTCAAAATTGGTATCATTCGTGATTTGTATTTTTAACATTTGTTAAGTTAATGTACCATCATGACGATAGAAGGCGCGCGCTACGTCAAATGTTATGGGAAACAAATTATTGAACCAACATGTACCATCTATTTCACACCATATTTATACACCATCTATTTCACATCCGGTAGAATTAATTTTCGGTGAAAACCAAGGACGTATATACTTACGGGATAGGCAACTTCTATATACGCCATGTTTACTTCTCAAACTAGCACGCAAGCCTTGAAAAGTTTTAAAACTCTGTTCAATCCCAGTAAAATATATCGTTTTTTATTAGATTGTTTATTTTCTCTTGTTAAAAGGAACATGTTTTTCATAAATTTTTAATCATATGTTGTTAAAAAGACATAGTTTTTATCGTCGTTATTCAAAGTATTTATTTCAAATCAATATATATTTATGTGAATTTAAAAAAAAAGGAATTGTAGTCACGTCTATACGATTTTGATGATTTAATTTTTTTTTTGAAAAATTTAAATTTGTCCTTATTGATTCGATTAAGATGTTAAAAAAATCGAATAAGGTTTAGATCAATATTTGTCCGCACTGAAAGTTTCATAAAAATCGGGTCGAGCCTCTTTTGAGAACTTGCTTGCACGAAAATGCGTAATTAAAAAACAAAAATAATAAGGAAAAAAGAAACAAAGCAATGACAAGAAGTTATTATTATTATTAAGGTCTTCTGTTTCCAACGGAAGACCTTAAAAATAATAACAAAACAACTTATTATTTTCATGTTATGAGAACGGTTTTCCGTCCGTTTTACTTTCAAATACATTCATGTGATTTACATGTGGAAGGTCTATCATTCATGAAAGTTATGTTTCTCAGTCTCTTACCGTTTCTAAGATACCATGAAGACAAAACTTTAAAAAGGAAAGCTATATAAGATATTTGAATGTCTCAACAGGAAATATATTTTTTATTTATTTATCATCGTATAGATGACATAAGCAATCCTTTATTCTGAAAATACAATTCCAATGAAAAAAAAAATAATTAAAAAAATACCAAATCAATTTTGGATTACTTTCTGTGACGCCCAGAAGTCACGCAAAAAAGAGTTCAACACATTCACATACCTAGGTCTATCATCTCACAAAGTTTGATTGTTCCAGTGTTTACTGTTTCTAAAATCTTGTTGAGACAAGGTTTTTGTGTGTGTCGGGAGATGAATCGAACAAACAGCAGTAAGAAATCGAAATAATAAAAACAGTGTATCAGTAAAATTATATTATCTACCATCTCTAAATTTACTGAACTATCTTCGAGAAATTCTGTGGACAAAATTGGAGAGAAAAAATAATAATAATACTGGAAGTTGTACATTGCTTCCGGTGGGGCAAATATATTTCGAAACTGCAAAAGAGATGCAATCTTGTGATAAAAGCTTTAGTTCATGAAAGAATTTTTATTTTTATTTTTATTTTTTTGGTCATTTACTGTAACGACCAGAATTGATGACTGACACTCTTAATCCAAAGGATTTCGCCTACGTTTTGAAATCTATTTGTTATAAAAGTTTATTGTCAATATCTTACCGTTTTTTAAGATCTCACTCAGAGAAGTCCTCATTTTGAGGACAGGAAAACATGCGACCGGAAGTTAATTTTACAGAAATATTTGACGTAAGTCTAGACATTTGTAGTCCTTACAACAAATTTAAAAATCATTTTCAATACTATGTTCATGAGCGATATTTATGGAAAAGTTTAACAACCAAATTACGCAGTTTTTCTTTAAAACCGGAAGTTGCCGTTTATTCTTTCGGTGAAACATACATATTTCGAAACTGCGAAGCAGATACAATTATGTGATGCAAGTTTTATTTAAAAAAAAAAGAAAAGTTAAATTTTTTAATCACCTCTTGTGACGACCGGAAGTGACGGTTGACGTTCTTAACCTTTTAGTTTCGCCTACTCCTCAAGGTCTAATACTCCAATAGTTTTGTGCCTTCATCTCTTATTGTTTCTGAGATCTCACGCGGACAAAATATTTTTGAAAAAAAAAAAACGAAAATCAGATCTGTGAAGTGAACTTTTAAAATATGAAAACTAAAAACGTCTGGAGGTATTTTTATTCTCTATAATCCCTCGATTTCAAGAAAATCCAATCCAGTCATTTCCGAGAAATCTTGCCGACATGAAAAGTGAAAAAACCATAATAATAACTAGATTCGATATCACTGCGAGCAATCAAATCGAAAAAGACGTCATCAAAAGCAGAATTGCAAAAGCAACATATAAGTCATGTTATAAATTGGTCTGATGTCATTTAAACACGATTTAAATGAGTTGAAACGTTTTGTAAAATTAAGATTTCATCCCATTCATTCAAAAAAGACGTCATCAGACGCACATTGCAAGAGCAACATAGATATTATGTTCTTAAAATCGGTCTGAGATCATTCTAATTCTATTTAAATCAGTTAAAGTTTTTGAAAAATTTAAATGTCATCCAATTTATTCCAGAAAAATGTCACCAGACGCAGAATTGCAAGAGAAAATAAATATAATGTTTTAAAATTGGTTTGAGGTCATTTTAACACGATTTAAATGAGTTTAAAATTTTCGGAAAATTTAATTTCATCAAATCAGTTCGAAAAGACGTCATTACACGCAGAATTGAAAGAGCAACATAGATATAATGTTTTAAAATTGGTCTGAGATCATTTTAATTCGATTTAAATGATTTTAAGATTTCTGAAAAATTTCAATTAACAGACGCAAAATTGCAAATCAAACCTAGATATGTTTTGAATCGGTCTGAAGTTATCTTAACTCGATTTAATATAAAAAAAAAAAAGATTTTAAATAATTTTGATTTTTTTAATAATTTCGAATAAAAAGTCTTCAGACGCACAATCGCAAGATCAACTTTGATATGATGGTTTGAAATCGGTTTAAATGCATTTTATCTCCATTTAAATGAATTTAAAAATTTAAATTTCATCAGATCAAATTGATTAAAAAAACAATAAGGTCTTTTGGTGAAAACAGATAATATTTTTTAAAAGTCTACAGGAATAATTTTTATTTTCTCTCACTTAATAACACATCTTCAAAGTCTATGAATTTTTCTCTAAGGAACTCAATAGACATATATACATACGAGGGAAAAGGTGCAACTACCGATAAAAAAATAACAAAATTAAAACGGATATTAGTGCAATCCATCATTTCCTAGATAAATTCGTAAATTTAACACAATAAAGGAAGAAAAAACATTCGACACTCGGGAATTGAACCCGGGTCACCTGGGCACAAGTCCACTACTCTAACGAATACGCCACGGAGACTCTCGCTACTGGACTTTGATGCCAAAAATCTCAAGAATGCGTGGATCGATTTAAAAACAAATTACATATTCTGCATCTATTATAGGGTCTCTATCGAAAAATAACAGAAAAATATTTAAACAAAAATAATATAACTAATACCTTTGTTTCCTTCCGGTTACAAACGGAAGTGACAGTGGACATTCAAGTATGCGAAAGGCACTGCGGCTGAAGATTATCTACCATCACTAAAAATTAAAAAGTTCTATTACTGATACTTTTTGAGAAAAATCGTGAACAAGCAAAAACGTAAAATCTAATATATCTCGGGACCGGAAGTGACGACAAAAAAAAAATGATGCTTATTTTTTTTAAAACAATTGTCTGTAGTAAGATCTAAAAGTTTCATTAAAATCGACTAAAGCGTTTTTGAGAAAACGTGGCAGAAAAAAAATAACAATTAGACGCAATCTCGTTGCAAGCAACGAGAGGTCTTCCGTTTGGCAATGAGTTTTCTTCAAACAGACAGTGTTACGATCATCAAGTTTGCTTCTACATGTATAATAGATTACAAAAATTTTGATCGTTTTTAACTTTTCTTTAATTCAGTTTACGAGTCTTTTCGCCCCTAGTTAAAGGGCCAGCCCCTTTTTCTTGATTTCATAGGAAAGACCTTTTATTTTTTTCTGGCAATTATATATGTCTAAACAAAAATATGAATAGATAAAAAGATACAAATCAAAACATGAAAATTTTAATTAAAAATTCGTACCCAATTTTCGTGCCTAGGCGAGCTCCAAGAAATGGCACCACTGGCATAAAACAACTTAATAGTGCACAATTTCAAACTATAGTCTACCTATCCTGAATATTTCATAGCCATATCTCTGATAGTTTCTGAGATTAGCTCTTCACAAAATGGATCGTAAAAATTTACAAAATGAGTGATATCTCGGAAACGGAAGTGACGACATGAAAAATTTCAAAAATGTATTAAGCTTAGATCACACACAATTATCTGTGAAAAAAAAGTCGAGATCGGTCCAATAGCTTTTGAGAAATCGCGTGCACAAAATGTGTGGAAAAAAACGGGTGAAATGATCTCATTACGAGTAACGAGTTGGCCTTCCGTCCGATTTTCTTTAAATGATACTATAGTATATCGATAAAATTTAGACCTCCCCCGACCCCCAACTTTCAGATAATGTATAAGATCACTAATATCTTTTACTATGCTCAACAAAGTGTTTTTGTCATATTTTACACACGGCACATTAAAGATTACAGATTTTAGTCCAACAAATATCTCTAATTACGTAATAAATAGGTATGGCATAAGTTTTTCATATATTTACTGTAACCATCAACAACTTTTCTTCTCTAATGCATTACAAATTCATGATCGTTTGTAAGTTATTTGAAAGTTATAAGACGTTACGGGTCTCTTGGCTCTTAAATAAAAGGGGTCATCCCCTTTTTCTTGCTGTCATACAAAAGGACTATTGATTTCCAACATTTTTTGTTCTTACATCTAACTACAATTGTTGTTCATTTTTTAGATACATGTGATTGAATATTTAAGGGACCAGCCCTGTAGATTCTTGATGGAGACAAACATTAGTGGTTCGATTAGTGGAATCGATTAGAATCATCAATTTGAACATTTTCTCTTCTGCAATGCTTAAAATATTACGTCTTCTTCTCTAGATATATTGTGTCACAGTTTGGGGACTTTGACGCCTAAAAATTGCTAATTACGTTGTAAATGGATGTGGCAATGATTATTTTAAGACAGATATTGTTACAACCAACAACATTGTTTCTTTAATGCATTACAAAATCTTGATCGTTTTAAAGTTATTTGTAATTGAGTTTACGAGTTTCTTGGCCCCTAATTAAAGGGGCTAGCTCCTTTTCTTGATTTCATACGAAAGGTCTCAAGAATACTAACATTTTTTGTTTTTACACATATCAAAAATGTATCCTCATTTTTGAGATACATGTGATTGAATATTTTAGGGGCCAGCCCGGTAGATCCTTAATGGTGACAGACATTAGTGTTTCGATTAGTAAAATCGATTGAAATCATCAGTACAAATATTTTCTTTTCTACAATGCTTAACAAATTATGTCTCTTTTCTAGATATATTGCGTCAAAGTTTGAAGATTTTGGCCCCTTAAAATCCCAAATTACGTAATAAATGGGTGTGGCAATGATTTTTCCAGAAAATAATTTTTACAGTAAACAACTTTGCTTTTATATTGCATAACAAAATTTTGATTGTTTTTAAGTTATAAGTTGAAGACTTTGCAAACCTTTTGGTCCCTTACTAAAGGGGCCGGCCAACCCCCTTTTCTTGATTTCCTAGGAAAGAATTTTTATTTATCCACCATTTTTATAATATAAGTTTTGAACAAATATCAATTAAATTAAGATACAGTTAAATTAGGAGAAAAAAAACCTTCGGCACTCAGGGATTGAACCCAGGTCGACTGGGCACAAGTCCACCACTCTAACAAATAAACTACACGGACTCTCACTTCAGAACTTTGGAGCCAGAAATCTCCAGAATGCATGAATCGATATTAAAACAAATTCATATTCTGAAGTTTTAAAAGAGTCTCTATCGAATAATGAAAATTTTAAAACAAAAAAGTTGAAAAATGACTTTTTTTTGTTTATTTTCTTCTCCTGACGACCAGAAGTGACGGCGGACGTTTGGCTATGCAAAGAGCACTGCGGCTAAAGACTCTCTACCATCCCTGAAAATTTAAAAGTTCCATCTTTGATATTTTTGAGAAAAATCGTGAACAAGCAAAAACATAAAATCTTTAATACCTCAGGACCGGAAGTGACGACTAAAAATTGGCGCTTATTATTTTTTTTTTTACTAATTTTGTCATGAATGAGGTCTGAAAGTTTCAACAAAATCGGCGGAAGCGTTTTGAGAAATCGTGACAGAAAAAAATAGTTATAGAGGAAAAGAAACAAAGCAATATCAAGAAACAGTACAGTACCCGCAACGTTATTTTTTACAATCCTATCCTATCGTATCGTGTATCAATCCTATCGTATCGTGCGTGTATACTGTTCTATCGTGCGTTAATGCTATCGTATCGTGTGTGTATACTGTTCTATCGTGTGTTAATCCTATCCTATCGTGCGTTAATCCTATCAGGTTTATCGTTCAATTTTAACAGGTTTTTTTTCGTTTATCCTATCGTGTTAATCGTTTCATGCCTTTTCATAAGCAAGTAAATTTATTTTAAAGTTGCAAGTCGTTCAGTGCGCCGTATAAGAAAATTCATCGATCAAGAATGGTAAAATCCTATCCAGGATTCTATCATGATACTAATTTCTTAATTTTTAAGATCAAAATTAACCAATATTACATGTAAATCCTATCTGTAAGCATTGGAAGCAAATGTAAACTATCGAAGTTCTTAGGAACAAGGTAACATGTTTACCTGTATATCGAATATATTAAATCGTACGCGGAGTCTAAACCTGGTACACATTAACTTTTTTGCAATACAATTCGTTTTTTATGCATCATATTTTACAGAAACAAAAGTATTTATGATATAATTTATATTTAATTATAACCAGAGTTGTATTATAATTTAACCCGGTTTTTTTTCGTGTGATATTTGATTTAGGGCTGAAATGTTCTCGGCAATCGGCTAGGGTGTGTGGTAATGAAAACAATGTAAACAAATCGTACGCGGAGTGTATATCTGCGTAAATATTTATTGAACTTGTATGTTATATAATTCGCTTTTTGATGCATCATTTTCTTATACAGAAAGAAGTGTATTTATGATAGATTTTATATAATATTATTTACTTTAAACAAGAGTTGGATTTTTATAATTGAACCCGCTATGTTCTGTGTGATTTGATCTCGGGCTGCAATATTTGCGGCGATCGGCTAGGGTGTTCGGTAATGAAAGCAATGTTTAACTTAACAATACAGAAAGTTTATTGATCATTTAAGCTCATAATTTTTGTTAAAAAAAATTAACTGGTCATTATTATACATTCTATAAATGATGCAGCGATGATTAACAACTCGGCAATTGTTACTAAAAAGAAATTCCACATAAAGCTTCATTCGTACGTGTTTTTTCCCAAATTATGCCATTATCAGGTTATTCATGAAGATCGTTTAAAGCGATTATACGTTTATCATGAACATCGTTTATCCTTTCCTATCGTGTATTAATCATATCCTATCGTGCGTGTATACTGTTCTATCGTGCGTTAATGCTATCGCATCGTGCGTGTATACTGTTCCATCGTGCGTTAATCCTACCCTATCGTGCGTGAATCCTATCCTATCGTTTATCTTGTAAAAAAATAACGTTGCGGGTACTGTACGAAAACAATAAGGTCTTCCGTTGGAAATGAAGACCTTAATACTAGGAAACAGTACAAAAACGATGAGGTTTTCTGTTGGAAACGGAAGACCTTAATAAGTAACAGTTCGAAAACAATAAGGTGTTCCGTTGGAAACGAAAAGCCTAATAATAATAATAACTAGTAGACTAATAACTATTGTTTTCGAACAATTAGAGGTCTTTCCACTTTATTATGTTTTATGTTTAGAACATTTCTGTTTCAATAGAATTAATGAAATAC
Organism: Magallana hongkongensis; assembly: GCA_016163765.1. Taxonomy (NCBI): domain Eukaryota; kingdom Metazoa; phylum Mollusca; class Bivalvia; order Ostreida; family Ostreidae; genus Magallana; species Magallana hongkongensis. Next base: position 30,599,842 of record WFKH01011581.1, on the reverse strand, counting down.
TTTCCTTGCGTTACTTCATGAAAAATTAATGTCAAATGAATTAGAATAATTTTTTTTTCAAATTGACCTTTGATCTTTATTTATTTTAATTGGCCAAGGTCAACGTTTCATTTTGAAGTAGTCCGATGTCTCTACGATGTATGGTTCAAAAGTTGAATGTTTTTTTATACAAAATTTAAAAAACTTTCAGGGGCAATAACTACTCTAAGGAGACATAGGATCCTTTAGTTATGAAAAGATTGAAAGGTCCTTAAAATCAACTAAAGAAATTGGTTTCAAGTGTCTCTATCTCGTGCGGTTCAAAAGGGGTAGCGTAACAAGCATTTTATACAGTAGGGGCAATAACTCTATAATTCTTTCACGATATGGGCTGAAAGGCTACATTTTGAAATGTCATAAGAAGCCTTACTAGATCCATGGAAAAATGTTTTAATATAACCCTAAACAAAGGATATACAAAACACATTAATACACAGATTTCCAAATGACCTTGCCTTTGACCTTTATGTCATTTTGATCGACCAGGGTGTACGCTTTCATCCCAGGTATTCCAATGTCTCTATGATGGCTGGTTCAAAAGTTGTCACATTTTTATTGAATGGTCGACACTTTCAGGGGCAATAACTGCTAGAAGGGGGCTCCGAGCTCTTTCGGTATGATAGACTGAAGTAGCCTCTAAGCGTACTGAAGACATTGGTAAAAGTTCCAAGTTTCTATCTCTTATCGTTTCAGAGGAGTAGCGATAACAAGCATTTTGTACAATAGGAGCAATAACTCTGTGAATATTTCAAAGTAGGAGCTAAGGGGCTAAATTTTGAAATGTCTTGAGATGTCCTATACCATCCATGAAAATTTTTTAATGCACTATCTTAAACAAAAGAGATATAAAAACTCATAAATTAACAGATTTTCAAACGACTTTGACCTTTGACCTTTATGTCATTTTGATTTGCCAAGGCAGACATTTTGATCCTAAGTGGTCCGATGTCTCTACAACGTATAGTTAAAACGTTGTAAGTGTTTTTCAAGAACCTAAGAAACTTTCAGGGGCAATAACTGCTAGAAGGGGGCTTCGGATCCTTTCGGTATTAATAGATTGAAGGAGCCTCTAAGTGAACTAAAGACATTAGTAAAAGTTTCAAGCCTCTTTCTCTTATGGTTTCAGAGGAGTAGCGATGACAAAGATTTCAGACACAAAGGGAAACAACTTTGTAAGTTTATGGGGTTATTAGGCACAGGGTCATTTGGTACCATAACTTTCAATTTTAAATTACATAAAGAAAAAATTGTTTCAATATGTCTATTAATCAAAAAGCTGTCCCGAGAAAAAAGAGAAGAAATAAAAAACTAGTAGACTAATTCTTCTCGAACAATTAGATGTCTTTCCACCTTAATATTTTTAACAACTTTCTAGATTGCTCAATAAGGTATACAAAGAATTTTTATACCTGTGATGTATGTTGTACTAGAAATTGAGAAAACTACAAAGCTATAAATGATTTGTAAAAGATTTTTGTGTAAATTCAAGCCATTGCTTGATAAATTTCCTGTTGTGTATCGTAAATATCTTTTGAATTACTTGTCTGAATTACTTACTCTGATGTGCTCGCCAAGTGGATATTCTATACACAAGCCTGCAAATAGAAAACCTAACAATAGAAGAGCGTGTTCTAGAGGCTAGCTGTCTTTGTACAATATGAATGGATTGACTTTAAAAACAATTTCCACTTGAGTAACCACAGATCCTTCATGTGATACCTGGCTGACCGAATTGAATACATTATTGCGCAATACAACAAGCTATTGAGACCTTTACTAGAATTCTGTATTTTAAAGATAAAAGAAAATCATTAATTAACAGGTTTTAAACAGACCTTGACGTTTGACCTTTATGTCATTTTGTTTGGCCAAGGTAGACGCTCCCATTCCAAGTGGTCCGAAGTCTCTATGATACATAGTATAAAAGTTGGAAGTGATTTTTTCGAAATTTAAATACTTTCAGGGGCAATGACTACTAGAAGGGGGGCTCAGATCCTTTCGGTATCAATAGATTAGAGAACCCTCTAAGTATACTGAAGACATTGGTAAAAGTTCCAAGTTTCTTTCTCTTATGGTTTCAGAGGAGTAGCGATAACAAGTATTTCGTACATTAGGGACAATAACTCTGTAATTATTTAAAGGTAGGAGGCAAGAACTATATTTTAAAATGTTTTAAGATGTCCTACAACATTCATGAAAAAGTTTTTTCTGTACCACCCTAAACAAAAGAGATCTAAAAACTCATTAACAGATTTCCAAATGATCTTGACCTCTAATCTTTGTCATATTGTTCGGCCAAGGTGGACGCTTCTATTGCAAGTGGCTTGAAGTCTCTATGATAAAAAATTTAAAAAAATTGGAAGTGATTTTATGGAAATTTAATTACTTTCAGAGGCAATAACTGCCAGAAGGGGACCTCAGAACCTTTCGGTATGAATAGATTGAAGAACCCTCTAAGTGTAATGAAGACATTTGTTAAAGTTCCAAGTGTGTCTATGGTTTCAGAGAAGTAGCAATAACAAGCTTTTTGTACACAAGGGCAGTAACTTTGTAAGTTCTGGGAGTTACATGTATCAAGCAAACGGTCATTTGGTACCATAACTTTTAATGGTCAATAACATAAAGAAAAAATTGTATCAATATTTCTCGAAGTAAAAAAGCTGTCCCTGGAAAAAAAGAGAAGAAAAAAAAATAGTAGACTAATTGTTCTCGAACAACTAGAGGTCTTTCCACTTTATTATGTTTTAAGTTTAGATTATTTTTGTTTCAAAAGAACTCATGAAATATTTTTTTCTGCAATACTTCATGAAAAAATAATGTCAAAAGATTTAGTATGATTTTTTAAAAAAATTAACCTTGACCTTTGACCTTTATGTCATTTTCATTGGCCAAGGTCAACTTTTTGTTTTCAAGTGGTCCGATGTTTCTCCGATGTATGGTATGCTTCAAAAGTTGCAAGTGTTTTTAATAAACTTAAAAAACTTTCAGGGGCAATAATTACTTTGAGGAGACATCGGATCCTTTTGGTATAATATATTAAAAGATGCTTAATTCAATTAAAGACATTCGTAAAAGTTTTGAGTGTCTAACTCTAACGGTTTAAGAGGAGTAGGGATAGCGAGCATTTTGTACAATAGGGGCAATAACTCTATAATTGTTTCAATGTAGGGGCTGAAGTGTTATATTTTGAAATGTCTTAAGAAGTCCTACTGTTTCTCAGAAATACGAAAATTCATTAATACACAGATTTTGAATGACCTTGACCTTTGACCTTTATGTCATTTTGATTGGCCAAGGTAAACAATTTAATCACAAGTGGTTTAACCGTTTTTTGTTCTTACATCCATCTTAAATTGTTATTCATTTTTTAGATACATATGATTCAATATTAAGGGGCTAGCCCTTTAGATCATTAATGGGGACAGACATTTGTGCTTCGATTAGTAAAATCGATAAAAATTATCAATTCAGACATTTTCTCTTCTACAATGCATAACAAAATACGTGTATGTCTCCTTCTCTCGATATATTGCATCAAAGTTTAAAGACTTTGACCCCTATAAAGACCTAATTGCGTCATAAATGGGTGTTACGATGAGTTTTTCAAGCAGATATTGTTTCGATTTACACCTTTACTTCTATAATGCATCACGAAATCTTTATCGTTTCTTTATCTTTATTTGTTATAGAGTTTACGAAGCTATTGACCCCTAATTAAAGGGACCAGCCCCTTTTTCTTGATTTCATACGAAAGATCTCTCAAATAATAGCATTTTTTATTTTTACACCCGTCTTAAATTGTTGTTCATTTTTGAGATACAAATGATTGAATATTTTAGGGGCCAACCCTGTAGATCCTTAATGGGACATACATTGGTGTGTTGATTAGTGAAATCGATTTAAATTATCAATACAAACATTTTCTCTTCTATAATGCTTATCAAAATATGTCTCCTTCTCTAGATATATTGTATCAAAATTTGAGAACTTTAGCCCCTAAAAATCCCTAATTACTTAATAAATGGGTGTGGCGTTAAGGTTTTCAGATAGATATTCCGCTTCTATAATGCACTACAAAAAATAATCGTTTTTAAGTTATTTGTAATAGACTTTACGAGTCTCTTGGCCCCTAATTTAAGAACCAGCCACTTTTTCTTGATAGCGGTGAAAAGACTTTGATACTCTACCACTTTTGTTTTATATGTAATATCAAAATATCAACTGATAAAAAGCTACAGATCAAAACGTGTAAAATTTTGATTCAAAATTCGTAGCCAATTTTCGAGCCATAGCGAGCTCCAAGAAATGGCGACACAGGCGTAAAAAAAAAATAGGCACAATTTCAGACTATGGTCTACCTATCCCAAAAATTTCATATTGATATCTTTGATAGTTTTTGAGATTAAGTGTGCACAAAATGGGTCGAAAAGTTTTCAAAATGGCCGATAAATCGGTACCGGAAGTGACGACGGCAACAATTTTAAAAACAAAATAAATTCAAATCACTTCCAATCTTCTGAGAAAAAATGGTTGAAATCGTTCAAACAGATTCCGAGAAATCGCGTGCACAAAATTTGTGGAAAAAATAATAATAGCGAATAATTACCAGTAATGAGAAGGTCTTCCGTGCGATCTCTGTTTTAAATACCATGAATAATCGATACAATTTCAGAATTAAAGCCCCCCATTACTTTCAGATAATGCATAAAAGCCCTTATTACGTAATAAATGGGTGTGGCAATTAGTTTTCCAGATATATATTGTTACGATCAACAACTTTGCTTCTATAATGGATTACAAAATTTTTATCGTTTTTAAGTTATTTGTAATTGACTTTACGAGTCTCTTGGCCGCTAAATAAAGAGGCCAGCCCCTTTTTCTTGATTTTGTTGGAAAGAACTTTTGATTTTCTACCACTTTTATTATATATGTTATAACAAAATATCAACTGATAAAAGAATACCGACCATAACGTACAAAAATTTTGATTCAAAATTAGTACCCGAATTTCGTGCCTAGCTGACCTCAAAGAAATGGCGCCACTGGCGTAAAACAAAATAATAGTTCACATTTTCAAACTATGGTCTACCTATCCTCAAAATTACGTAGTCAAATCTCTAATAGTTTCTGAGATCAGCTCTGCACAAAATGGGTCGTAAAAAAATACAAAATCGGCCGTAAATCGGGAACGGAAGTGACGATAGCAATTATTTCAAATGCATATAAATTTCAGATCGCGTCTCGTCATCTGTAAAAAAATGGTTGAAATCGGTTGAATTGTTTCTGAGAAATCGCGTGCACAAAATTTGGAAAAAATAACAAGAAGAAGAAACAGTACGAAAACAATAAGGTTTTCCGCTGGAAACGGAAGACCTTAATAATAAGAAACGGTACGAAAACTATAAGGTCCTCCGTTGGAAACGGAAGACCTTAATTATAAGAACTAGTAGACTAATTGTTTTCAAACAATTAGAGGTCTTTCCTCCTCATAAAGGTCTTCTGTTTGCAACGGAAGACCTTTTTGTTTTCGTACTGTTTCTTATTATTAAGGTCTTCTGTTTCCAACGGAAGACCTTATTGTTTTCGTACTGTTTCTTACTAAGGTCTTCCGTTTTCAGCAAAAGACCTTATTGTTTTCGTACTGTTTCTTATTATGATTATTATTAAGGTCTTCCGTTTCCAACGGAAGACCTTATTGTTTTTGTTCGGTTTCTTTTTCCCTATTATTAAGGTCTTCCGTTTCCAACGGAAGACCTTATTGTTTTCGTACTGTTTCTTCTTATTATTATTATTAAGGTCTTCCGTTTCCAACGGAAGACCTTATTGTTTTCGTACTGTTTCTTATTAAGGTCTTCCGTTTCCAACGGAAGACCTTATTGTTTTCGTACTGTTTCTTTATTATTATTATTATTTTTTTCCAAATTTTGTGCACGCGATTTCTCGAAAACTATTCAACCGATTTCGACCATTTTTTCACATATGATGGAACGTGACTTGAATTTTATATGTTTTTGAAATTTTGGTTGTCGTCACTTCCGATACCGATTTATCGGCCATTTTGTAGTTTTTTACGACCTATTTTGTGCAGAGCTGATCTCAGAAACTATCAGAGATACGACTGTGAAATTTTCAGGATAGGTAGTCTATAGTCTGAAGTTGTGCACTATTATTTTGTTTTACGCCAGTGGCGCCATTTCCTGGAGCCCACTTAGGCACGAAAATTGGGTAAGAATTTTCATTCAAAATTTTCATACGTTTTGATCTGTATCTTTTTATCAGTTGATATTTTGTTAAAACATATATCACAAAAGTGGTAGAAAATTAAAAGTTCTTTTCAACGAAATCAAGAAAAAAGGGCTGGCCCCTTAAATTAGGGGCCAAGATACTCGTAAACTCTATTACAAATAACTTCAAAATGATAAAGATTTTGTAACGCATTCTAGAAGCAAAGTTGTTGATCGTAGCAATATGTATCAGCAAAAATCATTGCCACGCCCATTTATGACGTAATTAGGGATTTTTAGGTGCAAAAGTACTTAAACTTTGACGCAATATATCTAGAAAAGGAGACATATTTTCTTAAGCATTGTAGAAAAGAAAATGTCTGTATTAATGATTCTAATCGATTCCACTAATCAAAACACCAATGTATGTCCCCATTAAGGATCTAGAGGGCTGGCCCCTAAAATATTCATTCATTTGTATCTCAAAAATAAA
>WFKH01011581.1:30540523-30579393 GCA_016163765.1 Magallana hongkongensis | reverse complement strand
TGTCAAATTTTCGGGACAACCAGTCCCTTCTTCAGGACATAAGAAAAAAAATTACATGGGTAAAACCAAAGAAAACAAAATCTAGCACTACAACTAACACTACTAAAGAAACTATAAAAAAAATAATAACTACATTTTATACAGTTTTGATAATCAATGTCGATAATGTTCTGGCAATGCGGCCGATCGTTCTTGAGTAATTAATTGACTGTCAACTTCACGCCTGATCGAGTTAATTAAGCTATTTAAAATTGATGTCCGAATTAATAATTGAAAATTTAAACACCTGATGTTAAGTCGTACCGCGCTTTGGTTTAGATCCAAGGATTGAATTAATTATGCAATGAATCGGAGTTAGGTGTAAAGGAGAAAAAGAATAATTAAATTAAAAATAAAGTAATGTTACTAATAATTATTAATAAATGAAAAATGGTATAATAAGAAATAATTCTGCTTGTATGTAGTAGTTTTAGGAAATTTTTTGCTCACCTGAACCAAAGGTTCAAGCAAGGTTTTCTGATCACCTGTTTTCCGTCTGTCTGTCTGTTCGTCTGTCCGTCTGTCTTTCCGTCTGTCTGTAAAATTTTCACATTTATGACTTCTTTTCAAGAACCACTGGGCCAGATTTAACTAAATTTAACTCATTATTCCTAATTTGAATGGGATTCAAATTTGTTTAGATAAAGGACCAAACTTTTGCAAACAGGAGACCAGGGTTCGACACTAACTTTTTTATGCATTAGTCCAGCCGGACTAGTGCCTGTTTATTTTAACTAGTCCGCAGGCAATTTTATTTGCCCGTCAAAAATAAATTAAAATGAATTACCGTATTTGTCTTTTATAATATTCACTTTTTAAATAGAATTTGTAAGAAAGGGGTGCGTAATATACACCAATGTCCATAATGTTTTTCTTACAGGTGCTGCACTTGTTTAGTTGTATTGTGCTATGCAGTACATAGCAATGAGCTGCGTATTCACTATCTCCGTGTAGTTGGTGTATGCCGCCATTACAGATGTTATAAATAGATCTGTACAATAGATCCAGGCTATGAGCTACCTTGTTCTTTTCATTATCTAAGTTCTTTAAAAATCTGTTTATAATAATAAGTAATTTATGACAAATGATTTAAACACAATTCATTTTAATTAAACAACTTACAGAAGAATCGTTTCACCTTTATTATTTTAAAACACATAAGCGTCCCTATCGAAGCTTGTTGTGAACATGTGCGCTTGTCACCTATTTTCTTGGACATCCCCTTAGGGCAAAGAAATAATCAAGTCACCCATAACATCATGCATACCTCTGTTGTTTTTGCTCGGTAACTCTATAATCATGGCACTTATGTATCATATGCTAGATAATAAAAATATATTCAGGGTTTTCCAATAAAATGTCGACAATCGCACATCGTAAATTTATACATTTTTTTTTAAGCAAAACTTTTGTTAGTCCGACCGGACTGACTAGACAGAAATTTTGTTAGTCCGAAGGAAAATCTATTAGTCTGTGACTAACGGACTAAGGCTAGTGTCGAACCCTGCTCGGAGATATTCACAAAACAAAGAAATTTAGGTAAGAGTCTTAAAAACTCTTCTCAAAACCCACTTCACCAGAAATGTCAATATTTACATCAAAGTTTCTATATCTACTGTAGATTTAAAATTGTTCAAACCATGACCTCTAACCAATATAAGTAACACTAGGGGTTCAAAGTTTAACATAGAAATATACAGGCAAAATGTTTAAAAATCTTCTTCTCAAGAACTACAATGCTCCAATTTGTGATATTATTATGCAAGCATACTTATGTAGTGTTTATTCTAAATTGCTAAAACCGTGACCCCCAGACCAATACTGGGACCCAGGAGGGTTCAAAGTTCAGCATATTAATATATTTGGGAGAATGTTTAAAAATCTTCTTCTCTAGAACTCTAATCCTGTAATTCATGATATTAATATGCAAGCATCCTTAGATTATTTCAATTCTAAATTGTTCAAGCCATGACCCCCGGACCAATTTTATGGACATAGGAGGGGTTCAAAGTTCATCATAGAAATACATTGGGAAATGTTATAAAATAATTCTTCTCAAGACCTAAACTACAATAATTTGTGATATTATTCCGAAAACATCATTGGATAGTGTAGATTCTTAATTATTCAAATTATGACAGCCGGACTAATTCGGGGTCCCAAGAGGGTTCAATGTTCAAAATAGAAATATATACGGAAAATGTATCTTACAACCTCATAAGATCTTTATTAAAAAAAGGTCGCAATAAACTTCTTTTCGCTTTTATTATTATTCGTTTTCTAATTTTGTTATCTTATGTATGTTGAGACCTAGGATAATAAGATTGGTCAGTTGATGGATCTTAGAAGATATGTCCCAAAAGTAGGTTTAAATGATTTTTTTTATATATTGTGTATATGAATTGTCAAATCTTGAAATATATAAGATGTTTTGTAAGTTTTACAATATTTTAGAAGAGTTTCATAATTTAAAATTCAAAAAGAGTTGCAAGAACTGTTGTTCAGGTGAGCGATGTGACCCCTTTATACTTTTAGTATTCTGCTCCGGGTTCATTGACCATTGATCTGCCTATATTATACAATTATAGACTTTTGATGAGGTCAATACTACAGTACATGGTTTTATAGACCTGATGAGAATATATCGACCGAGAACGAAGTCCGAGGTTGATTTACTCTCATCAGGTTTATTTAACCATGTATTGACCGATATCAAAAAGCTATAATAATTTTATTATAATAAATCAAAAAATACTTCTCTTTAGGAATATAACAGTAAAATATTTAGCACATAATGTATAGGCGTTGATTTCCCTATTGTTAAGTCACAATGTCGCAATTGTTATTACCTGTATTTAGTCATGAAATTCTATTTTCAGTATAGTAAAGTTTTTTAATTTTCTATTTTTAGTATTATATAATAGTAAGGTTTATAACAGATTTATAGCACAATTACGTGACTGCAATCGACCAATCATATGCTTGGAAAAAATACGATGTTATAATTAACTGTATTAAACAATATTTTTGATATTTTTAAATGACCTTTTCCATATTTTTGGCTGTTCAATGTGTATGCCAACTTTCATTAAATCCGTCAGTTAGAAAGAAGTATAGATGGGCGTGATTGGGTGTTTCTATTTCCGTATTTTCGTAAAAAGGATTTTTTGTCAAATGTACTTTTATTAAATTGTTCTGTTTAGGGACTGTTTTATTGAGGACAGCTCTAGTGAATATTTAAATCATATTTCAGGAACTAACATACATGAGCAAAGCAGATCCGATTTCTGTCGTCTGCGATTTAAATCTAGAGGATATTCAAAACTTTTGGCTAAAAATCAACACATGGCGTCAACAGGGATTGACATTTATTATTCTGGTAAGTTATACCCTTTTTTAATCGTAATATGAAGAAGGCCACCTTAAATAGATTCTTTACCAAAATTTCATGGAGACAATACAGCATGATTTGAAACATAATTTGTTTATTGGTCCTTATCAAGTTGTTTGAAACTATTGAGTTACATAGGTTTAAAAATCAAATGTTTTGTACCTTAAGACCCCATCATCACGTAACATATAAATGAAATATTGTAATGTAGAGGTAAATATCTATTAGAAATAGCTTTAAGATTTTTTTTCTTCTATAATCTATTACAACTTACTACTAAGTAAAGAGTTAAGAACAGGAAACTTCAAAGCACCGTGGGCCCCTAATTTGAAGTGCCACTCCCTTTTCCTTTATATTAAATGAAAACTCTTTTAAATGTACATATATTTCATTCAACAAGTATTTATGATTTTTTTAACCGTTCTTGAAATATTTGTAAGAACGTTTTAAGGGCCGGTCCTTTATTCATATACCGGGGCTGTTTACCAAACATTCAAAGGGAGCATAGTGTCAAGAACATTATTTTGAGCTTATTCTATTCAATATTGTTTTTCAAATCATTTCACCTTTTTCAGATATTATAGACCACAAATTTGGTCTTCTGGCCCTATGAAACCTCCTATTTACGTAACATATGAGAAATCATGGCACTGTATGGGTAAATAATTGAAAGATAAACATTTTTTGTACATACGATTTAATACAAATTATAGCTTAATAATATATAATAATTTTTTTTATAATAAGAGGAGTTTAATGCCTTCTGAGCCTCTAAATTCGATTTTATACAAAAAGTGTAAAAATTTTGCCAAAATTTTTGGGAACAATTTTCGAGCTTTGGCGAGCCTCAACGCCTTGTTCCTTTTCCAAAACTTCAAATCCAGATAATCTTCTACATACATTGATCTACAATCAATGTAATATGAGTGTAAAAAGTTTGACTTGTTAACATGTACCTTTTTTTCATTAGCAAGTACACGACAAGTTGGGTATAACTGAATTAAATTTACAACATATGTTTTACCTTCTTATATGGGATGCTACAATTTATAAAAACAAGTTCTTATATGTTTCTCTTAAGAAACTGATGTGTAGTTCTTATAGTAAACAATCCTTTGAAAAACGAGAAAGAGAAATTACTGACATTTGTTTTTCTTCTCAAATAACATATTATATAATAAAGAAAAAAACAAGAATAATATAAAGGTTAGTCATAAAATTTCTACCTAGGTTCTGAGCTATGAGTGTGTGTACCATTATGTAACCTATCCCTCGCCCGCGGCAGAGCTGAGGAGACCTGTCGCGCTTGGACTAGCTAGCGTTTAGCGGTTATCTAATACACACAATTCACATTACTGGGTCTACTTAGCAAAGACAATGAAATGAAAGAAAATATATTCCTTTGAATTTCTAGCATTTTTCTCGTAACAACCAGAAATGAAAAAACTGGAAGTTTTAAACCTTACATACGCGTGTCATTAAAACTTGCTATAAGACTGTAGCAATTTTGTTTTAAGATCTCTTTCCGTTTACAAAAAAATCGCTGATGAAACTTTATGGAGAATAATAATAATAACTAGACACGATCTCGTTGAGATCAACGAGGAGGTCTTTCGTCTTATTTTTCAGAATGTAAAATAAAACATTGACTCTATTTTCGGCAACCAAACATGATCTGGAAATGGGGGCGCTGTCTTCATTCTAAGGGTCAGAGACTATTTGTATCAAGTATAAAAGCTAGGGATGAAAAACTTTAGAACCCTATTGACCCCTAATTTGAAGGGCCAACCTCTTTTTTATGACATGAAATGAAGTCTTTTGATTTTAAACAATTTTTCTCACAAGTGTTTAGAAACTCTTTACCGTTCTTGAGAAATCTTGGCAAGAACGTTTCAGGAGCCGACCTCTTAGGTAGCAAGGGACAGTTTCAGATAAAGTACCCGTCAATATTTTTTGTAAAATTGAGATTTTCTGTACTTGAAGGCTTAGTGTTGCTAAAATCAATAAAATGATTTTAATGCTTATCATTAGTTAGAGGGATGTATCTTGTTGAAATTGGTATGCAATATGTAGGCCACTTATGTTAAGTACATGAGAATCAGAAGTAAAATGCGATACTTGCGTCTGTAACTGTTGTGCTGACTTTACATAGTAAATTACAAGTTACAGACGGGAGGTAAAATAACACAAAAAGTAGGTGGATAGGACATAGGAAACTATACAACGGTACGTTTTTGACATGTGATGATGCAACATGCACACGGTACGGAATGTCAATCCTTTGCAGGCAATTAGCTGGGGGAGGTCTTAAAAGCTGAAAAAATAATGAAAAATGGGCGAAATATGAACGGGTCGAATTCTTAGAAAAACCACTATGTAGAAAATTTTACACGATCTGACTAGTAATTTTCCTCAGAAATTGGTGATTGGCCTTATAAGGAGTGAGTAAAAGGTATTTTTTGACGAATGGGAACTGAGAAATTCTATTTACGTAGTTCCGAAGACACACATTCCCTGGCTACAGTGAATTGTATAAAAAAAACTGTCCCGTGCCACCTTCAAGACTAAATAGTATTTCTCATTTTACTGTAATTTTGAGTGGATATTGTACCAAAAGAAGTACATTTTATGAACATGGATGATTGTTTTATTTGTTGTAGCTTATAGATTGGTTGTAGATGCCATTACATGATTTATTAGCAATAATATAAAAGGAGAGTAACTCCCTCTTAAATTTGTAGAATGGTCACCCCTAGAGTACATTGGCTTAGAAAGTAGGTATTTCCTACCCTGATGACAATAAATAGGCTTAGGTTAAATACTGAGATAAGAATAGATATTTCAAAACAGTTTTAATCAATTTAATCATTAAACTTATCAATTTGCAGCAATTTTGCTGTCTGATTTTATCAAATAACATTAAGCAACCTGACTTATATAACCCATTAAAAAAAAACCCACATATTTTTCTTTCAAAGGAAGTTTACATGTAGACAAATGCAGTTATCATAGTATACAAAATGCCAAAAAACCTACGTTTTTGCTCCTTCCTGATATTTTAGATGTATTTTCCTAGTTGAAAAAGCACCCCCCTCTTTCCATTTGTCTCCATAAACATTACATGTAGGATATGTACATGTACATTTGACGTTGAAATGACATCTACTATGACAATTACTTTAATTTAGAAATGAACAAGAAACAACATATTTTTTACTTTCAATTGTATATATGCATCAAAAATGTAGAAAAACATGTAAAATTTGAACATTTTTCATGGAATTCTCATCCGTCTCCAGCTACCTGGGTTTGTTTTAATTTTATTTTAATTAAAGACAGGCATCACACTTGTAGGTGTTACTGTTTTAGCATAGTTTAAAGGAGACTAGAAACCAGAATAGATAAAATATTCACTAAATATGCTTGTTGGCTAACTTTTTCATCGAAATAAGAAATTACACGCAGGACGGCATGTCTATTTGTGAATAAAAATGCTACAAATCATCCAATTTACCAAAAAAGATCAATTTTTAGTATCAGTGATGATTGTCTTCAATTATGTGTGAGAAATGACTCAAGAAAATTGCCACAAGTTTCATAATATACTAGTAGGTAGAAGATTTCAAACTAATGCTTTTCCTGAAAATCAAAAGAAAGGGGGAGGGTATACATATAAGGATATTTCTAAGTGATGTGATGCTTTTATCATGATAATATCATGTAGATGTTTGAAATATTAAATAAGGTTTCTTATTAAAGGAGCTTGAAAAACAAATGACCTCTGAAAGATTAAGTAAAGATGTTTTACTGAAGGAGAACCCTATGAATCTCTGTTAAAAAGAGGAAAGTGGAAATGGTGGGTTCACTTAAATGGCCATATTTTTCTTAAACCTGGTGGGTTCACTTAAATGGCCATATTTTTCTTAAAACTCAGTGGAATAGGCAATATGTGGTATACTTCTTCCCAGAACTGCATAGGCTTTCTGATTCTAAAACAAAATGTCTTTTCATAGAATGTTAGTGTAAGTTTTATCTCCGTTCAATGAAAGTTAAATGGTTGCATATCGTTGTATACATTATTCTGGACATGTTCTTTTTTATGTTGCTTTTCAAAACATTTCTCCAGTTTTTAGATATTAGTGATTAAAATTTTGGACTTCTGGCACCTTAAAATCCCTAATTATGTTAGAAAGGAGTAAACAATTGTTTTCTATAGGTAAATAACGTTCCTATAAACATTATTGTTTCTATAACACATTACAAATAGTTCACATTAAAAAGTTATTATTACGGAACTTAAAAGCCGTCGCGGTCCCTAATGTGAAGAACCAGCCTCTTTTTTTTTTGATGTTAAATAAAGGTATTGTCCTTTTAAAAAACATTTTGTTCAACAAGTGTTTCAAAATTAAGTACTGTTCTCAAAATATCTGAAAAAGAACGTTTTAGGGGCAGACCCTTTAACTCCTTTTAGGGACCGTTTAACAAAAAAAAATTACGGTTGCATATTGTTGTATACATTATTCTGAGCATCTTTTCTTTAATATTACTTTTCTAAATATTTTTTTTTCCATTTTTGAGATATTGAATATCAACAGTTCGGACTTTTGGCCCCTAAAAATCCCTAATTACGTAACAAAGGAGTAAACAATTGAATATTATAGATAAATAACGTTACGAAGAACATAATTGCTATTATAATGTATTACAAAAAAGTTACTATCTGAAGACTTTAGAACCCTGTCGGTCCTTAATTTGAAGAGCCAGCCTCCATTTTTTAATGTCAAATAAAAGCCCTTGATTTAAGAATTTTTTTGGTTTCACATGTCTTAACAAAATATTTTCGAAAAAGAAAATAAACAATGAAAACCACAAAAAAAATCATGACTTTTTTTAATCTCAATGTTTGGGTCCAGATGAGCTTCGGCGCTTTTCGAGATAAAAATTATTTAAGACCATCATACACACTATTTCAGTCTTTGTCTACCAGCCCTGTAAATTTCAACATCATATCCTAAATGGTATAAGAGTTCTCTCGACAAAATACCCATATAAAAAACGATAAATCCAAAATATCCAAAACAAGAAGTGACGTCATCAACAAAAAAAAATTAACAAAGTTTAGATCAATACCTATCAGATCTGAAAATTTAATGTAAATCGGTTGTGCCGTTTCCGTTTTCGCATGCACAAAATCTGTAAGAAAAAAAAAATTAATAGGGAAAAAGAAACTTAAGAAAAACGATAAGGTCTTACGTTGGATATTTCAATGCTTAGGCTTTTAAAATTGTTATTACATGTAAAATGTTTGGTGACGGATTAACTCTGGGTTTTACAGTTCTCTCATGTGATTTTGCAAATAGCATATACAGGCTATGCATAGGGTGGTATTAATTTAAAATAAGACAAACGCATGGAATAATATAATGATTTCTTTACCATTTTAGATTGTAGGGAAATAATACGTACAAATTTGTTTAATACATGTTATTTATTTTAGTCGGGCGTATTTAGCCAGTGTAGCTACTGATGCGAAATAACCGGAATTCACCCACAATACACTAAAGTGATGGTGTCATAAAAGTCATGTCAACCCAGTTGGCACAACAACGTTATTAAAACGTTATGTAAAAGTTATCAAAATGATACAAAAACGTAATCTATAACGTTAAAATTACGTGAATTTGTATGGGTTTTTTTAAAGATATAATAACGTTATTTAAAATGGTGTTTTTATAACATTAACATTACATAAATATTAACATTTTGATTTACTTTTTTAAAACGTTGAAAAAACATTCTCTAAAATTTTAAGCTAAGGTAATTTTTTATGTTTTTTTAACACTATCGTAACGTTTTTAAAAATCTTTACATACTGTTCTGACAAAATATTACAAGAATTGTATTAGTAGACCAATAAATGTATTTAATTGACATTTCCAAACAATGATTTTTATTTTTAAACATTTATAGAGCGCCCTATATATTAAACTCTAAGGCGCTGAACAAACATATTATGGTAAACAAATAAAATTTAAAAATTTACAGCAGTCATATATGAAATCAAGAGATAAATATATTAAATTTCAGTGTGAATAATATCAATAAAAGAACCAATTAAGGATAAATAGAATAAATATTTAAAATGCAGTGTCCATAATTAAATAAAAAAGTCTTTTTACAAGTCATATTACTTTTTAAAAAGAAAGTTTCTACCTTTTTCTTAAAAATTCCTATTACTCAAGAAGATGGTTACATAAGGTAGACGCAGCTTTGTTGAATTGTCAATTCCCGTATGACCGCGCGGTATTTCATTTGTCTGCACGGCCTGGTGTGTTATAGGACCGACGATATCCCAAAATAAGCATTCAATGCTTAAATGTCACAGTACTTGTTGACAGAACAACTAAAGATTTGATGATTCAGAGCGAAGGCTACGCAAAGTATACTGTATGTATGGCTCAATTAGTTTGCTAACATATGATGGAGCTTGTCCATGGAGTGCGTTGATAATAAGTTACGTCTGAATCTGTTAAAAATTCATTGGCTTATGATCTTCGGTTTCCTTTTTCTGAAACAAATACATACCTACTCATTATTAAGGGATATTTGCCTAAAAATTACATATTAATGAACATTCCTAAACATATTAGATCAACAATTGCGCAGTTTCGGTGTGGGGTACTACTCACTGCTGAGGATAGAGACCGAATGATTTCGGGGGGAGCCTGAAACTGAGCGTACTATCTCCGTGCAAAATTCACTGTTCAGTTATAAACTTTAGTTTGGACTTTACTTTTAAAATTCAACATCTGTTTTGTAATATTTTCTACGGTTTATTTCGTACAAAGTTATTTAATTAGTGATTGACACTTTTCGGACTCTATGTGTGATTTCAAAGAGACAGCGTGTTATGTCTCAAGAACTGCTAATCTGTTTTCATGTCTAGGACATCAAAGGCTCATTGAGTTTATATAATTATTTTATATCTGTGAACCTTTCACTCAGCTTACTAATGTCATCAACTGTCAATTTATACTATCGTTCAGATTCTTATAT
The DNA here is from genome assembly GCA_016163765.1 of Magallana hongkongensis. Lineage (NCBI taxonomy): Eukaryota > Metazoa > Mollusca > Bivalvia > Ostreida > Ostreidae > Magallana > Magallana hongkongensis. Next base: position 30,568,907 of record WFKH01011581.1, on the reverse strand, counting down.
ATAGTTATGTGCAATTGTCAGTCGGCAGTCTGGAATACGGCGGCCAGCCTCGGCCACGTCCGACTCACCCAGAGTCTTGAGTCCGGAGGCCACTACTGGCCATATCCGACTTGTTTGTAACATATCTGTCTGTTAAATTGTTGTAATGTTGCCATCGTTGAGTATCGTCCAATAAATTCGGAATGCTGCATCAATTGCCTTTTATTTCTCTGGAATCGCCTATTAGTGGACCTTCGGGAATACGGCACACCTACCCTTCGTTTTTACCTTACGGCCCACAGCGCGCCTAAACCTTATACCCTCGACGCAAACATTCTCTCACCCCGTACGTACTGCACACGACGGATGCAATTCCAGATGAATTACCTTGCACCGTACGAATCTATGCGGTCACAGTACATGCAAATTCTGTAACTTAAACGAAAAAGATGAAGAATTCCACTTACTCTTAATTATAATATACTCTATATATATTAACAATCTCAGAAGTGAACTTTATCAAAGTAATAGTTTTCCAAACACTTCTTATTAACTCAAGACAACGGTCAACCTAATTCAAACTCTCATTTATAACTTTCCAAGACAAACAGCAAATTTTGTATACTTTGCATTTCAAATAAGACAAAGCTCGCACATGCACTTAAAATTATTAATAATTAGGGCCATGTGTTTGATTTATGAAAATGTATATTCTTTATTGTGTAAGATACACAGGTCACTATAATAAATGATTTACTTACATACATAGCATTAGTACATGTGGTCATACTATTGGTACATCAACTACTGCTACGACGACAAACATATAAGTTATGTTATATCAGTACATATGCATGTACATACCTTCAGTTAATTCGTTGGGTTCGTAAGAGGCAAATCACAAAACATACTGATCCAGAACCTCTCATTTATGGTCTCAAAGGGTATAGTTTTCTTTAAGACCCTGCAAACTGCAGCTGATCAATAAGAAAAGATGAACTAATTAGTACTTGTAATCTATAAAATAAATGTTTAAATAACAAAATGAAATGTTGACAATGAACATGTAAAGCATCATTTACTGTGCCAGTGTAGTTTTATCAATATTTCTTGAACAACAATTAATTTTTGTGAATTTCATTTTTGAAATGATCGAAATTAAATATATATTAAAGTGCAATAGCCAATACTATATCTCATTCAATTATATTAAAAGAATGACTGAATTCAAATACCCATGAAACTATAAATTTTAGCAAATTCGCAAAAAGCGATGACCAAGAATAGCTGCAGTTGTCCGATTTAATTTAGAAACGTAATGCATGTGACATACACAGGAGGATTTTGTAGAGCTGGATGCCAATTGCAATGAAAGCATGTTTTCCATTTTGTTCTTCAGTAACAATTAACTCGCTCATATATATATATGTTGGTCATAACGGACTCATTATCATTGACCCTGGTTATCTCAAGACTCTCCTGCATTGTTATTCCCTTAAAGAGAAGACAAGGTAATAATCTGAAACAAAATTTTACAAGTTAACATGGAATTCATAAATTGATACAAAAATGGCAACAAAGATAAAATCTAATTATTAGTAATTTACTTAGGCGATATCAATTTTCTCAAGAGGGTAATACAATTACAAAACATAATTTTAGATATAAGTTGGATTCACCAGCTTCCTCTATAAAGTGTTATCCATGCATATGGTAGTTTGTACTCATAACTCTAAGGCTACAAAACTGTACGTGCCATCTTGTTGACGAACATCCAGTTTAGAGTAACTGAAATTTTAAAGCCTGAAAAGAAATACATAGAGGGAAAATGAAATGTCATTTTTGAATTGAAATATTTAGGCACATTTGTATACTCATTAAACTTCTTCAGATAAAGTGCAGGACTCTTCAGAGTATCATCGCACTTCGGCTTGTGCTCAGTGTGACAGCAGGTGCATGTATATACAGTGCAGGTGAGGTTAAAACTGGATAAAAGATGGTGGTACTCTAGCGTAGACTGCATGTCAGGACCTCCTGTCTGAATTCATCCAGGGAGGTACTGTCCACTGCTCTCTGTGGCTAGTTGTTCCAGATCCTGATACTGTATGGGAAGAACTACTGATCACATATTGTACAAGTGTGTTGTTTTACACATTGCTTGAATTTAGAACATCCATTCAAATATAACTTTTCTCACTAGGTTCTGATGCTTATTTTTTGTTCTAACATATTCAATAAAATAAACTCACAAATCTTTCTATGTGAATATAAGTTTCAGGGAGGAGTCTCTAAGTCTATAAATAGAATTATGTAGCAAACTTGGAATTTTTACATTTAAATTTAGCTAAAATGTCACAGTTCAATTACTAATTATTTGAAACAAAAGAAGTATGATTTGGAATGATAATCTTGACTGTAAATCACAATCTTTACCTTTAACCATCTTCAGCCAGAAATTCCCCTGTTCCCGAAATTAACACAAACTACACATATCTACTTATTTATGATGTTCAAACGCCAATCAACAAGCCAAGTAGATGCAATAACAATCATGTTTTTGGATTGAATAATATTACAATACAGCATATTTGACCTCCACTCTCGCTCTGGTTTTTTTTTAAATAAATTGAATCATAGGAAAACAAATTGAAAGATAAAAATTTGTATGATATTAATTTTCTTAAAGTATAATCATGTAACAAAGCTTAACAAAGCGACTCATTAGGCATATGTTAGAGGACTTGCAATCATGGACCTCCGAGGATATTTTTTAAATTTTATTTGGCATCTCTGGGGATTCAAATGCAGGGGCTACCGGAGGGCTGCACCCTGATAATTAACAAGAATATAAAATAGACACAAGATAGAATCTTACCGCAAATAATGAAATAAAACTGTTTGAATATAGACCACGTTACCACTCTCTTTGGATTGTTCGAGAAAGGAAGTTGTCTACCGCTTCCCAAAAAACCAAACCCTAATGGACCTTAAATTTCCGGAATGAGAAGCGACACAGAGAAAAACCTCCGAAAAACGCATATATTTGACACAAGTTCAAATTTTTTTTAAATGCAACAAAAATCTATACTCACTTTAAACTGCTGTCTGCCTCTCTTTGCCTCTGTTCACGATTTGTGAATTTTAAAACTCGAGATGATCACAGTTACTGCATTGAAATGTAACGGCGGAAATATTGTATAACGCGGATTTAGCCATATATTGCATTTCGCTATAAACATTCAATGACTTAATATTCAATTAAGTAGGAAATCGGACACTCGGTCAGCATAATCATTAATTAATTCCAAAATCAACAACAATTATTTATTGTTCTTTGTAAATTTGATTTTTATTCACAGAAAAAATATATTTTAAAAAAATGTTATCCAAACGTTTTATTAACATTTCTGAAAAATGTTCCAAACATGTTATGTAGTAACAAATCATTAACGAAATTAAGTAAGAGTCCACAGACAGACACCTTGTAAAAGATTTGTTTCCTGGCAAAACCTTCTTTCTGCTGATAACAAACAGTTAATTATATACATGAATTTTACCTATCTTGCAACCAAGTTGTAAAAAGTGATTCGGAACAACCAAAATGTATTTTTTTTATTATTTGAAAAAAAGATTTTTTTTTTTGCTTTGCGGTATTTTAATTTTAAAAATGATATTCTGTCAATTTGTGATTACATGTGCATAATTTTTTCTGCCTAGCATATTGTAAAGTGGATTAAAATGTCTTCAAAATATTTTTTACCAATGCCATCGAAAAAAGATAACCTAATCTGCGTCAGTATTTTATCGTCAGCAAAGTCCACCAGCAACACAGGTGCAGTATACGCCGAAATTTGTTTGATCATATGCAACAACATTTGACATGATTGAAATTATGAATGAATTATGTAAAGTAGACCCCCTTGAGGAAAATTTACAAAAATTATTAAATTGGTGATTCTCATTTCTAATTGCCAATGTACATCTTGTTTGACCGTTTTCTATCTAGACTTGACTTATTGATTGAATTATGTCGGAAAAATTTAATTTGCAATTCCGTGATCGTAATTGTCAAAATCCACATTTTTCACAGTATATATATATATATATATATATATATATATATATATATATATATATGTGTGTGTGTGTGTGTGTGTGTGTGTGTGTGTGTGTGTGTGTGAGTTAGTTATGACACAGAAAATATGTACGTTAAATTTAAAAGTGGTTAATGCATGTGAAAGGTTCTAATTTCAGCAAAGATTAGTCATATAATATTTCAGCATATTATAACGATTTTTGACGATCATTCCATGTTTAGCGTATATTAGTGACGTCATAGTGAAATATTACGTCATTTTGGTGCCTGTAGAATTTAGCCAGTATCGAATTTATAGTCTGTCTCAAGATATTCATGCAGCACATTTGGACGATTTTTTAATAAAAATACACATACCTGTGGAAGAAGTGCAATTGAAATCGGTGAAAGGGAAACTATCTAAGATATCTTCATTGCAACATTATCTTTCATCTCTTTTGCAATGCAAAATCCCCGTATTACGTAGACGTTTTTATTTTTAGCCGTGTATTGAAACCTGACAAGCTAGAGGGGGCGTTTTGAAGGGGAAATCTTGAAAGTTTTTCATACTCGTGAATAAACACCGTTTGAACCCAGAGGTATTTATAAATATAGAATAATTTAAGAAAATGCGCGGCATAAATATCTTGAGACAGACTATAGTACAATGCACCACATCAATTTTAAACAAAACTATGACGTTAAAAATATCGAAAATTTTGCGGCCAAATACGGCCGATACCGTATCTTGTTCTTTCACTTTTTTTTAATGTGTTTCGCTATAGGCTTTAAACAAAATAAAGATCATAAGGTTTTATTTGCTTGATAGCACTCAATTTGATATCTATGTTTCAATTTGTCTCTGAATCATATAATAAAACAATTATTGCTGGGGGGGGGGGGGGGGGGGGGGGTGATCGATACGATGATTTCGCGATCCTTTAACTGCGGTACTGCTTTTTTCCAGGGCAAAATGACATAGTTTGTTGAGATATGACGTAACGCCTATTGTTTTGTTTACGTCATTTAATTATCTACCTAAGAAAACTTTGGCAAAGTATATTAATTTTTCCTGCAAGTAGATGTAGTAAGTTCATGGTCCCTGGGTCAGGGGTTCAGACACTAGAGCGGGGCCAATATGGCCTTATAATAAAATTATTTTAAATCTAAGAAAACCTTACATATACATTTGAGAAAAACTAAATGCATGGTTATGATGTCCATGAATTAAATTGTTTAATGCATGGTCCTTTGGTCAGGGTTTGAAGCACTAGGGCCGTATAGTGAAAATGTATTTTAAAAATCTTAGAAAATCTTCTCAACTACCATATATATTTGAGAAAAACTAAATGCATGGTTATGGTGTCCATAAAGCTCTCTCTCAAAATTGTGAACTTTATGGTCCTTGGGTCAGGGGTTGAGGCACTAGTGCAGGGCCAATATGGCCATAAAGTAAAAATGTATTAAATCTTAGGAAATCTTCTCCACATCCATATTCATTAGAAAAAAAACAACTTAATGCATGGTTGTGATGTCCATGACGCCCTCTCTCTAAATTGTGAAATTAATGATTCCTGGGCCCCAGATAAAGCCCCACGGCGGGGTAAATATGGCCATATTGTGAACATGTATTAAATCTTTCAAATTCTTCTTCTCCTCTCCCAAATATTTGAGAAAAACTAAATGATGGTTATGATGTCGATGAAGCTTTCTCCCTAAATTGTGAAATTTATGGTCCCTGGGTTAGGGGTTCAGACCCTAGGGCTGAGCCAATACGGCCATTTATGAAAATGTTTTAAATCTTAGAAAACTTCTTCCCCTTTTCCATTATATTTCAGAAAAACTTAATGCATGGGAATAAATCCTTTTTCTCAAATTTATAGTCCCTGGGTAACGAGTTAGGGCCCTAGGACAAGGCTAATATGGTCATATAGTAAAAATTTATTAAATCTTAAACAATCCTCTTCTCCACTTCCATATACATTTGGGAAAAACTATATGCATGGTTATGACGTTAATGAAGCCCTCTTCCTAAATTGAAAAATTATGGTTCCTAGGGCTTAAAAATAAGCCCTAGAACGATGCAATATGGCCATATAGTGAAAATGTATTAAATCGTAGAAAACCTTCTCTCTAAAAAAAACCCCCAAATTTTCAAAAATCGTCTTCTCTACCCCCACAGTAGTGGGATATAAATTTATTGCATAAATCTGATGTTCATAAAGCCCTCCCCTAAACTAGCTAAAATTCATGATTTCTGGGTCAGGGGTTCAGGCCCTTGGGCGAGGCCAATATGGCCATATAGTGATAAAATATTAAATCTTAGAAAATCTTCTTCTCTACACCCATGTAACGTATTTAAAGAAATGTTGTTCTAAGTTTGATTGTCTGTTTATATCGTGCATCCTAGAAAAGGCACACTTTGAAACAACCCACAGGAGGATAAACTGTTTATAATGTCTTGTTCTTATATTGCGGAATTTAACTGAATTTAACTTGGGCAGGGTTTGATGCTTTTTTAGGGAAGAGTCAATTATGGCTGTAAAGTGAACAAGTATTATTTTTTTTTAGGTCAGTTGAGTCTCTCGAGTAACTATTGCCGTTTGTTAACAATTTTATATTTTTAACCTCATATTGAAAACCAAAAGGTAAATTTTCATGGGCCATGTTAGATTAATTGTGTTCTTTTTTAGGAAATCTAGCTACTTTAATTTTCCGTGCATTGTGTGCTTGTAAAAATATACTGTATGCATGTTGTGCGCATTATAAAATCAACTGAATATGGTAAACAAAATTACCACTAAAGGCCCGCAGGTCTCTTTACCAAAATTTGACAATGTTTGGCCCCTGGAGCTAGGGTATAGATAATCCGATTTGGAGATTCCTCCGACTCCCCCCCCCCCCCCCTTTATGCAAAACTGTTTCTCAGACATCGAATAATAAAAGGCAGTGGTAACAGTCCGAGGTCTGATAGGTCAGTCTAAAAGCTATGGTACTCAGGTGACCAACAAGGCCTGTAGGTCTCTTTTTTTTATTGTTATTTAGTTACTTGTGGGATACAGAATTCCATGATTAGATTTTTAATTCGAAAAATCTAATTTCTAAATATCTGCTTAGTCATTGTAACTAATACAATGATAACCTCTACAGAATATGGTTTCCTCTACAATTTTTTTTTCTGTAATTTCAAACCTGACATTTTTTTTCCTGATTTTTTTTTTTATTCAAGAAAGAGTTCATATTTGTTATCACCCACAATTGGTTCTAATAAAGCTTTGTTATTTGTTCCTTCCTTAGCCTTGTTAACCATCAGAACAGGACCACAGATCAACAATTGAATAGTGTCTAGCATTTTTACGTATCAAAGATTATCAAACTATAACGCGAAATAAATCGGTGATTAAGCATGGCCACCGAATTTTGCAAAACATTGATCTTAAAACATTGGTGTGCACGTTTATCCCTCCAAAGCGTGCATGCGAATGTCGGTTTTTGCCTTGAATGTTGATGACGCAATATATATACTTCTAAAATCCAAATATACGGGCTGAATATTGACCGTTTTTGTTGTTGATTTTTTTTAAAACTTCATCAAATTAGCACTAACATCTTGTCTAATCGTTCTCAAGAACGCGGTCTCAATTTTTGAAGGGTTGATAAACCAAAGACAAAGTATTTTTAATGGCGTCTACATGGTCTACATACGCACACGTTTTTTCAGACACTCAGTCAATATAATTCAAATTTTCATTCATCACATGCCAAAGAAACATTTCTTTTCTGGTTAAATCGATGTCAGAAATTGTTTTTCCACTACTGGTTTATTTGAATTTGATGAAAAGACACTCTTTTAATAATTAAAAACATTTTACGCTAAAAACTGTGTTTACATAATCCCTTATGTAAACAATAAGGAATTACAACATAGAATGTTAACTGTATATAACTGACTAATTACAATCAGAAATCAGTAAAATGTTTCATGCGCCTTGGGAAATAGACCTGTTCTTGGGAAACTGGAATCTTGCTAACTCCCTGATTGGTTTGTTTTAATTCTATCTAATGCATTTCACTGCAGGAAAGAGAAAGCATTTGGAACATCAAGGTTGGATAAATACCACAAAGGAATCCATAGATTACATTAAAAGTCATCCAGATATTTATTACAACTTCCTTCAACATCAAAAAGTGATAGGAAATGCAGAAAAGAACAAAAACGTATCAAAAACTAACAAGGTAATGTTTGTTTTTAATCCCAGGTAATATGCATTCATAATCACCTTCACTATCATGACATTTGTAACACATTATACTAGCAAAGGGTAGGAATCGAATACAGTATTGAAAATCGATTTATCCTAACTGGTTTAAATGAGACATATTTTATCACATAAATCGAGAAGATTGGACATTAGTTCCTTAACTAAGATAGTCCCCTCCTTTTTACAAACATATACTGGATAGACTGTCATGCAAATCCAAGATTTAAGTTTTATAGCATGAGTTAATAATATTGCAAATATGAAAATTGACAGTAAAGGTTTTCAAACTTTTTACGTCCAATTCTCTCTTGCCATAAAGTGATAATTTTACCACAACTTACATAATATTTGATGCATTGTTTAATGTGCAAATTTGCAAAAACAAAAACAAACAAAAATCCATTTAGACATGCAACAGCATGAGTTGATAGTTATAAAATGTAAAATAAGACCAAATAGGACAATAGATTTGTTTCTCTTTTTCTTATTTTGCCCACACGATATCTCATAAACGTTAAACGATTAAATAAGTATTTATAGGTTCTTCATTGGTATCTGTGTTTAGACCAAACGAAAAAGTTAAGTTTTCTCTTTACTGTTTTGTTTTTATTGGATGTTAGACCTATCTTAGAGGAAATTATAGAAAGGAAGAAACTATTGTTCTAATGATGACATCTTCGATATGCTATCTCAACTAGTTTCTGTTTCACTAATTTTGTCTATGCTAGATCTCAGAAATGATAAATGCTTTGACAACAAAACTTTGCTTAAGAAATAAAGTACGAGTTTTCGTGAATGTTGCAGAATAACCTCCGAGGTCGAGAAATGATGTTTTGAAATATAAAAGACGAGGCGTTAGCCGAGGCTTTTATATTTTAAACAACATTTCGAGACCGAGGAGGTTATCCTACAACATTCACGATAACAAGAACTTTATTTCTATTCTACTAACAGCCCCGCATTTCTACAGATCGTTTATCCTATAGAGAGACGATCTAGGTCATTTTGACGGCTGTTCCGTGTAACCCTAACGGTGTTGTTAGTTATGTTTATATGTGTATCGATCAAAGGAATCACATGCAGACGACATAATTTTTCTTTGGATTTTTAATACTCTTCACTTATTCATAAAATATCTTTGAATCATATTCCTAATATTTTAATGGCAATTTAATACGATTATTACTACTACACGTTATATATTTTATGTAAAAACACGCAGTGAAAATGTGCTAGGGAGGTCCTAGGAACAGCCGCATTGATCTCTTAAAAATAAACATTTGAGGTAATACACATCGTTTTGACTGGAACTAACACGTGAAATTGACATGGTTTTAAAACGGTTTGAAGTTGTACTTTCATGATCAGTGCGGGACAAATAGGTATTTCTGATCTGATAATTTACTGATGACGTTCGTGGTATATTGGAGAATAATGTCCGCGGCATCTCTTTGATCTCGGCAATAACTGTAGTAGAATAGGTATTATACCTTGACTTACCTTGTAGATGAAAAAACTATTGTTTAGCGTTATGCTTAATGATTTTCGTTTTAAAAAATGGTATACAATATCATAAAAGACACCTATATGTTTGCAATGCTTAATTTTAAAAAAAAATTACGTTATGTTGTTTGGCTTCTCAATCTGAATTAATTTTTTATAATTTTGCTCACTCGTGACATCGGGAATAAAGGATTAAGCAACTAAAATTCACTTAAAATGTTTATGTGCAAAGTAATATCAATATTTTGGCCGTCTTTTGCGGACAACACCGGAAACAAAAGACAAAAGTAAAATACATTGTTATTTTTTAATGCAGATTTTTTACATTTCTTGAATGGTAAAAATTTAGTTTGAGCAATGCTGATCAAGCACAGATACATTTTCTTCTGTGTGATATCTGGCATAACTCAATTTGTTTTAAAACTCATCTCGCACGACATCTCATAAAATAAACAAGAGGGCCAGGGGCCACATCGCTCACCTGAGCAACAATTGCCGTAACTGATAGGAAAAGCTTTAGACCGTCTTTAGGGTATCAAATACAAAATATCTAGACGACTTAGTAGAGTATAGCTTGTTTATAAAGATTTTCAAATTTTCCTCAACATATTCTCAAGTTAAACATTGAGCTCCTTTTGATGTTTCAGTTTTCAAGGATAAGATTTTAAAAAAGTTTTTCTCTATAAATCCAATGTAAAAATTCCCCCACTACCCCCCAATGTTTTACCCAAGCTTTTTCTCTCTATATTCCTATGTAAATATTTGAATCCCCCCCCCCCCCCATGTGGCCCCGGGGATCATAATTTGAACAGACTTGAATCTTCATTACCTGAGGATGCTTCCACACAAATTATAGATGTTCTAGCTAATTGGCTTTTGAGAAGAAGATTCTTAGAGATTTTTCTCTTTATTTTACTTTGGGGATATAAATACGTGTTGGTCATAAACACCTCAAGGGCTTTATGGGATTTGATCACCTGACCAACATGTATTTATATCCATCCAAAAATGATATCTTATTTCTTTCGTATACATTTGTTGCAAATTATTACATCAGCATTGCTCCATACTTTCTTTTTATTGTAGACCTAGAAAGCAAATAGTTTAAGAATGTTCAAAGTATTTGATTAATAATAATTTAATTGATAACATAATAATTAAATATAACACTATTTTTTTTACACGAAAACACATTTTTATCTAAATAAAGTAAAATAGTAAAGAGAATTTACTCGTAGTGTGAAAGAAAACTCGGCAAAATATTACTACCGTACTTACGTTGAAATTCAAGTCACACAGCAGTTGGACATTTAAAAAGCAAGCAATTGAAAACAGTTGCAGATGAATTTACATATATATCTTAATGCAAACTCCCATTGACTTGGATCCACTAAAGCGTTGTTCACCATTTCACTCTCATTTTTGCTATTTCGTGCTTTTTTTTTTTTTTTATCGAAAATGAAATTAGGTTTTTGAATAATTTTACAATAATTACTTGTCGTGTAAAATTCCATTATAGTTTACGGACATCGTATCAAACGTGTTGAAATACCTAAGATGTAAGCAGTTTTTTGTTTATTGGCAAAATGCCTTAATTTATAAGTAATGATGTTTTTACTCCTATTATTTAACTAGTATCAAACATGTTTTCAAAGCGTGTACAAAATAAAATTTAATGTTAAAATTTGACCAAGCAGAAACAATTAAAAGTAAAAGAAACAAGAATATCTTTTTTTTATGCTTTTTGTGTTTTATGTGTTAAATGCAAATTTTTTTTCTGTTACAGTTTTCTTTGTGTGCTTAAATAAATATGAGACTATTTTTATTTACTATATTTTAGAAAGTTATAAAACAATATTTTAGAGTTTGTTCAAGGACTTTGTGTATCCCGCTTTAAAAAAATGAATGAAGGGAGTAGTTTACAGCACTGTGACCTCAAAAACAAAAGTGTCTGTGTCTTATAAGAGCCAATGCATGATATATATTTTAAATATTGTTCAAACAGGGAAAGAAACAAAACTTTATCAAAGGACTATATGCGGTATTATGCATTTTTCAACACCCTTTCCCAAATTAAAGTTCTATAGAGAACTTTTAAAATAAGGTTGAAGATGTAAAAATTACGTTGAAATTATTTATGCAAAAGGCTATCACCCCAGTGGCGTCATAATGTAAATTTAACGTCATGAAGATTGTTTTATATTGATAAATTAATGTTTTTTAGCAATCTGTGTGTTTTGCGACGGCTTTTAGACTGGGAAACATCGATCGCATGCTTGCTCAAGTACCATTTTTACCTATGATGTGTAAAAATACATGTTTATATATGTATCTTGAGGAGACCTGCTCTCTATACTTCCAAATGCAATATATGAAGGAAAAATGACAATATTTACATTTGTTTGCAAAATCGCGGAAACTAGTCTATTTTAATAACTCATAGCTGAACAGCTTATGGACAATGGTGACTAATGTCAAGAATAATGTGTTAGACAAACTCTGCATAGTGTTTAATAAAGATTTGATTTTGATACGATACTATTTGAAAATTGGTTAACACTGAGGGCATACATTTGACCATATCATATATGATACAATTATTGCTGTTTTTTGAGGTCAATACGATGATTTAGCTACCCGAGGATAAAATATTTACCAAGCCGAAGGATTGTTGGAAATCAGCCAATCAGAGAGCAAGGAATTAATCAATCATATAATAAAACACATTATTTTATTTTAGATTGTTGGATATCAGCCAATCAGAAATTAATCATTTATATAATAAAGTCCTTTATTGTAATATTCACCATTTTGATATTGCCCCTGACATTTTGCTGTTTCACTTGGAAATCAAAAAATTTTTGTAAAACTTTTTGAGTGATTTCTTAACAAAAAAAGGTCCAATTGATAAAAATATTTCTACTGTGGTCAGTAGTACAATTGAATCACTAGCAATAATTGATCCGCTGTTAAGTTGAACAATATTTGTGGGTTTTTTGATTGATTAGAACAACAAAAAATATCAATTAAAGTTGGTTGAATTGAAACTACTTAAACAATAGTGATCATGCCATAATGGTTTTCAAACTGATAAAAAAAAAAATAAAATCAACAGACATAAATGCAAAACGAACAGACAGCAATATAAAACTATGGACGCACAAAAATAAAAGGTTGTTTTTTGTGAAGCAATATGGGTGGTACCTGTTGGTTTTACTTACTTTTTAAAAATTTTGATTGGTATATTGATACATTTGGTTGCAAAAAATGATCAGTGTTAAGACTGTTAGTTTTGCATTTATGGTCATTCATGATATTATTTTGGATTGTTGAATTAATATTACCATTGATAATCATGTTAAGATATATTTTTTACTTTTTCCGCTACCATTACTATCGTAATTTAGTGAATTTACTGGGTTGGTGTAAGTAAAAGAATTACAAGATGTCATATTATTAATTTTCTATTAACAAACACCAAGAAATTTTACAATTTACAATATGACAATTTCAATTTACTGGGGGAGTGTAAATACAAAATTAAACATTCATTTTCTCTTTTTTTCATCCATAAGGAGATTTCATAATGCATAACATATATTAAGTTTTATAATTTCAACACAAACTGAGAAATGAGAATATTTATATACAAAATAAAGAAGTGATAAGAAAAAATTTCAGTGCATAATGGGGCGGATCCTTTTGAAGTAATACGCAGCAGCGTCTCTTACAAACCGAAAATTAAACAAGTGTAAGTCGTTGCTGTTATGAGCAGCGGTAATGGCAGATGACGATCTTGCTCCTAGGAGGAAGAGATAACTGTCACGTTGGTTCAAACCACACAAGTCAGCACTTAACTCAACACTGAATTCGTTGATGATAGTATTTCACAGAAGAGTTACACAGGAGACATGTTTCTGGAGGTACGTCTTGAAGTGTCCACAATTTAACAATTCAAATTTGTTCCAAAAGAGTTCCAATTCATTGATATTTCTAGGAATTGTTCAGACAGCAATGGGGGGCTTTCCTGCATTTATGGTGTTAAATGGTATGAAGTAGGGATCTGAAGTTATTCGTTGGCGTCTGGAATGAAGATGCTATTAAAGCACAGAGGCTTTCAAAATAATTTTCCATTCTGATTTCGGGGGGAAATAACCTTCGTCTAGGTAGAGTAAGAGATGATTCAGGAGACTGCATTATGAAAGGATAGAGAATATGTCTGGAATGAATCCGTATGGCTTACAAACCTGGGGGTAGAGATATGAGAAAAGACTGTGGAGGAATATCCTTTTGGGTAGAGTTTTGGTGTCAAGTACAAAGGCGACCAAGGAATTGATGTTTTCGTATGTCGATTTCAGATGAAATTGGGATAAGACCAAGTAAGGACTCGCACATATCAGATCTTGTTTGTTTCGGAAGCGTCATTGCATATTTGTAAATGTTGAAAGTTGTTGAGATTTTTTGTAGAGTTTAGAAATAGTTCTTAGATTTAGATGTTCGGATATTTTTAGAATGTAACAGAATTCCTAGGTGGTTGTACGTGTTTGCACGGTGAACAGGATGAGCACCAAGTTGCCATATGAAGGAAAAGTCGGAAGGAGTCTCTGATGGATAAAATCTCTGGATACTAGATTTGTTTGCATTGAATTTGAATGTCCATCGTTTGGAGTAGGCGTATTTTTTTAGCGTTCTTTGAAGACCGATGGGCGAAAGTGCTATTAGAGAAATGTCATCATCCAACGTTAGATTTGAGCTAGTTATGTCATATATACCAATGTGAATGGACTGATCTTATAGTTCTTGTAGCAGGTCGTTGAAAAAGACAAGGTATAAGAATGTAAAAAGAACTCCACCTTGCCTGACACCTTGAGATACAGGGAACCAGTCAGAGTACGACTGATTGGACACAACTGAGCAAAATGTATTTACGTAGCAGTCGTCTATAAGGGTCCACAGACGCCCCTTCACGCCGAGTTTATGCAGTGTGTACATGAGGCCGTACCTCCAGACTGTATCAAACGCTTTTTAAGTGTCCAAGAAGGCAACGTAGGCAGGACTTCTATGTTCAATACAATGGTAAAGAATTTCTTGTTGATTAAAGTAGGCAGTAATACATCCATGTCTCTGCTGAAATCCTTGTTGTTGTAGATTAGGAAAGGTAGCAGATATAACGGCAAGCGATTTAGTTCTGTTTAGCAGGAGTTTTTCAAAGATTTTTAGGAAACACGGGAGTAAGGCAATAGGTCTGTAGCTGTCCGATGAGTTTCTGGGCTTGTTGCTTTCTTAAAGATAGGGACTATCAGATCTTTTTTCCAGCTTATTAGTATTTGACCAGCGTTAAATATTCCGTTGAATAGGTACGCAATGCAGTTAACCAAAGCGGGTCCACCGTAGATAACATGTTTGTTTCGAATTCGGTCTAAACCGGGAGCTTTTCTGCACTTAAGATCCTTAACTATTTCTAGTATTTCTTTTTCAGTGATATGCCTTCCTGGTAAATTATCATTATTTGATCTAGAAAATATTTGGGGACCCTCGTAGGACTTTTCGATGAAGTGGAAGAAATTGTCGTCAAAGTCATTGCAGTTAATTGGGTTATAGATGTTATCAAAATGACATGCAAAGCATTTAGTAATTTCATCGGGGTTGTTGTGTAATATACCGTTGAATTCTATTTCAGGATATGACGAGAAGTTACGAGGACGTTGACGCTTGATTAATTTCCAAAATAAGCGGAGAATACATTCGGATGCATGATCTACATCCCTGAACACTTCTGTCATATAACTGTCGTGTTCGGCTATTAGTTCGTTTCTAAATTGCCTTTTAGCCCGTTTGTAATCTCGGTAGGACTCATGACACATTCCGCTAAAACGGTCTTCGGCAAGCCAGATTTTTCATTTTTGACGCTCTGTATCGTGGAGCTTTTTGTTCACTATTAAAAAATAGTTTCATATTTTAAGGGTTGATGGGATAAGTCAAGACCTTATTATAAAAATGTTTCATGTTTCGACTGTTTATTTAGAATTGAAGACGCGCGTGTAAACATGTATTTCAAATGAATAGATATACAAAAAATGTAAATTTTTGATTGAATAAATCAAAGATATAAATACCAATTCATTAATGTAAGTTTATTTGATGTTGGATTAAGAACCGGTTTCAAGATAAAACTTCCACGATGCGGGTCAATTTTCAACGGGCTGAGGTCTTTATTCAAACACCTTTGACCGCTAATGATATAAATCTGATATTATATCATTAGCGGACGGTGTTAGGTTGTTCGTTAATGATAAAATTATATGAGCTGAAAAGTATAATTCCTAATCTTTTTTTATGTTCATGCAATTTTTTACTTTATTGAATGGTGAGAGTTTTGTAAGACTTTTTTTAAAAGCAAAACTTACCAAGAAGATAATTTTCTTCCTTAATATATCGCACGTCTCACTTAGTGTCAGTTTCGAAAGTTTGTAACCACAGCATCAGAAAAAAAGGAACAAAAATTCATTACATTATAGACCTTGGTAGCAACCTCTAATGATACACTGTCCACTAATGATATAATGTTGCATTAGTGGTCAGGATGTTGACCACCAATGATATAATTTTATCGTTTACGAACAACCTTACCGTCCGCTAATGATATAATTTCAGATTTATATCATTAGCGGTCAAAATTCGTAACTACTAATGATATGGGGAAAAAATGTAAAATAAGTACTACCTTGACCACTAATGTGAACATTTGGATATATTTACAATTGCATTAGTGAATGAACTTGCATTCTTTAATGATATAATTATATGATATGATTATATATATATATATATATATATATTTATTTTTATTGGCGCTCCACCTCCGCCCCGGCCGAGGCTTGAACTCACTACTTCTGGAACCCATTCTCCTAGCAGTGAGCGGCCACCGCGCTAACCACTCGTATCCAGGCACGTAGCATCAGAAGGGGGTGGGGGGGGGTTGGGAAGGGGGGAGGGCAGAGGGGGCTGCCCCCCCTCTTTTTCTCGCAGCAAACATTTTTCTTACATATAAAAAAGTGAAAAAAATATTGAGTCCCCCCCCCCCCCCCACTTTTCTGAAAATTGAAGTGAAGGGAAGGGATTTAACAGTGAAGTTTAAGGTATAGTTGAAGGTATAGTACGCTTACCCCGATTTCGAGAAGTTTTAATTATTTTTCTTTTTTTTTTGGTTGTCAAGATTTTTTGGATCACTCTGCCTCCCCCCCCCCCCCCAACTTTCAAAAACGATGCTTCGTGCCTGGTATCTCTAAATGTTGTTCTTTAGGTCAAATTTCACTATAATTTTTATCACTTTCCAAAATATGAATTTCAGATAAAAGACTGTTTTGAAAAAAAAAATAGGGGAGGGGGTAACACAGCCCCCTCATTCAACTTCCCGTTTTATGCATACATCATTTATTCTTATAGACGTAGAACACTCATTGTGTCTGTTCATTGTTTACAAATTAATGTGTAAGGTTTACTACCAATCTGTCGTTGTATAAAAATTTATAGATTTAAAAACGCTAGCGTTCGCATATTTATTTGCACATTTTAAACCAAAGTTGTCAGATCCAAAGTATCTG
Source organism: Magallana hongkongensis (assembly GCA_016163765.1). NCBI lineage: Eukaryota > Metazoa > Mollusca > Bivalvia > Ostreida > Ostreidae > Magallana > Magallana hongkongensis. Next base: position 30,551,484 of record WFKH01011581.1, on the reverse strand, counting down.
CACGATGCTTAATTCGTTCTACATTTTCTGCCATAATGTTAATTGAACCCGCGTTCCTGGGCACCCTGTTCTGAAAAGTTATTTCCATCAAAACTAGAATCGCATCAAATTTTCAATTTTAGTGATGTCGAATCCAAGGTATCTGCCTGCGATGCATGATGAACTCGTTACACTTTTCACTATGACGTTAACTAGTCAACCCGCCTTCTTGGTTATCCCGTCCTGGAGAGTGCTATTCCATTCTCTCACCAGGGTCGTTCTTCGCAGGCAAATGAGTTCTGTCTATCAAAACTAAAATCGCGCATTCCAGAAATGAACTGCCTTATTTTATTTATTCAACATTTGTCAAATCTTAACTTCTATGTATACTTGGATCCGCCAAAGCGTGTCCACCACCTTCCTTTCATTTTTGCCATTTCGGGCTGGTTTATCGAAAATATTAATGCACGTAGGTTTTTAATCAATTTTACAATAATTAATTATCAGGTAAAATTCAATTATAGTTTACGGACATCATATAACACGTGTTGAAATTCCTTAGGTGTAAGCAGTTTTTAGTTTATTAGAAAAATGTCTTAATTTATTAGTATAGATATTTTATATTCCTTTTATTAAACTCATATCAAACATGGTTTCATAGCGTGTACTAAATAAAGTTTGATGTTAAAATTGGACCAAGTAGAAACAATTAAAAGTAAAAGAAACAAGAATATCATTTTGTGCTTTTCAAAAGTTTTATGTGTTAAATGCAAATTTTTGTTTGTGTAACAGTTTTCTTTGTGTGTTTAAATAAACATGAGACATTTTTTTCAACTATATTTTAGAAAGTAATAAAACAATATTTTTTAGAGTTTGTTCAAGGAATTTGTGTATCTCGCTTAAAAAATGAATGAAGAGGGTAGTTTACAGCATTGTGAACTCAAAAACAAAAGTGTCCGTGTCTTATAAGAGCCAATGCATGAAATATAATTTTAAAAAGTTCAAACATGAAAAGAATCAAAACTTTATCAAAGGAATATATGCGGTATTTTGCATTTCCCACCCCCTTCCCCGAATTAAAATTTTCTATAGAAAGATTTTAAAATAAGGTTGAAGATGTGAAAATCATATTGAAATTATTTATGTAAAAGGTTATCACCCCACTGACGTCATAATGTAAAAATAACGTCATGAAGATTGTCGTATTTTGATAAATTAATGGGTTTTTTTAGCAGTGCGGGTGTTTTTCAACGGTTTTTCGAATGGGAAACATCGAGCGCATGCTTGCTCAAGTACCATTTTAACTATGATGTGTATAATTATGTAAACAAAATTATATGTTTAAATCGTACTAGAGCAGACCTCTGCTCTATACTTCCAAAGGGAATATACGAAGGAAAAATGACGATAGTTACATTTGTTTAATTTGGAAAATCGCGGAAACTAGCCTATTTTCGTGACGTCATAGATGAACAGCTCATGGACAGTGGTGACTAATGTAAAAAATAATGTGTTAGACAACCTCTGCATAATGTTTAATAAAAAATTGATTTTGATACGATACTTTTTAAAAACTGGTTAAAATTGGGGGTAGATATTTTACCAAATCACATATTATACAATTATTGCTGGGTTTTTTTGTTTAGGTCAATACGATGATTTAGCTACCCGAGAAGTATTATAAAAAGGTGAAATGCAGGCCGAAGGCAACATTTTCACTTTTAGGTCCAACAATTCAAATGTTGCCCGAATCCCAGTCAATAACTGTTTTGTTATACCCTTCACTTAAATTATATGCCTTAAAAGCCTGTGACGCCATCTTTCGTATCATATCAAACGACAACTCTTTCTGCACTAAACTTCGGCTATTTTCGTTCTTCTGAGTTCGGACAAACATTAATTAGCTGTGATGTTGCGGTCAAACAATTTCTTTGTTGGACCGGTAGACCGGTCAATATCGAAATTGTTAGACCGGTTGAAATAATATTCGTTTTGTTGGACTTTTTATAAGTAAGAATTATATAGAAGAATATTTATAAAAGTATAACAAAACGTTTTATTTTTTCTAGATTGTTGGATATCAGCCAATCAGAAATTAATCAATCATATAATGATTGTAATAAACCCAATTTTGACATTGCCCCTGACATTTTGCCGTTTCACGCGGAAATGAAATTGAAATGAACTTAAATACAGAAGGACTTTGGGATTTTGGGAACATATAATTCACTTCCATACCTTGGGTCAAAACTCTTGAGTTGATCAAAGACACTCACAGATAATTTGGTGTCTTTCCTGTCAGATTTTATTGCTAGCTAAAAGAGAGTATGTTATTTGTTATTATTAATATAAATGCACCAGAACAAAAACAAATGTACCTATTTTCAAAAATTGACATACCGCACTTCACCCTTTCTTCAATCGGTATTAAATTGGATATAATGATTTTCATCTTTCTCGATATAAACTTGTTAAAATATTTTGAAAAATCGACATACTAGTATTTGTCAAACAACATCGTCTCAAGCCACGGTCCAGAGTCAACATAGCTCTCTCCTACAGAATTGTTCATATTGGCCGTGGTTTGCGAAGATGGTCAAACCAATACCGGCCGTTTATGTAATTTAAATTTTTCGTAAACTTGCCATATAACCTGTATTAAAGGATGAATAATTAGCTATTGATCTCGAGGTGACGGAAAAAATAATGTGTCTGATACAAATACTAAGCAGACACTTTTTCATGAGTGTGTTTAGAGGCTACTGGACATTTAAGACGCATTAGCCAGCTTTCTGCATACAAGTATGCATAGTCTTAATAGATTACAACGGATCCTTGTTACTTTTGAGTCAACAATTTCCTGAGCGAGATTTAAACTCCCAAAAATCTCCACGTACCCTAATTCCTGAGCATGATTCTCTGCTTAAAGCAATATTAGCTGCAATTTTTCATTAAAATTTGTAATCTACCACTTCAGTGATAAAATAAATTATGGTTGATAAACTTCTGTTGTGAAGATTTTGTGAGACAAGCCATTTAGACTAATTGAAGCAAATTCACACTGTTGACATTCTGTAAAAAAAAATAAGTTGCAACATATATATACCTGTATATTCCATTATGCAGAATGTTTTATTCCTTAAAAAAAGTAACGATTTGTTTCAAACTTCTTAATTATAAATATTTAGTTAGATACATTATTATCATATAATAACAAATCAACAAACATAAATGCAAAACGAACAGACACCAAAATAAAACTAGGGACGAACAAAAATAAACAGGTGGCGTTTTGGGAAGCAATATGGGTGGTACCTGTTGGTATTTACTTACTTTTTTAGAATTTTGATAAGTATATTGATACATTTGGCTGCAAAGGAGATCAATATAAAGACTGTTAATTTTGCATTTATGGTCATTTATATTATTTTGAACTGTTGAATTTTAATTACCATTGATGATCATGTTAAGATATATTTTTTGCTTTATCCGCTACAATTACTATTGTCATTTAGTGAATTTATTGGGTTGGTGTAAGTAAAAGAATTACAATATGTAATATTGTAAATTTTCTATTTACACCCACCAAGAAAATTTACAATATGCAATATGACAATTTCAATTTACAGGGGGAGTGTAAATACAAAATTAAACAATACGTTCATTGTAAATTTTGTATTTACACCCATCAATTCAGCAAATGTAAAAAAACTACATGTAAATAGTTAAGTATATCGTGTAACCATGTATACCAATATTCTAATTATAGACATAATTTATAGAATATTAATATCACACAAAACAGCAATTATTTGCGAAAAGTTCACTATGAAACAATAGTTGCATATTTTAAGGGTTAATGTGATAATTCAAGACCTAATCATAAAAATGTTTCATGTTTTCGACTGTTTATTTAGAATTGAAGACGCTCATGTAAACATGTATATCTAATGAATAGATAGTTAAAAAAATGGACTTTGGTCTCAATATTTAACATTGAAAAAAATGGTTTTAGTGAATGTTATGAATCAGGATGATGGGTACAGATATCGTTCAGATATATATATATATATATATATATAAAATCATATCATATCATTGTATAATTAAGGGTTGCAAGTCCATCCACTAATGTAATTGTAAATATATCCAAATGTATATCATTAGTGGTCAGGGTAGTACTTATTTCACATTTTTTTTTTCATATCATTAGTGGTTATGATTTTTGACCACTAATGATATAAATCTGAAATTATATCATTAGCGGACGGTTACGTTGTTCGTTAATGATAAAATTATATCATTAGTGGTCAACATCCTGACCATTATTGCAACATTGTATCATTAGTGGACAGTGTATCATTAGAGGTTGCTACAGACCTTGATAAGCTGATGTGCAAAATTGATGGGTTTTTTTGGTTATTTTGGTCGATCGGTTTTGGTTTCTGGTCGTCATCGAAACAGAAAAAAGGTATATCCTTATCCTTTTGTTGTTTGCAATGGAATTTTTTGTTATCAGAATTTAAGAAGCACGGTTGTAAATAAACATAATGATATTTCTTAGAATATTTCGTTTAAAATAAGGATCCTATTATCGTCTTTTCGTTATTAAGGTCCTTTCTTTCAAATGTTGCAATTTTCTGCCCAGTGACTTTTACTGGAAATGATTGGATGAAACTTAAATTTTCCGAACATTTCCAATAATTGAAATTAAATTCCTGATTTAGTAAATCTGTTTCAAATATCACCTTAGATGTTTTCAAAAATTAAAAAAAATTGTGTATAAAAAGATGAACTGCTTTTAAATATATTTCTGTTCAGAACAATTTATACCAATTTCTTTAGCACTCAACAGAAGCAGCAAAATCTGTTGCATTTTGATATCTTGAGACCATCTCTTAAAAACAGACGGTTAAGTTTACTGTATTTTTTTCATATTTGGTATAAAATAACATTACTTATCATATATTGCGATTTTAGGGGAAATATCTACTGTAACATATTTTCAATCTGCTTCGAAGTGCAAAGAAAATGCAATTTTTGTTTATCTTTCAATTGAAAATAAACGTGTCTATTGAAAGTGTCCCTAAAAAGCACCAGACGATAGATTTTAATGAAACCCTTAATGTATTTTTAATTTAGTGTGTTATATACAGATGATTAAAAAAACTTAAGTCAACCACCTTACATATATAGCCTGCAAAGAGGGTTATTTTATGGAATAAATTTTTAAAGCATATTTAACAACCTACATGTAACATCTGATCCCCGACCTTGGATCCATAAATTTATTTTCAATTTTGCTAGAGGCTTAATGCTTGCTTATCATAACCAGTTTGTTTGCTGAATGTTCAGTACTAAAGAAGGTGATTTGTCTTTTTTAAACAATTTTTTTTTGGAAATTGTATGGAACTCTGTTATGGTAAAATGCCAATATTCATATCAGATAAATTGTAAACTTTTTCCCATTGTACACGAATTGATTAAATCCACTAAGAAGTTTTAGTATTGTCTTAGTCTACGATATTGTATCGTTTGATTTTTGGGTTTAATTTCTTTTTTTTTAAGGCTGGAACAATTAATCAATTTATTGACTTATATAATTTTAATTGTTGTTTACTTCTTTGGATGTTTATAACATCTTGTTGTATTTAATCAAAATTCTGAAAAATACTTATAGCTCTACAATTCACTAACACTACTTATATTATTTATTAATTACATATGTATAAATATAGTTTTAGGCCTATTTTGTCTAAATATAGTTTTCCCTATGCACAATATATGTAAATAAATAATAAATGGTCATTAATAACCGTTGCTATGATAACAAACGGAGAAATATGAAATACGTATATTTGAAGGCTTTTTTAAAAATAAATCTTAATTTTTTTATATCATACTATATTGATATTTATTATTGAGTAATCTTATATTCTACACATCCAAAATTAAAAATGCAATCTACTAAAAAATATCAGTGCAATGTATTTTCCAAAAAGTAAAAATATGCGTATTTTTTAACAATTCATTAACCTCCAGAGCAACAACACATTTGATGTATAACAATGCATCTATAAGAAAATAATTTTCTAAAAAAATGCTTAAATCAAGATTGATAATCAAAACCTCCTTATTTTTAAGTGTCCATTATTATTTCATCCATGATAGTTTATTTAAGTGGGCAAAAAACTTGTTTATATGGCTTCAAAGTAGATAAGATTTGCATTTTTCCTATATTTAGCCTCACTTACCATAGCATCGGTTACATGTACCCATTGGAACCAACCATTAGGGTATTGTTGCTTTTTACACATATGTTTATCCACATACGGACTACAAAGAACTTTTCTGTTTATAAGTCCCAGAGCCCTTACATAAGATTTTGATTTTTAAAGAGAATTTCTATTAACAGACAGTAGACTTACTTGACATTTGTGGTAAAGGTTCTTTTTTTTATTTTGTTAGGTACCTGAACTGGTTAAAAGAAACAATGGAGTAAACGTTGACAAAAAAGTTTATTATTCTTCTAAAAATTTCATCCGCACACAAATTGAATCTGAAAAAATTCAGCAAATTAAAAAAAAGCTGAAACTGGACCAGAACAATCGACAGAAAATTCATGATAAAGCTATAAGAATGAAGCGACATGTTGGTCCTCATGACGATGACGGTATTCAACGATTATTATCAACAGGAACGTTGGCACCAACAACACTGGACAGTACACATCCAAACTACAACTATTCAATAGATGTAGTGTTTGCTACTTACTGGTTTTTTCCTGCTAAAACACAAACAATTCTTCCAAAGGATCAAGTTTGCATATCAGAAAAAATGGATGACGAAAAAGCACGTTTAGATGTTTTGAGTGAGTATCAAGCAATTTTATTTATCTAAAAACTAAATTTAAATAATTCAACATGTCTTTGATATGTTAGAAAAGGATACGTGATATCTTAAGTCTCCAAAATATCCGTTCAGTGGAACATTACATGGATAAACTTCGAATATTGAAAAAAGCTACAATGCTTACAATTATGCGTTATGAATTGTAGGGTTTGTTTTATAATCTGCGCGTTTGGCCAGGTAAATAAAATATTGGAACATTGCCTAACCAATAAGTTTTATATAGGGTTTTTTTTTTAAGATAATTAAAAAGTCAAGCCTTACGTAACGCATAGCGGATTTTGTGGTGTTTTTCTCGCTCTCTTTGAAAATAAATAGATTATTAATACATGTACATATGTATGTCGGCGTCTGTCCTGAGTTTAATCCTGCGTTGTCTGTGCCATGTACCTGATACAATCATTATTTAAATAAGCGTAAGTAAATATGATAATATAATATCCATTAATAATATAGCAAATAATATCAATATCTTTGGGATTAAAAATACGTATATACCATTAATTTTTGTCTATAGTAAATACAGGAAATTTCATAACAACAAAGATAAAATCTACAACCGGATCTGATTGACAATTATACTACATTAATAAAGAATAGAGTAGTACAGAGTTCATTTTCCAAATTATATAAAATAACATTGAGGCTCTCAACGGTCATGAATAAAATAAAATTGTAGTTTGAAGTCTACAATCTGTTATAAAAACAGTTTTTCAACGTTCTTTAGTTCCTAGTGTCTAATTTAGGTTCACATTAAAAATCAGTTATTACATGTAATTTTTTTTTATAAACAGATATGATTTACTATTAATGATATTTATGCTTATGCAAATGTGCTGTTTAATTAAACTTATTAAAATGCATTGTTTTGAACATATTAGATAAATTTTAAGGATTGGAAACAATTAATTAAATTACAAATAATATGTGTATATCCATGTAAATGAAAGACAAAGAAAATATTAACTTAAATCTGCATATTCTAACTATGAATTTATAAACTGTAGAAAAATACTGTTATTAATATGTAAAGGTAGTTAAGCAAAACCAAAACAGAGCAAATTAATGTCAATATTATCAACCTCTAGCATATATAAATGGTCCAAAAAGTTGTTTCTAGCATTAGCATGATTTTTACATGAAACAAAACGGTACACATCTTTTATTCAACCGCATAAGCAATATGGGTTGGTGATAATATTGCGTTTACATAAGCCATTAATAAGTTAACAATGGTGTCTCAGTTTGGTATTACTTAGGCCAAATAAAGAAAAGTACTTTGGAGGATCTATGACTTTTGAGATATTGCTATTTCAAAAGGAATTGTTAAGTTTTAAGTCATATTGAACTTCAAACTACGTATACATGTATTTGAATACATGTATAGGTTTGCGTTCCATCATTTTTAAGTGTCTCTGTATATCAAGGTTTGATTTTTATTCCGAAATTAACGACTAGCATAACGATAAAAGACGCTGATTATGGCATTTTTACAACAGGATGTATAACTTAGAACTAGCTTGTTATACTTAATATATGTATTATAACATGCCATGCATACAATGTTATGCTTTAATGCATCAAAGAATTAAGGGAACAAACGAAAGCAGAAAGGAAATAAAAAAGCAAGATACTAATTTTAAATAAAGGTACATATAAGGTTCAATTACCCAATTGAAAAAAAATGATAAATTAAGTAAACTCCTATATCAAAAAAGGTAAGGGGTTTGTGGAGACCACGACTTAACGTTGCTTCTTCCTGTTTTTACCGAGTAAACAAGTTTTGTTAATTGTTTACGATATATTTCATTTTTTTTTAATCTCAATTTTGCATGGCCATTAACAACATCGTAAAAAAAATATCGTGTTTTCAGAAAAGGGTATGCGATTTTCAGAAAATTAAGAATCGTCATTGCCAACGTAGTTTGTTAGAGTGGATAGAGAGGAATAAAAAAAATTATCAAGCCTCATCCCAGCATCTAGAACTGCCCGTATATATGAGATATGAATGCTTTTTTGTAACCATATGCAGACTCTCCTACCTTTTCTGTGTATTCTTGTATTATGATAAGTAGCAAAAGCATTTGATTTACTGTTAGGAATATAAATTGTTTATGTATAACATCTATACTGTTGAGTACATGTACTTTGAAGTGAAAAATTGATCGATCACATATAATCTTAGCCTAAATATGATGTGCGCATGCTTTGTTCTCAATGAAGATGTCTAAGTTCCATGGCATTTAAACCCAAAGTTACACCTCTTTCAGAAACGCATCTTAGACCTGTCTAAATATTGGAGTAACTAACTTCGTTAGTCGGACTAACTTAAAGCTGACATGAATTCATAAAAGCGAGTCTTTCCCCTTTCATCACCGACTACCACCATATGGGTACAGTCCACTTTTGCATTTTCAATAGGCGGTAATGTTAACGTTAGGGTTCATAGCTCCGGCTTGATTTTCGTTCAGCAACGAGGGACCTCTTGAATGAAAGCTCATCAAATTTTCTCTCTCGTTAAAATTTCGTGATGTAAAGTCAGATTCGTTTTCTGGTAAAATGCGTCTGTGTTGAAAAACTCTGAAAATGAAAGTAAAAGTAGGGAATTTCACAGTTTTGGAAAGGGTGTACATCAACTAATTTCAATTCTTTCCCTCAAATGATAATTCAAATTTGACACTTGCTTTTAAAATTGGAAATCCTCTTTTCAGACATGTGTCAAGCATTCTGATTTAAAATGTCCCAATAAATGTATATACACTCTGCAAGTATAGGAACTGTTTTGCTTAAAGGCACTACTTTGTTGTCCTACTGATTCTAAAAATAGTTAGAGGGATATACCCATATTACTTTTCGATTTTTTAATGTAACGCTTATCGATACATACTTCATATATAAGGGCGAGAACATTCACGCTTCACCGAATTTAGGTATAATTTTATTCACCAAAACATGTTACAATTGACGCAAAGATTTGTAGAATCCACAACACAGATAAGAAATATAAAATGAAAGACTAATCAAAACATATTTTAATCACATATTTAAAAAATCGTCCATCATTTTAGAACGTGTCCCTGTGTCGTACTCTTCTATCATCACACATACGCAAACTTCAGAAAACAGAGTGTTCATTTGTAGAAACTGATAAAAATGACAACACGGTGCTACGTCTTGGTTTTATCATAGCTTATTTACTATGTTGGATATAGTGTCGGGTCTACAAAATAATACAAATATTATGCACTCAGTATGAAAAACACACGTCTTCAATGTGAACGCGAAGTAAGACAGCACTATTAGTCCAAGATAATTCGGAAACCTAAGCAATTCTTTCGAAAAATACCCTTTTCCAAACATATTGCTACAAAGTATAGTTTATGTACTTAAAAGTCCGTGAAACATAAATACCTCGATGGGAAAACAACTGATCGTAACCTTCTTGACAGGTATATACACCCCAGTAGTAGTTGAGGCGCAATCAAAATAATATGGTGACCTAATACTTTTATAAATTCATGTCGGTATCAAAGCCCAAATTTACACCTTAATAAATTTTGAACCGTTTTTAGATCACCTGAGCCAAAGGCTCAAGTGAGCTTTTCTGATCACCATTTGTCCGTTGTCTGTCGTTGTCGTCGTCGTCGTCGTCGTTGTTGTAAACTTTTCACATTTTCATCTTCTTCTCAAGAACCACTGGGCCAATTTCAACCAATCTTGCCATAAAGTATCCTTAGCTGAAGGGGATTCAGGTTTGTTCAAATGAAGAGCCACGCCCTCTTTCAAAGGGAGATAATTAGGAATAGTGAAAAAGTAATGGTGTATTTTAAAAGTCTTCTTCTCTAGAACCAATTGGCCAGAAAAGCTGTAACTTGCATGAAAGAATACTCAGGTAGTGTAGATTCAAGTTTGTTCAAATCATGATCCCCGGGGGTACGGTGGGGCCACAATTGGGGGTCGAATTTTTACAAAGGAATGTATAGAGAAATATCTTTAAAAATCTTCTTCTCTAGAACCAATTGGCCAGAAAAGCTGTAACTTGCGTGGAAGCATCCTCAGGTAGTGTAGATTCA
>WFKH01011581.1:30515034-30535463 GCA_016163765.1 Magallana hongkongensis | reverse complement strand
TCTATCTATCTATCTATCTATCTATCTATCTATCTATCTATCTATCTATCTCTGTTTATCATTTGTATGTGCGCGTAGGCATAGGCTATCTTAAGTTTTGTCGTAACGTACGCCTTTTAGTAAAACGGGCTTCATGGTCGTTTTTCTACCGTAGAAAACCATTCCAGGGGCCCGTTTCTCAAAAGGGCCTACGTCGAGGCGTAAGCTTAGTTTGCGTTTACTCAAGAAGGTGGAAATTTAGTTGAGACTAAATTTGGATTAAAATATTCGCCTGGTAATGGGTAGGCGTAAGTCCTTAGTCTGTACACAGAAATGGCGAGTGTTTTGATTCTAAGGCAAAGTTAACAGAAGCTTAATTTTTGGTTTGTATTACGTGTAATTAAGGAGAACATTCACATTTATTTCAATATTTGTACATCTATAACTTAAAAAAAAAATGTACCTATCGTATAACTGTATATTAGTATTGACAGATTGATAATTTTTAATCAAAAGGCATAAACCTTGAATTTAATTAAAAATCCACTTAAGTTAACATTGTTCAACTAAGCCTATATTTATCTTCACATCATTTAAAGAAGTACCACATGTATGTTTTAGATAAAGTCTGAGACCAATATATTGTTGCTCAACAAAATCTAAACCTATGAAACGAAACTGATTTCAAAATATTGAGAATACTCCTTCAATAAGGAGCAACTCAAAATATTTACAGTTGTAATTTGTGCTTGCGTGTGGTTGTATTTTCCTTTCCTAAAATATGTATAATTTTACAACACGTATGAATTCTCATTCTCATTTTTTACCTTTAGTATCTTTACAAAACCGAATGAAAGCTACATTTTATTCTTAATGTTTATGAAATCGCATTTAGGTTCAATGTATTACCAAGTAAGGTGCAATCCATTTAAATTTCTTAAAAATATATTTTAGAATGCAGAGTTTGTGTCAAAATAGTAAAAGATTTTTAGAATTTTACGTTCACGTCTCCTGGAATTTTTAGAAATCATATTCATAAATCATTTCAGAAATTGATTGCTATTCTTTTTAAATAGGTATGGTTTATTATCAATGGTATTTGATATTTATACCTTATCCGGGAGGGATGGGTGATGCTTTAGATGCCTTTTTCTTTAAACTTTTAGAAATCTTTCATTCATAAAACAGTCTTCAAATAGGGAGGAGGTACATAGCTTATTATTGTTATATCTCTATTTTAATCAAGGTACATATAACTTTTAGTACTCAATAAAAAAAAACCCAAATAAAACTATTAATTTATTAAACCAAAAACAGGAAAGTGGTCGAGGGAAACCCCAGCCTCAAATTTGATAATTCATGTGTTGTTAATTTTAGACAATATCTTTCAAATTTGTTATCGTTTGCATCGCCATCAACAACACCTTGAAAAATATCTTGTTTTCAGAGAAGATACTATGCTATTTGAGGAAAATTAAGACATTGCCTAAATTCTTACAGTATTGGAACAGAAGATGGATTTTTTTTGTTATTTTTAAAGGCATGAACAAGGTTCATGTATATGTTATTTATACAGTGGAAATGTTCAATTTCAGTAGGTTACTGTGTAAATCATAGTCATATTTTTTCCAAAAATAATGATATAATGAAAGAGTTATCGAGCTTTATCTCATCATCTGAAACTGTCTATATGTTTGAAGGATGACAGTTTATTTTGCGCACGTATGCAGTCTTTTCTATTGTATTCTGCAGCTGCCAATGCATTCTATAAATATTTTCAATTTTACACGAATATTAGAGTTAATTTCTAAACATTATTTCCCCAATAGTGCTTCAATATTGTCTACAATGCATTAAATTCCATATATTCGTTTTTCGCATCAATCTGCTTCGTTCATATCGTCCGTGTACTCTCTAATATAACAGTATGTTAAGAGGCGTATAGGCATTTGTTCTACTGTCAACAATATAAACTGTTTATGAACAACTTAACATATGCAAATTTTGTGATATCTGTATAATATGTATACTTTCGAGTACATGTACTATGAATTGAAAAATTGATCCACCACATATAATCATAGCCTCCAAGCAAAACAAGATACGATATGCGCATGGTTAGTGCTCAGCGGAGATGTCTAAGTTCTTCGGCATTTAAACCCTAACTTACACCTCTTACAGAATCGCAACTTAGACCCGACTAAATATTGGCGTAACTTCGTTAGTCGGACACACTTAAGCCCAAATTTACGCCTTTGTTGAAAAACGGGCCCAGACCTGTAGATGTACGACCCCACACGTTGAAAACTGACCCCCATGGTAATGTGACCCTGCTTATAAACTACAAAGAAAAAACACGTAGTATCACATGATTGATAGGGGAGGGGGATGGTAGGGGTTGGGGGCAGCAAAAGCATATGTCTCAATCCTTAAAAGATAGGCAGAATTATGGATGCGACTGCTGTTTTAACCTACATTTTTGAGCTACATGTAAAACATAAGTTTGAATAAAACGTTTTTAGCTCACCTGAACCGAAGGTTCAAGTGAGCTTTTCTGATCACCCGTTGTCCGTCGTCCGTCTGTCCGTCCGACTGTCCGTCTATAAACTTTTCACATTTTTGACTTCTTCTCTAAAACCACTGGGCCAAATTTAACCAAACTTAGTACAAGGCATCCTTATGGGAAGGGGATTATAAATTGCTAAAATAAAGGGCTAATCCCTTTTTAAAAGGGAGATAATTGCGAAACAGTGAAAATAGGGTGCATGTCTTTAAAAATCTTCTTTTTAAGAACCACTGCACCAGAAATGCCAATATTTACATAAAAGCTTGCATATATAGTGAAAATTCTAAATTGCAAAAATTGTGACCCCTGGACCAAAACTGGGGCCCCAGGCGGGGTTCAAAGTTTAACATAGAAATACATAGGAAAAATGTTTAAAAATCTTCTTCTCAAGACCCACTGCACCAGAAATGCCAATATTTACATAAAAGCTTGTATATATTGTGAAGATTATAAATTGCAAAAATCGTGACCCCCGGACAAAAACTAGGGCCCCAGGCGGGGTTCAAAGTTTGACATAGAAATACGTAAACAAAATGTTTAAAAATCTTCTTCTCAAGAACCACTGCACCAGAAATGCCAGTATTTACACAAAAGCTTGTATATATAGTGAAAATTCTAAATTGCAAAAATCGTGACCCCCGGACCAAAACTAGGGCCACAGGCGGGGTTCAAAGTTTAACATATATAGGAAAATGTTTAAAAATCTTCTTCTCAAGAACTACAATGCAACAGTTTAAGATATTACTATGCATACATCCTTGGCTATTGTAGATTCTAAATTGTTAAAATTGTGACCCCCAGACTAATACTGGGGCAACAAGAGGGGTTCAAAGTTTAACATAGAAATATATAGGAAACATGTTTAAAAATCTTCTTGAGAACTACAATGTTACAGTTTGTGAGATTATTATGCAAGGATCCTCGAATAGTGAAAATTCTAAATTGTAAAAGCCGTGACCCCCGGACCAACACTGGGGCCCCAGAAGGGGTTCAAAGTTTAACATAGAAGTATATAGGGAAAGTGTTTAAAATCTTCTTCTCAAGAACTACAATGCAACAGTTTGTGGGATTACTATGCAAGCATCCTCAAATTGTCATTCTTATTTGTGTAAGCCGTGACCCCCAGACTAATACTGGGGACCCAGAAGGGGTTTAAAGTTAACATAAAAATATATAGGGAACATGTTTGAAAATCTTCTTCTCAAGAACTACAGTGCAACAGTTTGTGGATTACTATGCAAGCATCCGTGGCTATTGTAGATTCTAATTTGGTAAAATCTAATACTGGGGCCCCAAGAGGGGTTCAAAGTTTAACATAAAAGTAAATAGGGAAAATGTTTAAAAATCTTCTTCTTGAGAACTGCAATGCTACAATTTGTGAGATTAATATGCATGCAACCTTGGATAATGTAGATTCAATATTTTTAAAATAGTAACCCCTGGACTAATACTGGTGACCCAAGACGGATTCAAATTTTGACGTAGAAGTATATATGGAAAATGTTTATAAATCTTTTTTTCGAGAACTACACTGCTTTATTTTGTCATATTACTACATAAGCATCCTCAAATAGTGTAGATTCTAAATTATAAAAGCCGTGACCCTCGATCTAATACTGGGGCCCCAGAAGGGGTTCAAAGTTTAACATAGAAATATATATGGAAAATGTTTAAAAATTTTCTTCTCGAGAATTACAATCCTACAGTTTGTGAGATTACAATGCAAGCATCCTCAAATAGTGTAGATTCTAAATTGTTAAAGCCAACCATAAACCCTGGACCAATACTGGGGCCCCAGAAAGGGTTTCAAAGTTTAAAATAGAAGTAGCATATGATACCAAATTGAATGTTACAAGGAACTGTTGTTCAGGTGAGCGATGTGGCCCATGGGCCTCTTGTTGGTGTTAATCTGGAAATATTCGTCAGCTTGCCTTGTGAGACCTCTTTGTTTTTTATGATCGTGTCCTTCCCTTAGGGTACATCAGAGACGTATATCGCTGGGTACATGCAGTGGCGTGCGCTTGCTTTTTGTGTTATGAAAGAGGGTGATCTGTGTTCGTTCTGCTGAATAGGCCCCACTATTATAGCAGATTATTTTATTCACAATCCTAAGGTAGTGTTAAAGTTATAAGTTTTGTTTATTTAAAAAACTCAAAACACTGATGTTAAATTAAGACAATTAACAGGATGTGAAGTAGTGTCTGTTTAATTTGTCTTCAAGACAACATTCAATATCTCTCGCGTGTGATCATAATAACCCTGAGAAATGAACACTGACCCTTTTTCTTTGTATTTTTAAAGTACGGTTTGTCTACAAATTTCGATGATATTCCTTTTCTTTTATTGAGAAATTGTTAATACAACAACGTTGAGGAGTGAGCTACCTTAACACTCAGTTTTTCTTTTTCGATAATGAGAATCAAATCAAAACAACTGTTGTGATTTTACTTTGAAAAATTATTTTAGAAACTGCTATAAATGAGTATTTCTAGAACACTGATATGGGAAATCCAAGGAAAATTTAAAAGTTCGTAAGCATATGCCCGTATTAATTATCATATAGAAACCGTCAAGGACTTTGAAAATGATAAATACAACTTTAGGTGGAATAGAAAAAATCACAAAATAAAGAAAAATATTATAATTCAGGAGTATGCAAATTGCAAATGAAAGTTTAAAAATGATAAATGATACAGATTTTATTACTGCTCTGAAGGCAACTTGGATTCTATGAATTTTACATTCAAATGCAAATCGGACAACGTTATTTAGCTCAGAACTAATAATGATATAGATAACTTGTGTATATTTTGAATGGATTTTATTGAGAATTTAACTGTAAAACCAACCAACAGCTTTTAGATAGATGTGTTTCAAAGTTGCTCAACGGTATACTATGCAAAATGTGAACCGGCTCAGATTTTTATTGTGATCATATATGGTATAATCCTAAAATAACTGTTGGTGAAGGATCAGTATTACTAAAAGTCTTTATAATTTAGGTATACTATTTGTTACAGGTAATGATATGATAGATGAAAATGGTAATTGTGCATGCCTTTGATTATGTAAGAAATGCATAAAAGACTGGGACAATTTTTTTTAGAAAATACAGGATTAAGAAATGCAATAAAACAAACACTTGTAATTTTACAAAATATAAGAGTTGCTATTCCTGCCCACCATTTCTTATGCTATACCTATTTATTTTAATGATAAAGAGGGTTGTAAAGATGTTTATTACATATTAGTAACAAATACAGGTTTTTGCATATGTGATACAGATGACATCACAAAAATCGTATCGGCCTTCGGGGCTGATAAAGGTTATCAGCCCTCTAGGGCTGATACGGATCCGTATCACACCCCTTGCGGAACTCCTCTGCTTTTTTTCATTTCGTCATTTGTGCATGTTTACAGACGAAAAAAAACCCCATTAATTACAATTTTTATTAAATGGCCTCTTGTTAAAGAACATTGGTATGAAATTGAATGGCTGAATGAAAAACTGGGCAGGCATGTTAATTTTGATATATATTAAATTCTCTTTGGAAAATTTAAAAGTAAGAATATACACAAGAAAACTTTATAACTCTACTGGTAAAGCAGTAGATTCATACCAGTAAATTCTCAAATACGATTAAACGGATCGGGCGATCCGGAATAATCGGGAGTTCAAAATGACGCGCGGGCTACGTAAATGCAAGAAATTATCAAAAAAAATTTCGGCGCTAAGTTTCAAAACGAATAAGCAAGAGATTACAAGATGTAACAATTTGGTGTAATTAATGCGAGATGGTCATTGACAAAAAAGAATAGTTTAAAATACTAAATGGAAAAAAAGTCATAGGAGGATATTAATAATTATACTAGAATTGAATGGCTATATAAACAGGGCTCGTGATTCTGCTGGTAAGCGACGCATGTTACTTTAAACAAGAAAATATTGTGATTGGGTCACAGAAGTTGCAAGCCATGTTGATTTAGTATATTCGTTGGATAAGACAATATTTAAAACGTGGCTATATAAGTGTTCTGTGGTAAACCTTCCTTAAACATAAACTAAGGTGACTACAGATGCTTTCGTGTTCGGTTCTTTTTTAAGATAGCGTAATAAATTTCCGGTTATAGTTTTGGACACATCAATGGCAGAAGGATAAAACGTACGCTCAACTAGAACCCCAGGTCACCTGCTCATTCACAACTACCAAATCTGTGCACTCCGCTACAAAATGTAGTGCATTGCAACCGCAAAGTGAAAGTAGAATAACTCGTACCACTGCCTAGCCTTTAGAAATATAATACAACAAACAGAAAATGTATTTTTCTAAAGAATAACCATCTAAGGATTGGAAAGATACTACAGAGGATAAAGAATCCACATTGACTGTTTTTTTAAGAGATATGATAAAAGTTGTATAAACATTAGGTGACCTGTGGTCTCCCTAATGATATGCTAAGTTATAGGTGACGTTATTAATGTAACACAAAATCCACCTTATTAAAATATCAAAGTAGATGACCTCCTTACTCTGTATACGCATGTCTAGCCTGTAGGAAGATGTAGTCTTGCCCCCCCCCCCTCCCCCATTAGACTTTTTACAGATACTTTAAGATAATGGTATAATGATTTGGTAATAAATTACATTAGGTGTCCTCTGGTCTCCCTAATAATACATCATACCACAAAGGCAACCTTATCAACTTAACACTCTAGCTAACATTTGATCTATTTATTGTTATTACGGAGTAGGTGTTGCACTGTCTACAGGTTGTAAGGGTGGAGTTCACCACTTCCCTCTCCTCCCCCCCCCCCCTCCCCCGCTCCACGAACCACTTCCCTAAATTCTCGCGTATCAAATTCAAAAATTAATCAAATTGCAAAAAATAAACATAGAAAACACGGACCCATTGTGAATTGCATCTTATATATAGATGGAAACGAGCAAATTGTCACCCCTTCCCCCTTTGACGACAACAAATTAGGAAAAAATGTGTACCGTTTTTTGCTTGTCAATAAAATCAGAGTCTGAGCCTTTTGTTTTCAGTTTATTTGGGTTATAATTCTTCACACACCACATTTTTAACCTATTGTCTCCTTATAACTTATGCAACCTCTGGACTCCCCAGTGATGTACAATATAAGGTGAACTCTGGTCTTCGTATTCATTAACATCTTTATGTGACATCTGTTCCTCCTAATAATTATGTCCTTCCTAATAAACAATATAAATATAGTGCATGCTTCTCGTCTTGTAAAATGACAAAAGATAACCTCTGGTATCCGTATTGATTTACGAAATATTACATTGATTTAGAAGCTAAGGTGACCTCTGGTCTCCAAATAGACATTCCACTTAAGGTGACTTGGTCTCTCTACAGTGGATGACTTACGGTGATTCTCCATCTTGTAAAAGAAGGTGACATCCGGTCTTCGTATTGATTAACAAATTACAATAATAATTTAGGACCAAAGGTGACCTCTCATCTCATTATGGATATTTCACTTAATTTGACCCCTAGTCTCTCTACAGTGGATTACTTTGGTTAATCTTCATCTTGTAAAATGACATTAGGTGACCTCTGGTCTCCGTATTGATTAAAAAAATTATTACGACATAGATCTAAGACTTAAGGCGACCTCTGGTTTACCTACAATGGATGAACCTTAGGTGACCTCTGGTATCCTTTTGGATATTCCACTTAAGGTGACCCCTAGTCCCCCTATAGTAGATGACTTTTTTGAATCTCCATCTTGTAAAATGACATAAGTTGACCTCTGGTCTCCTTTATTAATTAACAAAATTATAACGACATAGATCGATTACCAAAGGTGACCTTTGGTTTTCCTACAGTGGATGGCTTCAAGGGAATCTCCATCTTGTAAAATGACATAAGCATACCTCTGATCATCATATTGATTTACAAAATTTTAACTTTATATGTTTAGAACTTAAGGTGACCTCTAATCACCTTATAGATATTCCACTTAAAATGAACCCTTGGTCTCTCTACAGTGGATGACTTCTGGTAAATGTCCATCTTGTAAAAGAAGGTGACATCTGGTGTTCGTAATAATTAAGAAATTACTACATTGATTTAGGACCTAAAGTGACCTCTCATCTCCTTATGGGAACACCACTTAAGGTGACCCCTGGTCCCCGTTAAGTGGATGACATCTGGTGAATATGCATCTTGTAAAATGACCTCTGGTCTCCTATTGATAAAAAAAATTATTACTACATTAATGTAGGACATACGGTGACCTCTGGGCTCCTCATATGTATTCCACTTAAGGTGACCCCTGTTTTCTCTGCAGTAGATGACTTCGGATAAATGCCCATCTTGTAAAAGAAGGTGACATCTGGTCTTCGTATTGATTAACAAATTACTAAATTGATTTAGGACCAAAGGTGACCTTTCCTCTCCTTATGGATATTCCACTCCAGGTGACACCTCCTCTCCCTACAGTAGATGCCTTTTTGAATATCCATCTTGTAAAATGACATTAGGTGACCACCGGTCTCCGTTATTTGTTAACAAAATTATAACAACATAGATCGATTACCAAAGGTGGCCTTTGGTTTTCTTACAGTGGATGGCTTCTAGGGAATATCCATCTTGTAAAATGACATAAGGTGACCTCTTTTATATTAAAATTATTACTAGTATTTTATTGATTTAGGACCTAAGGTGACTTTTGGTCTCCTTGTACATAATCTTACTTAAGGTACCCCTGGTCTCCCTACCATGGCTGAATATCTATCTTGTAAAATGACATAAGGTGCCCTCTGGTCTCCCTACAGATAAACAAAATAATTATTTCATTGATTTAGGACGTGAAGTGGCCTCTGGTCTCCTTTTGGATGTTCTTGTAAATGACATAAGGTGACATCTGGACTTCGTATCATTTAAGAAAATTAATACTACTTTGACTAAGGACCCAGGTTGATGTCTGGTCGCCTTTTAAATATTTCACTTAATATAAACCCTGGTCTCTCTACAGTGTCTGACTTTTGGTGAATCTCCATCTTCAAAATGGCATTAGATGACCCTTGGTCTCCTGTTTGATTAACGAAAATAATTCTTTATTAATTAAGACCTGAGGTGACCTCTGGTCTCCTTATGGATATTCCATTCAAGGTGACCCCTGGTTTCCCTTCTGTGGCTGACTTCTGGTGATATCCCTTCTTGTAAAATGAATGTCCATCTTGTAAAATGACATAAGACGTCTAGATCTGGTCTCCCTATAAATTATAACAAAATTATTGCTTCAATAATTAAGGAGTTGATTTTACCTCTGCTCTCCCTAATGATGTTTCTCTAAAGGTGACCCCTAGTCTCCCTACAGTTGCTGAATCTAGTGAATTTTATTTTCGAAAATGACTGACCCTATAGTTTAGCAGAATAATTACTACATTGAAATAGGACCTGAGGTAACCTCTTGTCTCCTTATGGATATTTGACTTAAAGTGACCCCAGGTGTGTGGTCTCCCTACAGTGGTTGACTTCTGGTCAATCTCTATCTTTAAAAATGACATATGGTGACCCCAGGTCTCCTTATAGATGAACAAAACATTACTTCATTGATTTAGGACCTAAGGTGGCCTCTCGTCTCCTTATTGATGTTCTACTTAAGATATTCTTACAGTGGCTGGTAAATCTCCATCTTCAAAAATGTCAGAATGTGGTCCATGGTCTTCCTATAGAATATATTACCAAAATTGAAACTACATTGATTTAAGACCTAGTGTGATCTTTGGTTTTCTTATATGGATATTCTACTTAAGGTGACCCCTACTCTTCCTACAGTTGATGCTTCTGGTGAATATCCATCTTCAAAATTGCGTTAAGGTGACCTCTGGTCTTCCTATAGATGAACAGAATTATTATTTTATTGATCTAGAACCTACGATGAAATCTGGTCTAATTATGAATATTTCACTTAAGGTGACCCCTGGTTTATATAGATTAACAAAATTATTACACCATTGATTTAGGACCCTAGGTGACCTCTGGTCTCCTTATTGATATTTCACTTAAGGTGACCCCTGGTCTCCCTACAGTGGATGACTTCTGGTTTATTTCCATATTGTAAAATGAATTTAGGGGACCTCTTATTTCCGTATTAATTAACAAAATTGTTACTACATTGATATAGGACGAGGGATGGCCGCTAGTCTTCTAGTGGATATTCCATTTAAGGTGACCCTTGGTCTCCCTACAGTGGCTGACTTCTAGGGAATCTCCATCTAAGGTGAACTTAAGGTGAATCTCCCTATAGATTAACAAAGGTATTATCTCATTGATTTAGGACGTAAGGTTACCTCTGGTCTTCTAATGGTTATTCCACTTAAGGTGACCCCTGGTCTCCATACAGCGGCTGAGTTCTGGTGAAGCTCTTAACCTTGTAAAATCTTAACATAAAGTGACCTCTGGTTTTCCTATAGATAAAATTATTACTTCATTGATTTCAGGCCTAAGGTGACCTCTAGTCTCCTTATGAATGTAAGGTGATATTAAGTCTTCTTACAGTGATTGACTTCTGGTGAATATCCATCTACAAATTGCATTAAGATGAATCTGGTCTTCCTTTAGATTTAAAAAATTTTAACAATATTTCATTGATCTGGGACCTTAGATGACCTCTGGTGTCATTGGATATAGTTCACTTAAAGTGACCCATGCTCTTTAGATGAACAAATTTTTTTTTATTGGTTTAGGACCTAAGGTTACCTCAGGTATCCTAATGGATTTTCCACTTAAGGTGACCTCTGGTCCCTCTACATCGGCTGAATTCTGGTGAATTGCCCCATCTTGTAAAATGACATAAGGTGACCTCTAGTCTTCCTATAGATAACATAATTATTACTTTTATGATTTCGGACCTAAGGTACATAATTATTACTTTAATGATTTCGGACCTAAGGTGACCTCTAGTTTCCTTATGAATGTAAAGTGATATTTAGTCTTCTTACAGTGCTTGACTTCTGGTGAATATTCATCTTCAAAACTGCATTAAGGTGACCTTTGGTCTTCCTATAGATTAACAAAATTATTACTTCATTGATCTAGGACCTAAGATTATTTTATTAGTCTAGGACCTAAGGTTACCTCTGGTCACCTAATGGATTTTCCACTTCAGGTGACCCCTGGTACCCCTACAGCGGCTGAATTCTGGTGAATTGCCCCATCTTGTAAAATGACATAAGGTGACATCTGGTCTCTCTAAAGATAACAAAATTATTACTTTATTGATTTCGGACCTTAGGTGACCTCTAGTCTCCTTATGAATGTCAGGTGATCCTTAGTCTCCTTACAGTGATTGGATTCTGGTTAATATCCATCTTCAAAACTGCATTAAGGTGACCTAAGATGACCTCTGGTGTCATTATAAATAGTTCACTTTAGATTAACAATATTATTTTATTGGTTTAGGACCTAAGGTAACCTCAGGTCTTATTGCTGTTCGAGGTAAGGTGACCGCTAATCTCCCTACAGTGGCTAACTTCTGGTGATCTAAACTCTTCAAAAGATTTCTGCTCTCCTTTTGGATATTCCACTTAAGGTGACCTATGATCTCCCTACATAGATTAACAAGATTATTATTTCATTGATTGGGGCCTAAGGTGACCTTGGGTCTCCTTATGAAAGTTCCACTTAAGGTTAAGGTAGTCTTCTACAGTGGCTGACTTTTGGTGAATATTCATCTTCAAAAATGACATTAGGTGACCCCTAGTCTTCCTATAGATTAACAAAATTAAGGACCTAAGGTGACCTCTATTGATAGCGTACTAATAATGATCCCTGGTCTTCCTACAATGGATGACTTCTGGTGTATCTCCATCCTTAAACATGTATTAAGGTGACCTCTGGTTTCCCTATAGATTAATAATATTCCTAGGACCTAAGATGACCTGTGGGCTCATTATGAATATTTCACTTAAAGTGACCCCTGCTCTATTTATTAACAAAATTATTATTTTTTTCATTATTTAGGAGACAAGGTGACCTCTATTCTCATACGGACATTCCACTTAATTTAACCCCTGGTCTCCCTACAATGAATGACTGCTATAAATCTCAATCTTGCAAAATGACCTCTGGTCTTCGAATGAATTAACAATGATGGTCTCCTCATTGATGGTTCGGTGACCCCTGGTCCCCCTACAGTGGATCACTTCTGATGAATCTCCTTATTGTAAAATGACACTAGGCAGCTGTTAGGTGACTTTTGTTTCCGTATTGATTAACAAAATGATTACGACATTGATTTAGGATGTAAGTGACCTCTGGTCTCCTTATGGATATAGAAAAAAAGAAAGTAGATTTAAATTCTTATCTTCACTTGTAAAAGAGTTCCATAAGGGCTCATTAATACACTCATTTTAGAGAACTATTTTCGGGTGACCCAGGTCCTAGTTGAGCGTACGTTTTATCCTTCTGCACATCAATGATCATTTAAGATGAAACGTATTTGATTTAAAGTATTGTACAAGTATGGCTTAATGGCTTCAGTACAAATATATAGCTCACATTTTTTCAAAAGGTCAAAGGGAACTATAAATTAGTCAAAAAACTTGGTGGAAAATTACTTGCCGGAAAAGGGGGGTACTACTGCACTCATTTCTACGGTTTTGCCAGCTAGGACCAAAATTTTAATATGTATAATACAGTTTGAATAAGAATATACTTTTTGGTGACTGTTACATCATGTCTATTTGGTACACTTCATTTTTTTCCCAATGTTTGCAAAAACCTTATAAAACTGGGGGTATACATGTTCAAGAGACTATTAAACAAAAACTAGCCGGTCAGTTTTGATAAACTATGTTGATTTGTTAACAAAATATATAACTCTGAATAAACGTTTAATAAAAACAGTATGTAAACAATATAATTTTTGAGAAATTTCTAAAAGTATGAAATTTTGTGAATTTTTTGGAAGGTTGTGTGAAGAATAAATGTAATATTTTTGTATATTTTCTGAGATCATGCTCCATTGTGTTAAAATTTGTCTGTTGAATATTTGAACCATGTGAGCTGAGGTAGAAATATTTTGGACCGTTTAGTAAGTTTATAAGTTGTTTTATCTGTTCAAATTTTTAAATAAAGTTTGGTTTGAGACAAATTTCTTAAAGACTGGGTCTACCTTAAGAAAAAGGGAGTAAAAATTCCTTTAAAAATGTATATGAATCGAGTTTTCTTTATTGTTGCATATATGGTTTTTGAAAACAAGCCTTTGAATTTAAATTGTGTCTAGTAAAGGAATACATTTAAAATTAATCAAATTATCTTTTAAGTCGATTTTAAATAAAAGATAGCGGGAATCCAATCATCCCGCAAGTAAAATATTTTCGTTTTGCTTAATAAATAAAAAGTCAGGTGTAAAATAACCACCATAAATTGCTTTCATAAAAATTTAGGAGCGTAACGGTAGTGTCTTCAACTGGCAATCACACATTTGTTAAGTTAAGAAATTATATTTAGGATTTTTACCATTAAATACTAGTTTATTATCTGGTATGCACATTTTCATCACAAAATATCGCCGCCATTTTCATAATGAACCTAATTTTGAAAATAAATTAAACTACATAATTAAGCTTTAATACACTTTAAAGTTAGAGAAATCGCCATTTACTGGAGGCTGACATGATGTAGAACTCTTTTGTATTAGAAAACCAAAAAATTTAATTATTTTGACGTCACACCATCTATTCCGGTTTTAGTTTACATATACAAATGTACACAGTGCTCTGAATACAAGGCTGGTTTATGCCTCTCTATTACTCAAGTATTCAACTGAACAAAATTGATAATGTTATGTTCACACGTCAATCTAAATACATATATGCATAAACATTATTACTTATTAGGTTAGTTACTGACACACTACGGAAATATATTGGGTTGATCAATCTCATAGATGGCGAGGCAAAGCCGAGCCGTCTATGAGATTGATCAACCCAATATATTTCCGTAGTGAGTCAGTAACTAACCTAATAAGTGTTTTGTTTTCCCGAGGACTATCAAGCGACATATTTATTCACAGATAGCGATGATCTACGCAAAGCCATGTACAAGATGCCTAACCTCTCGTCCAATTTAAATCATTTAAACTCTTCAAATTTATCAATCTCACCTTTCAAAGACTCTAAAAATCTTTGCTTCACCCGTGTTTACTTACAATGTTTCATTGCTATTCAATTTTAAACGTTTTCTCCCTTTCCTCTGCAGAGATTTGAGCAAATTTCGACGCTGCCATTTTGTTCTGCTCCAGACACAACAATGTGACGTCAATATTCAAAGGGCAACTACTCTAATTTTAAAGAATTTCAAAGGGCAACTACTCCAAATACTTAAAGAACTTACGGCATGCGGTTTCTGTATTAAATACTATGAAATGTCGAAATGAGTAAGCGAAGCATCGGCCAATGACGGCCATATTGCCTACTATTAGTTCTTACCGAACTCACATAGAGATATATGAGGCAATCACGTGCTATGTTTAAACCAATGAAAGTGTGACATTTCAGTCCGAGGTAAAACAAATGCATTTTTATTGAATAAATGACAGCTATTAATCTGCTGATACAGTCACGGATGTCGGCAATTGTATAAATATTTGTTGTAAATTAATTAAACACAGGCAAAACTCTACCAGTGAGCTTCACGATTTGTATTAAAGGAGAAAAATTTGGCATCTATTAACAATTCCCACAACTACGCGGATATTCCTCCGACACTAACCCTCTGCTTTTAGATTTCAACGAACATGCTCCGTTTGTCATTGCTTAATGGTTTGTAATTTAGCGGAAAGTCAAAGGTAAAATAGCGGTATCAAATCGATACTGTTTCATATCTTCCAAAATTTGTCATATAGAGCGAACATCATGATTTGCTGATACTGATGCTATGTTGATGAAACAAACCGGAATGGATGGTGTGACGTAATAGACTAGAACTCAATGGCAGCTCTCATAGCGGCGGGAAATTTAAATTAAGGGGATACGGGACACTGATCATGTGACTATTATTGTAATGATGCTTTGACGTGCTAACTCTATTATGACGTCATAATTGATTTGATTGTATGATGCGGTGATGTCATTTATCCACTATGACGTCAAACATGATTTGATAAATCTTTTTCCCGTACTTTACGGCTCTAAAGTAGTCGTTTTCACAACATGAGTTGGGAAAAATTTAACATTTTCAATTTTAGAAATGTAAATGTATAAAATCATGAGCGGTTAATATAAATAAATATATATTCTGATTAGGGTCTTCCGTCTTCAGCGGAAGACCCTACTATTATTCTATTGTTTATTTTTCAGGTTTCTTATTGTTATTAGGGTCTTCCGTCTTCAGCGGAAGACCCTACTATTATTCTATTGTTTCTTTTTCACTTTTCTTCTTCTTCTTATTATTATTCTTTTTTTTCTTACCGATTTTGTGCAGACGATTTCTCGGAGATTCCTGCATCGATCTCGTTCAAATTTTCAAGATATACGCGCATTTATCTGAAGTTGATGTTTTCTGATCGATTTTCAAAAATTCACTTCCGGTCGGAAGTTATTGTCCGTTTACGATTTTTAAAAGTCAATTTTGTCGGCTAGAGATCTAGAAAACGAGTAAAGATAGAGGGCTGAAAGTTTTAGGGATGCTAGACATACCGTTTTTGTCTTGCACCTGGGTCAAGAAAATGTCCGCCGTCACTTCCGGTCGTCACCAGACGAAAATTCAAAAATTCGAATTTTTGAACTTTTTTATTTTTTAATATTTTTCATTCATATTTTTGTAGCTAATAGTGACCCTTTTTCTGATTCAGAATATGTAATTTGTTTTAAAATCGATCAACGCATTCTCGAGATATTAAGCTTCAAAGTCCTGAAGCGAGAGCCCGAGTAGCTCAGTCGTTATGGTCGTGGACAGTGCCCAGGCGACCCGGGTTCAAGCCCCGAGTGCCGCAAATTTTTTTTTCGTTTTTTTTGCGTAGACTCACAATTTTATCTTTAAAACGATGAGTTTTATCTCATTTATTCAAAAATCGGACGGAAGACCCACTCGTTGCTCGCAACGAGAACGATCTAGTTATTATTCTGTTTGTGTTAATTAATAAATCCGAAGAAGTTTTTACTTTTTTGATGGTTCAGAACAGAAATTGTCACAAAAAGTCATAATAAAAAGAATAAGGGGTAGGGGTGATTCCTTTTTTAGTATCTCTCTTGAATGCCAAGAAAGTGGCCATGAACATTTTATAGGTTATAAAGCAGATGCTAAGGTTGATATATGAATTATTTTTTAAAATTTCATTGAGAATTTTTTTGTGCCATCACATTTTGTTCAAATTTAGAATGAAAAACTCAAAAATTTGAAGTGCTTATTTTAGCAATATTTTGATTAAATTATGATATTGCTATGTAAATGATGTAAATAATCTTGAAATTTGTTTCTGTTCTTAAAATTAATGAACATTATTTGCTAATAAATTCCATAAAATAAAATAATTAAAAAACTTCATAATGCCAGAAAAGGGTAACAATTCCTATCAAAATATCTCCCTTGCAAGGTAAGAAAGTAGTCATGAAAATGAAATATGCTGTAGAAGACATTTTAATGTTAATGTGTTAAAAAAAATTAAAAAAAAAAATCAATGACAAATAATTTTACCCTGCAACTCCCTGTTTCCCCTTAAGCAATTAATATTTCTTAATTTATTCATTGTTCCAGAGTTTTTAATGAAACTTTAATGAAAATAAATACGATCTACAATCGTAGTAGATGTTAATTAATTGATTTATTGTACAGCATATGCATAATTTCGTTCCCCTTTAATTGCAGTAATTAAATATTCGTTTCATTGCTCAACTTTGGATAAAAATTCAGTAAAATGCTTGCTTCATTAAAAAATACAATCTCTATACTAGTTTATAATTTGTCGTTCTTGTTGAAAAAAGGGCCGCACATATCAAATTGACCCATCTTTATGTATTCTCAGTACTTTGATTCATCATAGGTAGTGCTTTCAATAAGCTTCCGGGTTGCGTTAAAGTTTTGGTTACATGACATAAAGCGTTTAGCGTACAGCAATCCGCTTAAAAACGGTAGAGGGGTTGGTAGAGGGCTTCCTGGCTTTTATACTGTAAACAAAATCATTCATTGTTGGCTCTTCTGAACCGTTCGTCCGTCCGTCTGTCTGTAAACTTTTCACATTTTTACTGCTTCACTAAAATCACGAGACCAATTTTAACCAAACTTGGTACATGTACAAAGCATTCTTATGGATATTGGATTCTAAATTGTTGAAACAAAGGGAGAAACCCTTTTTTAAAGGGAGATAATAATGAAACAGTGAAAATAGGGAGTGTGTCCTAAACATTTTTCTCAAGAACCACTGCACCAGAAATGCCAATATTCACATCAAAGCTTGTATATAGTGAAGAATCTTAGTTTTTTAAATCGTGACCCCACACCTATACTGGGGCCCCAAGAGGGGTTCAAAGTTCAACTCTGAAATATATAGGGAAAAGTTTTAAAAATCTTTTTCTCGAAAACAATTTGTGATATTACTATGCGAGCATCCTAAGATAGTGTAGATTCTAAATTGTTCTACATTCTAAAACCGTGACCCCCGGACCAATTATCGGGCCCTAGGAGGGATTCAAAGTTTAACATAGAAATATATACGGAAATGTTTAAAACAATATATTCGAGGTTTTCTACAACCTTCTGCTTCTTTCTTTAAGGAATCCTATGTGTATTCTCTAAGATAACATTATGTTGAAGTGAAATCATTTGTTTAACTGTCAAAAATATAAAACTAAAAAAATATAAACTGTTTATGAACAACGTAATACATGCACATTTTGTGATTTATGTATAACACGTACAATTTCAAGTACATGTACTATGAATTGGAAAATTGATCCATCACATATAATCATAGCCTCCAAGCAAAACAAGATACGATGTGTGCATGCTTAGTTCTTAGCAGAGAGTTCTTCAACATTTAAACCCAAACTTACACCCCTTTAAAGTCCAAATCTACGCCTTTTTGAGTAACACGCCCCTGGACGTAGGCCTTTGTGGGAAACGGGCCCCTGATGCATACTTATGAGTCAGGTTCAACTTAAATTAAAACAATATTATTTCTTTTTTCCCAAAATAATATTAGACTAGGTATAAGAATGGAAAATGTCATTAACTTTGTACTCATATACCACAAATAAATAAGGCCACCTACAGATAAAAATGGATTTTAAATGTATATAAAAATTAACGTTTCATGTAATCTAATTCAGGCAATAAAAACACCACAGTAATCACTTAAATCCTATGGAATTACACTGGTTCATTAACGAAACGTGTTACCAAAGGGTTAGAACTTATACTTTTCCCGAACAAATCTACTATAATACACATCCGATTAAATCCACATAAAATGTTCCACTTCATAGTGAGGACATCCAAGGGATGGAAAAGAGATTTAGGATCAGTTTTACACTCGCAATCATGTACAACTGTGATTATTTCTCATTCATTTTAAACACACAACGAATATATGTTGCAAAATCAATGGCGGCGTGCAATTATTATTACATCTATGTAATTTAGAATATGATTGTATATTTTTATGCATGCTGTTACAAATTGTTAATATTGAACATTTTTATGCTGATAACTGTTTATTATCTTACAGGGTTTAATCCCTATATCTTATCAGAATAAATTGAAGAACCCTCAAAGTGGACATGTTTATTCTTTGGGACAACCCACTATTATATGATTCTTTCACTCTTTCGTTATTATCGATAGTTGAATAAATATTCGTATACATTGATTTATAACATTTCACTTGTTTAAATGACTAGATAACCATTATGAACCCCGAGATACAAAATCCTGAATTCCAAAATTAACCAATAATTTTTTTTTATATGAAAACAGTAGCTGTAGACAAATAGACGTCTAATAAAGTTAAAGGCAAGTGATAACTTATTTTATCATCAAACTGATTTGGTTTAATTAAAGGCCCTTTCAAATTGGCGCACGAGGACTTTACAACACTTTGCGTTCGGAATGTTTTCGCACGAGCTCTCGCTTACGTTGCACGATGTCTCGCATTCGTTGCATGCGTTTTAGTGGTCACATCAAGTCTCCTCAAATTAGTGGACATGCACACTATTCATTAGTACGAACGTCTTACAACGTTTTGTGTACTCGCAAGAGTAAGGCACGATTTTTAAAAGGTCGTAAGATGAATTGCAGCTGTCTATGCGTGTGATTTGCGACCATGAGACTGTTGCTCAACGTGTTTCATGTAATTTTGCAACGTTTTACTATCATTGCACGTTTTATCAGCTTCAATTTGCCATACTTTGCCACTAGTATATATACCCTGTATAAGCATCTATGTTTCAGATCACAATTGACCATAGATGCTGCTGCACAATGCCTCCTCGCAGTCATCTTCTTGGGCGGCATCTTCTCTCGCATTCAACTATGTCTACTGAAAAGCGTCGGAACGGGCGGTATATACATACCTTCTCTGACTCGCACGAGCATTCGTACCTCGTAACGCATGATCGGACGAGCGCCGAACGTCCATTTGAATTGGCGCACGTTTAATCGTCCGATCAACTCATCACTCGCGCGATCCTATCGCATTATCTTACTCGCTTTCATTGTACAACATTCAAAACATTCGCATATATATATATATATATATACGATGTAGAAAATCAAGAATCTGTTAAAAAGACATAAAACAACATCCTGCTTAACTGAGAAAGAGGAAGACTACCTTACAGATTATGAATATAAAAAAGCAGTTTTTATGGTCTCCCAAAGATTCATAAATCAACAAAAATTAAAGATG
>WFKH01011581.1:30494704-30505328 GCA_016163765.1 Magallana hongkongensis | reverse complement strand
TTGATTTGAATCTGTCGGGTATCTCGAATATACTGTTTGCACATTTAGACAAAAATCTAATATTAAATGTCAATATTAAATGTAATATTAAACACTTTTAATCAACTTTGATTAAAATTGCATCAAACTATTTGGGCAGTACTATTGTTATTTTTAAAGTTTATTATTATATATTTCTTTTGTTTTTATTTTCAGTCACTTATGGAAGGCCTTTATTATCAGTCTGATTGTTAATGTTTGACTATTTATCTATATAAGTAAACTCTGGAAGTTGTCAATGAAAGATGTATATTGGTATATATTCCACGTATACGTACCAAGCATTTACCATTATATTTGATCACTGGTTCTTCTCCATGCCTTGAGAATTACACGAAATATATACTTACCCTCGTTTTTTGAGAGCTAATTTTTGTTTGCGTAGTAATTTTTTAAAAGCTTCTCTTTGTTGTCATGTCGGCTATACTTTTTTCGGGTAGATCTCGTGTATTGCGTATTGTGCCATTGATACTCAGCACTACAAATAATGTAAGAATATTAAATTTTACATTCCAAACAATAATACTTTATACATCTAAATACGTCATTACGCAAATATCGGTTTCAGGAACAGTATTCATATAAAGACTTACCATACAAAAGTCAGAATCAGGAATATAGTGAATGTATAGCATTTTTGTTTTGTTAAGGGTGTTTTTTCAGGGGTTTTTTTTTGGAAGGGGGGGGGGGCTAACCAAGTCAAAATACTGTATAATAATAATAATAATTATAATAATAACGTTTATTTATCCAGAATTACACTATTAGCTGTAGCTAGTTTTCATCGTGGTCCTGCATTAAAACATATTTACAATTATTAATATTATAATAATAAAAGTAGCATCTAAATATAAACACACACATATATATACATGTAAGAAGTACAAGCACATTACTATCTTAGTACATGGTAATATACATGTAACTGTTACAATATCTTAACGAGTGAGTTTAAAAAGAACAATAATAGCTAAATATTAGCTCTGTTAAAATACTCCCTAGGATACAGAGATTTAAAATTACTCACTGAAGTAGAATTTCGAACATTTAGTGAAAGTTTGTTCCAAAGAAATGCCGACGAGTAGCTATAGGAACTTCTGTAATTTTCTGTTTTGGGTCGTGGTAAATATAAAAGGTTTGACATATAATCATTTGACCTGGTTTGGCGACAATTAACATCTCTTGTATATCGAAACACACTAAGATAATCAGGCATTTGGTTGTGTAAAACCTTGTACAAAAAGATCACTTGTCTAAACATAAAATAATCCTTAATTGGCATCCATGATAAACAAGAAAATAAAAAAAAAACTAGTAGGAGTTAAAATATCTCGTACATTTAACAGTATTTTGGCGGCTTTTTCCTGCAGTTTGAACAACTTATCTAAATACAATTGGTTGTTTACATTACACCAGACAGTACTGCTATAAGTGAAATGTGGAAACACAATGCTATTAAAAACCTTCTTTAATGCATTTGGCGGCATAAAATAGCTCACTCTCCTTAACACAGCAAGTTTTCCTAAAATTTTCTTTGAAATAAAATCGATGTGAGCATCCCAGGATAAGGTTTTATCTATATAAACCCCCAATGACTTAGCCTGTTTCACAAATTCAATTTGCACACCACTAAAATTTATATTCCGATTTCTACATTTTTGCAACCTTTTAGATGTGCCAATAAGCATACATTGCGTATTTTGAAGATTTATACTGATTTTATTTTTAATCATCCATTCAGTACCTATTTAGAGGTTTTCTTGAAGTTTTTTTTTTCTATAACATCTACAGATTTGTCACTTACGTCATGTGATGTGTCGTCTGCATACATTGTAACCGAAGAGTGTTTGAGACATTTTGAGTAGTCGTTTATATACAGAATAAAAAATAATGGTCCTAAAATTGACCCCTGAGGGACTCCTAAAGATATGTCTTTCTCATGAGACAACACACCTCTCCAACTAAAACACTGCTTTCGATTTGCAAGATAAGACTGAAACCATTTAAAAGTATTTTGACAAATTCCAAAAGAAGCAAGCTTGTGTAGAAGCATATTATGATTGACTGTATCAAAAGCCTCGCGCAGGTCAATGACCAAAACTCCAGTAAGTTTTCCATCATCCATATCTTTGAACCATTTATCTGTAAGACAATTTAGCGCAGTTTCACATGAATGACTTGGCCAAAAACCAGATTGACTTTTATTAATTAAATTGTTAATATATAAATATTCATAAAAAGAATTAAAAACATGACGTTTAATAATTTTGCTAGTAACTGGCAAAATAGACACAGGTCTGTAATTGTTTACCAGATGTTCATCACCCGCTTTGTACAATGGGACTACTCTAGCTCTTTTCCATGCATCAACAAATTTACAGGACGATATAGACTTATTAAATAAAAAATGTAAAATATCGCCTATATGAAAAGAGCTAGAGAAGTCCTATATGATTAAATGACAACTTTAAAAGTTTTACAGACAATCCACCAATACCTGTGGCATTTGACGTTGCCATTTTGATAATTTCATTCGCAATAAACTCAATTGTAATTTCTGGAATTTTAGATGAACCTGGTGGTTTAAGTTGTTCAACCTCTGGTAAAGAGGAGTCAAACTGTTTACCAATTTCATGTCCTATGTTACAGAAGAAATCATTAAAATAGTTAGCCATCGATTCAAAAGATGGAATAGTACCGCTTTCAGTTTGTAATTGTGAACATAATGACGAATTTCGTATCGATGGTAAAAACTTTTTTATACGCGACCACATGCCTTTTGGACGATTAGTACACTGGTCAATTGCTTCTTCCACAAAGTCCCGTTTCGCTTCTCTGATCTTGAGGATGACACAATTTCTGCTGGCTTTGTAAAGTTTCCAGTCGTCCGCTGATTTGGATCGTAATGCTCTTTCTTTTGAAGCACTGACAGATCGGCTCTTCTAATGTGTCTTTATGCATATAGTGTAGTAAAGGTTGGCAACCCCTCTCTCTCTCTCTCTCTCTCTCTCTCTCTCTCTCTCTCTCTCTCTCCTGTGTTTGTTATAACATTGCACATGTATGCGCAAACCACACCTTATGGCAGATCATGCAATGACCGCATGCAGTTTAGAAACAGAGTATTTTTGTAGAAACTGATGAAACGAGGTTACGTTGTTACTTTCTTGGATTAACTATTATTTATCTACTGTGTTGGTTGTAGGGTCGCCGGCATCTTCCAAAAGATGCAGACGATATGCACACTGCATGATCGACACACGTGTTTGATTTGCAGGCGAAGTAAGGCAGCACTATCTGTGCAAAATAATACGGAAACTTATGAAATTCTTTCAAAGAATAAATCATATTTTATGTTTTATTGATTGTAGTTTCTTTCTTTATTTTTTTACAAACATTTTACTACAATGTGTAGTTCTTGCATTAAGAAGTCTGTGCAACTCGAATGCCTTGATCGAATAGCAACCGCACGTAACTTTCTCGACTGGTATATACACCTCAGGGGCAGTTTAGGAGTGATCGAAACTAATATGGCGACAAAATGCTTTTTTAATTAATGTTAGCCTTAATAAGAAAACAGAGAAAAAATTACACTCTTTGCTAAATTTATTTGCAAACAAAAAGAAACTAATACATTTGACAAAATAAGGCTCTCTGTAAAACTATTGGGCATACCGAAAGCTGTGTTAGCGTGTTCTGTTATTTATAGTAAATTTGAAGATTTGCCTGCCTACAGCCAGGACTTTGCTTTCAGCAGAGCCCGGCTAAATATCACGACAAATTTATTAATTTTTGATAACAATTACAATCAAACAGTTAATAATGTTCATATTAGATTTGTGATACTTTTTACCATAAATAGCAACAAATGATATTGTATGTTAATTTATAAATATTTACATCAACAAAGTATGATTCCCTTTATTTCTTACGGAAATTGGTTGCATATTCATAGCTCTTTAGAAACTGGCAGGACTGAAATCTACACGCCCCGTTTGTCGATTGGTTAAAACCTCTAACAACCTAAGATACATCACAAACTGCACGAAATAATGATAATGTCAGATTCAAGTTCCCATTAAGACAATCTGGCTGTTTCTTTTATCTAACATACTGATGTACTTTAACAATAATATAGTTAATTTTCTTAATTTTTTACGATCAAAGACAGATGTAAAAATAAACAATAAAATACCTTCTTTGAAAATGCATGCGGGTTATGAACGTAGTGATCATTGCAGAATGCAAGGTTGTCACCTTCTTATCCCGCGTGAATCACGAAAGAAAGCATTTTATTGTTTATTTAAAACGTAACTTGTCCTTAATTAAAATAGTTATGATAGTATCAACTGCGATACAATGTGTTGCTGAAGTAGAATAGTTGCAATATGTACATTTGGAAATATTCGTTATTTGTTTAAGATCTTAGTAAGTATAATACAACACGATGTGATATATATATATATATATATATATATATATATATATATATATATATATATATATATATATAAATTAAACATTTCATGAATAAAACTTCATTTGTTGTTTTTTGGACGGATGGGCAATAAAAGTATAGCAATCGCCAAAAAAATGTTGCAAACAATTTATAGCATTAACCCAAACAAATAGTATCTCCTTTTTTATAATACCACTGTTCATGTGAGTTTAGTTATACTTTTTGCAGAAAATTGAGTAACAAGGTTTTCCACAATACCTCAAAAATATCTTTTCTAAAATATTTAGCATTCTATATCCCCTTTGAAGTTCTGCATTTTCAAACATACACAAATCAAGGTAGCTAGTGATCCAAATCAACCACATTTTCGATTAGCACTGTCCTTACAGTTTTTAAGGCGCACAAAAATTACGCTAGTTTTGGACTGATTAATCTTATTTCCGAACACATTCTGTGCAAATATTTAATTCCAGGAAATTTTTTAGACCTTTTACTACAGATATCGTCATTTTACTTGTTTCTGATATTCTTTTTAAACACCCTCACCAGCCCTGTAAAGTAAATTGGTGCAGTTTGTTTACATGTAAAAATTTCGACTCTCGATCTAAATCAAACGAATATACATGTAATTTTTAACAAACCGATAATTTATTGTACTGATTACAATATAATCTTTTATGAATAACAGAGAACGACTAAACGACGGGAATAATTTAAAAATACATTTTAATGTGACGAATAAGGTGAATATAATGTGTTATTTACACTTGATTTTGTATTAAAAATATTTAATCTTTTTTATATTTATCTTTATTCTCTTTTATGTCGATAAACACTAGTATTTTAACATTTCATTTCAATATTTTGATCGGTCGATTTAGGTTTGACAAATTGTTTTTTTGTCTATTTCTAACCCTACCGTATTTTGAACGTTTAACAAGAGGGACAGGTTGACTGAGAGCGATAAAGCAATCAGCAATCGCATTCCCTGTCAGTTATTACAATTTAGTAATTATTCACTTACGCTTTGAAATTTTATATCTTTCAGCGAGAAAAAGACAAAAAGCTCTGACCAAAATTCAAAACGTTTTCATACATACTGCTGTTCAATATAACACTGTAAGTTTTATTTAACTTAAACACAAACATTACAACTCAAATTTAAGCAATATTCTATTTATGATCAAAATTTTGTATATCAGTTCAGTAAGTTAGTAATCGCCCGTGTATCCTGAGTGATCGTTCGTGTAACATGATAGTGCGTGTAAATTGTAGACACGTTGTAACCACGATATACAATTAACAAGTAGAAATCTTACTCCTATAGGAAAGTTAACTTTAATAAAAACACTATTGATACCAAAGCTAAATAATTCAATGCTTAATTCCTAAACCTCAACAAGGAATTGACGACTTCGAAAATGAATAATACAGTTTTTTTTTCTTTAATAAGAAAAATCGTAAGTAAAATAAATAGAATTCAAGAATATATAAAATGAGGTATAAAATAGTATATTATAAAAGTTTTATTACTGCTCTTAAGGCAACTTGGATTAAACGAATTCTATATTTCAAATGAAAAATGGACAAAGCTTTTTAGCTCAGAACTCAAAATTTGTATAGATAATCTTTGGATCTTTTGAACAGATTGTTTTAAGAACTTAACTGGTATAAAAATGATTAATATTTCTGGAAAGATGTTTTTTTAAACAGTGGTCAACACTAGTTTTTAAGATTCGGTGCCCTACTGAAATACACTACTTATTATTAAGGGATTTTAAACATCGGGCTCGGAAACATCAAATGCCTATAACCTGGAGGCTGAAATTTTAAGACTAACTTACTAGTGGTATTCCATTACAACTTTTAAAAAATAGTGATGTTGTCATCTCTAGTTTACGAGATTTGGGGGCCTTAAAAATACACTATTCACTATAAATGGATTTTTAACATCGGCTCGAAAACATCAAAGGCTATTTGACATTTTACCTAAAAGTTGGGGGAGGGGGGTGATAAAAAAACCGGGCTTGATTTTCAAACACATGTGTAACTTCGGTGTAAAGAAACGCTCCTGCCTTTCTAGATGGGCTTGTGGCTTTTCTACTAAAATGTGTAGGAAGTATCGTTTAAAGAGATGCCAAGAGGAATTTTTTTCAAAACT
This sequence comes from Magallana hongkongensis, assembly GCA_016163765.1. Lineage (NCBI taxonomy): Eukaryota > Metazoa > Mollusca > Bivalvia > Ostreida > Ostreidae > Magallana > Magallana hongkongensis. The sequence goes on along the minus strand of WFKH01011581.1, from coordinate 30,498,672 downwards.
TTGTTTTGAATTTACAACCTGTTTCTAAAGTTGCAAAATTTTGATAAGAAATATGGTAAAATTAAATACTGTAGTGACACACTGTAATGAATACTTGTAGTGTATTTACAAAAGGGCCCTAATCTCAAATTCTAGAGATAACCACATCATCACTCTTTTACAGTGGTAGTGGTTTACCACTAGTAAATGACCCTGTAAATGTTATCCTCCAAATATGAATGATATATTTTGAATAAACTTGATTGCAGTTCACTTTTGAATTGCGAATAACAAACTGCGAACTTCTTTTCAAAAACCGATTGCCCTTGAATATCTGTTTTTAAAAAGTAAAGTCTTAATAACGATCTAATTGATGAAAATGTGGTAATTTACATAGCTTTGATTTTGTGCAAAATGTGTTATAGGCTGAAATGAGTTTTGTGTGATAAACAGAATGAAAAAAAGCAATATGACAAAGACCCATCTTTTAACAAAAAAATAAAAGAATTGCAAAGGCGTTTCTGCCTATAAACCCTAATACCATATCGACAATTTTAATGTCAAGAAAGACTGTAGAGATATGTATAAGAAATTGATAAATTTTAAAATAACTAATATTACATCTTTACCAAAATGGAGATAGACAGAGGATGAATTCTCAGAGACCGAATGGAAAAGTATATTTGAATTTTCTTTTTAAACAGCACCAGAATATATGTTACAGTAGCTTCAATTTTAAACACTGCATAGATTGCTTCCCTGTAAGTATCATCTACACAGAATTAAGATAGTACAAACCACCCGTGGAATTATTTATTTCAATTTTTTTATTTTCTCAAATACTCAAAATAATGGCATTATTCTTTTTACAAGTTAATTTCAATCCATTATCTTACAGTCAGTTCAAGCATATTTTTTACAACATACACCATAGCATAGCATAGCATTGAAATATCATAGCATAGCATTTGAATCTCATACCATAACATTGGAATCTCATACCATAGCATAAAATATCATAGAATCTCATTCGTCATAGCATACCATAGCATAGCATACAACATGATTTTAACTCGGTTTTAAATGTTTTTATTTGAAAGAATAATTGTTCACATTGCAGATTAGTAGTAAACTTTGGCTTCTTATCAGTTTACTTCGAAATATGTGGAACTTTTCTGTGTACGGAGGCGTTTTTGTTCAAATTTCATAGCATAGCATAGCATAGCATACGTCATCATTAGGCCCTTCATTTCAATTTCTCATAGCTTCGCAAACAAATCTCATAGCACTTCATTGAAATCTCATAGCATATCATTAAAATCGCATACCATGGCATAGCATGGAATTGTAAAAGAAATGCATGAAATGGCTGTAAGAAAGATTTGATAATTTCGAAACGTACATTGAATGGTGTTGATTTGATCTTTGTTCAGTTTAGCCTTCTATAGTTTAAGAATGTGTAACATGTGTTACTTTAATAGTAATTACCTGGAATATGAACATAACCATCCCAAATGTTCAAAATTTGTGCAGTATAATTTCAATGTGATATCAAAGGGTAAGGGTAAAACTGATGACGTCATCTAGGACTTTTGTCAATATTCACCTCTGTCAAAAAAAAGTTTGTTATAAACCTTCATTAAACTAAAATCTACGGTGAAATTTCTAATACATTGATAAATTTTAATGACGGGGTCTCAAAAATCATACGGTTAATTTTAGTTACTTTTGAATTTCACAATTTATTTTTAAAGACCTTTAAGTGTTGCAAATTTTCGTCTTAAAAGATAATTCACAAGCGCCATGCTTACATAATATTACACCAAAATCAACTTTAAGTTACCAGTTGGATCAAATTTCAATTTCTTTCAGTAAAAAAGTATCCTGTATAAATAGCAGCGCAGACCTTTGTAATATCCTAAAAAAGTTACTTATTGCCATAGCAAATTCTAGCAACTTTTTTATTTTATACTCAATTAAAAAGAGTGTAAAATGGTAGGTTTAAGGCGATGTGGGCAAAACTTGTGAAGTCAGGTTTCTTTCAAATTTTAAATATTTACTTGTTTTCTTTACAAAGAACAAAATATTAAATTTTCAGAAAAATTGAAATATAAGAAAATTTTAGCTTCTCCATTGTTTACTATCTTAAAATCATAAACTCTCCTGTCTACACATTTTGCCATAATGATTTTGAGACTATCAGACATTTTTATCTATTCTCTTATTAAAGAGTTCTGGTATGATATTGAAGAATGGCTGAATAAATAACTAGAAAACCATGTTGGTTTTGATAAACAATCAATTCTAAAAATCATCTCTTGAAAAAATTGCAATTGAAAAATTTTAAGTGTTGAAAAACTGCAGGTATAGGGAAGTGAAAATTCACTGGCAAGATGTTCTTAACAATTTACAAGTGTAATTGTTGTATGATGGACATCTATTTTAAATCTAAATACAACGTGCTCCGCATTACTTTCTTTGTTCTCTCTCTCTCTCTCTCTCTCTCTCTCTCTCTCTCTCTCTCTCTCTCTCTCTCTCTCTCTCTCGTTTTTAATATGAACCATACATTTATTAAATGTAAAAGACTGATAAAAACACTCAATAGCCGCTTAACTATACCCGCACTTTCTAAAGAAAGTTCGGGTATATTGTTGTTATCCTGTTCCGTCCGTCCGTCCGTCCGTCCGTCCGTCTGTCACGTTTTACTTTCTCAAACTGCTCTTACATTGTATAAACTAGCAATCTGAACTCTTGGAGTTTGATTGGGGGTGTCATGTTGTTTTGTAAAAAGGTTTTAAAAACTCTCTGGTAGTCCTAGGGGTCAAATAATTGGTAAAAATGACGTTTTTTCACGAAAAACCTTCTTCCTCGAACTCCTCCTACATTTTCAACAATAGACAAATCATCTCTTGGAAGATGATTTGGGGTGTCCTATAGATGCGCAATAAGGTTTCGGAAATTTCAATTTTGTCCTGGGAGTCATTTGGTAGCTGAAAAATGACGTTTTTTGACAAAAAATCTGGTTTCAAAAACGTCAACTTTTTTTTGTAGTAGCCAAATGATCTTCTAGAATATGATTAGGGGTGTCATTTTGAAGTGTGATCAAGTTTCAGAATTTTTTTTTTCATCACAGGGATCGGTGGGCAACAACAAATGACGTTTTTTGGCAAAAAAAAAAGTATGGTTCCCAGAACTCCTCTTTCAACTTTTGGATAGCTACGTCATCTCTTGGGATATGATTGGGGCTGTCCTATAGATGTGCAATAAGGTTTTAAAAATTTAAATTTCATCCAGGGAGTCAAATAATAGCAAAAAATTGACGTTTATCACTCAAAAAAAACCCTAGATCCCAGAACTCCTCTTATGATTTAATGAATAGACACATCATATCTTGGGATATGATAGGGACTGTCCTTATAGATGTGCAGTAAGGTTTTATAAAATTTAAATTTCATCCAGGGAGTCATATAGTAGCAGAAAATTGACGTTTATCACTCCTAAAAAAGACCTAGATCCCAGAACTCCTCTTATGATTTAATGAATAGACACATCATATCTTGGGATATGATTGGAGCTGTCCTATAGATGTGCAATAAGGTTTTAAATTTAAATTTCATCAGGGAGACAAATAGTAGCAGAAAATTGACATTTATCACTCCCCAAAAAAACCTAGATCCCAGAACTCCTCTTATGATTTAATGAATAGACACATCATATCTTGGGATATGATTGGAGCTGCCCTATAGATGTGCAATAAGGTTTTAAAAATTTAAATTTCATCCAGGGAGTCAAATATTAGCAGAAAATTGACGTTTATCACTCAAAAAAAAAAACCCTAGATCCCAGAACCCCTCTGATGATTTAATGACTAGACATATCATATCTTGGGATATGATAGGGACTGTCCTATAGATGTGCAATAAGGTTTTGAAAAATTTAATTTAATCCTGGTAGTGAAATAGTAGCAGAAAATTTATATTTATCCCATG
>WFKH01011581.1:30464879-30490458 GCA_016163765.1 Magallana hongkongensis | reverse complement strand
TACAAAACCAGCAAAAAGATGGCACCTCAAAAATAAAATAGGCCTCAAAAATAAAATAGGCCATTTTGTATATATATGCAACTTTAAAATATTGGATTGGTGAAACGGGGATGGAGGTGGGTGTATCAAAACATTTCTCGTGCTAACACTCTCATAGATGAAGACAGAATGACCCTACTCTCACTGGTCGGATACTGACCGCATCAAAACACGTGACCATATCGTTTAATTCGATTGGCTATTGAATTTAATTGGAGAGAATTACACCATGGAATTCTTTACAATTACATAATAGGTCACTGGGAGGATTTAGACTAGAGATTTGGGCTAAAAATAGACATGGACAGTGACCACTGAAGGGAAATTACATAATATGGCCAACGACCTCTACAAGGCCTGGGAAAGAAATGCAACATATCTAATCAAACATAAACATAACAAATACAATTAATAAGAATATAAAATTATAGCATTAAACACATAAATACAATTATTAACATAATTGTTGTTTTATATAAATTTCATAAAATAATTTTTATTATTTCGATTTAGAATACCCAACATCTCTGCGCAGAGAAAAAAAAGTATATGTTTATTGGATCTACATGTCTACAGCCTCTTTGGAGGCTAAAATACTGGAAAAGCATACCATTTTTAATAACACAAGAGGGTATATCTTATACAACACATCCATATTAAAAACAATCCACTTCTTAATTGAAATTAATGTTTGGAATATAAAGTCCCATGAAGCTTTATCGAATGCTTTTTCAAAATCTATTAGCATTAAGGGACCAGTAATATTTCTAAATTCAGTGTAACTCCTTATGTCATAAAATTATGATATTTTCTCCAATTATTTTCCTTTCGAAAGGCCTGTTTGATCATTATTAATTATTGTAGGCAGTTTTGTTTTTCAAAAAGTTTTATTTAAATTTTGCCTATTTTTAACACATTTTGATATGCAAGTTATTATCCCTACTTTATGTGCATTTGAAAATGTCCCTTTATTGTAAGAATCATTTATTGATCTTGTTATACATATTAAGGTTAGTCTGTCCAAATAAATTTGAAAAATTTTACAGTGAATCCATCTGCTCCTGAACTTTTTTCATTTTTCATTTGCTTTAAAGTTTTTAAAATTTCTACTGTGGTGACTGAACCTTCTAAGCTATTTGATTCTTTATCTGGTTTTTTTTTTTTACTTTATAATGTTTTATCTTTTCAACTAAGTTACATCTTTCTAAATTTTCTTTTTTCTGGTATAAACGTTAAAGCTTTTGATCTTGTATACTCAGTAGCTTCCTTTAAGTTTATGTGCTCTTATGTTTTCAAATTCTACACAGGATAAATGGCACAGTTATGCCATTTAGTCACCTGTCAGTTGCCCCTCAGTTAACATTCAGTTGACTGAATGGCACATCTTCATCCTGAGCTACTTGTTCATCAGCCAGCATTTCTTTGTTTGACTCGTCTATATTTTATTTTTATTTTTCTTATCTCATTTTCAATTTGTTTTTTCTTCTTCTTTAATTTTTTTTTTGTATGTGCTAAACAAGATAGATTTCCCACCTTGTTTCCATTAAGAGTATATCGAAAAATAGGCGGTCGGATATTTAAAAAACTTTTTCGGAGTCTTTGATATTTTGAAATTATTCATATGTTATTAACAAGAGCGGCTTATTGTTGGGTTTTTTTGGTATTTTTTTTTGTTTGTTTTAGCTTACATGAGCTGAAAGCCCAAGTGAGCTTTTCCGATCACATTTTGTCTGTCGTCCGTCTCTACGTCCGTCTGTCCGTCTGTCCGATGTAGGTTTATATCTCATATATAAACAATTGTTTATCTATAGAAAATTAAACGATATGGTCACGTGTTTTGATGCGGTCAGTATCTGACCAGTGAGAGTAGGGTCATTCTGTCTTCATCTATGAGAGTGTTAGCACGAGAAATGTTTTGATACACCCACCTCCATTGACTTCCGTTTCTTGTATTTTTAGATCGCTCGTGAAAAAAAATGTTGAACTAGAAGTGGAAGATTTTCATTATGGTTTTCTTTTAGCCCTTTTATGATTGCATTGCTTTCCATACTTTTACTCTATATGTCGATTTTTTGGTTGTTCAAATTTAATGACTGGATGTTTTAGAACAACGATTTCACGTGACTTTTTTCATGTATTGAAAATGGCCAATAGAAATGTCGACTTGCGACTGCATTAATTAAAATCGTTATTCAACTCCGTGTTTACCATGTATGTCCTGCTTAATCCCGGCATGTTCTTTTCTTTGAGACTCGAAATTTATCACAATTTTAATTCGCAAGTGTGTTTTGTATGCTTTATCTGCCTTGCATAACATCACTAAGTTCTTATTTTTCATCATATTCAAAGGACTTACGTGTACATTCTGATTCATCTTCACTGTCCTGCATACTTTCCTGACTTCTTTTGTTCCTGTCCTTGTTCGGTCAACGGTTGACATACTTTGGAAGTTTGTCGGGTGATTACCTTCTCACTTTTCGCTCATTTCTAATGTTTTAGTTTTTCCGTGTTAAACCTAAAAAGGGTTTTTAATGGCATCTCCATTGAAAGCAGCATTTCCTGCAAAGCCTATGAGACTATGAATTTATGCATCTGTCCTTGAAACAGAAGATTGGTGATTTTATATTGTGCGCCCGTGGCAGTAAAGATTTTCATTTTTACTCTTCTCAAGGGATATCTGACGGTCTCATAATTCGAGCGCTGATTTATGGGATTCTGTAGGGCAAGGGTGCGTTTAATTTTTCTCACCTGCGTCACAATATCTGAATGGAGACTTTACAACTACTACCGGCGGCCGTCATCATGTGGAATTGGGGTTTAGCTCTATTGAATTGGAGGTGTATATCTCCTCTATTAGGCAGAAATTTTTCTTGTTGAAACAAATCTATGTAAACGATCTATCAAAACACGGTCTGTTTAGTGTTGTTTATAGCCTTATGGCGTTCTCTTTCCGTCATTTTTAAATTCATCAGGATAGGTCAATACTAATCGTGTCCCATCGATATTCACGCGATCATCGGCGACAGTAAAGGCAGTTTGTGCTTGGGCGGTGGCGGCATATCTGAGATATCAACTGGCTTTATACTTGACACTTCGTTATATACCAGCTCAGTCAAAAATATATAAGGGTCTAGTTTTTTCGTGTATTTAGGTGGTCTTTCACCACTGCCATTTGAACAAGTCTCTTGATCAGAGGTCAACTCCGAGTTAGGAGTTTAGGTGTGGCAGAAGGGCGGGTCTGTTTTCTTCCGAGAAAGCATGCCTGAGGTTGTACTTTTATGGCTTGTCCCCCATGCGGTTTTAACGTATCCTTGAATGCTCTTTTATTTTCTAGCACATCTAATCCGGTTTTAGCTGTGAAATTAATTCTTGTTTAGCCGTTGATTTCACTAAATCTTTTTCTTTTCCTTCCTACGATGATATGCGTAATTGCAAACACAAGGTACGATATCGTTAAGTTTTCTGACGGGTGAAATATATCTACATGCGAGCTTTAAGTAAACGTTCTATAATACTTGCTTTTGTTTCTGCTCTGCGAGTGGTAAAGTAATAAATTGATTTAAAGGCATATAGAAATTCCTTGTTTATAAATTCTCTCTTTGGTAATAGTGAATACGGACGGGTTGTCTTCCATCTTGTTTAATGATCTGTAGCAATCCGCAAATCACTTCTTTTTTGCTGTTTTCTGCCTTAAAGGTACCACCCATAGATATTTCAAAATTGCAACGAATAACCTCCCTAAAAGGAATTACTACTTTTAATAAATTGTCTAGCTGCTTATACTTCAGAACGTGAGGATACAGAGAATTGACATCCACATAGCGAATATCTCCCAAAGGAATGACATTGGTGCAACCTCCATACAAATTCTCCCTGGGATTGAAGGGATCTTGAAAGTATAAGTCTTGCACAAAGTTTTGTAACCCCTCTTGGTTTTTCACTTGGCTGTCAAATTCGTGTTCTTAGATAGTAGTGACTTCATGTCATTCCCCCTATGTCTTGTTCTTGCTTTGAGAGTCAGCTCGTAGACTGTGGCATAAGTCTTGTCTGGATGATGAGGATGAGTATGTGTTGCTCGATCTGGATAACAATTGGGACAGCCATGCCAATAACATTCGTGGAAATCGTAGACAGTCTGCGTGTTCTCATCGTACCTCGAACTCCACCTACGTTTTTAGCAAGTCGACCTTCACGACATATTCAGGCCAACCAATGACAGACTTTGATAGAATACTGGCGGGCAGGATGGTAACCTAGATTCAGAATGATGACATTAATGCGACCTGACATGAATCTCCGACGGCAACCGAGATTAGCCGTGGTTGCAAAAGTAAGGTTCTTCTTGAAAGGGATTAACATGAATCAGATATTTAATGGTGGATCTACACTGAGCTCCACATCCGAGATACAATAAGTTAAAAATTTTTTTTGAAAGTTAAAGACTTTTCCTCGTGTCTGTTCGTATCCGGCGGAAAAACCTTTCCGTCCAGTAGTACTCATGTCGTCTGGATTGCTCTACGTACCATGCGTAAAAAGCTTTGCGTCCCGTAGTAATCATGTCGTTTGGATTGTAGTAAGTGGGGGCTGGGAATACTTCTCTGCTTGTTTGGCCAATCTCCTTAATAAAGGACATAGCCATGACAAGAAATAACGCAGCAATGTTAAGGTGTCCCGGAGCTAAAATACGGCTGAAAAACGATATAGTTTGAATCAACGAAAAAATACTTTGACCGGGAGTATTTCTTAAAATCTTAATAACATATATTGACAACAATGTTAAACATTATTTTTGATGCATTTTTTTGACGTCATTTTTACTTCATTGTCACGTGACGTGCGTATCCTAACATTGCAAATTATCTAATTAAATCGCATCGGCGCAGGTGATTAATGACATTAAATCATAAATATTTTTAAGAAAAATCCTTTGTTATGTCAGATACTTTGAAATTCTTGCTTGGGCTTGAGATAGATATTTCGTTTGTTAAAGATATTGTAAGAACACTTCGCCAAATCATCAAAATAAAGCACTTTTTTACTAATTGAAAGCGATTTACTTAAAATTGGGGTAAATCCGTTGGTTTCCCAAGCATGATTCACATTAGTACTTATATTCTTTACCAATTTAACGTAAATTATTCTTGAATTGTATTGATCTTTCACCTGCGCCAAACTGTTTTTTACATGCATTAAAATTTCTTCATTCAGTTGTGTACATGTAGCAGGGAGAGTCTCCAAACAACTAATTAATAAATAGTCTTTTACTTCAAGCGATGCTTTAAATCTGTCGATTATTTGATACTGATTATTAATATGAATAAATTCTATAGTCTAGCATTAAGGGCAGCATTTATGTAAAGGAAACAAGAAGTTGTATGACTGTTTCATTAAAATTCACTTTTAACGTTACGACACATTCCCTGAGAACTATCGAATATAATGCAGATCGTGACGTCAAAGTTGATTATGACGTCATATTGTATGAAGAACAAACAAGTGACTCTCTACACATCGCTGTGGGAAGCCTAAAGGTATCCGATCCATAATAGCACCAGATTCAAAGAATCTGGATGCATAACAGATGTGTATGGGCTTAATACTCTGTATACTTGGACATAATTTTCATGTTTAAGTATCAATATGTAAGACAGGAATGTGTCCTAATAAATTACCTTTTCCTTTTCTTGAAGAGTTGCCCCCCTTTGCTTTTAATAAAAAATATAATTCTAAATAGTTCTTTCCGGTATAGAATTTATTTCTAATGGTTTTTGTATTCCTCATGATTAAATACATCTTTCCACCGAAGCATTTATTGATATTCTTTGTATTTACTTTTTTATTCTAAAAATTGTGCTTGTCCTCATAGACCTTAATGCAATCTTCATTAATTAATTACTGCTTAGTTAACAATATTTTTGAAAATATCTCTCGGTAAATCTTTTTCTACTCTAAAATGGTTTGAATAAATATCAGAGTATTTAATTCATGATGGATATTCAAGGCTAGAAAAATTAGGTCCTAAAATGGGTCGGATACCTTAACATACCCGCGAAGATAACTTTACTTGACACCAACCTCTGACTAAGAAATTGAGTTTTACGCAGCTATATTAAGGCTGTCCGCAGCCAGCTAAAATAATATCGGAAAACGGTATTGTTTTAATTATCGAAAAAATACTTTATTCCGGGGAAATTTTTTTAAAATTATTTTTACATAAATTAACAGCGATATCCAACACTAAATTTGATGCATTTTTGTGACGTCATATGTACTTCTTAATCATGTGACGTGCGTGTACTAACACGACAATGATCCATAAAAATCGCATCGCCGCATGTGATTAATGACATTAGATAAAAAAAAATCATGAAAAATCCTTCGATAAGTCAAGTATTTTGCAGTTCTTGCTGTGGGTTCAAATAAATATTCCGTTAATTTAAAATGTTGTAAAAATATTTCGCCCCATCCTCAAAAATAGGCACATATTTACTTTTTAAGCTCAATTTACACAAATATGGGTCAACTGGTAGATGTCTCCCAGCATGATTCACATTGGTACTTATATTCTCTCCCAATCTCACGGAAAATTTACTAAATTGTATTGGTCTCTCACCTTCGCCAAGCTGTTGTTTACATGTATTCATTAGTTTACATGTCGCATAGAAAGTCTCATAACCATGAGTTTATAAATAGTCATTTACCTATTACGAAGATTTAAAACTGCTGAATAATTGATATTCATTGTTGATAATATTGAATTGTGTATCACTAATATTAACAACAGCATCTATGTAAAGGCCCTTTTACAACTGGCGCACGAGGTGAAGCGACAAAATATTCATGCGACCAAAAAAATCAGATTTGGATCGTAAAACTGTTGCCGAAATAATCGCATATGAAAAATAAATCTTAAAATGCGATATATCGTGCGTCTATATGCGACTGTTAAAACTGATGAAGTTACTTCGTTTAAAAAATAAATATGATGATTTTTTTTTTATTTCATAGTGACAGTAAGAACTATTTTGCAGAGGTAAAATTAAAATCTGATCATACTATCGAGCTTGACAATTGTTTTCAAAAAGCCGTTTATGCACGCTTCTAGTCGTGAGCGTGCAGAACTGCTTTTCATTTCAAAACTCCATCTCCTATTATATTTGAAACTTGCCATCAATGTCTTTCCCTCGTTAATGTCCTTCCTTTAAGCTAGTTAAACTGGAGAAACGAAACAACATTACCACGTGCTCGCCATGCTTGTTTTGTGACATTTTGTTTTCACCGATGACAGAGGTGGAAGCGAAGCTTGCGTAGCACGACCCATTTAAGCGAATGATTGTCATGCCTGCAAGTCAACTCGAATTTTCTCGTTAAGATCGTCGAGCTATACACACACTTTAATTAAGATTTTCCGTTTCATCGGAAGACCTTACTATTTTTCTGAAAATTCAGCGTTCTTAATAATATTTTTATCTTCTAGACGACAATTTAAATCTTCATTAAAATTATATTATTAAATCTTTATTATCTAGCTCTTTTAACACCGATTCTTTTTAAATTTTTAGGTATGATAACATGTCGTTGATTCATTTTTTACTAAAATTTAACGAACACTTTTGTCGGATGAAGATATCTTTAACAATAACAGACAGAAGCATAAAAAATAGCTGGTTTGGAAGTAGGTACATTGAAAAGTTGCAATATACCATCAATTTGTTATGAAATTGATATTAAAAGGAAAAATATAGGTGTTGAAAGATTGGTTTTTTAAAAAAAATGTATTTCCTTATTTATTTTTCCCCCTGAAATTAATTTGTTATAAGATAAAATATGTGGTCATTAACTGTAAGATAAACATTTCTGTTTCTATAACATAAGGCATTATTGCTCAGTAAGGAGTTATGATTTAAATATTTAAGATTTTCCACAATAATATGACTTCTGACATTCAAGTTTTAATCAAGAGTCGAATTGCTAAGTTTACCGTTCTAGACATTAAAAAGAGGAATTATGAAAGCATGATATTGTTTATTTTGAATGTAACAAAGTCCCTTTAATCCTTTTATAAGTTATCAGGTATTTATCATTAAAAAAAATCATTATATTTGTACATGCAACAAATAACTGTTTACATTCACAGGTTAAGACTGACGATGTCTTGTAGAAAAAGCAAGCCAAATGAACACTGCTCTCGGGTACTTCCTTTTGAAGAGCAGCAATGGACATCTTATATGGGAAATAAAGGCGACAGTCACTGGAAACCAAGATTTATGAAATAAAGGAGGCTGTTAGTTCCTGAAATAATCGTCTTTTTAAATTTTAGGATCAATGTGGAGGTCATTATATATTTGCGGAGTTGTTTTGTTCAAAAACAGTATCTTGTTGCACATATTTTCAATAGTTAGCGAGATTTTTTTTTACGTCATATTATTTAACAACTATTTGGTGTTTGACATAAAATATATATTTCATTTTTTTTTAAATTTTACAAATGTTCTTTTGCTATGTGTATCATGAATAAATATGATGGGGAATTCATCTGGGTGAAAGTGATGTCATTGGTACGACTGTTTTCAAGTCGCGATGACAGGTAAAAAACTGAAAAAAGCGGATGTTCTTTTCATGATTCTAACCGTCATATCATATCATGTTCGTATTCATTTTCAAAACGCAGTTTGTGGGTTTTAAAAATACATTTGATAAATTGGTCTGCAACTAATGCCCTTAATTACTCGAAGTGTTGTTCTAAGAATTTTTTTCTATGTAGGTTGAAAAAAAAATGACATGTTATTTCTTGATTCAAATAACTGGTATTCGGTGAAATTTTATCCCGTGGGCTAATCCTGGGTAAACAAATTATTCTATCTGAATATAGGTAGTATATTTTGGCAGCCTGATGATATTGCTGCTTTAAACATATAAATGTTAGTTTTGGTGTGTTTGTTTTTGATGAGATCATAAGTTTAAAAGCTGCAAAATGCAAAAAATAAAACGGATATGATTGCTGATTCAAATATGTGTGTTTGTTTCAAATATGTTTATGTACAAAAATACAGAACCCTATTTTTTCGATGTCACATTTTCAGAGACAAAAATCATTGTATAATAAACTGAAGCAAAGCTTTTTGCAAAGCAACGGGTAAGTCTTCCTTATCAGCTTTGTGTGGAAAAGGGATAGTCATTATGGTCATGATATTAAACACACATTCTGTTTCAGCCCCTATAGCTAATTCAGAAATCAGCTATCTCAATCCAGTGATAAGTTCATTCACGGACAAACACGTTTCCTGATTTCAGTACATTAAATAGAGCGTTAATTATTGAAAATGCATGCAAACCCCGACGAGTTTATCAGCTACGGTTTAACAGCGGAAAAAATTCCCCGCAAAGAGACAAACCAATCAAAAGCATAAGAGACCCTAGTTTTGATCTACTTCTCTCTAGTCATTGAGATGTTGAATATCTCAAAAAGTCCCACTTTATAAGAGCATGAAAAATTTTAAAGGACTTTGCTTGGAATTTTACCTCTCACTTAAAACAACTTTTTCACCGTTACAGCAAACCTCTTACCTTTTCTGGTAAGCGCAGAGTAACAATACACCCTTCTTAAAACAATTCCTGACTTTCCGATATGGGTATTAGTAAGGTATTAGTAAGGCACCTGGCGGCTAAACAACGGCTTGATTAGATGAGACCTATTATTAAGGGTACGGGTGTTTCCAATAAATTCCGGCGCTATTAAAGGAACTAGTTTCACCTCTTTCTGTCGTAAATGCGAGGAGTAGTTGAATAAACTCTTAAAAGAACAATCAAATACTGTTAGATAGGGGTATAAATAAGGCGCCTGGCGCTTAAACTAGAGCTTTCACTGATTAAGTTTAGGCCAATATCCTGTCGCAACGGGTGATACATGTAATAACAATTATCTAGCGCCAATAAAGACACTGATAATACCAATTTTGTCTCAAATGCGCTGAGGAGACAGAATTTATTCCTTATCAGGACATCAATGATGTCAGATGGGGGAAATAATAAGGCCCCGGCGAATAAACTAGGACTTGCGCTGATTAGGTGAGACATATTTCCCATGGAAACAGGTGTCCCCCCACGATTTTACTTTGGGACAATAGCCGTGTTCCATACATCTGGGTTGATCCCAGTCAGAGCTCAGTCAGCTGATCGACATTTGAATACGACAACACAGAAACAAAATCATGTACAGCATCATTTTCAATATAATCAGGGTTATTTTTTGTTCTACTATTAAAATCCCCAAATAGAAACACAACCAAAATCCATATACTTGAAAATCCATTAATGCCGACTTTCTGACGACCTCGCGCTGTGGCGACAAATAGACACTGGCCATGGTCCCACTAATTTTTGTCGCAAGTGCGCAACGTTAACCGAGTACCCCCTTATCAGAAAATTTAATACTGTAAGATAAGGGTATTGATAACGTCTGGCACCTAACTAGCCCTTGTGCTGATTAGGTGAGACTAATATCTTGTGGTGAAGGTAGTACCCTAATAACTTCAGGCGCCACAAAAGGAAGTAGTAAAACTGGATTATGTCGCATATGCACAGAATAGACTAAATAAACCCTTATCAAAACAAATCAATACTGTAGGTTATGGGGGAATAAAAAGGCAACCAGCGCCGAAGCTGTGACTGATGCAAATAGAGTGAAAACAATTTTTTTGCGGGACGAGTGTATCTCAAGAATTTCCGGCGACAATAAAAAAACAGTGTAACACCGATTTCTATCTCAAGTGCTCGGAGTAGACAGAATTAACCTAAATCAGAAAAATTCAATCCAGTAAAATTTCCGTATTAATAAGGCACTTAACGTTTAAACTAGGGCTTAGGATGATTTGATGAAACTAGTTCCCTTTAGTAAAGGGTGTCCTTCATGTATTTACGGTGCCAAAAAGCACTAGTTACACTGATTTCTCCGCAAGTCCGCGGAGTAGATCGATTAAACCCTAATCAGAACAATTCAATATCGTGAGATAAGCCACCAGCTGGTGCCTTAACTAGGACTTGTGCTGATTAAATAAGAATAATTTCCATTTGAAACCGGTATTTCCTATAAACCTACGATGTCAAAAAGTCACTTATAATACTGATTTCTGTCGCAAGTTGACTGATCACATCTGATTACATCTAGTAAACTTTAACATAATAATTCAGTACTTAAGGCAGCGGAATTAATAAGACGCTTAATATGAACTAGGGTTTGCACTGATTAGTTTAGACCTATTTCATGTGGGGACGGTTTCTCCCACTAATTTCCAAAACAACATTGGTAAAACTAATTATTATCGTAAATGCGCGAAGTAGATCGAATAAATCATAGGACAATTTAATAATGTTAGATAGTGGCATTGATAAATAAGTAGTTACAAACAAAGATTTCTGTCAAATATGCACCTAATGGATCGAATAAACCCTTCGCAGAACAATTTAATACCGAAAGATAACAATAATAACTAGAGCAAAGCTCGTTGCAAAGCAACGAGTGGGTCTTCCGTTAATGTCGAAAGTAATGCTAGAAGTTCCTGTAAGAAGCAGAGATCTTTAAAACAATAAAAAGAGTAACTAAATCAAAAAGATAAAAAATCAAATAATTTTTGGTACGACTTGGCAAATCCGAATGATTTTAAGTACGACTTAACAAAAACCTAAACGATTTCATGAACGACTTAACATAAAAAACGAATGTGTTCAGGTACGACTTAGCAATTAATTTTTAGGTACGAGTTAATTTCACTTAGAAATTAACACTACTTTCTTAACCAAGAACGCGGAATCAACATTTCCGGAAAAATCAATTTTTAAACCCCAATATCTCTGTAATGCATCGTCCGATTTCAAAACGGATTTCAGTGTTAGATTCAGCTTGAGAAAGTCTACAAAACAGGTATACGTTTTTGATTTGATCAAAAAATTTAATTTTTCAAAAAATATGATTCACTTCCGGTTTCGACCGGAAGTGACGGATTTTCATATCCAGCCTTATTACAGAGGTAAATCGGTAAATGTATTACCCCGCAAAATTTAAAGCCTTTATCTCAAAGCGTTTTCTTAAAACGCCGCGGACAAAATGACTTTTTTAAAATTTGAAAAATGACGTAACGTAAAAACTAAAATGACGTTTTCATGGAAACTTTGAAAGCTTTGAGGTATAATTGTTGCACATAATCTCTGAAAGTTTCATTAAAATCAGTGGAAAACTTTTTGAGTTATGAAGCCGAAAAGGAGTCAGAAAAAAAAAAGAAAAAGTATAATAATAATAAAAAGAAACCGAAGAATAACAAGAGGGTCTTCCGTTGGAAACGGAAGACCCTAATAATGGACCTAACGCCTAAACTTCGCCTTGTGCTAATTATGTGAGTACAATTTACTGTGGAGACGGATGTACCCCCCTACCCCACGAATTTCTGCGCCGAAAAAGGCATTCGTTCCACCGAATGATGTCGCTAGTACGCGGAGTAAACAGCAAAACCATTAACAGAACATTTCAATGTTGTACAGTACCCGCAACGTTATTTTTACAATCCTATCCTATCGTATCGTATATCAATCCTATCGTATCGTGCGTGCGTACTGTTCTATCGTGCGTTATTACTGTCCTATCGTGCGTGAATCCTATCAGGTTTAACGTTCAATTTTAACAGTTTTTTCCGTTTATCCTATCGTGTTAATCGTTTTGAGCCTTTTCATAAGCAGATAAATTTATTTCAAAGTTACAAGCCGTTCAGTTCGCCGTTTACGAAAATTATCGAACAGAAAATGTAAATTAAATCATATTAAGCATTATATAATGATACTATAATTTCTTAATTCTTTAGATCAAAATTAATCTATATTACATGTAAATCATGTCTGTAAGCAGGGGCAATGAAAAATTAATGTAAACTATCGTAGTTCTTAGGAACAAGGTAACATATCTACCTGAATACCAAATATATTAAATCATACGCGAAGTGTGTACCTGCGTAAACATTACCTTGTAATATAATTCGTTTTTAATGCATCATTTTTTTACAGAAACAAAAGAATCTATGATATATTTAATATTTACTTAAAACAAGATTTGTATTTTAATTGAACCCACTATTTTCCATGTGATATTTAATCTTCTCGGCAATCGGCTAGGATGTGCGGTAATGAAAACAATGTTAACAAATCGTTCGCGGAATGTGTATCTGCGTAAATATTAATTAAACTTGTATGTGATATATATCGTTTTTAATATTTAATTTTCTGAGGAAGAAATGTCTTCATGATAGATTTTATGTTTATTGAGAACAAGAGTTGTATTTTAATTGAACCCGCTATTTTCTGTGTGATTTGATCTCGGGCTAAAATTTTCACGGCGATCGGCTGGGGTGTTTGGTAATGAAAACAATGTTAACAATACAGGCCTCAGGATCATGAAACAATTTCAGACTTAAGTCAAAATTCAGTCAGTCATAACATATAATGGTTTATCATAAAATGACAATTGAAATTTTTAATTAACAACTTTATATCAAGACATTTTTAATGGCATTTCAATATTTTCAATGTTTTCAAACAAGAGACATTAAGACAGTGTACAATTTTTGACTTAAGTCTAAGATTGCTTCATGATCCTGGGGCCAGATAATATATTGAGTATTTAAGCTTATAATTTTTGTTTAAACATTTAAACTGGTCGTTTTCATACATTCTTTAAGTAATGCAGCGATGATTAACAACTCGACAATTACTAATAAAAAGAAATACTACGTAAATCTTGATTTGTACATGTTCTTTCTCAAATTCTGCCGTTATCAGGTTAATCGTGAAAATCGTTTATCGCAATTATACGTTTATCATGAAAATCGTTTATCCTTTCCTATCGTGTATCAATCCTACCGCATCGTGCGTATATACTGTTCTATCGTGCGTTAATCCTATCCTATCGTGCCTGAATCCTATCCTATCGTTTATCTTGTAAAAAATAACGTTGCAGGTACTGTAAGAATGGGTATTATTAAGGCGCTTAGCGCTCAAAATAGGGCTTCCGTTAATTAGGTGAGACAAATTTCCTGTGTATAGGGTGTCCTACACGTAATTCCAGCCCCTAAAAGGTACTTGCACATGCATGTAACATCGACCTTTCTGTCGCAATTGCGCAGATTACACCGAATAAACCTTAATTAGAACAAACTGATGTTGAAAGATAAAGGTATTGATAAGGCAAACGGTGCTCTAACTAGGACTTGTACTCATTAAGCGAGACTATTTCTCTTCGAGACGGATGTGTCCTTAAAGGCATTATTAGAACAGTTTAATATTATAAGATAGGTATAATAATAAAGCGATTAATCTAGGTGAGATTAGTATCTTGTCGTGACATGAATTTAATCTCACCTAATCAGCACGATTTAATGTGAAAGTGTCCTTATCAATTCCTCTATCTTTCAGTAATGAATTGTTATAATGAGGGTTTATTCTGTTTACTTTGCGCAAGATCGACAGAAATTGGTGTTACTAGTACCTTTTCAGCGTCGAAAATTCATGGGGAAAATTCGTCCGCACAGGAAATTGGTTTCACTTACACAGCGCTTGTACTACTTTAGGCTTCAGACACCTTTTTCATATAACCCTATTTTTCGGTATCAAATTGTTGCAATAATGCTTCAATTTTTTTGGTCTACTCCACGTCCTTTTGACAAAAACCGAT
This sequence comes from Magallana hongkongensis, assembly GCA_016163765.1. Classification (NCBI taxonomy): domain Eukaryota; kingdom Metazoa; phylum Mollusca; class Bivalvia; order Ostreida; family Ostreidae; genus Magallana; species Magallana hongkongensis. The sequence continues at coordinate 30,475,706 of WFKH01011581.1, read as the reverse complement.
GTTGATAATGCTTTTCCTAGCGTCGGAAGTTCGTTGGAAACATTAGTTTGCACAACAATTTGGTCTCACGTACATGTATACAGCGCAAGTCCTAGCTGGTTACGGCGCTAGAAGCCTTTATGATACCCATATCATTCAGAATTGAATTGTTCTAATTATGGGGTTTCTTTGGTCTGCTCCGAACATGTTCAACAGAAATTAGACATTAAACTCTAAGGTTAGAAAACAGAATACCCTTCTGTTAATGGGTTTTTTTTTCCAGGTGTGCTGTTATACCCCTTATGTTTCAGAATTAAGAATTGAATGTTTTTAAATAATCCTATAAGGGTTGATTAGTTCATTTGACATACTTCCTACAAGAACCTTTGCTACAAGTGCCTTCTTTAGCCCTGTGAAATCGTGAGAACCATCTTTTTATGTCAGAAGTTAGTCTCAACTAATCAGCACAAGTCATAGTTTAGACTAGAGGTGCGTAATTATAACCCCTATAATTTAATAAACAACTGTTCTTATACGGGTTTATTTGATCCACTTCACTAGCTATCAATTGGTAAAACTGCTGCATTTCTTTGCCCGGAAATATGCAAAACAGACATTTGCATCGACATTTAAACTAATTTAACCGTACATGTCCTACAGTTTATAAATGTGAGATGTTATATAACCTTATATTATAATATTCAATTATTTCTGTAAGTGGTTTTTTTTTTGTCTTCTTTACAAGCTTTCTACAGATTTTGTGAACAATGTTGCCTATTTGAGATCCATAAAAATGTAAGAAGCACCTGTCTCAAGACTCAAATAATGTCTGCAAGTCCTAGTTAATGCTACGTGTGCGTTTTTATAACCCTTACGTTTCAGTTGAATTAATCAGATAAGGGATTATGCGCTCTATTCCACACACCTTAAACATAAATCGGTGCAACTGGTGCCTGATTCAGCTTTAGAAGACCGTGAGGAACAATCGTTTGTACTAAAATCTGTCTCAACCTTATCAGTAAAGCTTCAAGTTTCGGCGTGAGGTGCTCTGTTATGCTCCTTATGTTTTAGAATTGAATTTATCCTATAAAGGTAAAATTGGTCTTCTTCGCATAAGGTCGACAAAATTCGGTGCAACTGGCGCCTGTTTCAGCATTGGAAGATCGTGAGAAACTACAGTTTGTACTAGGATCTGGCTCAATCTAATCAGTACAACTTCAAGTTTTGGTGTGAGGTGAGCTGTTATACCCCTCATGTTTTAGAATTGAATTTATTCTATAAAGGTTAAATCGGTCTTCTTCGCATAAGTTTGACAGAGTTCGGTGCAGCTGGTGCATGTTTTAGTACCAGAAGATCGTCAGCTACAATCCACTGAACTAGAAAATGGTTTCATTCAATCAACACAATTTTATGAGTGGCTTCTGTTACTTTAATCCGTCTGTTTGAGTATTCATATAATCCTATAATTGTTTAATAAGTCAATTGACACACTTTATACAGACACTGTTGCAACAAGTATCTTTTTAGCGATGTACAATCGTGAGAATCAAATGTTTATGTCAGAAATTAGTCTCAACTAATTAGCACAGGTCCAAGTTTAGACTAGAGTGGCGTTATTTCAACCCCTATTATTAACTAAACAAGTGTTATTATACCTGTTATTTCATCCACTTCCCACACTAACAAATAATTGGTGAAACTGCTGCATATCATTGCCCAGTTTTATGAAAAACAGATAATAATAAATAAAAAATTTAAATAACTGAAAACTTTGACTAGGGGAAGGAAACCCCCAACAGAAAACCACCGGTCCTCAGGGCCCAGGGGGTTTTGCGCAGGGTCAGCAACCCTACCATGTAAAAAGACAAGTGCCACAGAAATTCAAACAAGATTTAATCAAGACTTCTCAAATTCTGGAAGAGAAGGTTCTCCAAAAGGAAGACGAAGGACGCTTGTGGTGAAAGCCAGAGACAGAAGGAACCTACAAGGCTGAAAAACCTTCTAGGACCCAGAAACATCAACATAGGAACTTGGAATGCCAGAACCATGTATGAGGCAGGGAGAATGGCACAAATTGCAGCAGAGATGAAAAATTATAATCTGACACTGCTCGGCATAAGTGAGACAAGATGGATTCAATCAGGACATTGCAGACTAGCTACATGGGAACGACTCCTCTATTCTGGACATGAAAAAGAAAACTGCACACACACAAGGAGTGGCACTAATGCTATCCAAATAGCAAGGGACGCAACGATAGGCTGGGAAGCACATGGGCCAAGGATCATTAAAGCATCATTTAAAACAAAACACAAAATAATTAACACAAATATTATACAATGCTATGCACCAACAAATGATGCAGAAGAAGAAACAAAAGATGAGTTCTACAACAGACTCCAAAGTGTTGTAGAAAATTGTAAGGAAAGAGATTTTACTATCATGATAGGAGACCTAAATGCAAAAGCTGGAAATCATAACACCGGATATGACGAGGTCATGGGACAACATGGACTGGGCCAAATGAATGAAAATGGTGAAAGACTTGCAAACTTTTGTGCATTCAACAAACTAGTTATCGGTGGCACCTTATTCCAACACAAAAAAAACCACAAAGCCACATTGGGTATCACCAGATCAAGCAACTGGAGAACCAGATAGATCATATATGTATTAATAAAAAGTTTAAAAGATCTCTGCTGGATACCAGGGTCAAACGAGCAGCAGATGTGGCCTCAGACCATCACTTACTGACTGGCACTATCAAACTGAAGCTCAAGAAAAACAAAACGGAAAGAAGCACACAGAGACTCAGATATAACACCAGGCTTCTTAAAGACCCCCGAATGCTAGAGGAATATAAGTTCATAATGAAAAAAATCAGGCTCTGCAAGAAATTAATGAACAGACAACAGTGGAAAATTGTTGTGAGGGTATAAAGGAGACCTTCACCGCAAGCTGCTATGAAATACTTGGAGTGAAAAAGTACCACCACAAAGAATGGATCACAAACGACACACTCAAGAAAGTAATGAAGAGGAAGGATAAGAAGGCAAAGGTCAACTCAAGCAGAACTAGAGCAGAGAAAACAAAAGCACAAAAAGAATATGCAGAGGCCAATAAGATAACAAAACAAAGTATCAAAGCTGACAAAAGAAAATAGATTGACGAACTAGCAACAGATGCAGAACAAGCAGCAAAAGCAGGAAACATGAAGGACCTGTATGACATAACCAAGAAGCTAGCTGAAAAACGAGCTAAACAAGAAAGACCAGTTAAAGACAAGACAGGAAAACAGTTACAAGGAGAAGAAGAACAAAGAAGGAGATGTAAAGAGCATTTTGAAGAACTGCTAAATTGGTTAAATTAGTTTAATTGTCGATGCAAATGTCTGTTTTGTATATTCTCGGGCAAAGAAATGCAGCATTTGTTATTGTGTGAAGTGGATTGAATAAACCCGTACAAGAACAGTTGTTTACCAAATTCTAGGGGTTAATATAACGCAACTCTAGACTAAACTAGGACTTGTGCTGATTAGTTGTGACTAATTTCTGATATAAACAGATGATTCTTACGATTTTACAGGGTTTAAAAGAGACACTTGTAGCAAAGGTTCTTGTAGAAAGTATGTCAAATGAACTTATCAACCCTTAAAGGTTTATTTGCAAAAATTCAATTCTAAAACATTAGGGGTATAACAGCGAACCTCTCACCGGAACTGGAAGTGTTGTTGAGTAGGTTAAGCCAGATTCTAGCACAAACGTTGTTCCTGACGATCTTCCAAAGCTGAAACAGGCACCAATTGCACCGATTTATGTTTAATGTTTGTGGAGTAGAGCGTATAACCACTTATCTGATTTTTTCAACTGAAACTTAGTGGATAAGTAATTGCACACCTAGAATTCACTTGGACTTGCAAACGTTAATAGAGTCTAATACGTGAGCCGTTCGTATTCCAAGCAAAAACCCCACTTATCGCAACAGTTTTTTACGTCATAAAGGAAAACGCGACGTCATTATTTTTTTTTTATGTTCAATGCAATCCGTGGATAATGTCAAGGGTTTCAAACTTGACGTTTTCTCCGACGTTTGATTAGAGTATTTTATGTAGTTCAGAAAGGTATCTTTAGATATACATGTAATGAAATAATCTGTTACGGTAATAAGATAGGAAGTTACACAATCATAATGAATCCCAGTTAATTTTTTTTAATGTAGGTTATAAAGCGCCTAATGCAACAAAAGTTGATAAATTTATTGCACATGATAATCCTGCAACATAGTACCAACCTACAGATATAGATCCCAATTTTATTACCAAAGCATCATTCTCTTTCTTAATCTTCTTTTTAAAATCGTAATTGAAAATGATCTTATATTTTTTCTTCTCCAAAATGAAGATGCTGAGGAATTTTAGGCATCAATGTTAAAAAAAATAATCTCAAAATCATCTTCAATTTAATGATGACAACTGTGCCTAAACAACAAAAGAAAAACTGAAAGTATCCGACATATAAAGCTCTGCAAACAGTTAACTTTAACCTACGCTAATATTAAACGAAAACGGAAATATTCTTAGCTCTGTCAGATACGCCCAGGAAGTGGCGACTGTAGCTTTTTTATGTATATCTAAAATAATTCCAGATATAGTACACGCATAATAAGCATACGTCTTAGTCTTTTTAAGTATATTTGAAGGAGCATCGGAATGTTTTTCTTCTTTTGTCTTAATTTGGTAATTGTCATGTGATTATATGAGTAACATGTATCTGACGGTTGTCCCATATTAACGTAAAATGTACCTAAAAATTTGGAATCTGTTCTCTGAAATTGTATGAAAAAACTTTATGTTGTTGAGCATTGCCTAGAGTTTGTACTGTATTTTTAAAAGGTTAACTGAATAATTGTTGCAGCTAGTTTTGCTAGTGACGTCGAAAATTTTCACTTTTGTAAACCCTACACGTCGTTTGCAATAACATTCATGTTTAAATTCCGGGAAATGTTTATATTAGGAAACCATGTTCCAAGAAAAACATATTCACTATGCATTGCTATGGTTTTGATAAAAAAAAAAACGTAACGAATAATCTGCAGATTCAAAAAATGTATGACCTGTATTACATATTGACTGACGTCTGTTTTCCCAAAATGTGATGTTTAGAATTTCTTAATTTTTTTTCCATTTTTGTAGGTCAGTATTGCTTTTTTTACTTAAATGGTCACATTTGTCTTAATCTTTTTTAAGTTGTCCGACTACTAATTCACACAAAACAATAATTATTTTTAATAATTAACCTGAAAATCGTAGTTCTTGTTTCGCGATCTTTGCAAAATTTTATAAAACAGGAACAATAAATTATTTTCATATAAGTTTCCCCGTTAAAACCAAAAACATTCACCTCAAATAAAAAGATCAGAAAGTACTTTTCCTCACATTTTTTTTAACCTTATCCTAATTTAACTTTCGTGTTTTAAATTGCGCCGCCTGCCGATTTATTATCAAGAATACTTTTATTTTACCAATTCAATCTAACAATATTTCATATAAACATATTTTACACACCTTTGTGGCCCAAAGAAAGTGGGTGCTTAAGATGTACATGTAGAATCGGCAGGAATCTGGGCGCACAAAGAGAGTGAAAATTTCATCGATTAATTTTGATTTTTTGAATTATAACCGTTATTTGGTTTCTGTTGGACGTAGAATGGACAGAAAATTGTTTGAAATGCAAGTCTAGATATAGCAACACGACGGAATCGATGCAAAATCCTACTTATTTACAACTGTTTTAAAATGATTTTGTTGTCGTCTCTGGATCTTCTCTGCACAAATTTGAAACGTGTACAGATGAAATATTTCAATATTAAAAATGTCTCTTTTTAAAAAAAAAATGGAGAGATGACCCAGAGACGACTAGTTATGTACTTTTTCAAAATATTTTTTGAGGATGAAAAACAAAGTCCAGAGATATGACAAGGTTTTTTCAAACACTACTTTATACCGCTTATTGCAAAGTCTCGCATAGTTCACTGGTTTCGTCCTGGAGTAGTAAATACAAAAATGTAGTGTTTTGGGTTCAAATCCTATTGATGATTTTTTTTTTTTTTTTTTTTAAACTTTTTTTTTAAATGTACGTTAATATAACATTATGTTGAATTAAAAAATACCGGTGTATTTTAATTTGTCGTTATTTATTTCTGTCGTATGAACACCATTTTCTGTTCTTATTACAAGTTTATTATGATATAAATATAACTTAGTTAAAATATATATGCATTAACATTTCCAGTATAACTATTTACCGGTTTACCCCTCCTTGACCTTTTAAGAAAGCTTGTGAGGGTTTTTTTAATAGCCGGATTAGACATGTACTTCAATTCTCAACATAATATGATTTGAGTAATCAATTTTTGTTAAACCTGAACATAGCATTTCGAAGTTATAGACATTTAAATCCCAATAGATTCGTGTCGATGATTCCTGCAAACTTACAATATTGTGCGCCCAATTTCTTTCTTTTTTTGTGTCCTTTATCGACTGAATAACAAAAACATCTCTAGTGAAAAGTTATCTTCATGTGCATTGTGTCACACTCTTGGTTTCTAAGATATATCTTGTGTACAAAATGAACATTTGCGATAATGCAAACTCAGTTTGAACACCCAATAATATTTGAATTGCAAGGCTTTGCATTTCTGGATATTCATCTAATTGAAATGTACATTTTAGATGATTTATTTTAGTTAAACTTAATACAGAATGTTGTTCAAATTCACTTTGAGAGAGAGAGAGGGAGAGAGAGAGAAAGAGAGATTACTGCAATGAATAAATAGAATGAATATCTAACAATGTTTAATTAAGTAAGTATAATTATTGCCTTGTTAGTAGTGTTTAATCAAACCGGATTGTAATCATTTTTGCATTCATACATGTATAGATCTAGAATATAACTTAAATATAGATATAACTAAAATATCAAATGTTAAATTTACATCTTAAACCTTCCTGTGCTTTAACATATAGACTTTATTTTGTACGCATAATCAACATAGTTACGAATATTTTGTACGCATCATCAACACTACCAAACATAGTCCTTGATTTCCCCTCAGAAAAAGGTTTCAGATCCGCGCATGCTCTATCTCTCTCTCTCTCTCACACACACACACACACACACACACACACACACACACACACACACACACACACACACACACACACACACACACACACACACACACACACACACACACACACACACACACACACACAGACACACACACACACACATCATGTGCTGGGTGGATAATGAATCAAAGAAGTATCTAAATTTGATGATTATCTCAATTAATGTCGAAAACAAACTGGTCAACAATTACTCAATTAACAAACTTTTTAAATATTATCCCCTCTCTTGATTAAAACATTCAAAGGCTACCACTGTGTAAAATAGTTTACGTAGATATTTTATGTAGGGTATGTATTTTGTGATTCTTGTCGTTATACATGTAACACGCATACGTAAGCTGAAAAAAAGTGTGAGTTTCTTCTTTGAATCTATGTTCAAGCAAAATATATTTGATAAAGTATTAACTATTGAATCTGTATACATGTAGCAGAAATTTACATATACCTTGTCGGTGTTTGTTTTTGCGTTAAAGACTTTGGTTGTAGATGTGGGTACATCTGACAAACAAATCATCTATATTATACGTATATAACGAAAAATTTAGGACATGCAACTTTTCCTTGTTAACGACCTTGACAAAATATCCACAACTTCGCTTTGCGTTTTTAATGACCCACTGCAAAATGTATTAATCGATTTGTTTACCGCAAAAGTGCGAATAAACATTTCAATGCATTAAGAAGAAGGTACAGTTTCTTTCAATATTTGCCCTAAAATTCAAAAGTTCTTTTAATCTCATAAAAATACACATATACCATTTTGAACATGTGTGTATATAAAGTACCAAGTTATACACTTTTATCTTGTTTTAAAAAATTATTATGACTTAAGCATTTTGGCATATTTTTAAGATTTGGTCAAAAATGATGAAAATGGAACATTTTCTCATAGTTTTTTGAAGAGGAAAATGTGTCCACAGCCGTCGCCCACAATGAAATTAATGTATTTTATGTGATATCTCCCGATTCATATAAATAAAAACAATCCTATTTATGCCCATCCATTGATCTTAAAGAATAGTATCTTATTATGTCGTCAGCTCTAACTTTTGCAAAGACTATGCCGATGAATTGCATAATTGCAAATTAAGTCCAAAAAATCATTTAGTAATGCACTATGTATTTTCATATTATGCAGTATGTAGTATCCTAAATATCACCGACGCGAATCATTTATTATAGTAATAGATCTAATACCTTTGTATTTATCTTATTCAAGTGATTATTAGAATACAAAGAAAGGTGTGAAATCGCTAATGCATGTAGCTAACAGAACAAAGGCTACCAACTGCATTTGCAAATATAAGGTTTTTTAGGTCGTGACGTTATGTCGAGTTCGCCATTCCATTCAGTAGTGTCATTCTCATAAATACATGCACTGTTTAACTGTCTATAACTTTTAAACGGTGAAGAATTAAACACTATAGTTTTCAGAATTAATCAATAGCTATCTCTACTATCCATTGGTGCAAAAAAGTAAATTTTGAAAATTTTTAACTTAAGGGGAGTTTTTGATTGGAAAGACTCATGTGTTGTAAACAAGTGCTTCCCTTCATTTTATGGAGCTGAAACAGGCCACATTGTCCCCAAAATCTGTCGAAAGCTTTTAAAGAAGACCGATTAAACACTTACAGAAATAATTGGATATTAAAATATAGGGGTTATAATAACTCACATTTCTAATAATCTAGGACATGTATTGTTAAATTAGTTTAATTGTCGATGCAAATGTCTATTTTGCATCTTCTCGGGCACAGAGATGCAGCATTTTCACCAATTTGTTAGTGTGTGAAGTGGATTGATTAAACCCGTGCAAGAACAGTTGTTTACCAAATTATGGGGGATATAATAACACAACTCTAGACTAAACTAGGACTTGTGCTGATTAGTTGTGACTAATTTCTAACATGAACAGATGATCTTCACGATTCTACAGGGTAAAAAAAGCACTTGTAGCAATGGTTCTTGTAGAAAGTTTGTCAAAGTAACTAATGAACCCTTAAAGGATTATTTGCAAAAATTTAATTCTAAAACATTAGGGGTATATCAGCTCAACTTTCGCCGAGACTGGATGTTGTGTTGAGTAGGTTAAGCCAGATTCTAGTACAAACGGTAATTCCTTACGATCTTCCAATACTGAAACATGCACCAGTTGCACAAAATTCCGTCGAACTTATGCGAAGGAAACCGATTTAACCCTTATAGAATAAATTCAACTCTTAAACATAAGGGTAATAACAGCGAACCTCACGCCGAAACTTCAGGTTATAGAGATTAGGTTAAACCGGATTCTAGCACAAACGGTTGTTCCTCGCGATCTTCCAAAGCTGAAACATGCACCAATTACACCGATTTATGTTTAACGTGTGTGGAGTAGAGCGTATAATCACTTATCTGATTTACTGAGTATTCAACTGAAACCTAATGGATATTAAAACGCAAACGTAGCAATAACTTAGACTTGCAAACGTTATTAGAGTCTAATTTCTGTTGTATACAATTGCTACCCACAAATTTATGGAGCTGAAACAGGCAACATTGTTCCCAAAATCTGTCGAAAGCTTGTAAAGAAGACCAAATAAACACTTCCAGAAATAATTGAGTATTCAAATATAGGGGTAAGAATACCTCACATTTATAATAATCTAGGACATCTATTGTTTAAATTAGTTTAATTGTCGATGCCAATGTCTGTTTTGCATATTCTGAGGCAAAGAAATGCAGCATTTTTACCAATTTGTTAGTGTGTGAAGTAGATTGAATAAACCCTTACAAAAACAGTTGTTTACCAAATTATAGAGGTTATAATAACGCAACTCTAGACTAAACGAGGACTTGTGCTGATTAGTTGTGACTAATTTCTGGTATAAACAGATGATTCTGGGTTAAAAAAAGCACTTGTAGCAAAGGCTCTTGTAGAAAGTATGTCAATTGAACCAATCAACCCGTAAAGGATTATTTGCAAAAATTCAACTCTAATACTTAGGGGTATAACAGCGCAACTCTCGCCGAAACTGGAAGTTGTGTTGAGTAGGTTAAGCCAGATTCTAGTACAAACGGTTGTTTCTCACGATCTTCCAATGCTGAAACATGCACCAGTTGCACCAAATTGTGTCGAACTTATGCGAAGAAAACCGATTTAACCCTTATCCAATAAATTCAACTCTTAGACACAAGGGGCATATCAGCGAACCTCACGCCGAAACTTGAAGATGTACTGATTAAGTTAAACCAGATTCTAGCACAAACGTTTGTTTCTCACGATCTTCCAATGCTGAAACATGCACCAGTTGCACCAAATTCTGTCGAACTTATGCGATGGAAACCGATTAACCCTTATCCAATAAATTCAACTCTTAGACATAAGGGGCATAACAGCGAACCTCACGCCGAAACTTGAAGTTGTACTGATTAATTTAAACCAGATTCTGGCACAAGCGGTTGTTTCGCACGATCTTCCAATGCTGAAACATGCACCAGTTGCACCGATTTATGTTTAAAGTGTGTGGAGTAGAGCGTATAATCACTTATCTGATTTATTCAATTGAAATTTAGTGGATATAAAAACGCAAACGTAGCAATAACTTAGACTTGCAAACGTTATTAGAGTCTAATTTCTGTTGTAGACAATTGCTTCCCACAATTTTATGCAGCTGAAA
>WFKH01011581.1:30427119-30447265 GCA_016163765.1 Magallana hongkongensis | reverse complement strand
TGATCATGCACGGTTATACACTGTACATGCAATAGACATATATCATTTGGAATAGGAGTTAGAGAGAAGAAATACTTCAACACAATTATTTTGAATAATTGTTTAATTGTAACAGATGAATATAATTTTTTTTCGGCGTTTACACTGGCTTTAGTATTAATGATCATTGCAACAAGTATTCCAGAAAATAGTACACTACTGGGGTCAAGATCATTTGTGTATTTACGGTTTCTAAAGTAGATATTTTATTTGATTCCTCATTAACCATAAATGATAGTCATCTTGAAGAAAAACACGTGTATAGCGAATTCACTAGACTTATTATTACAAATATTCGTTATACGAATGTAACGAAGTAAATCCACTGGTCCTGATACTTTGCTATAACCGAGTTTTTCTGGTTTTTCATGTAGGTATTATCGGCATGTATATTTTCATTTTAAAATCACCTGTTTTTTTTAAGGACGATGTCATTTAATGACACAATAAACACATATTTTTCCTCTCATAACACCTTTGTATTCATACCTACTGATCCTGTTTATTTTTTTCATTAGATATGTCGTTTTGTTTCCCAACTGTGGATCAAAATTCGGTAAATGTATTTAAGGTCTATAAAATAACTATATTAGATTAAATAGAAAGTTTTTAAATCTTGTTTGAAAAATGTGATACACACACTTTTAACTTGTCTACCTTTCAGTGCACTCAATATTTTGTTCAATTATATTTGTAGGACTAAGCATTCTCTTGCGTAATTGTTGTGGTTAAATGGCATAAAGCGTTCAGCGTACATGTATATGCTAACCGCTTAAAAAGCGAGAGATTTATATTTCCGGTGATGCATAAACTGTAAACCAACGTTTATTCGCGTGCGAGATATTTTCTTGAGGTCATGAGAGCTTCGTAATCGCGAATATTTCAAGTCACGAACGATTCCTTGTCGTGTGATTGTTACATGTATAACAACAGAGGTAAGGATAAGGCTTGGACGCGAACATTAGTCGTCGCGAAACAGTTTATCGGTAAATAAAGTCCCCGCGTCCATGAACACGTTGAGTCGCAAAGCCTGAAACGAGACGCGAAGCGAAGCAAAGTTACTTGTATTACCACCACTCTCTGAAGCTAATTACGTGGTACACAATAAATATTATTACTTGCGTTTTTAAAGTGTTTATTTGGAATAATTTGTGTTCAAAAAATATAATGGCTTTGTTTGTTTTTTTTGTGTGGAAAAAAAATATATTTTGATAGAGGTTCATGATGTAAAGAATCAGAATTGCATCACGTTGCATGGCAAAGATCATTACATCAAACTCCATGCTACGCATTTCTTCTGATCTGATGATCTGCACCTGGTAACTCCAAGTAATCCGGCCCTTTTGAACAAGTTACCGAAAATTAAAAAATAAATAATTAGTTTGATTTTGGTCATTAAATAAGTGTTTGGTATTAAAAAAGAAAATGCCTCTTTTATATACATGATTATATTACGGCGGCATTGAAGGGCCAGATGAAAAAAAAAATTTGTTTGGATCGGCCAGATGAATTAGTACGGCGGCGTGGATGGCCAAATAAAAACATAAATAATCTTATTTGTTCGGACGAATAATGATTTGTTTGGAAGAATTAAGATTTGTTCGACGAATTAGGATTTGTTCGGACGAACAAATTATTTGCTAATATATATGAAAAGTAATTTAGACATTGGCAATGATGTAGATGAAGAGAGGGGGGGGGTGTCTCTGAACAAGCAACTCCTTTTCTTCAAATAATAAATTGCTACTGGTAAATGTTATATTGAATGACATTTATACAATATCTGGCATATTTTGCTGCCATGCTCAATTCTCAAAATCTATCATAATTTTGCAATTTTTTTTTTATCGGAAGTAATATCATTATTACAGAGCTTGACGTGCAGAAACATTACAGATACATGTAGTAAATTAAAATATTTTGTCTATAAATATCAAAAATCGGTGGTTATAAATAGTCTCCGATTTTTCTTATGTTTTTATTTTAATACCTTAGTATTGGTATAATTATAAAAAGATGCAAGACAACCTTGAACTGTTGCCATGGAGACCGGTTGTCATGGTAACAGAGGTACAAGATTGAAAATGGCCGTTTTAAGCTTTTTTGGAGACAAATAGCATTGATGATTTGAATGACTAAACATGTTCTCAACTTTCATGTAATATCAGTTGAAGCTGCATTTTAGCAAATAATAATAAATAAATAGCCGTTGCAATGACGTTTTGAACAATTAAACATTTCTGCATTATTTTTTTTACTTTATACATATTTCCTTAGCAAGGTCAATTTAACGATGCTCAATGATGCTTGAATATATTTGATAAATAAGTAAACATGTTTCCCACAAATGGCAACAAAGAATGGTTAGTAACATGTTTTAATTTTAATATGACGTACATATTATCAATAGTTGAATCAAAATTGTATATTTCATAACTTTGATAAGCCGAAATTACTTTCTATTTTGCTTTAAAGATTTGCCATTTCTGTATCTTTGGTCTCCGGTACCATGGCAACGGCAGTCCTTAGCAAAACAAATTTATGTTATCTAGCTACTGATTACATCAATATGTATCATTGTATGCGATATAAAGATAATTAGTGACTATGCGTGCCGGAACTCCTATATACAATTTTGATTTTTACATAGAATTGATCTTTAAAACTAAAATTAGGATTATTGAGCAAATTGAAAAAAAATGAAAAGATTTTAATTCCATTCATTTTTACAATTTTGTATCATTAACGGTTGCGACTGCAACGCTTAATAATATAAAGTTTGTATCATTAGCGGTTGAGGGTGTCGATATTTGCTTGTTTCATTAAGCGTTAAGACTGCTGTGTATTTGTGCCGCTTAATGATACAATTCTATCATTTAGCGGCGATTTATTATTAACAGTTGAACATGTCAACTGTTAATGCAATAATTTATTGCATTAAGCGTTGCAATGGCAACGCTTAATGCTTTTTATATCATAAAGCGGCGTTGTATCATTAACGGTTGTTACACACCAAGCATTAACTTGGACTTGCAAACGTTAATAGAGTCTAATTTCTGTTGTAGACAAGTCCTTCCCACATTTATATGCAGCTGAAACCGGCATCATTGTTCCCAAAATCAGTCGAAAGCTCTTAAAGAAGACATAAATAAACACTTACAGAAATAATTGAATTTTAAAAAATAGGGGTTATAATACCTCACATTTCAAATAATCTAGGACATGTATGGTTAAATTTGTTTAACTGTCGATGGAAATGTCTGTTTTGCATATTCTCGGGCAAAAATATGCTACATTTTTACCAATTTGTTAGTGTGTGAAGTGGATTGAATAAACCCGTGCAAGAAAAGTTGTATACCAAATTCTAGGGGTTATATCAAAGAAACTCTAGACTAAACTGGAACTTGTGCTGATTAGTTGTGACTAATTTCTGATATGAACAGATGATTCTCACGATTTCAAAGGGTTTAAAAAAGGCACTTGTAGCAAAGATTCTTGTAGACAGTATGTCAAATGAACTTATCAACCATTAAAGGTTTATTTGCAAAAATTCAATTCTAAAACATATGGGGTATAACAGCGCACCTCTCGCCGAAACTGGAAGTTGTGTTGAGTACAATAAGCCAGATTCTAGTACACACGGTTGTTCCTCACGATCTTCTAATGCTCACACATGCACCAGTTGCACCGAATGCTGTCGAACTTATGCGAAGGAGACCGATTTAACCCTTATAGAATAAATTCAGTTCTAAAACATAAGGGGTATAACAGCGCACCTCACGCCGAAACTTGAAGTTTTACTGCTGAGGTTAAACCAGATTCTAGCACAAACTGTTGTTTTTCAAGATCTTCCAAAGCTGAAACAGGCACCAGTTGCACCAATTTATTTTTAAAGTGTGTGGAGTAGACCAAATAATTACTTATATGATTTATTCAACTGAAACTTAGTGGATACAAAAACGAACACCTAACATTAACTTGGACTTGCAAACGTTAATAGAGTCTAATATGTGTTGTAGAAGAGTGCGTCCCACAATATTTTGAAGCTGAAACAGGCAACATTGTCACCAAAATCTGTCGAAAGCTTGTAAAGAAGACAGAAAAAATAGAATTGAATATTAAGATACAGGGGTTATAATTCCTCACATTTCTATGAATCTTGGACATGTATGGTTAAATTATTTCTTTCGTCGATTTAAATGTCTGTGTTGCATAGATTCTAGCAAAACTGTTGTTCTTCAAGATCTTCCAAAGCTGACAAAGGCAACAGTCAGCTTTATAACAGGCAATATATTTTTTGTGTGTGAAATTCATTGAATAAACCCGATAGGGAACAGTTGTTTACCATGTTCTAGAGGGTATAATAACGCGACTCTAGACTAACTAGGACTTGTGCTGATTAGTTGTGACTAATTTCTGATATAAACAGATGATTCTCACGATTTCACAGGGTTAAACAGGCACTTGTAGCAAAGGTTCTTGTAGAAAGTATATCAAATGAAATAATCAACCCTTAAAGGTTTATTTGCAAAAATTCAGTTCTAAAACATTAGGGGTATAACAGCGCACCTCAAGCCGAAACTGGAAGTTGTGTTGAGTACGTTAAGTCAGATTCTAAAACAAACGGTTGTTCCTCACAATCGTTTCATGCTTTAACATGCACGAGTTGAACCGAATTCTGTCGATCTTATGCGAAGGAGACGGATTTAACCCTTATAGAATAAATTCAATTCTAAAACATAATGGGTATAACATCGCACTTACGCCGAAACTTGGAGTTTTACTGATTAAGTTAAACCAACTTCTAGCAAAAACTGTTGTTCCTCAATGTCTTCCAAAGCTGAACAGGCACCAGTTTCACCGATTTATGTTTAAAATGTGTGGACAAGAGCATATAATCACTTATCTGATTCAGTCAACTGAAACTTATTGGATGTTAAAACGCAAACGTACTATTCAATAGGACTTGCAAACGTTATTAGATTCTAATTTCTGTTGTAGACAAGTGCTTCCCACAATTTGATGGAGCTGAGACAGGCAACATTGTTCCCCAAATCTGTCGAAAGCTTGTAAAGAAGACCCAATAAACACTTACAGAAATAATTGAATATTAAAATATAGGGGTTGTAATACCTCACATTTCTAATAATCTAGGACATGTATGGTTAAATTAGTTAAATTGTCGATGCAAATGTCTGTTTTGCAAATTCTCGGGCAAATAAATGCAGCATTTTCACTAATTTGTTAGTGTGTGAAGTGGATTGAATAAACCCGTACAAGAGCTTGTGCTGTTTACTTGTGACTAATTTCTGATGTAAAAAGATGATTCTCACGATTTCACAGGGTTAAAAAAGGCACTTGTAGCAAAAGTTCTTGTAGAAAGTATGTCAAATCGACTAATTAACCCTTAAAGGTTTATTTGCAAAAATTCAATTCTAAAACATTAGGGGTATAATAGCACACCTCTCGCCGAAACTGGAAGTTGTGTTGAGTAGATTAAGCCAGATTCTAGTACAAACGCCTGCTCCTCACCATCTTCAAATGCAGAAACATGAACCAGTTGCATCGAATTTTGTCGAACTTATGCGAAGGAGATCGATTTAACGCGTATATAATAAATTCAATTGTAAAACATATTGTGTATTACAGTGCACCTCACGCCGAACCTTGAAGTTTGACTGATTAAGTTAAACCCGATTCTAGCACAAACTGTTGTTCCTCGAGATCTTCCAAAGCTGAAACAGGCGCCTGTTGCACCGATTTATGTTTAAAGTGTATGGAGTATAGCCTATCATCACTTATCTGATTCATTCAACTGAAACTTGGTGGATATAAAAACGCACACGTTTTCCAAACGTTATTAGAGTCTAATTTCTGTTGTAGACAGGTGCTTCCCACATTTTAATGGAGCTGAAACAGCCAACATTATTCCCCAAATCTGTCGAAAGCTTGTAAAGAAGACCCAATAAACAATTACAGAAATAATTGAATATTAAAATATAGGGGTTATAATACCACACATTTCTGATAATTTAGTACATGTATGGTTAAATTAGTTGAATTGTCGATCCAAATGTCTGTTTCGCATATTTCCGGGCAAAGAAATGCAGCATTTTCACTAATTTGTTCGTGTGTGAATTGGATTCAATAAACCCGTACAAGAACAGTTGTTTACCAAATTATAGGGGTAATAATAAGGCAACTCTAGACGAAAGTAGGACTTGTGCTGATTACTTGTGACTGATTTCTGATATAAAAAGATGATTCTCACGATTTCACAGGGTTAAAAAACACACTTGTAACAAAAGTTCTTGTAGAAAGTATGTCATATTAACTAATTATCCCCTAAAGGTATATTTGCAAAAATTCAATTCTAAAACATTAGGGGTATAACAGCACACCTCTCGCCGAAACTAGAAGTTGTGTTGAGTAGGTTAAGCCAGATTTTAGTACACACGGTTTTATCCTCACGATCTTCCAATGCTGAAACATGCAACAGTTGCACCAAATTTTCTCGAACTTATGCGAAGGAGACCGATTTAACCCTTATAGAGTAAATTCAATTCTAAAACATATGGGGTATTTAAGCATTCCTCACGCCGAAACGCAAAGTTTTACTGATTAAGTTAAACCAGATTCTAGCACAAACTGTTGTTCCTCAACATCTTCCAAAGCTGAACAGGCACCAGTTGCACTGATTTATGTTTAAAGTGTTTGGACAAGAGCGTATTATCACTTATCTGATTTATTCAACTGAAACTTATTGCATATAAAAACGCTCACGTACCATTCACTTGGACTTGCAAACCGTAATAGAGTCTAATTTCTGCTGTTGACAAGTGCCTCCCACAATTTGATGGAGCTGAAACAGGCAACATTGTTCCCAAAATCTGTCGAAACCTTGTAAAGAAGACCGAATAGACACTTACAGAAGTAATTGAATATTAAAATATAGGGGTTAAAATACCACACATTTCTAATAATCAAGGACATGTGTGGTTAAATAAGTTTAATTGTCGATGCCAATGTCTGTTTTGCTTATTCTCAAGAAAAGAAATGCAGCACCTTCGCCAATTATTGTTAGTCAGTGAATTGGATTGAATAAACCCGTACAAGAACAATTGTTTACCAAATTATAGGGGTTATAATAACGCAGCTGTAGACGAAAGTAGGACTTGCGCTGATTAGTTGTGACTAATTTCTGATATAAAAAGATGATTCTCACGATTTCACAGGGTTAAAAAAGGCACTTGTAGCAAAAGTTCTTGTAGAAAGTATGTCATATTAACTAATTATCCCCTAAAGGTATATTTGCAAAAATTCAATTCTAAAACATTAGGGGTATAACAGCACACCTCCCGCCGAAACTAGAAGCTGTGTTGAGTAGGTTAAGCCAGATTCTAGTACACACGGTTGTTCCTCACGATCTTTCAATGCTGAAACATGCAACAGTTGCACCAAATTTTCTCGAACTTATGCGAAGGAGACCGATTTAACCCTCATAGAATAAATTTAATTCTAAAACATATGGGGTATTAAAGCATTCCTCACGCCGAAACTTGAAGTTTTACTGATTAAGCTAAACCAGATTCTAGCACAAACTGTTGTTCCTCAAGATCTTCAAAAGCTGAAACAGGCGCCTGTTCCACCGATTTATGTTTAAAATGTGTTGAGTAGAGCGTATAATCACTTTTCAGATTTATTTAACTGATACTTGGTGGATATAAAAACGAACACTTGGCATTAACTTGGACTTGCAAACGTTAATAGAGTCTAATTTCTGTTGCAGACATGTGCTTTCCACAATTTGATGGAGCTGAAACAGGCAAAATATTTCCCCAACTCTGTCGAAAGCTTGTAAAAAAAAACCGAATAAACTCTTCCAGAAATAATTGAACATTAAAATATAGGGGTTCTGTTACCTCACATTTCTAATAAACTAAGTTATGTATGGTTAAATTAGTTTAATTGTCGATGCCAATGTCTGTTTTGCATATTCTCGGGCAAAGAAATGCAGAATTTTCACCAATTTGTTAGTGTGTGAAGTGGATTGAATAAACCCGTACAATAACAGTTGTTTACCAAAATATAGGGGTTAGAATAACGCAGCTCTGGACGAAAGTAGAACTTGCGTCCAGTCAGTTGTGAAAAATTTCTGATATAAAAAGATGATTTTCACGATTTCACAGGGTTTAAAAAAAGCACTTGTAGCAAAAGTTCTTGTAGTAAGTATGTCAAATTAAGTAATTAACCCCTAAAGGTTTACTTGCAAAAATTCAATTCTAAAACATTAGGGGTATTAAAGCATTCCTCACGCCGAAACTTGAAGTTTTACTGATTAAGTTAAACCAAGTTCTACCACAAACTGTTGTTCCTCAAGATCTTCCAAAGCTGAAACAAGCGCCTGTTGCACCGATTTATGTTTAAAATGTGTTAAGTAGAGCGTAAAATCACTTATCGGATTTATTCAACTGAAACTTGGTGGCTATAAAAACGAACACTTAGCATTAACTTGGACTTGCAAACGTTAATTAATAGAGTCTAATTTCTGTTGCAGACATGTGCTTTCCACATTTTGATGGAGCTGAAACAGGCAACATTGTTTCCCAAATCTGTCGAAAGCTTGTTAAGAAAACCGAATAAACAATTACAGAAATAATTGAACATTAAAATATAGGGGTTATAATACCTCACATTTCTAATAATCTAGGACATGTATGGTTAAATAAGTTGAATTGTCGATGCAAATGTCTGTTTTGCATATATTTTCGGGCAAAAAAATGCAGCATTTTCACTAATTTGTTAGTGTGTGAAGTGGATTGAATTAACCCGTACAAGAACAGTTGTTTACCAAATTATAGGGGTAATAATAAGGCAACTCTTGATTAAACAAGGACTTGTGCTGATTACTTGTGACTAATTTCTTATATAAACAGATGATTCTCACGATTTCACATGGTTAAAAATGGCACTTGTAGCAAAAGTTCTTGTAGGAAGTTTGTCAAATGAACTAATCAACCCTTGAAGGTTTATTTGCAAAAATTCAATTCTAAAACATATGGGGTATAACAGCGCACCTCTCGCCGAAACTGGAAGTTGTGTTGAGTACAATAAGCCAGATTCTAGTACACACGGTTGTTCCTCACGATCTTCAAATGCTCACACATGCACCAGTTGCACCGAATGCTGTCGAACTTATGCGAAGGAGACCGATTTATCCCTTGTAGAATAAATTCAATTCTAAAACATAAGGGGTATAACAGCGCACCTCACGCCGAAACTTGGAGTAAACACAGATTTATAGGGTTCTCCATAGTAAAACATCTTTACCTGACCTTTTAGAGGTCAATTGTTGTTCAACCACCTTTAAAAAGAAACCTTATTCAATACAACATACATCTGCATGATATAATCATGATAAAAGCTTCACATCACTTAGAAATGCCCTTACATGTATACCCCCCCCCCCCATCTTTTGATTTTCATAAAAAGTCATGGTTTGAAATGTACATGTTTTACCTTATTTTATGAAACTTGTGGCAATTTCCTTGAGTCATTTCTCAGACATATTTGAAAACAATCATCAATGATTCTAAAATTTGATCTTTATTTGTTTATTGTATGATTTGTACCATTTTAATTAACAAATAGACATGCTGTCCTGCATGTGATTTCTTGTTTTCATGAAAAAAAGTAAGCTAACAATCATATTTAGTGAACACCTAATCTATTCTGATTTCTAGTCTCCTTCTAACCTAGCTAAAACAGTAAGACCTACAAGTTAGACATCTGCCTTAAATTAAAATTAAATTCAAACACACCCAGGTAGCTGGAGACAGAGTTGATTTCCATGAAAAATGTTCAAATTTGACATGTTTTTCTACTTTTTTATGCATATATACCTTAGAAAGGTAGAAATAGGTTGTTTCTTGTTCATTTTAAAAGTAATTATCATAGCAGATGTTATTTCAAAGTCAAATGTACATTTACATATCCTACATGTAATCTTAATGCAGACAATTGGATAGAAGGAGGGGGGGGGGTTATTTTTCAATTATGTAAACACATCTAAATATTTTTATAAAATGAAAAATAAAAGAAACATAATTGCATACTTTTATTGAAAAACAAATTTTCACAACAATTATGAATTTCCTTAAACAGCCTTAATTTTGTTTTTCATAATTTCTTATCAAACACAAACCACAACATGGCATGATGCTTTCTTAAAGTTCCATTATTGTTCATGCATTATCCGATTTAGTTTGAATTACCGTCTGTAGAACACAAGGAATATGCATGTGGGTAGAGGTGACAGGTTAACCTCAAGAGCTGAAACCACAAGAATCAACAGGTAAAAGCCATGTGGTGCCATGTGGTAACAAGAGTCCGTTTTGAGCTGAAATCAAAAAAAAAAAAATAATTAGCTGTGTTAACATGCATGTACTAGTAATAGCTGTGTTTACATTAACATATGCATAGTATTTCTGGAAAAAATACACTGACCATGCAGTGTAATAAGTATATGACATATCCAAATACATGACATAACATTTAGGCAGATTTGCATATCAAGTCATAATATAATATTAAAAATTTTTCTTAGGTATAGACACATCAAATTGAGAGAGAGAGAGAGAGAGAGAGAGAGAGAGAGAGAGAGAGAGAGAGAGAGAGAGAGAGAGAGAGAGAGAGAGAGTTTATTACTTGTAGTGCAACAGTCAATATTTCAATTCGTAAATTACAAAGGAATATTACCGATCCGAACAGTGTGAAAGTACATGTATTAGCTTCTGGTAAACCATGTTTTATCAATTCTACTGGTTTGGTTTTTTTGCAAATAAATTTAGCGAGGGTTTTTGTTTCTTTTCTTATAAATTACATGTTTTAAAAACAATAATATGTGTGATAAGCATAAAACATGTATGAGTAAACTTAATGAAGAATTTTGTATTGATTATTTTTCACAGAATGTGGTACATTACATGTATGTCAATCTTTATAAAACTAGCGTATATTTCGTGCGCCATAAATTGCAAGTTTTTTGTAAATATCATTTACATGCATGGTAGCTATATACGGTCTAACCCAAATTTTCTTCATAAAGCTACAGCTTTATGTACCACATATATGTTTTGTCACAAATATACATTTTAAAAAAATACCCAAATTCCAACAGTTGAAAGTAACTCGATGAATTTTTCATTCTCTGATAAGTTCATTGTGTTTTGTCCGTGCATATATTATTAGTCTGCTGCAACAGCAGCCAATCAGCGGTAAGCTGAATCCACTAATAAGAAAGTTTGTGGTTTAGGAGCTGGTAAATTGTTTATGCATAACGTAGCTGACACTGACTTGAATGCGACGCTGTCAAGAAAACCACACCAAATATTATCAAGAAACATAAATATTCACTTAAATGTATTGTGTTGTAAAGTAAAGGTTTTAATACACTTATTGCATCTTGGAAAACATGTGATGACTCTTAATCATCTGTTATGTATCTGATATATATGTACAAAATGGGAGAAATAATGACGGAACAGACTGGGATTCGAACCTGGCCCTCTGAATCTCTAGTCGAGTGCTCTACCAACTGAGCTACATGTATCTGGCACCGGTATTCAAACCAGTCTGACCGTCACATTCCACCCCCCTTAAATGATCTTCACCCTCGAAGATCACTCCTGGCTCTTCCCCTGGCAGGAGTTAACCTGTCAGTTCCAGGGGTTGGTCACGGCACCAATATTGTAACGGGATGGGAGAAATAATGAAGGACCAAACCGGGATTTGAACCTGGGCCCCCTGAATCTCTAGTCATTTGCTCTACCAACTGAGCTATCTGGCACTGGTATTCAAACCGGTCTGACCGTCACATATATAAAGAATTATTTGAAACAATGGTGTTCAATAAAAAATAACACTCGCAACCTTCAGTTTTTGTCTGTAATTAATCAATATTGGCGTGTGATCAGTTCTCGCCGAGTACCATTTCTCACCAGTGTATTGTTACGTCATTTTATCAACACATAAAATTATATACGAAAATATGATGTAACAATGCACCGGCGAGAAATGGTCCTCGGCGAGAACTGCTCACACGCCATTACTGCCAGTAGTCAGATTAAAAAAAGAGAATATAAAAATTACATTTAAAACATTAACAAGGACAATTAAAGTACACATCATAACTGCTAAACAAGAAAAATTATGTGAACTGGTACAGTGGTACGCATAGTTCTAACTTGTAACCTACATGTACAAGTACATGTACCGGGTACCCGTTGGTCTGCTAAACCTCTCTAATGATACAATGATCGGCATCATAAAAATAATAAAGTCATGTTTTAACTCTGAAGTATACAATTTTATTTACTTGATATTATGTCTACGGGGTATTCATGTCTACATTTAGAGTCTTCCGCACAAGAATATATGATATGTTTCTAATTAGACCCTGCTTTGAATTTTGAGTTGAAAACTCACAATCTGTTTTTTTTTTAAATAGATAAATTCGGTCATCCTTTCCAGTCCCCCATGAACCTCGAGCGAGTCTAAACATCCAGTAAACAATGTAAAAATTACACGTTAGTAAACAAACACCCACACCATAACAAAAACATCTAACTCTGTAATTCTTATAAAATTCTTAACCCAGCAGATGTTAAATCAACAAGAAATATTTGTAACTTCACACGTGATGCACTTAACATAAGAAAATTATGTATGAGCCGGTCCTATGATATCGCGGTAGTTAAATCATTTTGTCAAAAAATCTATCAATACGGAAATATTTCCAGAAACTAATGTTATTGTGAGTTTCCTCTGTTATATACCTCAGTGATGTTCAATGTGTCTCTGTTTTCTAAGTCTAAAAATATCCCGACGTCAAATGTCAATTTCAGCGCGTGCTACTATTCGTAAACAGAAATACCGCGATACCATAGAACCCGCGATATGATAGGAAACAAGTATACTAACTACATTTGTATACTGTATGTATGACTTTCGCCACATGTGGTTTTTGTCAATAAATTGAATTGTAATTCAAAATTCTGGTAAAAGGAAAAGAAAAAACAAAAAAACAAATGAGAGGTAAAACATTTGGGATTCAATTCTCTTAAAAGGATTTATATTGTCTGGACTAAAAAAATAACATACATCAGTGACAGTGTGCACGTACTTAAATGTACATCTAGACTAAATGTTAACAATTAACATGCTGACATTTTAACCACTAAAGACAAGAAACTTTAAAATGAGTAAAAAGACTTACCTTCTTCAGTAACATCCACATAAATCACACTTTTAAATGTCCATCTTTTCTCTTTTATTACTCGTAACTCTTATCAGCTTATGGGTGCGTCTAGATAGAATGTTCTATCGTTAAAATGACAGATGTCCTACGGACCCGGTTTAACGATAGAATTCGTCCCATATACTCGCTTCGTAGCAAATAAAAAAAATATATCGCGCTATATCTCGCCTAAATTTTCATATGATTGGTCTCAAATACCTACAATGTTGCTCTTTTATAATCCCATTTTACCTCATAAACTGTTTTTGTAACTAAATCACTGCCACTTGTAACATCACATTTGAAAATTCGCTGTTTACGGTCGCCATGTTTACGGTAAAATCCGAGACATTCCGAGTACGATTTCCGACAAAATGGCAGGCAATTCAAACGTGTATATTAACAAAATGCCTTAGTACGACTAATTAAATGGATATTTTGTGGATTTAACTACATATGCATGTTCAAAAAGGTTTGTAATGTATAAAAATGTGTTTTTCCCCTGCAGATTATTTTTAACAGTCTTAAAATCGACGCGAAGCAGATCCGTTCGCGGCTGCTACATTGCAAGTATATGGGACGAATTCTTACTGTGACCTGAGCGTAGCCTGGTCACGGTAAGATTATTCTTTCTAGGGTGCGTCGATTTACCCAAATGGACCAAAATGAACCCAAATGGACCCAAATGGCGACCCAAATGAACCCAAATGGCGACCCAAATGGCAATTCAAATGGAAAATTATTACAATAAAATAATTAATATTAATCTTATTACAAATTATAAATCAATTACACTATAAGATTATTGTTTTAAAAATCATAAATGTATATGGTGTTGTTAGCCGTTATTTAAACAAGTTAAAGATGAATCATGATGAACATGCCTTGTCCAGCTCTTGCCACGAGGAGGCCAGGCCTAAAAAAGCCATAATTTTATTTTTTGAAAAAAAGCCTGCAAATATTTCTGTAATATTGAAGATAAATTAAATATTCTATTTTTATAAGAAAAAAAACCGAACACCAAAGAGCTAGAGCCACGAACCATAAAGAATAGCCTTAACTAACAAAAATGGCTATATTTTTACCATAGACGGTGAAGACTAGACTTTTTTTTATATATAAATTCATCATATTTAAAAAAAAAAAAAACCGCAGTTAACAATATGGCACTGTTTTGACAAACGTCAATTTTTGTAAAGTAACGTCATGAAATGATAAAACTGTGTATGATTTGATTTTGATAAAATAAAAAAACAAAACAAAAACAACATTTTATCTTGTAAACATATGATAATCAATTTATGCAAATAAAATTATAACAATAAAGTTTAAAAGCATTAATTCTCCAAAACACAGGGACCATTGTTGAAAGTCATTGATTACGCCAGTGCATTTGACATTCATGACGTGTATGTCGGTGTCCTCAAAGTTCTGTTTCCTACAATCTTAAAATGCATGAAGTAACGCTGACGCGGCGTAAGCAGTGTTTCAAAGGGGGTAGGGGGGGATAACTGAGGATAGAGCATTGAATTATACCGATATTATGACAAATAACTAATATTAAATCTAAATAAATAAATAAATATGTTTTACGGTGCTACCGTTGTGGCGAGCGCAGCAAGAATTACACATACCTTGCATCATTGTCGTCTTAGTATTATTTAGTTATCAACGAGCGTTAAATAATTTTTTGAGAGAGAGAGATTATTATATAATTTTTCTAAGTTTAAATAAATTCTTACAAAATACATAGACTTGCTTCCCTAAAACCGTTCTTTACTTTTAGAGAATTGATCCGTCTATAAAATATAATTTTTGTTTAATTTGGTCAAAAGTGTGAACGATAAACACAGTATTTTTTTTGTTCCTTTTTTTTCCCTGTTCATAATTTTTTTATTTTTGCATTCTAATTACATACGTTATCCGTGCGCCCGGTCCCTGTTTGTAGGTGTGTAATTTCCCATTTTCTAATTTAATGGTTTGACTATATGCAATATCTGCATAATTTTTTTTAACTGTTTATTTTTTCTCTTTATTTTTTTTTTATTTAGTTCAAAATGTCCTATTTTTTTAATTTCCTCCCTACTCATACTTACTGTACATGCATGCAAAATTAGCTTAAAATTGGATCGATATGACAGTAAAGTGTGGCTCTTGCTAGTATATATATAATCTCTCTATCAAAAAAAAAATTAATAACAAATCATTTGTCCATGAGGCAGGTATCGCAGTCTATACTGAAATAGCTAGTGCAAGCGCTACACATGTTTGATCCACCTCTAAATTTATCGCGGGAAATATAGCGCAAGATCACTGTGACGTCATACGTTAAATTCCATAATCATTTGTTTACATGATTTATTACAGTCTGGGTACTTTATTCTGCATGAATATTTTCTTCCTTCCAAGACTTCAATATTTAAAAATAAAAACAAAAAAAACTGACGCGTTTTTATACCATGCGTTTAACGACGTTAGATGCCGTGGTATTAGTACCTTCCTCATTAATTAAATGAAAAGAGAATCTTGATTTCTTAAGAAATGTTTGAATTTTTTTGAAATCTTATGTATGCCAGGAAGTTATTTTGTGTCATGGTGTGGTACTTTTTTCTTTGATACTACCAATTCTTTAAATCGGACAGAAAAACTTTGGCATAATTCCAACATACAATAACTTCTAGTAGGTGCATGGGGCTTACTGCTATACAATAACTTCCAAAGTACTGTAAATAACTTCTAAGCTACAAACATGAAACTTACACATTATTTTTAAAAACATTTTAACTAGCAAAGTTTTACTAAGTTCTGTCGAAACTAACTATAATTTTGAACCTCCATAATAAATGTTTGCAATCAGTAATTATACATGTAGCATTCATTTCACAAATTTCAGGAATAATAAACATTTATCTCCAGGAGTCGAAAATCTCGTTCTCTTTAAGGATGGATTCTTTTCATATTTCATGTATTCAGAAAATAATGAAATTAAGCATGTAAAGACTTTAAGATATGCACATTTTAATAAAAGAAAAAAAGTGTAGGGTAATCTTGCTTGATTTTTATTGAAGGTCATTTGAAATGTCAATGCTAAAAATAGATTTTTTTCATGTAGAAACACAGAAATTCCATGGTGGTATTTTAAATTAATTTTTGAAGAAACAAAATATGATAAAATGTAAAAAAGCAACTTCAGTCTAAAGTTCTATGTTAAAACATGGTATTAAGTAGTAAAAAAACCGAACTTTTGACCTTGAATCTTACAAAATACTTATTTCGAATTTCCTCTGTACACTCTATTAATTGATATTTTAGTGTTCGCCAATCCCCTTTTCATGGATTATTTCGATATAATCATATATTCAGAATTTAATTTTTTTTACATTCATAGTGAAGATCCATAGTGAGAAAATCATTAACAGTAAAGGAGACATTGGGTATTCATGCATATAAGATAGTAAGATTAGCTCGAATTTCCTCATCTTTAAAATTTTCATTAAAACCATCAAACTATTTTAATGTATCTTTCAGACAATTATTAATAAGGCCAGACAATAAGTTTGATAATATATTCTTTATAAAATGTGATATTATGAATTATTGCTGTTATTATCAGGTTTCAAGTCAATAAATAGTAAAAATCTTTGTCCGAATTTCCTCTGATACAAAGATATAAGATTAACTGATTTTAAGAAAGTAACAATTTTTCCTGAATCTAATTGAAGCTGTATTATGAAATTATTATTTATATTATCATAATCTTGATATTTTGAATAATAATAATTGAGTCTGTGTATAATATTTTAAAATCAAGAAATTTTAGGGTAATCTTCCTTGATTTTCTGTCAATGTCATTTGAAAGTCACTCCTTAAAATACTACATTTACACAGGTGAGTTTTTAAAATCTATGCATGTGAAAAAAAAACTCAGACTAAACAAATATTTTTCACCATAAATTTATAAAAATTGTTATTTATTTTCAAACACAAATTCACATGTAATGAAATGATGAAAAGAAAACAAGAAAAAAATATCTTTAATCCGAGTTTCCTCCATAAATTTATCAAATTTCTATGTGTTTCATACACAGACCCAAAATTTCATTTTGATTTTTACAATAGAAC
Organism: Magallana hongkongensis; assembly: GCA_016163765.1. Lineage (NCBI taxonomy): Eukaryota > Metazoa > Mollusca > Bivalvia > Ostreida > Ostreidae > Magallana > Magallana hongkongensis. The sequence continues at coordinate 30,429,807 of WFKH01011581.1, read as the reverse complement.
ATATATTGTCAAATATATTTAGTTTTCTCTCTGAAGATATATCAAAGGTTCATGGTTGATCTTAGATATTCATGCAAATTATAAATAAAAAATTAGCCTGAATTTACTCTACATTTCAAAAATCATGAATATACAGAAAGTTTGTAAAAACAACAGTTTTATACTCAATAAAATAACAATTTGAGGTAATGATGACATATATTCAGTAATTAATAGTAGTAATAAGCATTTATTTTAGTAGTATTTCATGCTTATGAGGTTTACATGTACATAATTATTCTGAATTTCCTCTGTCATATCACATTAAGATTGGAAAAGCCACCTTAAAAATGTATCTACAAGCATTGCATTTCAGTTAGTAAATTCATCTTTCAGTTTTTTACAAAAGAATTGAAAAATAATTGGCAGTGAAAAAAATATAACATTATGGTTTAACAAAACTACTTTTGACTAAAACTTTAAGAAAAAAATCAATGGTATAAACAAAAGCAATGAGATTGATAACATTGATTTCAACATTTCTACAAAACATTTCTCCTGATAAAAATGTTTTTCCAGTAATTTCTCTTTTTCTCTGTGTAAGATGTACTTCTGGGTTCTGGCATGACATATTCTGATAAAACCTCCTTTCAATGACAGCTGCTATTGGTGTGGTGTGATAATATCTTGCTATAAAAAAGGAAACTTAAATTGTACATGATATACACAATATTGGAGAAAAAAAAGATGTTGATTTGTTCCAATATTTTTTTTAATAAAACATGCCCTGTTGACTCAAGGTGAAAAAGACAAATGTGACAGAATGGTCACTGTCATAATTTAGTACAAAGAAACATCACTAGTCTAGAGTACAATAAACCTTCTCTGACTAGTTTTTTTGAAGCTGTCAATTCGTTCTTGAAATTATTCAAAGAATTAACTTTAAAGAAAACTTGCAACATGATCGACTAAGTGAAAAATTAAAACACATTCGAAGTAATGTACTTACTATTTAACAAGCAACCTTCCTGCCTTGAGAAATAATCTCCTCCTCTTTGATTTTGTATATAGGGAATTTAATGCTGCTTAATTTGTGGTGTGTTCCTCTGTTGAAAGTCCTAATTTTTGTTCACCTAAAAAAAGAATATCTTTCACATTCAATAGCACATGATTATGCTGCAATACAAAATATCCATTATATTCAATTTGTACAATATGGCTTTATAAGTGATTGACATAAAGCAACAGAGCCAAAAACAATGTCATACAGTAAAAATAGCATTACCAGCAAACCAGTATATGTAATGTAGTCTTATTTGCTAATTCTTATTTGTTAATCACTGTATGAAAGTAAGATATACTTGTATAAATGTGCAGTTATGAAGCTTACCTCTACCAAATAACTTAGTGTATTTTTTCTCAATCTGTGCAACACTAGCTGCCACTGTAACCAATGATGTGACTGAATAGGCAGGCTTTGTGTGCCATTGTCTTTTTAATGCTTCCATTTGCTTGAGTGCTTCCAAGACTAGCGTATTGATTTTACTCTAATTGAAAAAAGAGAAAAAAATTCATATTCTAAAATTTAATTCTCCTGTAAAGTATTTTCTGTATCCGTATGGGCCGCCATAGATTTTACAATTAAGATTAAACATTTGAAATTTTTGAGTAGAATGTAGAACTGTTCTCTGATCATTTTCTAAGGGAATTTAATCTTAATATTTACAAAATTACATAAATACATGCTATATAAATGCTATATAATGCAACGTATTAAATTACCGATCGTCTGCTTGTGCAGTACGTGGGGGATACGTGTACAAATAATGTTATATAGTCATGAATGTGCGATGGTTGAGCTTGCAATGTGTATGTTATGGAAATAGTGCGCTACATTGCTCGTTTTCTCAATTTATTTAGTCTAAAGTACGTCAAACTTACATTTTCTTCTGCAAACTATCTCGATTTCCTCCACTGGAATATTTCCTCTGATTCATCTCGCTTGTTGGTTGCAGCGTTTTAAAATAGTTGTGTTTGCGATTTTTTCTTGTTTGATTATTATTCCGTTTTATCCAATCTCTGGCACTGGACATTTTAAAAGGATTCGTACTGCCGTTACTGTCGCTTTGAAACGAAGCGACCTTTTAATCCTTCCCCTCTCCTTTATTTGTTGTTGTTCGCGCCGACTACGGTATGTCGTAAATGACATGATTTTAACAATTTCTTTGTCATTTACACATTAAATAATGCAATATTATGTGAATATAAATTAATTAATGAAGAATTTTTAGGTTTTATTGTAAATTGTAGTAATTTGAATTTTACGACATGTTAACATATGGAGACCCATTTGGGGTAAAAAATGATGAGAAGAATCCATCCTTAAACAGATTTTCGAAAATTCCGAGATCAAATTCTCCCATGTCAACGTTACCCCCCCCCCCCAACAAAAAATTTGGGAGGATGTAAAAATTATCAAACAAAATAGCATTAAATAGAAATTTAAGCCCCCTCCCCCATTTTCAAAAACGATACTACGTGCCTAATAGTGTACTCTTCATTTTCCACCGCCTCCCATAATTTGTGATAAAGTACAAAGTCCCCATACTAGTATATAATTATTTACAAATAATTTCATAATGTAATTCATTATAAATTTAGTTATAAGATTGATTTTATTGTGATAATTTTCCATTTGAATCGCCATTC
>WFKH01011581.1:30416783-30427019 GCA_016163765.1 Magallana hongkongensis | reverse complement strand
TATAAGATTGATTTTATTGTGATAATTTTCCATTTGAATCGCCATTCCATTCGGGTTCATTTGCGTCGCCATTTGGGTTCATTTGGGTCGCCATTTGGGTCCATTTGGGTTCATTTGGGTCCTTTTAGGTTCATTTGGGTCCATTTGGGTAAATCGACGCACCGTCAGCTTATCAACAGCTGATCAGAATTTCCTCGTAAACGATTCAAACAAGTCTAAAGAATATATCCCTCCTTATACAAATACGAAGTAGTGTTCCCTGTATATGTTCATGTGCTTCACTGTGGATTGAAAGTGCATGTGAACGTACAACATGTATGGCGAAAAAATACACAACTTCTCTTCTGCGTTTCGGCATCCATTGCTTGTCTTTCCCACAATGCCGTTCGTCACTGTTTATGTTTGGGTTACAGACAGGGAGGCCCCGATAGAGATTTGCTCTGCGCGGACACATAGCACGTTTAAATAAATAGTTGTGTATGTTCATTGCATTTATAAATGATATAGATAAACAGAATAAAACCGTGAAATTTAATCACAACAATAACAATAAATGCTACGCCCTGAAACGGCATTGTTCGCTTGTGTGTCTATGTAGACAATTAACTCGTACATGTACGATTCTCGCATATTTGTTTTATGAAATTACAAATAAATATAGCACAGAGCTTGTTTAATTTCATAACGAATAACAAAATTTAATTTATTAAAAGTAATGTAGTTATTTTTTTTCATAAAATGACAACATTTTTAGCTATCAGAAAAAGACGTGTATGGACTGCTGATCCCTTATTATAGGGGCCAGCCCTTTTTTCTTTATTTCATCTAAAAGCCCTCGTTATTCTAAACAACTTTTCTTCTATATGTTTTAACAAGCAACACATTTTCAGCCCGAAAAAAACCTTAGACTTTGGCGACAAATACCTCAAAAACTAAAAGAGAAATTTACCAAAATTTCGTGCTAGCAAAACTACAACACGTTAGCTACAATTTCGCCAAATGTCATACACCTATCGTGTGTAGTTCCCGAGATCAACTCTGGACAAAAGACCCCCCAATTTTCAATTAAAGGGCAATAACTCATAACCGGAAGTGAATTTTAAAAATTTGAAAAAAAAAGTTTTTAGACCTTAAAATTATCTACATACCCTGAAAGTTTCATAGCAATCGGTCAAAAAATCTTCGAGAAATGGGCTGCACAAAATTTGCGGGGAAAAAAAATAATAAAAAGAAACAGTAGAATAACAGAAGGGTTTTCCGTTGAAAACGGAAAACCCTAATTAAGTGTACCATTTATGTTGTAGTTTGTTAAGCAATAAAACAGTGGCTTGTGTCTTTTAACCCAACCAAAATGGAATGTCTAACCATATCCAATAAAGTCAAGAAACCCTTTCACCCCTCACTAATATTTTAAAATAATGTTCACCTGAAAGAAGTAGAAACCCATAAACACATAGGAATTATTCTTAGTAGTAATTTGTCTTGGAATTTACATTTAAATGAAACAGTTGAAAAAGCCTATTCGCGCCTTGGTATGCTGCGAAGACTGAAGTATATTCTTGATAGGAAATCTTTACAAAAACTGTATTTTTCATTTGTAAGACCAGTCTTAGAATATGCAGACATTATATGGGACAACATTTCAGAATACTTAGTCAATAAGATTGAAAGTATACAATTGGAAGCAGCCAGAATAGTTACTGGAGGGAATAGACTGGCATCCAGACATCTGCTATATAAAGACACGGGATGGGAACCATTATCGAAACGTAGGGAAAAATAATCGTCTTATTCAACTTCACAAAATATTTCACAATATGGCTCCTAATTACTTATCTACCATCATCCAATCACAAAAAACTCAAGGACATAACTACAACACAAGAACAACGCACCCACTGCGGGAAATCAATACAAGAACTAAGCTTTATTTTAATTCATTCTTCCCAGCTACAATAAGACAATGGAATGCTTTACCCCAAAATGTGCAATTAAATCCTTCATTACATTGCTTTAAGACATACTTACATACAAGTAGGATTAAAATCTCAAATTATTTTTATTTAGGTACCAGCTAGAATCGGCCAAACTCTTCACTCCAAACTAAGACCAGAATGTAGGGGTCTTAATCTTCATTTGTTTCAAAGAAAATTAATCAACTCGCCTCTTTGTATTTGCGGCGAAGTTGAAAGTACTGATCATTTTTTATTACACTGTAATACATATTCCAGAGCTAGGATCAATACAATCCTGACACTTCCGTATTTTCTTAATGTTGAATTATTGTTATATGGTAATGTCCTTTACAAAAATTTAGATTATTGGAAATCAAAATTTGTACATGACAACGTTTCAACATTTATTAAGGATCTGACAGAAATTTTGATACAGATCGGTGATATCGGGACGTCTGTCCGATTCCGACTAATGAATTTCAAAGAATTTCAACAGTATATAAAACAAAAATTATGTAACATGTGTAAAATGATAAATGAATAATAGCTCAGACCATGGCACCTGAGTTAATCCCTAAGTAAATTACCTAGCCAATTAATCCCCTTTGAACTATTTCATGCCCGCATGTGATTCTAGCAGTATAAAAATTACAGGTGAGAAAATTCAATTATCTGAAACTCTAAGACATTTGACGTTTTTACTATCCTGAACTTAAATAAACGAGTAAATGAGATTAACTAACACTTGAACCTAACAAAAGCGTTTCCTAACAATAATCATATTCAAACCCCGAGAAAGTATTTTAATTAAAATCGCGCTAAAATTTAGAAGAAAAAGAAAATAAATAGAAGTAAAATCTTTGACACGATAACCTGTCCTTTACAAAAATTTAGATTATTGGAAATCAAAATTTGTACATGACAGTAACGCTAATTTATCTGAAAGTGAAGACAACAATATTTTTTACCTTGTCCAGAAATTTCTTGTTGAAAGTAAAAGGTTCTGAGTCCACTTGTTTTACTATTATGATAATTATTGAATTACATATTTGTAAGTACCTGTATGTTCACAGATATATATAATGCTTATTTAGAGTTACTTAGCAACTTTATGTTTCAATATTAATACATGTATAAGTAACCTTAGTCGATTAGTATAGGCATTATCTATTGGATTGTTACAATTGTCTCAATACTCAATTCCAGTTAATCTTTTCTCGCATTCCATTTTCTTTTTTCTTTTCCCTACATTTTTCCTAATCAATGTTTATGTGTAATGTTATTGTGCTTGAAAATTTTACCCACCTCTCATTTGTAAACTGACGAGAGCGAGATTAACATAAGCCTTTTAGCTTGTTTCTCAATCTTCTGTATACTGTATTATAATATGTATGATGCTAATTACTAAATAAATATTGTTTAAACTAACCTAAGAAAAAAAATTCTATAAATAAATTTGTTTCCACGCAAGAAAAACGTAATTCTGCACATAACTGGAAAAAAGAATTACAAACATACTGCCCGAAATATACAAGTACACTTTGTACCCATTAATGAAAATATAATGGCTATGTACAAACTAAGCACTTAATTAAGTTAGAAATAAAGGACACAGTCATAGTACATCGTAATCAGAAAGGGGTTAAAGAAGAACGAGTCATTGGAGTTTGTAAATAATTATGTGTGATTACTTCACTAGGCGATTCACTGCACTAAGTCCGACATTCCCATAATGTGCAAATCTTTTGCTGCCTATTTTACAAGCGTACCATCTGGACGCGAGTACCATAGCGTTCTGTACGTTATTTTCCCTCAGCGTCCGTAGGAGCGTACGTCCCGCGCCATGTTCGTCATCGTCCTCTGATCCCTCTTGGATGACCCCATCCTGGTTCACGAAACGGTAGGCATACACATTATGTGTTGCGCTAGACACATTGGGTAAACGTAGCAAATTAATTAGTTCTTTCCTCACCTCTCGGTGCGTCTTTACCTGTACGGCTCTAGCTTCGAAACGGTTACCGTTATCTTTGATGATATCACCGCAGGCGTAATCCTTTATGTCCTCGTCTGCCACCAGAATCTCGTCTGCCTGTGGTCGTCCGCCCGTTTTGTCTCGGTATGTTGTACCGTTAGAAAAGACCAGTCTATCCCGCTTGACCACTGTTGTGATGTTTTTCTTTGCGTACTGTGACTGGATTTCGTATAGGCGGATCCTGCGTTCTCGTTTCGCTTCTGGGTATTTATTGGTACATTTTTAATCAGAATGCTTGACACATATCAGAAAAGAGGATTTGCAATTTTAAAAGCAAGTGTCAAAATTAAATTATCATTTGAAGGAAAGAATTGAAATTGTTTGATGTACACCCTTTCCAAAACTGTGAAATTCCCTACTTTTACTTCCATTTTCAGTTTTTCAATACAGACGCATTTTGCCGCAAAACGAATCTGACTTCACACCACGAAATTTTAACAGGAGAGAGACAATTTGATGAGCTTTTATTCAAGAGTTCTCTCGTTGCTAAACGAAAATTAGGGCCGGAGCTATGAACCCGAACGTTAACATTACCGCCTATGGAAAATGCATTAGTGGACTATACCCTTCTGGTAGTTGCTGGCTGATCCGTACTAGGTGAATTTCTTCTCCTTCAGCTTGTACACGGCCTTCATTATCGTCTCTTTGTGTATGGGGTCTGAAACTTTGACAAATATTGGTCTGGGTGACTTCTGTTTATCTTGGAATTGGCCCATTCGATAGTACTTCGATATTCTTATATCGTTCATCTGTGTTTCTGTTAATTCCAGCTCTTTTTTGAACACAGAGTTTAGTGTCAAATGCTAAATTTTCACCTCTCTTATCTTCAACACCGGATACAATAATATTGCAATCCATTGATTTCATTAAGAGTATTATGATCATTTCATTTTGTGAATTTATTTTCTGTTTTAATCTGATAATGTAGTCGCGCATTCGTTCCATCTCTCGATGCATTTTGCGTTGATTGTCCGATAACTCAGTTACGTCGTACGTAACGTCGTTTGCCTGTTCTTGCACCAATTGCAAACGATTTTCAATTCCATGTTGACCATGTACATCTCATTTTAAAGAATCAAGCTCATTACCTTGGTGATGGAGACGGATCATAAAATATGCTAAAGACTGTTGAATGCTCATAATACCGACTAGTAATTCCTTCATTTCATATCTTTCGAGTATGCAAATTGATCTCCCGGCCCGCTTTGGTTGTCTTTATTTTGAACGTGATTATTTGCGTGAATGTCCATTTCCTCTGCCCCACGTTTATTCCCGACAACAACACCGTCCGGTTATCATTTATGGCAAATAGAAGATATAACGATTTCTAAACATTCATTCAAAAGGTTACCCCCACTGTAGTGACCCCTCTCTCCAAATCCAGAATACTTTATCTCATCAGGCAGTCACACAAAAAATAAGGTTGTAAAGTTACTGCAGGACTTCATTAGTTATTCTTACCATCAATTCTTACCCTGGACTTATTTTGTTACTTTGATAATTCATAAGTGACTGTTAAACTATGTTAACTAAAAGCATTGTTGACACATTATCAAGGACTTTTGCTGAACATTTGTATTTGGTAAACCATTGGATACTCAAATATTATCACTGTGGACATATGGCAGAATGTTTTTCAAGAATGCACTCTGACGTCTTTTCCTTATCGATAAATGAGTGTCAGCTAGTACATCGTATAAGGTTAAAATCTAATCTGCCCAGTAAAGAGAATAATACCTGTGCCTTGGTAAGTAGTTATTGAGAGTTAAAATCTATTTTAATGCTTAAATACTTTGATAACCTTTCTTATATTGAGCAATTTTAAATTAAATTTAATATAAACATTATGCAAGTATTAAAAGGTTATTGTTCTGATTTGGATTCCATATAAATAATCTGTCCATAAAACGTATTAATTTTCTTCTTGTCGTAGGAAATTTTTTAGTCCAAAAAAAAAAACAAAAAAAAAAAAACAATAAGAGATCAAATATCAATAACTGAAATCGTAAAAAATATGAATTTCTTTCGTTCAAAAACTTACATTAATTTTAATGATTTTATACTTTTTTCTCAATAAAATTTATTTTTATTAGATTTATACACAATTTCGCGGGAAAAAAAAACAACAAAGTTATGTTTTCTTAAAATAATTGTACTTTTCAAGAGTTAAAAATGTCATCGTTAATATTTTTCTTGGCCAGTATTTAACAGTTAATACATTAAGAAATTTAAAAGCTTAAAAACAACTAAATAATGACCAAAAACACCCCCAACAACAACAATAACAACAAGACTTTTGTTGCTATAGCAACAAAAAGGTCTTCCGTTCTTCATTTATTAATCTGTAAAAAAAAAATACATTTCTCTTATAAAAAGGAAAAGGATAGATACAGTGATGGAATTCTTCAGTAACTTTTTCTACGTGAAACAAAACAAAACGAGAAAAAGTCATTTTTGAATATTTGCTCTGACGACCGGAAGTTACGCCGGATCAAACAGAACATGGTAAACATATCTTCATACATTGTTCTATTTTTCCTCAAAGTTTGGATGCTTAAGTTTTTGTCAGTTATGAGATCTCGTTGAGAAAAGGTTTATTGTCTCGGAGCAGGAAACGGACGAACAGAATTGCTAATGAAAAAATGTTAATATATCTTAAACATTTTCCTCTCGTACATTACTGTTTATCAAGCTTACTGAAACAGTGTAAAAAAAAAAACCCAGTTAAACTTATCAACAATGTCATTTGTTTGAACCCTTCCGGTGAGGACTGGAAGTGACGGCTGACAAAATAAAACACGTTAAACACATCATCTATCAAATGTCTATCACCTACATAAGTTTTGTGTTTTGATAACTAACAGTTTCTGATTAACGGCGGGTACACAATTCAGTATAAAAAAGCTACTTGAGATATTTGAGATATCTCACCGGAAATGGATTTTTTTGTTTATTTAACATCGCATATATGACTTATGTAAAGATTCATACTAATATAATCATTCTATGTAAAATAACTAAAAAAGGTAAAAAAAAATAAATAATTTTTGAAGTGCTTCCGATAACGACCGGAAGTTACGCCGAACAAAACAAAATAGTTTAAACACATCTACATATATAGGTCTATCATCCTGCAAAGTTTGATTGTTCAAGTCATTATCATATTTGAGATCTCGATGAGTCAAGGTTTTTTGTCTAGGGACAGGAAACGGACAAACGGAAGTGCTCAGTGAAAATGGAAATTTAGAGTTTCTTAAGCATTTGACAACAGCCCTTTATTGCCTATCAATTTATCTAAAATTGGCAAAGAAAAACAGTTAAACATATAAACAACTATATTTGTTTGAACTCTTCCGGTGTTGACCGGAAGTTACGGCCGACCAAATGAAACCGGTTAAAACATTTTCAGTCAAATGTCTATCATCCATGAAAGTTTCGTGTCTTAATCACTTATAGTTTCTGAGATCTCATGGGAACAAAATTTATTTTTAAAAAGCTACCTGAGATATTTGAGATATCTCACCGGAAGTGGAATTTTTCTGTTGATTTAACATTGCATAGATGACATATGTATAGATTTATACTTATATGGTTATTCTGTGTAATATTAATTAAATACGTAAAAAAAAAAATTTTGAAGTACTTCCGGTGACGACCGGATGTTACGACGAACAAAACAAAATAGTTTAAACACATCTACTACTATAGGTCTTTCATCCCACAAAGTTTGGATGTTCAAGTTTTTGCCGATTCTGAGATCTCGAGAAAACGAGGTTTTTTGACGCGGGACAGGAAACGGACGACTGGAAGTGAATTTAAAAAATATGAAATAAAACGCCTCGAGATATTATCATTCTCAATTACCTCTGAAAATTTCAGGAAAATCTATTCAGCCATCTCTGAGAAATTCTGCCGAAAAAAAACGGGGAAAAAAAAGAATAATAACTAGACTCTTGTTGCAAAAGCAACAAAAAGGTCTTCCGTTTTGATATACATGTATCAATTTAACTGTAAGACATTGCTTCTCTCATATAGAAAAAATAATGGACATGATAATATTTGTGAATGAAATATTCAGTACTTACTTCCATTTAAAACAATTAAAATGAAAAAGAAATCAATTTTTGAAGTACTTTCTGTGACGACAGGAAGTAACGCCCAACCAAACCAAACATGTTGAACATTTGTACAATCATAAGTCAATCATTCCTAAAAGTTTGGTTGTTCACGTCTCTGCATAATCTGAGGTCTCGTTGAAACAATATTTTTTTCTCGGGACCGAAAATGGATGATCGGAAGTAATTAATAAAAACAAAAGCTGGTATTACTGTTTATCAGGCTAGATGAAACACCCAAGAAAGTCAGTTAAACTTGTTTAAAACATGATTTGTTTGAACCCTTCCCGTGAAAACCGGAAGAGACGATTGACAAAATAAAACCCGTAAGACATATCTTCAATCAAATGTCTATCATTCGTTAAAGCTTTGTGTCTCAATCACTCACACTGACTACAATCTCGCGGACATCAAATTGGATAAAAGCTACCTGGAGATATTTGAGATATTTCACCGGAAGTAAAATTTATTTGCTTATTTAGCATCGAATTGAAGACATATCAAAGATTTTATACTGATATATTTATTTCATGTAAAATAAATAAAATAATTCAAAAAAATAATTATTGAAGTGCTTCCGGTGACCACCGGAAGTTACGACGAATCAAACAAAATAGTGTAAACACATGTTCATACATACGTCTATAATCCCACAAAGTTTGATTGTTCAAGTCATTACCTTTTTCGAGATCTCGAGGAATCAAGGTTTTTAATCTCGGGACAGGAAACGGACAAACGGAAGTGTTCAATGAAAATGAAAGTTAGCATTTTTTAAACTTAAAACATCAGGACTTTATTGCCTACCTATTTATATAAAATTGTCAAAGAAAAACAGTTAAACTCATAAACAACCTAATTAGTTTAAACTCTTCTGGTGTGGACCGTAAGTGACGGTTGACAAAATGAAAACTATTAAACACATCTTCTATCAAATGTCTACCATCCATGTAAGTTTCGTGTCTTGGTCGTTTAAAGTCACGGAGATCTCTTTGTTACAACATTTGTTTTAAAAAAAAACTACCTGAGATATTTGAGATATCTCACCGGAAGTGAATTTTTTCTGTTTATTTATCATCGGATAGATGATATATGTAAGCGTTTATACTTATATTTCAATTCTGTTGGAAATAAATTAAATGCGTAAAAAAAAAATTTTTGAAGTGCTTCCGGTGCCGACCGGAAGTTACGCCGACCAAAACAAAATTGTGTATACTTGTCTACATACATAGGTCTATTATCCCACAAAGTTTGGTTGTTCAAGTCATTACCATTTTTGAGATCTTGAGGAGTCAAGGTTTTTTGTCTCGGGACAGGAAACGGACAAACGGAAGTGTTCAATGAAAATAAAAGTTAAAATTTCTTAAGCAGTAGACAACGTGACTTTATTGCCTAGAACTTTATCTAAAAATGTTGAAAAAAGACAGTAAAACTTATAACCAGCTTAATTTCTTTCAACTTTTCCGGCGTGGACCGGAAGTGACGGTTGACAAAATGAAAACTGTTAAACACATCTTCTATCAAATGTCTATCAACCATGTAACTTTCATGTCTTAGTCACTTACAGTTTCTGAGATCTCGTTGTTACAACATTTGTTTAAAAAAGACAACCTGAGTAACTATCAACCATGTAACTTTCATGTCTTAGTCACTTACAGTTTCTGAGATCTCGTTGTTACAACATTTGTTTAAAAAAGACAACCTGAGATATTTGAGATATCTCACCGGAAGTAGAATTTTTTTGTTTTTTTATCATCGGATAGATGATATATGTAAGCATTTATACTTATATTTCAATTCTGTGTTATATAAATTAAATGCGTAAAAAAAAAATTTTGAAATGCTTCTGGTGACGACCGGAAGTTACGACGAACGAAACAAAATAGTTTAAACACATCTACACATATAGGTCTATCATCCCACAAAGTGTGGATGCTTAAGTCATTTTCGTTTCTGAGATCTCGATGTCACTAGCTTTTTGTCGCGGGACAGGAAACGGACGACCGGAAATGAATTTTGAGAAAATTAAAAAACGCCTGGAGATATTATCATTCTCTATCAGTCCTGAAAATTTCAGAACAATCTATCCAGCCATCTCTGAGAAATCTTGTGGACAAAAAAAGGAAAAAAAAAAAAA
>WFKH01011581.1:30368126-30407605 GCA_016163765.1 Magallana hongkongensis | reverse complement strand
TAGAGAACTACGGACAAGCAAGGCTACAACTGCAGAAAAGTTTCAATGAATTGTTTAGATCCGTGTTTACTCTGATGGTGTTTTGTATTTTTTTCTTTGTAATTTTGAGTTTGAACACAGTTCGTTATCACCACATGCCATCGTAGAGGCGGAGTTCAGACATTCACTGCTCATGACTTGACGGAGAGAGAGAGAGAGAGAGAGAGAGAGAGAGAGAGAGAGAGAGAGAGAGAGAGAGAGAGAGAGAGAGAAGTAAATGTACAATTCAAACATGTATATAATCTGTAAAAAAAACATTTGTCAATAAACGCATGTATACATGCATGCCTGTATCCACGTATGTAGAGAAACATTAAACAGCCCTCAGTTTAAAGTCATGTATAATAATTGAAATATGGGCATTTTGTTAGGAGAACGGTAATTTCCTACCCGCAGTCGCTAATTGTTGTGTGCATACAGTCATTGAGATGGCGGCATTTCTTTGATGCCGGCAAAGCGACCCGGCGAGCTCTAATGCGGTCGTATTGCACGGGTGCTTCGGCGGCATGACTTTGATGCCGGCGATGCTACGAGCGTCTGAATTTAGATAGCTGCTGATAAAAACAAGACTGTCACAAAGCAGGAAATTAACGGTATTTTTAACCGGGCTCTATATTTGTACTGAAAAAACCACGATATTATTTTGATTTATGATAGAATATAAACGGAAAACATTTAAAACCATTGTTTTAAAGATAAAATCGTTAAACAAACCACAATTAAAAAAGAAAAAACGTTCGACACTCGGGGACCGAACCCGGGTCGCCTGGGCACAAGTCCACCACTTTAACGACTGAGCTACGCGGACTCTCGCTTCAGAACTTTGGAGCCCAAAATCTCGAGAATGCGTGGATCGATTTTAAAACGGATTTCATATTCTGAAGTTTTGAACGAGTCTCTATCGAATTCAAACGTTAAAAAAAATTCAAATCAAAAAAGTTGAAAAATGACTGTTTTTTGTTTCCTTCCGGTGACGCGGAAGTAACGGCGGACGTTTGGATATGCAAAGGGCACTGCGGCCGTTAACTCTCTACCATCTCTGAAAATTTGAAAGTCCTATCTTAATAACTTTTGGAGAAAAACCGTGAACAAGCAAAAACATAAAATCTTTAATATCTCGGGACCGGAAGTAACGACCAAAAATATCTCGTGTAATTTTCCTACAAATTTTGTCATGATTAGGATCTGAAAGTTTTATAAAAATCGGCTGAAGCGTTTTTGAGAAAACGTGACAGAAAAAAAAAAATAATAATAATAGAGGAAAAGAAACAAAGCAATAACAATAAGGTCTTCCGTTGGAAACGGAAGACCTTAATAGTAAAAAAACATTACAATCACTATAAGGTCTTCCGTTGGAAACGGAAGACCTTAATTATAAGAAAGAAAGAAAGAAAAAACACTACAGTCACTATAAGGTCTTCCGTTTCAAACGGAAGACCTTAAATATGAACAAAAGCTTGTCCAAGCAAATTTCTGCCTCTAAAAGGTAAAATATTTTTATCATTTTTATAAAGATTCTAAATACTCAGCTAGATATGTATTATCACTCGTTGTGAAATTTTTCTAAACCTTTGCAAAAGCATCATTTCCCTAAGTCTAGGGTTTCTAATCCGCTTTGCTACTCACAAACCCTTGAGCGAACAGAAAAAAAAACATATGCAGGTTTACATTGGCGCCATCTAAGTGATGAATGTACAGTACTAATTTTTAAGCTTTTGTGACCTATTGTTCCGACCAATCAGAAAGTGCGTATTGAAAAGAAAAACTGATATGAACAAGTTGTTTATAGTAATCGAATTTGTAGAAAAGATAGGTTCACTCGGAGTAAACACCGATAGCAGTTAGTCAATTACCTACTATAGTCGGTCTTAACTTTATTTGACAACGACTCAACATTGATCAATGCAATTAACGTCATTCTTGAAACATCGTTTCTTACTGGATCCTGCAAATTTTAATGAGACCAACCAGAGAACGGAGTTTCTAACCCCGTAAAACTCTGCCTATTTGATCAAGGGTTGGTGAGTAGCAGAACAGATCAGAAAACCTTGACTTGAGAAGATGCAAAGCATATACTTGTTCAAGTTTTGCCTGTAACTTTCACAGTTTTTCGCCTAAACTGATTTGCCTCTACATGTACGTACACATGATCTTGTGAAAAAAATCCGATACCAATGAATGTAGGTCTAAAACAAGATTCACTTTATCTCCAAACAATATTCAATGGTGACCTCATTAAAAACTTACTTATGTGTGAATTCATCCAAACATAACGCGGAGTATGTGCTGAGAAAATTTATGCTTTACAAAGTAGAAGCCAGACATGAGTTGTTTATTTTGATGTATCTAATTTTACTCTTAAGTTTATAAGATTTTCAAGCATATCCCTAAATTTTTCTTGTGGGTCAAACAAACATCAGAACAAAAAGCTTGCGCGCAGCATCTCCAGCAATATCTGAATTATCCCCGGAGAGACCTTTTTTTAAATGTTCTTTGGTACCGATTTCTTCAGTTCATGAACGGATATGTACCCCCCCACCCCCACCCCAGTCTGTCTCTTGCACTTGATGAAACCCCTCTCTGGAACCACAATTCATCTTGTGTTTATCATTTGGGGAAAATAGAGTATAAGTAGAAGCAATGCATTCGTATCAGGGGATACAACTATGACGAAATCTTTCTGCAGATTTAATTGAATACTTTACATTAAACAAATCAAAAAACATCCATTACAAATCCAACGCATGTTTCTCAATGACCTTACATAGGAATTCCCTAGATCTCTTAAGTTTTCAATGCTTTTCCATCCATATCTTGTATCAATCCCAGACCGTCTTTTATAAGCAGTAAATAATAAATAAAAATCATTGAAACAGAAAGAAGGTAGGTGTGACAACCTCCTCGAAAAGATGCATTATGTCTTTTGCATGGTTCCCTCCTTAAGGAACTATGAACGGTATCGGACCAACTGGATGTGCCAAAATATTTCCCATTCACTCTTCGCGGACGTTGGAAAGAGCCAAAAGTAACATATGGATTATTATGTGGTTTTAAGGGTTTCTCCAGATATACATTTCAGTTTTGGGGTTTGTGTCATTTCATTAAACGTTTTCAGGGTAGATTTAAAATTTACAAGACATCATTCAACATGTGCCATTTTCTCGCAACATTCATAAAAGTTTGAAAGTGTTTATTGAACATCTTTTAAAGCTTGCAAAAATATTCAGTTTAATTGATGGGTTCGTCATATTTGACAGACGTATTGAACCACATGTATGGAACGTCTCAACTACCTTATGTGGATAAAATTCATTTTGTACTGATACTTTAATATTATATGCTGAAACTTCAACATTACATGCTGATACTTTATCATTATATGCTAATACTACTACATCATATGCTGATACATGTACTTCTACATTATATGCTGATACTTTTCATTATATGCTGATACTTTTTCATTATATACTTCACTATGCGAATGTTTTAAAAATAGGGAAGCATCAGGATCGAAAGGCATGTACGCTAAAACTCAGAAACATTTGGTTGTAAAAGTTTTAAACACTAGGATATTTCTCGTGGGATTGATAAAATAGAACTATGGTTCACCGAGAGTAGTTTTTAGCAAGATACTCAACAAATACTACTATTTGATTACGTGTTGCTTTTTAAAAGGATCTTTTAAATTTAAATTATGCCTCTTTGGTGAGACAACTGGCGCTCTCCATCAGAGCATAAAAATCAGGATGTACGAAAGGTCTCCCAGGCGTGCATTTTGCATTCTTTTGGTCACAGTGGACCTCTAAAAATATTTATTTCTATAAATTATCCCAGATAGCATGACTTTGTTGGGCCAACGTTGGCCCAACGCAACCAGTTACATTGGCCCAATGTTGGCAAATTATGTCGGCCCAATGTAGTTTTGCTAATCGGCCCAACGTTAGCCCCACATGTTGGGCCGACATCGGCACAATGTCACATTTGTCATCTTCTGATATTGGCCCAACGGTGGGCCAAGGTACGTAACATATGACCAACATTGACCCAATGTTAGGTCAGTGTTGGCCCAATGTTGGGTCAATGTTGGTCCAATATAGGTGCAACAATACAACTGCAACAATATATCAAAATTTAAATGATGGATTTATTTTGAATCCAGAATGCACAAGCCATGATATAAAAATCCTTGAAATTTTTTTTTTATTATTTATCTTTTATTAAAATCAATGTCATATGTTCACACATCAACATTTATCACATAAAGTTTCAACAAGTTAACTATTCTCAAATCTTACAAGTAATCACAAAAATCTTGATAAATATTATTTCTTATATAATCAATCTTTCTTAAAACAGTGTTTTGGATATTCAATTTACGCTTTAATACATAAAGAATGTTTTTCTTTGACATTGTTTCATCATCAAATCTACATTTCATCTTATATTTGTATATTGTATATGCAACAAAAGCTATTAAATTGTTTAAAACCAACGTTTTTTCGTTGACTTCATTGTAAAATCCAAGCACAATAATTTTCCAAGTAACAGTAAACTTAAGAAAAGAACTAGTTTTTTCCCAAATAGGTTTGACAATTTCACAATCATATAACAAATGTTGTATGTCTTCATTAAGCTTACAAAAGGTGCAAAATGGTGATACATCTTTATTCGATTTACTCACATATACGTTATTATTTAATATATCATTTAACAGTTTGTAGTTAAATTCTGCTATTCTTTTCTCATACATATTCTTTATTTTGGACACATATACATTTTTTCATATATACCCTTCCTTAATGTTGAATATTCGCTTCCATTTATTTTCTTGGATAGATTTTAATGAATATTGAGTAGTAAAAATTGCTTTTTGTAGATCTTAGAGATTTTGTAACATGATTTTTAAAAAGAACATGTACATCATTTTTTATATTTACCTACTTTGCATATGAACAATCAAATTGTCTAAAGGGTTTGACAGCTCTTTTTAACATAAGATATTCACAAATGATATTGTTCTTTTTAACTAATTTGTTTGAAAAATATGTTATATCATACATTTCCCCCGTTTCATTAAAAATATCTTTAACATATAATATGCCACACCTAAGCCAGTTATAAAACATAGTGGCTTTGAATCGTATTGAAAAAGTTGGTTATTCCATAAAAATTGGCTTAAAAACTCATCTCTTGTTAAACTACCAACCGATTTTTGTATTTTACTACTATTAAAGGCATTAAATACATTTCGGTAAAACTGAGGAAGGTTTATCATTTCAAAAAAATCGGAATTGTTTGGATTACACTCATTGGTTTTAATAATATCAAACATTGTAATATTGTGTTGTTGCAAAATATCACTTAGTGTTCTATGTGTAGTACTTTCTGGATCTACTATCCTATCTAACCATGATGCTTTAGCAGCGTAAAATTTACTCTCTACATCGATTATCTCAATACCACCCTGTTCAATTTTTCCAATTAACGTGTTTCTCTTTCTTCTGTCTCTTTTTTTCCACAAAAAAAAATATACAAAAATGTATATTAATTTTGAAATATTTTTAAAAAATTCAACATATGGGTTTTGTAAAATATTAGCATTGTATAATATCTTTGAAATAGCTAGGGTATTTATAATTGTACATTTTCCAAATATTGTAAGATTTCTTTTTTTCCAAACACTTCTTTCAAGTTTTTCAAGTTTACTTGTCCAGTTTTTCTCATAACATTCGCTTTTATCATGTCCCATATAGATGCCTAAAGATTTAATGCACGATTTTGTAATTCTTTCACCTCTTATATAAGTTTATTCCGCGTATTCATTTACAAGTAAGCCAGTTAATAGACTTTCTGTTTTTTCTATATTAAGTTTTGGTCCGGCAACTCTAGAGAATTCTGAAATTGTTTTTTAATACTTTGGTCAAGGATTTAATATCTTTTACCATACTTGTGCAATCATCTGCATGTTGAATCATTTTAATGCTATCGTCGGTCGCGTAATTTTTTGTAAGGATAGCCCTTTTGATTTCATTATCGCTTTTTATCTGATCGGCTAATATTTCTAGAACAAGTATAAATAATATCGCAGAAACCGGACAGCCTTGAAGTATTCCTCTTTGCATTGTACATGGTTTTGACATCCACCCATTGTTTTTTAGTTTAAATGTGGGCTTATTGTAAAGTGTTTTTATCATTCCTATAAATTTAGAGCCAAAGTTAAATTTTTCTAAAATTTTAAACATAAAATTGTATTCTATGGAGTCGAACGCTTTTTCAAAATCTAGGAATAGTAATATTCCGTCCAAATCATTATGTACGTAATATTCAAAGACATCTAAAATCAATCGCGCGTTTTCGCCTCTGTATCGGCCTTTAATATATGCACTTTGTTCACGATTTATAATTTCACCAGCTACATTTTGTAATCGTAAGGCTAAAACATGTGCAAATATTTTGTAGTCAACATTAGTTAAGCTTAAAGGTCTATAGTTTTTTAAATTGTTATTTTCCCCTTTTTTAAACACAAGAGATAAAACGGCATTTCGCTGAGAGAATGGTAGGATTCCTATTTCAATGCTTTTAAGAAGACATGCATAATAAATGTCTTTTAAATCATTCCAAAACATTTTATAAAATTCTGCCGTAAGTCCATCTTGTCCAGGAGATTTATTATTTTTCATACATTTTATCGCTGTTTCACATTTGCGCATGGTAGGCAGTTCATCCATTTTCTTTTTTCATTTTCTGTGATTTTTTCACATTTTATATCTTTTAGATATGTTTCAATAGCGTCATCACTTATACTTTTGCTTTTATATAGTGTTTTATAGAAGTTTATAAGACAGTCCATAATTCCTTTATTGTCCGAGTGTTCTATTTGATTATTATCTTTTATTTTATTGATTGTATTTGTCGTTTGTTGCTTTCTTTCAAGATTTAAAAAGTAGGATGAACATTTTTCTCCTTTCTCTATCCATACAGATCTGGATCATACAAATGCGCCACTACATTTCTCGGCGTAAAAATCATCAACTTCTTTTTCTAGCAATCGTTTATAGGTCATATTTATTTCTGAAAAAACTTTTGATTCTAATTGCTTTATTTGTTCTTCAATAAATTTGATTCAATTTTTCTTATATTAACCTAGTTGTTTTGAATAATTTATACAAAAATTTTTGATATTTATTTTGACATATTCCCATTTACATATTGGGTCTTCCTTTTCAAGTTTTGCGCTTCCTCGTGTATAAAAGATTTTATTTTTGTACAAAAAGTTATGTTTTTTAAAAGCGAGTTATTTAGCTTCCAATATCCAGCTCCCCGTGGGTTTTCACAAGTATAAAGTTCAAGAAATATACCCAAGTGATCCGTAAAAAAAATTTCTTGAAATTAAATAACGGCCGTTCGTTATTTAGCTAGATTATGTTCACAATGTAAATCTCTATCCACACTTTTAAACTGAGTTCCTCCAAAATAGAATAAAGTAATCATTTTCTCTCTTCTGTTTGTTTTGCTTCATTTATATCTTCATTTATATCTTCAATTGTTCATAGTCGTCCAAATAAAACACTGGTTTTCACAAATATCAAATTTCACAATCAGTGAAACGTGGAAAGTCCATCGAACTGGGAGGGGGCAGCTTGAACATTCCCTTAAAAATAAAAAAAAATATTCAATATATGAGAGAGAGATATTTTGACGTTAACAAAACTGGCTTTATATCGGCAATTATTTGAGATAAATAATACTTACATTTCTGTTTTATTCGCTGAAGGACTGTGGCTATACATTTAGCAAACTGTTTAACTCTAGATCTGTCCTACAAAATGTTAAATGGGAGCAAATTTGGCCATCCCAACAGATCAGATATCACAATAACCATGGAAATTGGCCAGTCTCACGCTGTAAAAACTCTGTCTAAATTGTTTGGTCTGTGAATGTGCTATCTCTTATCTCAGGATCGGCAACTTAAATTCTTCACTTAAGAACAATTGTGCAGGAGAATAGATTTTGCAGAATATCTTCATTATAGTTTTGGGCTTTTACAAGCTTCTTTAAAAGAATAAAAATTAAACTTGCATATTTTTACATGTTTGCTTTTACAAAGAGTATACATGTAACTGTTGACAGTATATTAAGCTTTTGGTAATGATTCTATTTCTTCTAAACACGTTAAAAACTAATAAAAAACACATACTGTTAAAAAGTTATGCATGTTTTAATAAATGTAATCTGCCGACAAACATTTCAGTAAATAAAAAATGTAATTACATGTAACAGACGTTGGATCATTGTTGGACCGATATCATGGTCTTACTAACATTGATGGTAAATTTACAATATTGACCCAATGTTGGCCCAACGTTGTGATCCCAACTAACATTGATACTCAAGTCAGATGTGCCAAGTGCACATTGAACCAATGTTGGCCCAACGTTGTGTTCCCAACTAACATTGATACTCAAGTTAGATGCGTCAAGTGTACATTGGCACAATGTTGGCCCAACGTTGTTCGCCAACGCCAACCTCACAACCCACAGCCAATGTTGGCCTAACAAAGCCATGCTATCTGGGATGCATCTTTGGTAAGACCATTGCCGTTCACCATCAGCGCATAAAATTCAGGGGGTACAAAAGGACCCTCGGGGGGGGGGGGGGGGGTCGCTCCAAAAAATGTGCATTCTAAACGCTATCTATTGGTGCTTGGTCACAGTGGATCTCGTAAAATAAAATAAGATAAAATCAAATAAAATAGCACATAAACGAAAACATCAGTCATTCAGGTTGATTGGATTTGTGGAGATTGATAAGCTCTCCCTGGAATTCCACCTACAGGAGTGGGCATTATAAGTACAGTTATTGCTAAGATCAGATATTGCAACCCAGAGGACGTTATACCTTAATCTTTGCATGAATACAGCCGTGTGCTTATGAGCACCGTGTGTGGTTGTCATATGCCTCAATTCATCCATCCTTATCGTATGTTCCGAAATTATTTTTTATTCAGTAGAGATTCCTTCTTATGAACTGTACAAGTCAGGGGACTAAACTTCTTCGGTGCTAGCAGTTTTTTCACATGTATATTATGTGTAATACATGTGTATGCTTTAGCAGATGCGCCAAATTACTGAAGTTAGGCAATGTAAGCACTGTAAATGTTTCATGAAGCAAATATTAGCAATAATTTTACTAACTCTCTTTTTAATTAACACTTTTTGTGAAAGCATACATTTTTCAGTTCATCAAATATAAAAATAAAAGTTAAAACGAACTGACTCCTTCAATCTGTCTCAAACAAGTTACGTATTTATGGAAAGTTCATATGTAGAGCAAATATTTTAAGATACAGGACAACTGCCCCTCTAATTTTTTTTTATTGTTTATTAACCTGTCGAGATTAAGGTGTAGGTCTACCCCCCTCCCAGGGACCAAGCCCGTTTTGACGATAATTTAGGTAACATTGAAATTAATGTCAAAATGAGATTTGCCCCTGTGCCCTCCTCCCTTAAAAAAAACTTGCCTATGCTCGTGTGCTCTAATTCCTTTTCAAAGGACAGTAAAGTCACTGTTTCATGGCGTAGAAGTCGCAATCAAAAAGGGTATAAACCAAGACAAGCCAAGCCCCATTTGAAGGCCTACACCTGCAGAATACATTTAATCTACGACATAAAAGGTACTTTTAAAATCGACACGGCAGACCAAACATGAACGAGTAAAAATCAGAAAACTTGGGAGCATATAATGAAGAAGTGAAAAAAAGTATCAGCATGTAATGTTGAAATATCATCATAAAATGTTTCAGTATCAGCATATTATATTGAAGAATCAGCATATTTTGAAGATCATCCACATACGGCAAATGACGCTGGTTTACGAATGTATGATCTGCTGTTCATCACGTGACACGGCAGTAGGCCATCTTCCCAAGTCAAGGGTTTCTGATACGTTCCGCTACTAACAAACCCTTGACTGAGCAGACAAAAGGTGTGCGAGTTTACAATTGCGCCATCTAAGTGATGAATACTGAACTAAATTTTAAGTTTTTTGAGACCCTCTTGTTCTGACCAATCAGAAAATGCGTATAAAACAGAAAAATTAAAGCAATGTGGCTGCTCCAATTAACAAGTTGTATATTAGTAATCGAATTTGTAGAAAAAATAGGTTCACTCGGCATAACAATAGCAATGCGTAAGTCGGTATTAAATTTATTTGACAACGGCTTAACAATTGATCAATGCACAATTAACGTTATTCTTGAAACAACGTTTCTTATTGGATACCGTAAAATGTAGAGACCAACCAGAGAACGGGGTTTCTACTTTAACTCTGCCTATTCAATCAAGGTTTTGTGATTAGCGGAGCGGATCAGAACTTTGAAAAACATTTGTAAAAACTGCCAAAAAGAAACAGTTTGCTCTCTGAATTGTACATCTATTGGAATGTGCAAAACATTTTGCGCAAGTAAGCGTAGAATTACTCATGTCATTTCTTAGATTTGCTTCTCTAATTCATTACAAAATCTTAATCGTTTTTAAGTTTATGTAATATACTTTTGGAGTGTATTGGCCCTAATTGAAGGGGCCAGTCCCTTTTTTCTTGATTACATACGAAAAATCTTACGAAGACTAACATATTTTGTTCTTACACTTATCTAAAATTGTTGTTTATGTTTGAGATACAAATGATTAAATAATTTAGGGGCCAACCCTGTAGATCCTTAATGGGGACAGACATTGATGTTTCGCTTAGTGGAATCGATTAGAATCATCAATGCAGACATTTTCTCCTCTACAATGTTTAACAATATATGTCTCCTTCTCTAGATAACTTGAGTGTAAGTGTTAGGACTTTGGCCCCTAAAAATCCCTAATTACGTAAGAAATGGGTGTGGCAAAGAGTTTTTTAAACAGATATTGTTACGATCAACAACTTTGCTTCTATCTTGCATAACAAAATCGTGAACGTTTTTTACGTTATTTGTAATAGAGTTTACGAGTCCCTTTTTCTTAATATCGTTAAAAAGAACTTTTTATACTCTACCACTTTTATTATATGTATCTTAACAAAATATCAACTGATAAGAAGATACAGTTCAAAACGTATGCAGATTTTGATTCAAAATTCGTACCCAATTTTCGAGCCTAGGAATGGCGCCACTGGCGTATAACAACATCACAGTGCACAACTTCAAACTATAGTCAACCTATCCTGAAAATTTCATAGTCATATCTCTGATAATTTCTGAGATCAGCTCTGCACAAAATGGGTCGTAAAAAATTACAAAATCCGCCGTAGATCGGGATTGAAAGTGACGACAGAAAAACTTTCAAAAACATACAAAAAATTCAGGTCACGTCCAATCATTTGCGGAAAAAATGGTCGAAATCGGTCGAATAGTCTTCGAGAAAACGCGTGCACAAAATTAGGGAAAAAAATAATAACTAGATTCGATCTCGTTACGAGTAACGAGTAGGTCTTCCGTTTGATTTGTTTTTTTGAATGATACGATGAAATATGGACACAATTTCAGAATTACCACCCCCCCCCCACATTCAGATAATGAATTAACATTCCTAATTACGTCACAAATGGGTGTGACAATCAGTTTTTCAAACAGATATTGTGACGATCAACAACTTTGCTTCTATAATGCATAACAAAATCTTTATCGTTTTAAAGTTATTTGTAATAGACTTTACGAGTCTCTTGGCCCCTAATTCAAGGAGCCAGCCCCTTTTTCTTGATTTCTTATGAAAGGCTCCAAAAATACTAACATTTTTTGTTCTTACACCTATCTGAAATTGCTGTTCATTTTTGAGATACAAATGATTGAATAATCTAGGGGCCAGCCCTGTAGGTCATTAACGGGGACAGACATTGGTGTTCCGCTTAGTGGAATCGACTAGAATCATCAATGCAGACATTTTCTCTTCTATAAAGCTTAACAAAATATGCCTCCATCTCTAGATATATTGAGTCAAAGTTTAAGGACTTTGGCCCCTAAATATCCCTAATTACGTAATAAATGGGTGTGGCGATGAGTTTTTCAAACCAATATTGTTACGATCAACAACTTTGCTTCTACACTGCATTACAAAATCATGATCGTTTTTAAGTTTTTTGTAATAGAGTTTACAAATCTGTTGGCCCCTAATTAAAGGGGCCAGCCCATTTTTCTTGATTTTATACGAAAGGTCTCACAAATATTGACATTTTTTGTTCTTACACCTATCTTGAATTGTTGTTCATTTTTGAGATACAAATGATTGAATATTTGAGGGGCAAGCCCTTTAGATCCTTAATGGGGACATACATTGGTGTTTTGATTAATGGAATCAATTAGAATCATCAGTGCAGACATTTGCTCTTCTACAATGCTTTTCAAAATATGTCTCCTTCTCTATAGATATTGTGTCAAATTTTTAAGACTTTGGCCCATAAAATCCCTAATTACGTCATAAATGGCTTATGCGATGAGTTTTTCAAACCAATATTGTTACGATCAACAACTTTGCTTCTATACTGCATTACAAAATCTTTATCGTTTTTAACTTTTTTGTAATAGACTTTACGAGTCTCTTGGCCCCTAATTAAAGGAGCCAGCCCCTTTTTCTTGATTTCATACGAAAGGTCTTACAAATACTAACATTTTTTGTTCTTACACCCATCTTAAATTGTTGTTCATTTTTGAGATACAAATGATTGAATATTAAAGTGGCCAGCCCTGTAGATCCTTAATGGGGACAGACATTGGTGTTTTGATTAGTGGAATAGAATTAAATTATTAATACAAACATTTTCTCTTCTACAATGTTTAACAAAATATGTCTCGTTATCTAGATATATCGTGTCAAAGTTTGAGAACTCTGGCCCCTAAAAATCCCTAATTACGTCATAAATGGATGTGACATTGATTTTTCCAGAGGGATATTGTTACGATCAACAATTTGCTTCTATAATGCATTGCAAAATCTTGATCATTTTAAAGTTATATGTAATAAAGTTTACGAGTGCCTTGGCCCTTAAATAAAGGGGCTGGCCCCTTTTTTTGATTTCGTTGGAAGGAACTTTAATTTTCTACCACTTTTTTTTATATATGTTTTAACAAAATACAAACTGATAAAAAAATACAGACCAAAACGTTAAAAAAAATTTGACTCAAAATTCGTACTCAACTTTCGTGCCTAAGCGAGCTCCAAGAAATGGCACCACTGGCGTTAAACAAAATAATAGTGCACAACTTCAAACTATGGTCTACCTATCCTAAAAATTTCGTACTCATATTTTTAATAGTTTCTGAGATCAGCTCTGCACAAAATGGGTCGTAAAAAAATTACAAAATCGACCGTAAATCGGGACCGGAAGTGACGACAACAAAAATTTCAAAAACTTTAAAAATTCACATCACTTTTCATCATCTGTAAAAAAAATGGTCGAAATCGGTCGAATAGTTCCTGAAAAATCGCGTGCACAAAATTTGGAAAAAATAAGAAGAAACAGTATGAAAACAATAAGGTCTTCCGCTGGAAACAGCAAAGCAACCAGTGGGTCTTCCGTTAATGTCAAATAATTCTTGGTACGACTTAACAAAATTCGAATGATTTTAAGTACGAATTAATAAAAACCTTTACGATTTTAAGAACGCTTTACAAATGAATGTGTTCAAGTACGAGTTAACAATTTTCGAGTTATTTTAGGTACGAGTTAATTTAACTTTCAACTTAAGACTATTTTCTTAACCCAGAATGCGAAATCAAGATTTCCGAAAAAAAATCAATTTTTAAACCCCAATATCTCTGTAATGTATCGTCTGATTTTAAAACGAATTTCATTGCTAAATTTAATTTAATAAGCTCTACAAAACATGTATACGTTTTGAATTTGATCAAAAAATTCAAATTTTCGGAAATTTAATTCACATTCAGTTTCGACCAAAAGTGACGGATTTTCATTTCCAGCCTTATTACAGAGGTAAAATGACAAATGTATAACCGTAGAAAATTTCAAGCCTCTATCTTAAAGCGTTTTTGAGAAAAGCCGCGGACAAAATGTTTTTTTTTTTTTAATTTTAAGAATGACGTTCAATCAAAACATATAAGTGACGTTGTCATGAAAACTTTAACACCTTTGACGGACGCGGAAGAAAAAATCCCTGAAAGTTTCTTTGAAATCGGTTGAAAACTTTTTGAGTTATGAAGCCAAAAAGGAGTCAGAAAAAAAGTATAATAATAATATGTAACTAGAGGAGAGCTCGTTGCAAAGCAACGAGTGGGTCTTTCGTTAATGTCAAGAGTAAAGCTAGAAGTTCCTGTAAGAATCTGAGTTCTTAAACCAATAACAAGAGTAACTTAAACAAAAAGATAAAAAATCGAATAACTCTTGGTACGACTTAACAAAATCCGATTGATTTTAAGTACAAAATAACAAAAACCTTAACAATTTCAAGAACGACTTAACAAAAAAAAATCCGAATGTGTGTAAGTACGACTTAACATTTATCGAATTATTTTTGGTACGAGTTAACTTCACTTTGAACTTAGGTGGCAGGGGACAGGTTTTTTTTAATACAATTCACTGTAGCCAGAGGATGAATGTATTCGGAACTCTGTAACTAGAATTTCCTCAGTTCCCATTCAGCACAAATACCTTTAATTCACTCTTTATAAGGCCAATCACCAATTTCTAAGGAAAATTACTAGTCAGAATGTGTAAAATTTTCTACATAGTGGTTTTTCTGAGATTTCGACCATTTCCTATTTCGCCCATTTTTCATGATTTTTCAGCTTTTTAGACCTCCCCCAGCTAATTCCCTGCAAAGGGTTGACCTTCCGTACCGTGTGCATGTTGCACCATCACATGTCAGAAACTTACCGATGTATAGTTTTCAATGTCCCATCCACCTACTTTTCATGTTATTTTACCTCCCGTCTGTAACTTGCAATTTCTCTGTGTAAAGTCAACACAACAGTCATAGCCGCAAGTTTCGCATTTTACTTCTGATTCTCATGTTCTTAACATAAGAGGCCTACATATTGCATATTAATTTCAACAAGAGGCATTTCTTCTGACTAATGATAATCATTAAAAATCATTTCATGAATTTTACCAACACTCATAAGCCTTCAAGGACAACAACTCTCAATTTTACAAAAATATTGACGGGTACTTTATCCGAAACTGTCCCTGCTACCTTTAACTTACACTACCTTTCTTTGAAAAGACATTTAGTCTTAAAAATAGAAATCTCATGTAATTCTGAGAAAAAGTATATCATATATTGCCAATTCCATTGAGGTTTAAGAAAAATATGGTGAACCCACCATTTCCACTTTCCTCTATTTAAAACAGTTTCATGGGTTCTCCTTCAGTAAAACATCTTTTCTTAATCTGTTAGAGGTCAAGTGTTGTTCAACTACCTTTAATAAGAAACCTTTTTCAATACTACATACATCTACAAGATATTAACATGATAAAAGCATCACATCACTTAGAAATACCTTTACATGTATACCCTCCCCCTATCTTTGGATTTTCATAAAAAGCATCAGTTTGAAATCTTTTACCTAATTTTATGAAACTTGTGGAAATTTCCTGGAGTCATTTCTCACACATATTTGAAAACAATCATCACTGATGCTAAAAATTGATCTTTTCGGGTAAATTGGATAATTTGTAGCATTTTTATTCACAAATAGACCTGCCGCCTTGAATGTGATTTCTTGTTTTCATGAAAAAGTAGGCGATCAATCATATTCAGTGAATATCTTTTCTATTCTGGTTTCCAGTTTTATTTTGACCATGCTAAAACAGTAAGACCTACAAGTCTGATGCCTGCCTTAAAATTAAAATGAAATTCAAACATACCCGGGTATCTGGAGACGGATGAGAATTTCATGAAAAATGGTCCAATTTTACATGTTTTTTTCTAAATTTTTTATGCTTATATACAATAAAAAGGTGAAAATATGTTGTTTCTTGTTAATTTCAAAAGTAATTATCATAGCAGATGTTATTTCCAGGCCAAATGTACATTTACATATCCTACATGTAATGTTAATAAAGACAATTGGAAAGAGGGGGGTGATTTTTCAACTATGTAAATACATCTTAAATATCACTTTTGGACAGGAAAGAAGCAAAAACTTGGAGTTTTTGACATTTTGAATGCTATGATAACTGCACCTGTCTACATGTGAACTTCATTTGAAAGAAAAATATGCATTTTTTTTTTTAAAATGGGTTATATATATGAGGTTCCTCAATGTTATTTCATAAAATCAGAGGGCAAAATTGCTGCAAATTAATAAATTTAATGATTAAATTAATTAAAACTGTTTTAAAGTATCTTTTCTTATCTCAGCAATTGACTTAAGCCTATCAATAGTCATCAGGATAGAAAATACGTACTTTCTATTCTAAGCCAATTTACTCTAGTGTGGTCATTCTACACATTTAAGAGGGAGTTACTCCCCTTGTATATTATTGCTTATAAATCATGTAATGACATCTATCATTAAAGAAATCATCAATTTACTTCTTTATGTACAATATCCACTCAAAATTACAGTAAAATGAGAATTCTGATAATACCATGTAGTCTTGAAGGTGGCAGGGGACAGTTTTTATGTTACAATTCACTGTAGCCAGAGTCTTCGGAACTCTGTAACTAGAATTTCCTTAGTTCCCATTCAGCACAAATACCTTTAATTCACTTCTTATCAGGCCAATCACCAATTTCTAAGGAAAATTACTAGTCAGAATGTGTAAATTTTCTACATAGTGGTTTTTTCTGAGATTTCGACCATTTCCTATTTCGCCCATTTTTCATGATTTTTCAGCTTTTTAGACCTCCCCAAGCTAATTCCCTGCAAAGGGTTGACCTTCTGTACGGTGTGCATGTTGCACCATCACATGTCAGAAACTTACCGGTTAATTTAACTTTGAACCTAACATTATTTTCTTAACCAAGAATGTGGAATCAAAATTTACGGAAAATCAATTTTAAAACCCCTATATCCCTGTAATGCATCGACCAATTTTAAAATGGTTTTCAGTTTTATATTAAACTTAATAAGCTTTTATTTTCGCTTTTATGATTAATAACAAATTACTGCTAAAAAAGTTATTATAAAAAGAGTTTGTAGCCCTCCGGGCCCCTTATTTGAGGGGTCAGCCCCTTTTTCTTGATATCAAATGAAAGGTCTTGCAAATATGAACATATTTTGTTCAACAAGTGTTCAGGAATTGTTAACAGTTTTAGAGATATCCGAACAACTGTGTTTTAGGGGCCGACCCTTCAACTCCTTACCGGGGCCACCAACAAAAAATTTTCAGGTATCATATTGTTAAGAACATTATTTTGATCATCATTTCTTCTACAATGCTTTTCAAAATATTTCTCCATTTTTAGACATTAATGATCAGAGTTTTGGACTTCTGGCCCCTTCAAACCCCTAATTACGTAACATATTACTAAGTATGGTACTGTATGGATTAACAACTGTACAATGAACATTTTATCTTCTATAAATACATGTAGTAACAAATTATTTTTCAGTCAAGAGTTATTATAAAAAGGCTATAGAGCCCTCTTGGCCCCTAATTTAAGGGGCTAGCCCCTTTTTCTTGATATTAAAAAAAGATCTTGTAAATATAAACACATTTTGTTTAACAAATGTTCAGGGATTGTTGACCGTTCTAAAGATATCAACTGTGTTTTAGGGGCCGACCCTTTAACTCCTTACTGGGGCCATCAAAATTTTTTTTTTAGGTAGCATATTGTTGAGAACATTATTCTAAGCATTTTGTGTTCTACAATGCTTTAAAATAATTTCCTTTTTTTTTTTTTAGATTTTAATGATCAAAGTTTTGGATTTCTGGCCCCTGGAAACCCCTAATTACGTAACATGTGACTGAATTATGGTACTGTATAGATAAACAGCTGTACAATGAACATTTTTGCTTTTTTATTAATGAAAAATTATTGTTCAGTAAAGAGTTATTATAAGAAGATTTTAAAGCCCTTTTGGCCCCTAATTTGAGGGACCAGCCCCTTTTTAGTTATATCAAATGAAAGCCCATGGAAATTGAAACAACTTTTGAATTACATAACTTAACAAAATATTTATACATCAAAAGATGTTACAGATAATGTTTGAAAATTTCGTGAAAAAATTTGTACTAATTGTCAGGTTCAGGTGAGCTTCGAGGCCTTTCGCAATTTACAAAATTGGAAGCATTGAGGTACAACTTCAGACATTTACCTACAATCCTTGAAAAATTTCAAGCTTCTATCTTAATTAGTTTTAGAGGAGATGCGTGGACAAAATGACCCATAAACATTTACAAAATCATCAATTCACATATGTATCTGAAACCGGAAAGGACGTCATCGTTTGAAAAGATAATGATATGTAGCGCCGATGATGCTTTATCAGTCCTGAAAATTTCGTGCAAATCAGTTGAAAAGTTTTTGAGAAATAACGCTTCAAAAAAAGTCAGAAAAAAAGAATAACTAGATATTAATAATCAAAGTTTTGGAACTCTGGCCCCTTGAAACCCCTAATTACGTAACATATGACTTAGGTATGGTACTGTATAGATAAACAGTTGTACAATGAACATTTTTGCTTCGATAATTAATCACAAAATATTTTTCTGTAAATAGTTATTATAAAAAGACTTTGGAGCCCCCTTGGCCCTTTATTTGAGGGGCCAACCCTTTTTCCTTGATATCAAATAAAAGCTCTTATAAAAATAAACACATTTTTTCCAACAAGTGTTCAAGAATTGTTGACCGTTCTCAAGTTATCTGAACAAATGTGTTTTAGGGGCCGACCCTTCAACTCCTTACTGGGGACACCAACATTTTTTTTTAGGTACCATATTGTTGAGAACATTATTCTAACATTTTTTGTTCTACAATGTTTTTCAAAATATTTCTCCTTTTCTAGATATCAATGATCAAAATTTTGGATTCTGGCCACTGGAAACCTATAATTACGTAACATATGACTTAGCTATGGTACTGTATGGATAAACAGAAGTACAATGATTATTTTTGCTCCTATAATTGATAACAAATTATTGTTTAGTAAAGAGTTATTGCAAAAAGACTTTAGAGCCATCTTGGCCCCTAATTTGAGGGACCAGCCCCTTTTTCTTGATATCAAATGAAAGCCCGTGGAAATTAAAACAACTTTTGCATTACATGTGTGTTAACAAAATATTTATACATTAAATATATTACAGAAAATATTTGAAAATTTCGTAAAAAAAATTGGTGCTAATTTTTAGGTTCAGGCAAGCTTCGAAGCCTTGCGCAATTTTCATAATTGGAAACATGGGGGTACAACTTCAGACATTTATCTACAGTCCTTGAAAAATTTCAAGCTTCTATCTTGATAAGTTTCGGAGGAGATGCGTGAACAAAATGACCTTAAAAAATTTACAAAATTGACAATATCTGAAACCGAAAATGACATCATCATTTGATAATTCAATAATATGTAGTGCCGATAATTTTCTATCAGTCCTGAAAATTTCGTGCAAATCAGTTGAGTAGTTTTTGAGAAATAACGCTGCAAAAAAGTCAGCAAAAAAAAAAAAAGAATAACTAGAGCAAAACTCGTTGCAAAGCAACGAGTGGATCTTTTTTTAATGTCGAAAGGAAAGCTAGAAGTTCCTGTAAGAAACAGGGTTCTTAAACCAATAATATGAGTAACTAAACAAAAAAGAAAAAAATCGAATAATTCTTGGCACGAGTTAACAAAATCCGAATGATTATAAGTACGAATTAACAAAAACCTTATCGATTTAAAAAACGACTCAGAAAATTAAACTCCGAATGTGTTTAAGTACGATTTAACAATTATCGAATTATTTTAGGTACGAGTTAATTTAACTTTGAACATAACACTATTTTCTTAACGAAGAATGCAGAATCAAAATTTCCAAAGAAATCATTTTTTAAACCCCAATATCTCTGCAATGCATCGTCCGATTTTAAAACAGATATCAGTTTTAAATTAAGCTTATGTGAGGATGTGTGATTATGCACCCTGATGAACTTACATAAAACAAAAGAACAAGTATAAATTTTTTAACAACATATTTAATAACAAAAAAAAATTAGAATTAAACAGAAAATTCAACAAAAAATAACCAAAAAAAAAACCAACAAAAAAACCAACAAAAAAAACAGCAACAGCCAGAACTAAGTTGTAGTAGAATGTTCACATGCTGCACGGGTCTATCGAAACTGCATCAAACGAAGGTTGCTGTAAATGATCCATGGCCTGGTTCCCGCCGATGGGAAATGACTTTCAATAAACTCAATATTCAGAGTATAAGTTTTCAAGTGACAAAAATTATATAATTATGAATATCAAACTTTCACAATGTTAAGTTATAACATATATCTGCATTGACGATAATAAACTGATAAAACTGCGAGGATCACCGTCAGGTATAAATTCACAATTACAGGTAGTTTTACAGATGTGTCGAAAGGGCCGCCGTAGTTTACTCACTCACTGTAGAACAGCGGTCTCTATAAAACTCTCCCATGAAAATGGAAACGGCTACTCATAAATACAGGAGCCGGAAATAATTCAGCACCCAAGAACCCTCCTTCCCTGACAGCTATTGACGTTCTGTAGGGACGGGAAATTTAACGGCAAAACAAGGCCAAATAGACCCTGATGTTTTTCTAAAGACAGGCCCCTGATAGCGTTAGACGGGATGACGACCACGTCTATCGGCTGATGTTCCCGGGTGCATCCTTTTCTTGACTATTTAAGGTACAAGCAAGGGGTTACCCACAGGATTGATATGTAACCATAGGAACCAAGGGTTAAAGTATTAAACCAAGGGGCTCCCTAAAGGATTATGTACAAACCGTAAGGGTGAACCAAGGGGAAAATAAAAACAATAACACAAAGAATTTCAGTTTGTTACAGCTTAATAAGCTCTTGTTTTTGCATTCAAGATTAATAATTGTTCAGTAAAGAGTTATTATAAAAAGACTTTGTAGCCCTAACTTGAGCGCCAAGCCCTTTTTCCTTGATATCAAATAAAAGGTCTCGTCAATATAAGCACATTTTGTTCAACAAGTGTTTAGGAATTGTTTACCGTTCTAAAGATATCTGAACAACTGTGTTTTAGGGGCCGACCTTTAAACTCCTTACTGGGGCCACCAACAAAAATTGTTTAGGTAGTTTATTGTTAAGAATAATCTGAGTATTTTTTGTTCTACAATGCTTTTCAAAATATTTCTCCTTTTCTAGATATTAATGATCAAAGTTTTAAACTTTTGGCCCCTTTAAACCCTTAATTACGTATTATATGACTTAGCTATGGTACTGTATAGATAATCAGCTGTACAATTAACATTTTTGTTTCTATAATTAATAACAAATTATTGTTCAGTAAAGAGTTATTGCAAAAAGACTTTAGAGCTTTTTTTTGGTCCTAATTTGAGTGGCCAGCCCGTATATTTTAATATAAAATGAAAGCTAAAGTAAATCTTAACAACTTTTGCATTACATGTGTAACCAAATTATTTACAGGTTAAAGG
This sequence comes from Magallana hongkongensis, assembly GCA_016163765.1. NCBI lineage: Eukaryota > Metazoa > Mollusca > Bivalvia > Ostreida > Ostreidae > Magallana > Magallana hongkongensis. The sequence continues at coordinate 30,385,986 of WFKH01011581.1, read as the reverse complement.
ATATTTTACAAAACGTGTTTAAATTTTGCCGAAAATTTTGGTGCTAATTTTCGACCTCGGGCTAGCTTCGGCACCTCGAGCATTTTCCACAATTTCAAATACAGAGGATCATTTACAGACATCCATCTACATATTCCTAAAAGTTTCACGTTTTTGTTACCATTAGTTTCGAAAGTGTTACGTGGACAAAATGGTCCTTTAAAATTCACAAAAATCTTGAAAATCTCAAACCGGAAGTGACGTCATCGGCTCAATATTATATGATAGCAAGCACATTTAATGCTCTATCAGTCCTGTAAATTTGGTCAAAATCGACCCAATAGTTTTTGAGTTATAGCGCTCGAAATATGTCAGGGGAAAAATAAAAACATACTAGAGCAAAGCTCGTTGCAAAGCAACGAGTGGGTCTTCCGTTAATGTGGAAAGTAAAGCTAGAAGTTCCTGTAAGAAGCAGAATTCTTAAACCAATATACATGAAAAACTAAAAAAAAAATCGAATTATTCTTGGTACGAGTTAACAAAATCCGAATGATTCTAAGTACGAATTAACAAAAACCTTATCAATATCAAGAACGACTTTGCAAATAAAAATCCGAATGTGTTTAAGTACATTTAACAATTATCGAATTATTTTAGGTACGAGTTAAGTTAACTTTGAACAAAACACTATTTTCTTAACCAAGAATGTGGAATCAAAATTTCCGGAAAAATCAATTTTTTAAACCCCTATATCTCTGTAATGCATCGTCCGATTTTAAAACGGATTTCAGATTTAAATTAAGCCTTCTGAGTTGAACATTTTTGCTTCTATAGTTATTTACAAATTATTTTTCAGTAAAAAGTTATTATTTAAAGACTTTGTAGCCCTCCTGGCCCCTAATTTGAGGGTCAGTCCATTTTTCTTGATATCAAATGAAAGGTCTTGCAAATATAAACATATTTTGTTCAACAACTGTTCACGAATTGTTAACCGTTCTAGAGATATCCCAACAACTGTGTTTTAGGGGCCGACCCTTAAACTCCTTACTGGGGCCACCAACAAAAAAGTTTTAAGTATTATATTATTAAAAACATTATTTTGAGCAACTTTTCTTCTACAATGCTTTTCAAAATATTTCTCCTTTTCTAGCTATTAATGATCAAAGTTTTGGACTTCTGGCCCCTTGAAACCCCTAATTACGTAACATATGACTTAGGTATGGTACTGTATAGATAAATAACTGTACAGAGAATATTTTTGCTTCTATAATATATCACAAATTATTTTTCAGTAAAAAGTTATTATTAATAGACTTAAGAGCCCTCTTGACCCCTAATTTAAGGGGCCAGCCCTTTTTTCTTGATATCAAATGAAAGATCTCGCAAATATAAACATATTTTGTTCAACAAGTGTTCAGGAATTGTTGACCGTTCTAGAGATATCTGAACTAATGTGTTTTAGGGGCCGACCCTTAAACTCCTTACTGGGGCCATCAACAAATTTATTTAGGTAACATATTATTAAGACCATTATTTTAAGCATTTTTTGTTCTACAATGCTTTTCAAAATATTTCTCCTTTTCTAGATATTAATGATCAAAGATTTGGACTTCTGGCCCCTTTAAACCCCTAATTACGTACGTAACATATGATTAAGGTGTGGTACTGTATAGATAATCAGCTGTATAATAAACATATTTGCTTCTATAATTGATACCAAATTATTGTTCAGTAAAGAGTTTTTACAAAAAGACTTTAGAGCCCTCTTGGCCCCTAATTTGAGGGGCCAGCCCTTTTTTCTTGATATTAAATGAAAGCCCGTGGAAATTGAAACAACTTTTGCATTACATGTTTTCACAAAATATTTATACATCAAAAGATATTAGAGAAAATGTTCAAAAATTTCGTGAAAAAATTTGGTCCTAATTTTCAGGTTCAGGCGAGCTTCGAGGCCTTGCGCAATGTTAATAATTGGAAGCAAGAGGGTACAACTTCAGACATTAATCTACAATCCTGGAAAAATTTTAAGCTTCTATCTTGATTAGTTTCGGAGGAGATGCGTGGACAAAATGACCCTTAAAAATTTACTAAATCGTCAATATCTGAAGCCGGAAGTGACGTCATCATTTGAAAATTTTACAATATGTAGCGCCGATGATGCTTAATCAGTCCTGAAAATTTCGTGCAAATCGGTTGAATGGTTTTTGAGAAATAACGCTCCAAAAAAGTCAGAAAAAGAAACTAGAGCAAAGCTCGTTGCAAAGCAACGAGTGGGTCTTCCGTTAATGTCGAAAGTAAAGCTAGATGTTCTTCTGAGAAAAAGAATTCTTAAAGCAATAAAAACGAGAAACTAAAACAGAAAAAATCGAATTATTTTTGATACGAGTTAACAAAATCCGAATGATTTTAAGTACGAATTAACAAAAACCTTATCAATTTCAAGAACGACCTAGCAAAAATAAAGGCGAATGTGTTAAAGTACGATTAAACAATTGTCGAATTATTTTAGGTACGAGTTAATTTTACTTCGAACATAACACTATTTTCTTAACCAAGAATGTGAAATCAAAATTTCCGGAAAAATCAATTTTTAAGCCACAATTTCATTGTAATGCATCGTCAGATTTTCAAACGGATTTTAGCTTTAAATTAAGCTTAAAAAGCTCTTATATGTTGCGCTATGATTAATAACAAAAAAATATCGCTCCAAAAAAAGTTATCATAAAAAGACTTTAGAGCCCCTTTGGCCCCTAATTTGTGGGGCCAGTCCTTTTTTCTTGATATCAAATAAAAGGTCTTGTAAGTATAAACTCATTTTGTTCAACAAGTGTTCAGGAATTGTTTACCGTTCTAAAGATATCTGAACAACTGTGTTTTAGGGGCCAACCATTAAACTTCTTACCGGGGCCATCAACGAAAAATTTTTAGGTATCATATTGTTGAGATCATTATTTTTAGCAACTTCTCTTCTACAATGCTTTTCAAAATATTTCTCCTTTTCTAGATATTAATGCTAAGAATTTTGGACTTTTGGGCCCTTGAAACGCCTAATTACACAACATATGACTTAGGTATGGTACTGTATAGATAAACAGTTGTACAATGAACATTTTTGCTTCTATAATTAATAACAAATTATTTTTCAGTAAACAGTTATTATAAAAAAAACTTAAGAGCCCTCTTGGCCCCTAATTTGAGGGGCCAGCCCCTTTTTCTTGGTATCAAAAAAAGGGTCTCATAAATATAAACACATTTTGTTCAATAAATGTTCAAGAATTGTTGATCGTTCTAGAGATATTTGAACAAATGTGTTTTAGGGGCCGACCCTTAAACTCCTTAATGGGGCCAAAGACAAAAAACTTAAAGGTAGCATAAGGTTGACAACATTATTTTGAGCAACTTTTCTTCTACAATGTTTCACAAAATATTTCTCCTTTTGCAGATATAAATGATCAAAGTTTTGGACTTCTGACCCCTTAAAACCCCTAATTACGTAACAAATGATTTCAGTATGGTACTATGTAGATAAACAGCTGCACAATAAACATTTTTGCTTCTATAATTAATAACAAATTATTTTTCAGTAAAGAGTTATTAATAAAATTCTTTAGAGCCCTCTTGGCCCCTTATGTGAGGGGCCAGCCCCTTTTTCATGATATCAAATGAAAGAGCGTGTAAATCTGAACAACTTTTGCATTACATGTCTTAACAAAATATTTACACATTCAGAAATAATTTAGAAAATGTGCAAAGATTTCGTGAAAAAATTTGCTGCCAATTTTCGAGCTCGGGCGAGCTTCGGCGCCTTGCGCATTTTCCACAATATCAAACCCAGAGAATCATCTACAGACATTCATCTACTATCCCTGAAAGTTTCATGTTTTTGTCTTTATTAGTTTTGGAGGAGTTAGGTGGACAAAATGGTCCTTAAAAATTCACTAAATCCTCAAAATCTCAAACCGGAAGTGACGTCATCAGCCCAAAATTTACTAAACTCAAGTACTTTTGATGTTCTATCACTCCTGCAAATTTTATGCAAATCGGTCCAGTAGTTCACGAGAAATAGCGTCCGAAAAAAGTCAGAAAAAAAAAATAATAATAAAAATAATCAATAGAATAACAAGAGGGTCTTCCGTTGGAAACGGAAGACCCTAAAAAAAGAATAATAATAATAAAGAAAAAGAAACCGTAGAATAACAAGAGGGTCTTCCGTTGGAAACGGAAGACCCTAAAAATAATAACTAGAGCAAAGCTCGTTGCAAAAAAACGAGTGGGTCTTCCGTTAATGTCGAAAGTAGGCTAGATGTTTCTCTAAGAAGCAGAGTTCTTAAACCAATAAACATCACTAACTAAACGAAAAAGAAAAAGAATCGAATTATTCTTGGTACGATTCGACAAAATCCGAATGATTCTAAGTACGAGAATTAACAAAAACCTTATCGATTTCAAGAACGACTAAGCAAATACAAATCCGAATGTGTTCAAGTACGACTTAACAATTTTCGAATTATTTTAGGTACGAGAATTTCACTTTGAACATAACACTATTTTCTTAACCAAGAATGCGGAATCAAAATTTCCGGAAAAATAAATTTTTATAAACCTATATCTCTGTAACGCTTCGTCCGATTTAAAAACAGATTTCATTTTTAAATTAAGATTATTAAGCTCTTATTTTTGCTTTTATGTATAATAACAATTAATCGCTCAAAAAAAAGTTATTATATAAAGACTTTGTAGCCCTTTTGGCCCCTAATTTGATGGGTCAGCCCCTTTTTCTTGATATCATATGAAAGGTCTTGCAAATATAAACATATTTCTTTCGACATATGTTCCGGAATTGTTAACCGTTCTAGAGATATCCGAACAACTCTGTTTTAGGAGCCGACCCTTCAACTTCTTACCGGGGCCACCAAGAGAAAAATATTAGATATCATATTATTAAGAACATTATTTTGAGCAACTTTTCTTTAACAATGCTTTTCAAAATTTTTCTCCTTTTCTAGATATTAATGATAAGAGTTTCAGAATCTGGCCCCTTGAAACCCCTAATTACGTAACACATGACTTAGGTATGGTACTGTTTAGATAACCAGCTGTATAATGAACATTTTTCATTTTTTAATTGATAGCAAATTATTTTTCAGTAAAGATTTATTATAAAAAGACTTTAGAGTCCTCTTGGACCCTAATTTGAGGGACCATCCTTTTTTTCTTGATATCAAATCAAAGGTCTTGTAGATATAAACACATTTTTTTTTACAACAAGTTTTTAGGAATTTCTGACCGTTCTAAAGAATCTGAACAAATGTGTTTTAGGGGCGGATCCTTAAACTCCTTACTGGTGCCACCAACAAAATTTTTAGGTAGCATATTTTTGGGAACATCATTCTAAGCATTTTTTTTGTTCTACAATGCTTTTCAAAATATTTCTCCTAAGCCAGATATTAATAATCAAAGTTTTGAACTTCTTGTCCCTTAAATCCCCTAATTACGTAACATATGACTTAGGTATGGCACTGTATAGATACTCAGCTGTACAATGAACATTTTTGTTTTTATAATTGATAACAAATTATTGTTCAGTAAAGAGTTATTGCAAAGAGACTTTGGAGCCATCTTGGCCCCTAATTTGAGGGACCAGCCCCTTTTTCTTGATATCAAATGAAAGCCTGTTGAAATTGAAACAACTTATGCATTACATGTATATTTATACATCAAAAGATATTACAGAAAATTTTTGAAAATTTTTGTGAAAAAAATTGGTGTTATTTTTCAGATTCAGGTAAGCTTCGAGGCCTTGTGCAATTTTCATAATTGGAAGCATGGGGATACAATTTCAGACATTTATCTACAGTCCTTAAAAAATTTCAAGCTTTTATCTTGATTAGTTTCGGAGGAGATGCGTGGACAAAATGACCCTTAAAAATTTACAAAAACGTCAATATCTAAAAACGAAAGTGATGTCATCATTTGAAAATATGTAGCGCCGGTAGAGCTCTATCAGTCCTAAAAATTTCGTGCAAATCGTTTGAATAGTTGTTGAGAAATAACTCTCCAGAGAAGTCAGAAAAAGAAAAAAGAATACTGATAATAAAGAAAAAGAAACCGTAAAATAACAAGAGGGTCTTTCATTGGCAACGGAAGACCTTAAAAACTAGATCAAAGCTCGTTGTAAAGTAACGAGTGGGTCCTCTGTCAATGTTGACAGTAAAGCTAGAGGTTCTTCTAAGAAGCAGAGTTCTTTAACCAATAGCATGAGAAACTAAACCAAAAAAGATAAAAAAAAAATTGTATAATTCTTGATACGAGTTAACAAAATCCAAATGATTCTGAGTACAATTAACAAAAACATTATCGATTTCAAGAACGATTTAGCAAATAAAAAACCGAATGTGTACAATTTATCAATTATCGAATGTTTTTTGGTACGAGTTAATTTATCTTTGGACATAACACTACTTTCTTAACCTAGAATGCGGAATCAAAATTTCCGGAAAAATCAATTTTTGAACCCCAATATCCCTGTAATGCATCGTCCGATTTATAAACGGTTTTAGTTTTAAATTAAGCTTAATAAGCTCTTATTTTTGCTTTTATTATTTATCATAACAAATTATCGCTTAAAAAAGTTATTATAAAAAGACTATGTTGCCATTCCGGCCCCTAGTTTGAGGGGTCAGCCCCTCTCTCTTGATACCAAATGAAAGTTCTTGCAAATATAAACATATTTTGTTCAACAAGTGTTCAGGAATTGTTAACAGTTTTAGAGAACAACTCTGTTTTAGAGGCCGACCCTTCAACTCCTTACCGGGGCCACCAACAAAAAATTTTCGGGTATCATATTGTTAAAAATATTATTTTGAGCAACTCTCTTCCCCAATGCTTTTTAAAATTTTTCTCCTTTTATAGATATTAATAATTAGAGTTTTGGACTTCTGGCCCCTTCAAACCCCTAATTACGTAACATAGACATAGGTATGGTACTGTTTAGATAAACATCTGTACAATGAACATTTTGCTTCTTTATTTAATAAATTATTTTTCAGTAAAAATTATTATAAAAAGGCTTTAAAGCTGTCTTGACCCCAAATATTAGGGGCCAGCCCTTTTTCCTTGATATCAAATAAAAGGTCTCATAAATATAAACACATTTTGTTCAAGAAGTGTTCAGAAATTGTTGACCGATCTAGAGATATCTGAACAACTGTGTTCTAACAATTAGTTTTTGAGAAGATACGTGGACCAATTGGTCCTTAAAAATTCACTAAATCCTCAAAATATCGAACCAAAAGTGACGTCATCAGCCAAAAAATTATAATATCAAGTACGTTAGGTGTTCTATAAGTCCTGTAAATTTCATGCAAATCGGTCGAGTAGTTCACGAGAAAAAGCGTAAGAAATAAGTCATTAAAAAAAAAACAAAAAAAAAACTAACTAGACACGATCTCGTTGCGAGCAACGAGGAGGTCTTCCGTCCGATTTTAAGAAGGTGATATGACATCATCGACTTTGATTTTCGACAAGAAAACATGATCTGTAAAAAGGAGTGGAGTACTACTGCTTTTCTGCATCGCTTTTTATAAGTTCTCTTACGTTGCTTTTTTAAATACTAACATTTCTTCCAATTGAGATAGACACGATTAAACTTTTTACTTCTCGCCCCTAAAACCCCTAATTAGGTAACGCATAAGTAAATCATTATATTGTTAGGATATATAAACGTATTATACCTAATTTTGCTTTTATAACCCTCACAAAATATCCCTTAGTAAACGGCTACAGATAAAAGACTTTAGGGCCCTCTGGTCCCCTAATTTGAGGAGCCAGCCCCTTTTTCTTGATATCAAATGAAAGGTCATTTAATTTTAAACACATTTTGTTCAACAAGTGTTTAGAAATTCGTTACCGTTTTTAAGATATACGGCAAAGAACGTTTTAGGGGCCGATCCCTTATCTCCTTAAAGGGCCGTTTAACGAAATTTTGAAGGTTGCATATTGTTAAGTACATCATTTTGAATATCTTTCCTTCTATAGTGCATTTCAAAATATTTTTCCTTTCTAAGATATGGGTGATCAAAATTTTGGATTTTTGACCCCTAAAAACCCCTAATTTGGGAGCACATGATAAAATCATTATATTGCTTAGATACATAACTGTAGGACAGACATATTTAAGGTCTTCCGTTCCAACGGAAGACCTTTCTATTATTGTACGTAAGATTATTCTTATTTTTTTTTTCTTCCTAGACGCGAACTTTGAGGCTTCATATCTTGCTCATTTCTGAACGGTTTTTGCTCAAATTTTCAGGGCTCATAGACATTACAAAACACCATCTAAAACATTTCATAAACTTAAAAATTCCTCTTCCGTTAACGAGTTATTTCCCTTTAAAAAATTTTTAGGGCCTTTGGTTTCCAGACAAAGGCTCCGAAACTATGATAGCAGGGAATGGGAATCCAACGAATTTAAATAACAGAGACATTGAAGTTGTGCACATCGATTTTTGTTTTTGGATAACGTTTTTTATTTAGAAAAAGGTAGGGGGTCAAAAAATAGGATTCCAAAAAGTGCAAAAATTTAGACATATTTTTCTTTGTATCTTTTAAACGAAAAATATTTTGTTAAGACATGTAGAATAAAAGTTGTGCAGAATCTTAAGGGCTTTCATTTGACACCAATGAAAAAGGGCCAATAGCGCTTGAAAGTTTTTGCTTAATAACTCAAAAACGGTAAGGATTTCGATATGGCTGTCGCTGGAAGAGTTGTTTGTTGGGATCTCATAAAGGTCGTTACAATGTTATTTTGTTGGTGATTTGTGTTGTATGAGTGTAAAAAGCTTTACATGTTAACATGTACCTCGTTTCATTTGGCATATTGTTTTTTTTACAGTACATGCTTTTTTATATGTTTAAGTTCTTATAGTGCATATTCCTTAAAACGAGAATCGGAAAACAAAACAGGTTTTTTTTTTCTTTTCTAGTAAAACACAAAACGGATTAAAAAAATCTATGTATTACATTTTAGTTTTCATACTGCGTGCATCTAAATTATATCTTGAATCAGAGTTGTGTGTGTGTGCCATTACGTAAGCTATCCCTCGCCCGCGGCCGGGGAAATCGGTCACCATGGTCGCGGCTGGGCTACCTAGCGGTCAGCGGTTATCTAATACAGAAGAGTCGCGACTCTCATATGCAATTTTACGTAAGCTATCCCTCGTCCACGGCCGGGAAAATCGGTCACCATGGTCCCGGCTGGGCTACATAGCGGTCAGCGGATATCTAATACACAAGAGTCGCGACTCTCATATGCAATTTTATTTAGCTGCTAACACAAGAATTGTTTTAGTTTTGATTACACATAAAAGTTTATTCTTCTTCAATTGGATTAAACGATAGGGTGTCAATTAAGAAATCGTTCAGTTAATTAATAAAATACGGTCGTTCTCAATCTAAAGCAATATGAGACATAGATCAATTGTGGGTTTAAAGTAAAAAAAAAAAGAACTTCTATTTGATAGATTTTAGTCATTATACTGCAAACTTTTCAAATCTTCCTGTGTTCTGAGCTGTGCGTTGTACCTTTTCGTAATTTATCATTCGCCCACGACCGAGGAGATCGGCCACTGCTGCACTACCTAGCGGTAATCGGTTATCTAATACACAAACACTTACACGTACATGAACGTGTTTGAGTTAATGTATGTTATAAAAGTTTGTCCATCTTGTATTTATTTAATTAAACATTGGAGTGTAAATTAAGAAGTCGTTCTGAAAATAACGATAAAAGAATGTCACAAATTGATGTATTCAGTGATTATTTAAAAGAATATTCACATGAGTTTTTAAACAAGTTTTGTCATATTAATCACTTCTGTAGTGTTTCTACATGGTCGTTCGTTTCATTGTAAAACTGTTAAAACGAACAGTCGGTCAGAAATCGGTCAGTCTGTGTTAATTCAATCGCCACGTGCGACCGAAAATCTTGTGTAGCTTCAGCGCACACAGCTGAGAACATATATAGCCCCAGGTTATTTATGGCTGCAGATCATCATTTGTTATGTAATTGAGTAACAATATATCGAGGGTTATCGAAGGTTAATGGGTATCGAAGAGTGCTTTCACTACAGTGGTCAATTGTAAAACAATAAGGCTTTTATTCGAAGTCAATCATCTTCACAGTAGAGGTGAGAGATCGTAATCTGAAAATGTGGTTAATAAATTAACCTGTTGAACACGCTTAACTTCTATAGTTATGAGCAGAATAATATATATTATAATAAAAAGTTTTAAGTCAAAGGAAATTTGTTTCTGGGATTTAGAAGTTATGAAATACGACTACACTATGCAATGCAGTCGGTCGCCATAGGAATCATCAAAGTACTGCAAGTGTCGACAGATTTCTTCTTTCTTTGGAATACCATAGTTCACCGAACTTACAGACTATAATATAGCGACAGATATGCCTCCCAAAAATATATGCGCTTCTCAAAGTTACACTTAAGTGAGATAGATATGTGTTCTTGGAAATTTTTCATTATTTATTGCTAATTTTATGAAAATTGATAAAAAAAAAAAGAAAACTTTTTATTGAAGTTGTGTAGCATGAGGTTGTAATGCAACTTAATATGCTTACAAGATTAGCTACAGCCAGTGGAATACTAATTGTATGTCAGCAATATATGTATAACCAATCTATTAAAATACAAGATAAATAGTTTACAGAACTATAATAATATGCATGTGTACATGAAAGTTGCACCCTCATTTGTATGGCTGTAGGTGAGGAGGTAAACGTGTAGCGATGTACTACATACAATGTATGTCTGCATATACAGATTCCGGACCGTGGCTACAGACGATACCCATTGACAATCTTTCAATACATCTATGCGCAGTTTTATAACTTCTTCGAATTTCTCTAACACGGACTTTCTAATTCTTCTTCAGAATTCCAATTTAGTAAAGCGCAATTAAAGTTTTTTCGAGTTTTGAAAACTCAGCAGAATATTTTATTTTTTATACCCCCGCTCCGAAAGAAGAGGGGGTATACTGTTTTACCCTTGTGTGTCCGTCTGTCCTTCTGTCCTTCTGTCTGTCTGTCCGTCCGTAACAAACATTTCTGTCGCATTTATCTCAGCAACTATTTATTGCAGATGCTTGAAATTTTAACATACTATTTGTTTAGGCAAGCCATATCGTGGGATATATTTTTGTACCAATCGGACGTCAACTTCCTGTTAAATGACGACTTTGTTTATTTTTAAGCCAAAATTTTGAAACAAATTTTCTTCAAAGATTCCTCAGCTCCTTTTTATCGCAGATGCTTGAAATGTTTACACAGTATTTGTTAAGGCATGCCATATCGTGGGATATATTTTTTGTACCAAGTGAGCGTCAACTTCCTGTTAAATGACGACTTTGCTTATTTTGCATATTCACATCAGAGCGCGGGTATCACTAGTGAGCATTGGGTCACAGATATCTTGTTAACTCTGAAATAGTATAAAACAGAAGCAATAATGCCTTTATGGTTTTCGCTTCATCTTCCTATTTATTTGTATTTTTAACCTCAAATTTAGATCTGTAGGAATTCAGTTTCAAAACTTTTCAAAAGCTTTGAAAACCATACCAATTATAAATCATTTAGATTCAAATTGACACATGTCTCTTATCTGCTACATTGCTTTCAGTGCAGTGTAATGGATAGAAAACACGTGGGTTCCGACGATGAGAGGAGAGTGCAAATGTGCATACAAAACATTGGTCAATACATGCATATTCAAAAAGTACAAAATATTAGCTAAAACAAAAATTGCTTTGGACCTGAGGGTGTGTCATGACCTTGACAAAAAATTATTTGGGCAAGATCAATGTCACTGGCAGGAAAAGTGCACAAATCGTGTCCGTTCCATATTATTTCTATGAAAAAAACATTGAAAGTTCTTTCTCACACAAAGATTGCTTATGACCTAAGTGTGTGTAATGATTTTGTTCCAAGGTTATTTTGTCAAGTTCATAATTTGTGTCTGCTTTATACTGTTTTTAAGGAGAAACATTGGAAGTTGCTTTTTCAGTTAAAGATTGCCGATGACCTGAGGATGTGTCATGAACTTGACCCAGGGTCAGTTGTGCAAGTTCAAGGTCATTTGACAAAAATGCTTCTTTCCTGTCTGTCATATCTTGTATACATGGAAATGATTAGAAGCTAAACTTTGACACAAAGATTGCTTGTGACATGTACTTAAATATGTCCTGACTTTAACTTTGATCATTTGTGCAAGTTCAGTGACACTATAAGAAAAAGAAGCATCCATTATCTTCTAATAGAGAAATAGTTTAGTTATGATTTTTTTCTTAGTGGGGAGGGGAGGAATTATTTGTGAGGTTGCTCATAGAACCGCCAGTTGGTCCACAGAGAAAACTCTCCCCCTTTCTCGCAACCAAAATTTCCCTTAAATTAACATAAAGGAAATTAAATTTTGGGGCATTGTTTCCCCCCTTCCCCAACACACATTTTTGTAGAAGGAAATACAAATTTTTATGGCAAATTGAAAACAAATTATATTAAACAAAATAATTTATAGTTGCCTCACAACTCCCCCCCCCCTTCCCCTACCACTACCACGGATAAGATTTTGAAGATTTTAGTAATTTTCTTTTATTTTCTTGTTAATAAATTTCGGATAAATTTGTTCTCCGAAGCAAAAACGATGCCGAGTGCTTGCATGACCAAACATAATACGGAGAGTTGTCCCTCCCGCTGAGCACCTCTCGGACAGCGCACCCTCAGGTTGGAGAAGGCGTCATCGTTTTTTTTTTGTTTTTTTTTTTGATTTTCTGAACTTACTTTTATCATATTGACAATCCAGTCTGATTAAAATCACCACCCTTCTGCATAGTGCATACACTCATTAGGGTCTGATGGGTATCGACAACAGATCATTTTCACATGACCTCCATATTTGCATACAACCTAAATATACTCTCAGTTACCAAATACGTGCCTTTATCTGTTAATGAGAGGTGTAACTCTTCAATACTCAGTCTGGGGGTTACATAGAAAGCAGGCATGAATTAATTTGACTGTCTTCATTTAAAAAGTTCCAATAAATTTTCTAAAGCCCTGATTGGTCAGAAGTTTAGGTTGTGTGAAGATGACCCCCTATTAATACCTGTCAGACCCTGTAAGGAGAAGAAGGGTGCTTTTAATCAGACTGATTGACAATCCTTTTCCGACAGGAAGCTGCGACGGAAGACCTATTCGTTGCTTTGCAACGAGCTCGGCTCTAGTTGCTTTTATAACCTTTAACAAAATATCCAGCAGTAAAGGGCTACAGATAAAAGACTTTAGAGCCCGCTGGTCCCCTAATTTAAGGGGCCAGCCCCTTTTTCTTAATATCAATTGAAAGGTCATTTAATTCTAAACACATTTTGTTCAACAAATGTTTAGATATTCGTTACCGTTCTTGAATATATGGGAAAAAACTTTTTAGGGGCTGATCCCTAATCTCCTTATAGGGCCGTTTAACGAAATTTTGAAGGTTGCATATTGTTAAGTACATCATTTTGAATATTTTTCCTTCTATAGTGCATTTCAAAATATTTTTCCTTTCTGAGATATGGGTGATCAAAATTTTGGAGTTTTGACCCCTAAAAACCCCTAATTACGAAACACATGATAAAATCATTACATTGTTTGGATACATAACTTTGAGATAAACATATTTGATTCTATAACCTTTCACAAAATATCTCTCAGTAAAGGGCTACAGATAAAAGACTTTAGAGCCCTCTGGTCCCCTAAATTAAGGGGCCAGCCCCTTTTTCTTGATATTAATTGAAAGGTCATTTAATTCTAAACACATTTTATTCAACAAGTGTTTAGAAATTCTTTACCGTTCTTCAGATATGTGGGAAAAACATTTTAGGGGCCGACCCCTTATCTCCTTATAGGGGCAGTTTAACGAAATTTTGAACATTGCATATTGTTAAGTACATCACTTTGAGCAACTTTCCTTCTATACTGCATTTTAAAATATTTTTCCTTTCTGAGATATGGGTGATCAAAATTTTGGATTTTGACCCCTAAAAACCCCTAATTACGTAACACATGATAAAATCATATCATTGCTCGGATAAATAACTGTGGGATAAACATATTTGCTTCTATAACCCTTCACAAAATATCTCTTAGTAAAGGACTACAGATAAAACACTTTAGAGCCCTCTGGTCCCCTTTTTTAGGGGGCAGCCACTTTTTCTTGGTATCAAATGAAACCTCTTGTAAATATAAACTTTTTATACATTACATGTTTTAACAAAATATTTTTCAGAAAAGAGATAAACAGAGAAAACCAGAAAAAATTACGACGTTTTTTTAATCATAATTTTAGGGTCCAAGCGAGCTTCGACGGCTTTCAAGCCAGATCAAAATGAGAATAAAATTACAAATCTACAATCTTTTGTCTACTATCCCTGAAAGTTTGAACTCAATATCTTTTCTCGTTTAGGAGAAGTTCCACGGACAAGCTACCCCTCTAAAAATCGCTAAAACGTCAATTTCTCAAAAACGTAAATGACGTCATCAAAAAAATCAAAATCCTATCAGGTTCAGATCACTATCTGTCAGATCTGAAAGTTTCATGAAAATCGGTCGAGCCGTTTTTGAGAAATCGCGTGCACAAAATTTGTAAGAAAAAAAAAGAAAAATAATAATAACTAGATACGATCTCGTTATAAGTAACGAGTAGGTCTTCCGTTCAATTTTTTAAACGATACGATTTAAAATATCAATGAAATTTCAGGATTTCCCATTTCAACACCTCCCTTTCAGATAATGTATACGATTGTCAATATCTTATACAATGCTTACCAAAGTGTTTTTCTTTTTCACATATAGCACATTAAAGATTTAAGATTTTAGTTCCATTAAATCCCTAATTACGTCATCAATCGGTGTGGCAATGAGTTTTACAAACTGATATTGCTACGATCAACAACTTTGCTTCTATAATGCATTACAAAATCTTGATCGTTTTTAAGTTTTTTGTAATAGAGTTTACGAGTGTCTTGACCCCTAATTAAAGGGGTAGCCCCTTTTTCTTGATTTTGTTGAAAAGACCTTTCAAATACTAACATATTTTGTTCTTACACTTATCAGAAATTGTTGTTCATTTTTGAGATACAAATGATTGAATATTTAAGGGGCCAGCCCTCTAGATCCTTAATGGGGACAGACATTGGTGTTTTGATTGGTGGAATCGGTTAGAATCATTAATGCAAACATTTTCTCTTCTACAATGTCTTACAAAATATGTCTCCTTCTCTAGATATATTGCATCAAAGTTTAAGTACTTTGGCCCATAAAAATCTCTAATTACGTAATAAATGGGCGTGGCAATGATTTCTATTGATAGATATTGTTACGATCAACAACTTTGCTTCTATAATGCATTACAAAATCTTTATCGTTTTTAAGTTATGTGTAAGAGACTTTACGAGTGTCTTGGCCCCTAAATTAAAGGGCCCAGCCCCTTTTTCTTGATTTTGTTGGAAAGAACTTTTGATACCCTACCACTTTTGTTATATATGTCTTAACAAAATATCAACTGATAAAAAGATACAGATCAAAACGTGTGAAAATTTTGAAAAAAAATTCGTACCCGATTTTCGTGTCTAGGCGAACTCCAAGAAATAGCGCTACTGGCGTAAAACAAATAAATAGGGCACAACTTCAAACTATAGTCTACCTATCCTGAAAATTTCATAATCATATCTCTGACAGTTTTTGAGATCAGCTTTGCACAAAATAGGTCGTAAAAAACTAAAAAATGGCCGATAAATCGGTACCGGAAGTGACGACAACAAAAATTTTAAAAACATTCAAAATTCAGATCATGCCTCATCTTCTGTGAAAAATTGGTTGAAATCGGCGGAATAGTTTTCGAGAAATCGCGTGCACAAAATCTGGAAAAAAAAATAATAATAATAAGAAACAGTACGAAAACAATAAGGTCTTCCGCTGGAAACGGAAGACCTTAACTAGATCTCGTTACGAGTTACGAGTAGGTCTTCCGTTCCATTTGTTTTATATGATACGATGAAAGATCGATACTCTCTGCCAAATCTGAAAAATGAAAATAAAAGCTGGTATTTCTTGTACATTTGCCTAGTGTACATCACTGTTTATCAGGCTAGATGAAACATCCACGAAAGTCTGTTAAACTTGTTAAAGACATGAATTGTTTGAACCCTTCCGATGAGAACCGGAAGTAACAGTTGACAAAATTTAATTCGTTAAACACATCTTCAATCAAATGTCTATCATTCATAAAAGTTTCGTGTCTCAATCACTTACAGTGACTTAAATCTCGCGGGTATCAAATTTTTAAAAAGGAAAGCTACCTAAAATATTTGATATATCTCACCGGGAGTAGAATATGTTTGCTAACTTAACATTGTATAGATAACATACATAGGATTTTATACTGATATATTCATTCCATTTAAAATAAACAAAATAAGAAAAAAATAACTTTTGAAGTGCTCCCGGCGACGACCGGAAGTTACGACAAATCAAACAAAATAATGTAAACACAGTTACATACATAGGGCTATCATCCCACAAAGTTCGGTTGTTCAAGTCGTCACCGTTTTTGAGATCTCGTGGAGTCAATGTTTGTTTGTCTCTTGACAGGAAACGGACAAACGGAAGTTCTCAGTGAAAAAAAAGTTTGTATTTCTTTAACATTAGAGAACTGTTCTTTATTGTTTATCAACTGAACTAAAATTGTCAAAGAAAAACATTTAAACTTTCAAACAACTTGATTTGTTTGAACCCTTCCGGTGAGGACCGGAAGTGACGATGGACAAAATGAAAGCGCCTCAACGAGTTTTCTATCTAATGTCTATTATCCATATAAGTTTCGTGTCTTAATCACTAACAGTTTCTGAGATCACGCGGGGACAAAATTTGTTTTAAAAAAGCTACCTGAGAAAATTGAGATTTCTCAACGGAAGCAGACCTGTTTTGTTTATTCAACATTGCATAGATGACATAAGTAAGAATTTATACTAATATATTCATTCTATGTATAATAACTTAAGACGTTAAAAAAAATTATTTTTTGGTCACTTCCGGTGACGACTGGAAGTTACGACGAACAAAACAAAGAAGTTGAAACACATCTACAGACATTGGTCTATCATCCTACAGAGTTTGGATATTCAAGTCCTTGTCGTTTTTGAAATATCGAGGAAACAAGGTTCTTGTCGTGGGACAGGAAACGGACAACCGGAAATGAATTTTTAAAAAAACAAAAACAAACCCTGGAGATATTATCACAAACTATAATTCCTGAAAATTTTAGGAAATTCCATTCAGTCATCTCGGAGATATTCTCATGGGAAAAAAAGGGGGGGAAAAGAATAACAAAATGTGTACCCAAATTTCGTGCCTCGTTGAGCTCCAAGAAATGGCGCCACTGGCATAAAACTGAATAGGGCTCAACTTCAAGCCATAGTCTACATATCCTATAAATTTCATAATCATATCTTTGATAGTTTCTGAGATCAGCTATGCACAAAAAAGGTCGAAAAAATTACAAAATGGATGATAAATCGGTACCGGAAGTGACGACGTCAAAAATTTCAAAAAAATATAAAATTCAAGTCATGTCCCATCATCTGTGAAAATATGGTCGAAATCGGTCGAATAGTTTACGAGAATTTACAAGTGTCTTGGCCCCTAATTATAAGAGCCAGCCCCTTTTTCTTGAGTTCATTCGAAAGGTCTGACGAACACTATCATTTTTTGTTCTTACACCTATCTTAAATTGTTGTTCATTTTTGAGATACAAATGATTGAATATTTTAGGGG